>CAWUFW010008806.1:0-600000 GCA_963921515.1 Calotriton arnoldi | reverse complement strand
ATTAGTGTTACGTATTTTAGTATGTATTTTATATGTATGTTTAACATTTTTTGTAATGTATTTTTATTATTTTTAAATAAATGTATTAAATGTTTAGAAATTAGTAATTTTTTTAAAGTAAATTTTACGTTTTAGTATCAGAGCGGGTTGTGGGTTTATAGGGGAATAGGGTGGGAAGTAATTTAATTATAATTAATTAATTAATATGTTTTTATTTATTGTTATTGATTATTAATTTATTGTTAATTAATTAGTAATTGGCAATACATTTTTTTTAATTGGTTAATTTATCATTATATTAATTATAATTAATTTTTTATTTTATTTATTATTGTTAATTAATTTATTGTTAATTAATTATTAATTGGTAATTAATTTTTATTAATTGATTAATTGATAATTACATTAATTATGTTAATTTGTATGTGTAGCAGGTTGTGGGTTTATAGGGGAATAGGGTGGGAAGTAATTTAATTATAATTAATTAATTAATATTTTTTTATTTATTGTTATTGATAATTAATTTATTGTTAATCGATTATTAATTGGTAAATAATTTTTATTAATTGATTAATTTGTAATTCTATTAATTATAATTAATGTATTATTATTTTTTATTTATTGTTATTGTTAATTAATTTATTGTTAATTTATTATTAATTGGTAATTACTTTTTATTAATTGATTAACTGATAATTAAATTAATTGTGTTCTTTTTTATGTGTAGCGGGTTGTGTGTTTATGGGGGAATAGGGTGGGAAGTAATTTAATGTTATTTAAGTAAATATTAATTGAATTTTATTGGTATTTATTATTAAATTGTTAGTTAATTAATTATTAATATGTTATTTATTTTACAAAAATTATTTAATTAATAAGTATGTTAATTTAACCCCTATGCTATCCTACATTTTCCACACTGTTACACTCACTGGAGTTGGAATAGTAATTTTAACCCCCACGCTATCCAACACTTTCCCTACTGTTGCACTCACTGGAGTGGGAATAGTAATTTTTACCCCTACGCTATCCAACACTTTCCCTACTGTTGCACTCACTGTAGTGGGAATAGTAATTTTAACCCCTACGCTATCCAACACTTTCCCTACTGTTGCACTCCCTGAAGTGGGAATAGTAATTTTAACCCCTACGCTATCCAACACTTTCCCTACTGTTGCACTCACTGTAGTGGGAATAGTAATTTTTACCGCTACGCTATCCAACACTTTCCCTACTGTTGCACTCACTGGAGTGGGAATAGTAATTTTTAGCCCTACGCTATCCAACACTTTCCCTACTGTTGCACTCCCTGGAGTGGGAATAGTAATTTTAACCCCTACGCTATCCAACACTTTCCCTACTGTTGCACTCACTGTAGTGGGAATAGTAATTTTTACCCCTACGCTATCCAACACTTTCCCTACTGTTGCACTCACTGGAGTGGGAATAGTAATTTTAACCCCTACGCTATCCAACATTTTCCCTACTGTTGCACTCACTGGAGTGGGAATAGTAATTTTAACCCCTACGCTATCCAACACTTTCCCTACTGTTGCACTCCCTGGAGTGGGAATAGTAATTTTAACCCCTACGCTATCCAACACTTTCCCTACTGTTGCACTCACTGGAGTGGGAATAGTAATTTTTACCGCTACGCTATCCAACACTTTCCCTACCGTTGCACTCCCTGGAGTGGGAATAGTAATTTTAACCCTACGCTATCCAACACTTTCCCTACTGTTGCACTCACTGGAGTGGGAATAGTAATTTTAACCCCTACGCTATCCAACACTTTCCCTACTGTTGCACTCACTGGAGTGGGAATAGTTATTTTTACCCCTACGCTATCCAACACTTTCCCTACTGTTGCACTCCCTGAAGTGGGAATAGTAATTTTAACCCCTACGCTATCCAACACTTTCCCTACTGTTGCACTCACTGGAGTGGGAATAGTAATTTTTACCCCTACGCTATCCAACACTTTCCCTACTGTTGCACTCACTGGGGTGGTAATAGTAATTTTTACCCCTACGCTATCCAACATTTTCCCTACTGTTGCACTGTTTGGAGTTGGAGTAGTAATTTTATTACCTCCGCTATCTAATATTTTTTCTATTATTTTAGTTAATGTAGTATATAATTAATTTTAGATAGGTTAAAAATAATTTTTATTTTTTTAATTTGTTATATATATTTATTTATTTTTTATTTATATTATTGTTTTATGTGTATAGATGTATTTATAATTGATATGAAATTTAAAAAAAAATTCTATTAAAATAATTATTAAAAATTATTAGTAAGTATATATATTAATATTATATGTATATGTTAATTTATTTTTACCTTACATATATATTACTTATAATTTTTAAACATTTTAAAATATTTTTAACTATGTTTATTTTAATTATATGTATTATTTACTTTATTTTACATTATTTTTTTAACTTAAATAAAAAACGATATTTTTAACAACAATATTTTTGACATCGATATTTTTTTCTCGATATTTTTGTACTCACCATAATGTAGATAGGATGTCGATATTCTTGACTTCGATATTCTGGCGTCGATATTTCTGTAGGTCGATATTCTGACCTTCGATATTTTGTCAGTGATTCCCCTGCCTTTGAACTCTTTCACATGCTCCCTGCAACAACCTTCCACAATTTCTCGGTTATTCCCCAACTGTGCTTTTGTAATAGAATCTGCTGCCCATGTATTCTTTGCTTGTCCGATGTACTCTCGCTTGAGGGCAAAATGGCTTAAACCAATTTGCAAGCAATTGGGTACTTGTATTTATGTCGAAGCTCTCCATATCCTCAGATCGGGCTCAGTCCGGCGATTGCTTGCTCAGCTGCAAAGTTTTTGGGTTGTATGTGGGCAATTAGAAGGAATTTGTTGAAAGAGTTAGACAGTTGCATATCTTATTTCTTCGTATTTGTAATTGTTTGTTGATATTTTAATGTTAATATTTAAATGGTCAGGAGTGTAGTGCATCCCTAGATCAAGGGCAAAATAGCGGGTCATGCCATCCACTTTGGAACAGGCATAGGTTTGTTGCTTTGGTTTTATGGTGTGCTCTTAAGGTTTAATCTTTTTATCCAAAGAATTTTAGATCATGGCTTGATTGATATTTTTTTATCAGGTTAATAATGCACTTTGCTTGCTTCTTAATCATTTTGTATGAACTGTATTGCACCTGCACTTTTATGGTCTTATGTCCGAAATAAAGTTTTATGATGATGATGATATTGTGCCACCCACTTAAGTAGCCCCTTAAAACATATCCCTGGTCTGCCATTGCAGCCTGAATGCATTTCAAACTGCCAATTCGACTTGGTAACATATTCCCCTTTGCCAAGCCTTAAGCGCCCCTTTTATTGCATATATGACACTCCTAAGGTAGGCCCTAGGCAGCCCATACGACAGAAAGCATTGTAACTAAAAGGTTGGACATGCGCTTTTAGGTTTCACATGTCCCTGTAGTGAAAAACACCTGACACTACTGTGAAGCCAACCTGTCCCATGGGACAACATTGGGTTGTCTTAGTACATGTAATAGGTGCTTACTTTTGATTGGGACCAAGTAAACATTTCATGTTTGCTATCTATGAAACCATGATGAAAAATCCTCTTTAATGGTAAAGTCGGAATTTAAATTACAATTTTGATAATGTCACTTTCAGAAAGTTGGCATTTTCCTGCACTTAGATTTTGGTGCCTGTCTTAGGTCACATGACTAGGTATAACTGGCAGTTAGACTTTGTGAATTCCTCCTAGACAGTTACTCCATAGAGGGATTAGGTGTTCCTAAATGGGCCATATGCTGGAAGAATGGGGGTGGAGTAGGGCACAACCCTACTTGCAACTGAATAGGCTGTGCTCTGCCATCACACAAAGGGCTTGTCACCACTGCATTGTTCCTGCAGCTAGCTTGTAGTCATGGTAGGGGAGTAAGGAATTTCCAAGCACTTCAAAGAGAAACCTCTAGAAACTTCTCCCAAATTTAAAGAATGCACCAGGTATAAAAAATATAGCCCTCAGACACACTCTGCAGTTCACATTCTGGACCTGCAGAAGGACTCTTAGAGGATTGCTGCTGCTGTGGCCTGCTGTGTACAAGCTGATTTACTGCACCTGTAAGGACTGCACTGCTGCCTGGAGGCTGCCTTGAACCCTCAGATGCTAGCCCAGCTGTTTGAGCCCTGCATCTTCACCTGAACCCAGGACTACCAGAGTGAATCCAAGCCCAGGCAAAACCTTGATAAATCTGGCCTTGAATTTGCTAAAGCTGTCACGAATCATGTTACTTATTTCTTGTTTGAGGTAAGAAAAAACACTATATAAATCTTTTTCATTACAACCACAGGTGCTGTGAGGTCATGTAAAACTGTTTTCATCTGCATCAAGTGCTAATTTGAATGAGCAAAATCTACATAAGGCTATCAATATTTCCTGGGTTCCTTTCCATTACAGGCTGATATTGAGAATGTTGAAAGTGGTCACCCAGAGCCTTTGAGGTGTAGCGTGGAGGGCAGGCTTAACATGCACCTAAGCTCAGGGCATAGTGTGGTTCCGATGCCTCTCTTGTGTGATAGGAATACTAGGGCCACTTGTGGGACCACTACCTGCTCTTAAAAAATACTTGTTTCAACATTCACAAGGTGGTCCCATAGGGACCCCTTCCTATTTGCGAACGGTTACCACCACCCTTGAGGTTGTTGCAGCAGAGGCGTAGGGGGATCTTATAATCATATGTATCCCACACCAACCTTTATAACAGCAGTGGAAACGTAACTCTAATGACGGGCCCATAAGTCATTATCACTCCTTATAACAATATCAAAGGTCCTCCGATGGATCTTTGGTGGAGCCAAAAGGGGCTATGTAGAGAAAATTGAAGAGCTATTCCCTCATGAGGACCTGTAATGAAGAAACAGCTATATTTCATAAACAACAATTTATCAAAGGCAACTCAGAAATAATTCATAACTCATGAATAAAGACAGACACTATTCCTTCTAGGTATCTTTTCTTTGTTATTTCAGTAATATGAATGGTCAGACACAAGTACAAAACATAAGGTTCTCTTAGGTCTCAAAGTTACAGGTTAAAATGCATCACAAATATTACAAGTCGAATAAATCAAAACTCATCAAACAGATCAGGTAAAGTATAGAGGAGGGAGAGGGAGAGAAAGAAAAAACATCAGATATCACAATTCTGCGACCTCCCGAAAAGAGGAAACTAATGCACAGCGTGCAATTAGTTAGAAAAGCTATCTCCATGGCTGTAGGAGATGTGCACAGGCAGCGTCACCAGCCGATGATGTGCAAAGACTTAGAGTAAGATTTCTCCGTAAAATCAGGATTGCCAACCAGAGCGATCAGGAATCAGCACAGCATACAGCATACCACAAATGCAGGACAGGTCACCAGAATGTGAGCAAGCGGACAAACATTTTCCCACCAGCATCTTTATAGTAGAGTTGCTACTTTGTTTCCTCTAAAATGTTTCTCTTCTATCCCTCTACAAGCCTTTCTATTGGTAAATAACTACGGGGAGGTAAATCTCCTGACGATGACTTTACAAATTTCTCTAAACAGTCTTTGTCTAAGAGTTATACAACTTCCTAGAGAGGAAGAGAAAGAATTACAGTTTCAATTATACATAAACTTTGCAACTGTTTCATTCTGACTTCCTTACAAACCTCGCCTAGACAGAAAAGAACTATGCAGTTTTCTACATTCTAAGGAAGCATTTGTAATTGTTTGCAAAGACATAGGAAAGGAGCACGTTAGCACATCCCTTAACAAATACATTTGCTTAGTCCTACATAATTTTAGCAAAGAAAAGAGAAAAGATCATTTTTCTAAGGCCTACATAGCTTTCACGAAGAATAAAAAGTTTTCTCATGTTTGCAGTTGTTTATTCCTGCAGTTCAGGAAACATAAAAACATTTCAATTAGACAGACAAGATAGTAATTTCTCCTTTCATTCTTTAATTGGTTTTCATTCTCTTGATGTTAACTCCACTACTTGTATTTATTATGACTCTCAAATACTTGCTTATTTTGCACATTTCTCTGTGGTACTTCTGGAAATTGCATGTTTAGTATTTTTTTGGTTTTCCACACACGTTAGTAAATTTATTTAAACACACATGGGTGGATTTTCTCTGAGCAGATTTCACTTACTAAAATCGTGCTCCATCAAGATGTTGGTAAAAAATGAATGTTTTACAACTATAATTTGGTTGTAAATCATTCATGCATACCACTGTGATTCGCTATTTGGAAGTGAGCCCCAAATACGCCCCTTCTACATACCGAGTCACTTAATACAAATTGCGATTTGGTAACATGTTACTGAATCAAAAGTTGTGTTTTTTGCATACAAAAAACTTGTTTGCAGTTCCAAGTGGTCTCTGGCCATTTGCAATCTCAGATAAGGTGTGTACATATGTCCCCTATTTTCTCTATTGACAGTTCCTGGAGTCTAGGAAAGAGGTCCGAGAGGACTCTGAGGAGGTAGAGAGCACAGTTGCTGTCTTGGCTTTGGGGAGCAACTATGGGTGTAGAGAACTCATAGATAGGAGCCAGGCCTGCTGACTGGAAGGGAGCTGATGGCTGTTCCGGCGTCCATGACTTAGGCAGAGGAGTACCCACCATAGTAAGAGATTTTCATCTCCTTGAAGAGATATCTCATTCAAAAAGGCTTCTGCTGGTGTGGTAGATGCACATACAACAGAGCTGAACGATGAGCTGATACCATGTTTTTTGCCCACTATGAATTGTTTTCTCCTAATTATTCAATTAGTTTTACTTTGTGACGAGCAAAACAACTAGTGACCCAAAAGTGCTGGTTAGATTTTATCTGTCTGTGGGGCAATTATTTGCTTTTCCTGACCGGGAACACTGTGCCTCACATGGTAGACCGAATCAGGGAAAATGTGCCTTGGAAGGACTGCCCTGAAAATGGCAGAGTCCGTAATGAATTTACCGGTGGCTTTCCTGTGGCCCTGGCAGATAGGTCATCAGCTTTAATGGACCCCGGATTGTTGACTCCAGCAACAGTCAATAAGCAGTTCCCTTTCTCTAAATGAATTGGGAAAGGAAGGACCAAAGGTTAGTCTGGGCGGTGATTTAAAGCAGTTGTTCCATTCTGTCAATCTTTAAATCAGTGGCAGTCAGTAACTTTGGCTGGGAGGATGGCGGGCTGGTCACACACCCACGCATATACATTCACTCACACCCATGCATTCACATACATGCGCACACACATCAATTCACAATACACAACAAATTCCTACATTTATACTTGCACGCATGCACCAAAGAATAAAGAACATAAAACGTACCTGTCCCGCAGCTCGGAGACAGGAAAACCTTGGAGGTCCCAGGAGGGTTAGGACTGCTGCCTTCCTTTGTTGGCTGACCTTAGTTCAGTCAATGAGTGAAGTCAGCAGTCCCTCACTCGTCACAAAGTGGAATGGGGTCAGTTAATCTGTTGACCCCATCCCACTCTGTGAAGAAGTGTCACTGATTGACACTCGGCCCAGGGCTCTTCAGGGCTTAAAACGAAAGCGCCCACGTCCAAGGCAATCAGTGGTGCTCTCCTTTGTCATGAGGGGAGGGCTCTGAGGCACTTGTGCCAGGCTGAGGAGGTCACGCTGACAGGGCTGTGCAATACTCTGCTTGGCAAAGTTCCGCTCAGACAGCCAGGAGCCTGCGCATTTAGCGCATGTCTAACTCCTGGCTGCCTGACCTGAAAAGAAGAGTGTCGGGCTGACCTTTGCTCAGTCTGACAGACACTCTTCTTCTACAAAATAGGTGAGGGGGTATAGTCCCTTTGAAGGTATGGATGGGCTGCTGCTGCTTTAAATGCCTTTCTAACTACAATAAAATGTGTTTGCAGATCATTTTGATAGCCATTGAACTGCAACAGCCATGATTTCTTTCTGTGTGAGAGTAATATTACTAAATGAAATCTGAGCGAGAGTAACATTACTAAATCTGAGCATGATTTCAAAATAAACGATTAAAAAATAAAGTTTATCATAAAACCTTCATATGCTTTTGGTGTGTTAATAAAAAAATTGTTTTTTCAGTTGACCAGTATTCATTTGAGTATGGCTTACCTGCCATAAGCCATGATCAAAGGAATACTGGTCAACTGGATTCATCAGGAGTAAAAGACTATAAGAATCTGCAAGTGTCTAGGACAATTTCAGTTTTCCAAAATAGCTGTTTATGTTTAGTCAACAACGTGCAACTAAGGGCTATATTTACAAAACAAATGGTGGAGCGCAGCCTTAGCCTTCTTGGCTGAACTCGGGGCTCCTCCACTTTTAAAGCGCTGGGCTGCACCGTATTTACAACATACGGTGCAGCCCTGCATTTTTCCCCTGTGCTAGTGCTAATTACAGCTGCCTAGCGCCAACACAGGCACCCTTGCACCATACTGCAAGGATGCCTGCATTGTGGGAATGATTGTTTATGTGAACGAAGGTGTCCATTCCTGCACATAAACAATCTTAAATGGCGATTTGTAATTTCTATGTGTGCTGCATTGTGCAGCACACAAAGAAATTTCAACTCGTCATTTTTAAAATGATTGTTTTTGTGTAGGAAGAAGTGGCGGCTCACAAAGGTAACACTCTGGGGCGGTGAGGAGGGGCAGGGCAGGGTGGAGGGGTAGTGGAGTCCGACATACGATGGCAGATATTTATTTACGTTCACCTTTGCCGTCGTATGTCGGACTCCACTACCCCCCACCCAGCCCCGCCCCTGCGCTGCCTCACTGCCCCATAGCGTTACCTTTGTGAGCCGCCACTGGTAGGAAGGGACACCTTTCTTCACATAAACAATCATTCATGGCTTTTTGCTCTTTCTATGTTGCTGCACAATGCAGCACACATAGAAACAGCAAAAACGAAGAGGAATAAAACATTTCTCCTCGTTTTAACATGTTAAGCCCAGGTTTTCCCCGGTCTTAATTTTGGCGCTGCCCTTGTAAATAGGGGGCAGTGTCAAAATCAATGGGTGTTGCGGCGGAACGCCCACCTCAAAATCCATTGCACACCCCTTTCAAGCTTAGTATGGCGTGAAAGGCTGCCTTGTTTACAAGGCGGCGTTAAGCCACGTTAAATGGCTTAACGCCACCTTGTAAATAAGGCGAAGCCCCTATCGCCACTGGAACTTCATTAAAAGGGCCTTTCCTGTAGCGACAGGGGCTTGTAAATATGCCCCAAAGTTTTGTGCATCTTACTTGATGTGTGTCAAAAATTGCATGCACATGCTACATGGTATTTCTCCACAGTGACTGGCTTTTTCAAGCCTCCTGACCTTTAATCACTTTATTCACGTTTGACAGTCTAAAGTATTTGATACATGTACTGCTGATGTCTATTTCATCATGTAAACAGCTGAACATGGTGCTGATTTTGGTTTGCTGTCATTTCCATTCTTTAATTAAATGAATCCCGCATTGAATCTTTTGGGTTTATGCAAGTAATAGGGTCTTTGAACAGATTGTAGCAGAGTGTTGCTGAAATGCCATTAAGCAAGGTTATAACTGTTGCTCAATATATCCGGACATGAATATTTAACGTATTTCTAATCCCCATAATTCAATTCAAAGCATGCTTTGTGCGAAAATATTTATGAAGTGGAGCAGGTGGAAGTAGGATTGATGGCAGGCCTGGAAGCAGTTGTTTCAATTCATTGATTAACATTAATTTAGTCAAGGAGACAGGACACATTTTGTGATGAAACTTCAAAGAGAATTATCGTTTGAAGATCAGAAATCAGAATAATAGATTTGCATGTTTATAAGTGTTTGTGTGTTTTTTTGAGTAAACTGTTACAGCACATATGTAACAATGAAAACAATTCTAACGGAAGGCACCCTTGTTTGATTTTGATAAATATGCTTGCACCGTCGCTTGGGCTCACGTCATTTACATTATAAAGGCAAACAATTGTGAGTTTACATGAGGAAAGCCTGGTAAACGCCCAAAAATGTCAGATGAATTTGGGCTTCTGTTACTAAGGACCACATTGAGGGCCCAATTACGACTTTGGTGCATATGCGCCGGCTCTCCACAGCTTGAGGACCGCCAGCCCAATAATGTCTTTTTAAGCCATTGGCGGGCATTTTCTATGCCATTCCCACGGCAGTGCCTATGAAATAGGCACTGCAATGGGAACGTAAAAGGAAGTTCCAGCACGGCATGGACCGAAAAGTCCATGCCGTGCTGGAACCTCTGTGCATGCACACAGGGGGGTACATGCTGTGCCCACCTGTGTGCATCCACAAGGCTTGTGGCACAAGGGGGCCCTGCAGGGCCCCCCTTCTTTCCTCAACACCTCTTTTTTCATGGAGGCCTCCATGAAATATGAGGCAGTGATGAAAGTTGTTATATGCTTGGAGGGACCGTGGCGATCCCCCCAAGCATATTGATACCTCTGGACCGCCCCATCTCTGCCAAGGAACGGCCTTTCCCTGGCGGAGTCGGTGGTCCCAACGCAGCACGACCACTAGGGTCATAATGTGGCAGTCGCAAGACCGCCACCGCCGCGCCACCATGAGTCTGGCAGTCCTCAGACCGCCAGATTCGTAATCAGGCCCTTAGAGTTTGGCAAATGTGGAGAGGCCATCAAAAAACTGCTGTTCAACCATCCACCACCATTGAGGTCCATTGACCCTGTTTAGAATTTGGTGAGTTTAAAGACCAAAAATCCATCATCGATCCACTGCGCCAGCTCCATTTCACGTCCTCCGTCAACTGCATTATACTCTAAAAACAGCGAATGGATGAATGGAAAGTCAATATACTCTGTCTGCTGTATATAAAGCCTAATTTTTTTATGGAAACATGACGGTTTATTATCACTACCTGTGCTGGAAGAAAAAAAGGATACACAGCTAAAGTATGACCATAACCACCACACAACCTACAAAAAAACCAGGTCACTGCTACTACATGTCCTGGAACCCCATGCGCCGGTGGTTGAGAAACAACAACACAATGCACAATGCATTATGTTAACTCCCAATTCAACTAAACTTAACTGAATGTAGACCAAAGCATAGCTAACAACAATATCCCTTGTCTCCCTCTCTGTCCACATCCCTCACATTGCCAGCCACAAAAACACTCATGCAACAAAACTGCATTAACCATCCACCAAAAATCAGTAAAGTACGGCACATTTTTTTTAAATAAACATGGTCAGACAAACATATACTGCAAACACAAAATAACTAACCAGCTTTTATGTTTTACCAAAGTATATGTCGACTTGTAATGATTCTAAACTGAAGATTAAAAAACACATCTAGTATGAGGCTCCTCTTGATCCTTGTCTACGCACTTGACGTGGAGTACCCAAACATACAAAACCAACCATGTACCCCAAATACATGATGCCACAACCCACTCAATGCTATTGCACCTAAAAGTAAGAGCAGGACACACACCCACTTACCAGACGTTGCATTAATATAGGGACCTTAGGTGTATGCATACTAAATATATGACATGAACTCCAAGTGAACCCCAACACTTGATGGTATACCTAAAATTCATAAATCAATTAATAATGTTAAATAAAGCCATCCATACCCCCAATCTGCATGCCATATACACTATCACCTCCCACCACCACTCTCAGTTCTGTAAACACACTTGAGGAGGAAAATTAACTTCACTTCCTACACAATGCATCACCTAGAAAGTAACAATACCTAGAAGTTGAATAAAATGGGTTAAAAAGTAACATATTGAAACACGTAATCACAAAAGGAAAAATATGTCAACATTTTCAGCATGACCAAGACCACCAACAGTATCAGGCACGAATGTTGTCAATTAAAACAAAAATCAGACAATTCTATTAAAATAAATAATAAAAATCTCCATCCTTATCCAGTACCCAATAAAAAAAAAATTGTCTAAAGCAATGTTCAATTTTCAAAACTAAATTCAAAGATAATTGTTTCCTGTATTTTTAAAAACAGCCAGACTGCTGCCACAGATCTTCCAACCAAAGATTCTGCAAAGATTCCTCCTTGTGAGACTATTTGTCCTCGTGAAAGCAAATGGTCAACCGTGCACCTATTTTCTTTTGGGGTCTTCAAGATTTTGGGGGAGAGAGGCAGTATTGGCTGGGTTTTCTGGGGGAGGTGGCACGGGTTCCGACAATACATTTTCAGGAATAGCATGATGCTTGATTGGGCCCAACTCCAGGCACAACCAGGTCTCTGGAGACTAATTTGAACAGGCCCCTGGAGGAACCAGGCAAGGGGAAGGGGTTGAAAAAGGGTCAGCTGGGCAGGGAGGTCTGTAACGAGAAAAGTGAGAAGCAATTACTTGGGGCCAGATGTACGACCATTTTTGCATGCGCAAACGGGTTTGCAAACCCGTTTGCGCATGTAAAAACAGCATGGGGAGTGTACAAACCCTATTTTGCGAGTCGCAATTTTTTGCGACTCGCAAAATAGGGTTTTGCGACTCTCTATTAGGAAGGGGCATTCCCTTCCTAATAGCGAGCGCAACCCTATGTAAGAATGTTTTGCGTCCGCAGTTGAAGGCGCAAAACACTCGCAAATCTTCAAGAGGGTGGTAATGGGGTCGCAAAAGGGAAGGGGTCCCCAGGGGACCCCTTCTCCTTTTCAAATTTAGGGGGAAATATTTTTTAAGGGTAGGCAGTGGTCCCAGGGACCACTACCTGCCCTTAAAAAATGAAACGAAAACGTTTCATTTTTTACTTTTTAAAATGCATCCCGTTTTCCGTTAAGGAAAACGGGCTGCATTAAATAAAAAACTGCTTTATTTAAAAGCAGTCCAGACATGGTGGTCTACTGAGCCCAGCAGGCCACCATACCTGGGAGGGCCTGCCATTCCCAATGGGGTCGCAAATTGCGAGAGGCTCATTAATATTCATGAGCCTCTCTATTTGCGACCCCATTGGGAATCGCTAACAGTGTGAAAAACACTGTTGTACATTGGAAATAGCGCCTCGCAAATTGCGAGTCGCAAAAAACTCGCAATTTGCATGGGCGCTATTTCCAGGGTCGTACATCTGGCCCTTTGTGTCCTCACTGCAACTCTAAGGGCCTGATGTACGACCCTTTTTTGCGGCCGTAAACGGGAGGTCCTCCCGTTTGTGGCCGCAAAAAAGGTTAATAGCATGTACAAATGCTATTTTGCGAGTCACTGACTCGCAAAATAACATTTGCGACTCTCGCTATTAGGAAGGGGCGTCCCTTCCTAATAGCAAGTCAACATGCTATGTAGTAATGTTTTGCGGCCCCATTTGCAGCCGCAAAACACTCGCAGTTTACCACCTACTTCAAGTAGGTGGTAAACCACTTGCAAAGGGGAAGGGGTCCCCAGGGGACCACTTCCCCTATGTGAGTATGTGGGAAAATATTTTTTAAGAGCAGGCAGTGGTCCCAGAGACCACTGCCTGCCCTTAAAAAAATGAAACTGAAAAGTTTCATTTTTCTTTTTTAAATGTATCCCGTTTTCCTATAAGGAAAACGGGCTGCATTTGAGAAAAAAAAACTGCTTTTTAAAAAAAGCAGTCACAGACATAGTGGTCTGCTGACCCCAGCAGGCCACCATCCCTGTGAAATCTAGCCATTCCTAAAGGGGTCGCAAATTGCGCCTGCCTCATTAATATTAATGAGGCATGCAATTTGCAACCCCATTAGGAATCGCAAACAGTGTCTGAGACACTGTTGTGCATTCCAATTAGCGAGTCACAAATTGCGAGTCGCAGATGCGACGCAATTTGCGACTCGCTAATTGGCGGGTCGTACATCTGGCCCTAAATGCTTTTTCTCTCTCGTTCTATGTCTCTCTGTTTGATCATACAATAGAGGTAGGAACAGTGGCGGCTCGCATAGGGCGTGCTGCAGGGCGGTGAGGCGGGGCGGGGTGGGGGAGGGGCAGGGTGGGGGAGTTGTAAACTCGGACATACGCCGGAACGGAGGAAAGTAAATATTAAGGGGCATATTAGCAAGACCAGCGATAAAATTATCGCCGCTTTAGCGGCAGGAAACTGCCGCTAAAACGGCGATAATGGGCTTGCTAATATGCGTTATAGAATTCCAATAGAAGCCCAGGTTAGATGTCCTGCACATCTAACCTGGGCTTCTATTGAATTCCATAACGCATATTAGCAAGCCCATTATCGCCGTTTTAGCGGCAGTTTCCTGCCGCTAAAACGGCGATAATTTTATCGCCGGTCTTGCTAATATGCACCTACGTTCCTCCGTTCCGTCGTATGTCCGAGTTTACTACCCCCAACCCTGCCCCTCCCCCGCCCCACCTCACCACCCCGCAGCACGCCCTATGCGAGCCGCCACTGGGTAGGAAACTAAGGCAGATATTCTCAGGTCTGATTTCGCTTTCTCTGTAAGTCATACCTTGTATCCTCAAAGGATATGACCTGCTCTCCAACACAAAAATAGAAGCATTCATTAGTTCATGAATATCATAAACACAGCATATACTTTCCGTATACTAGCACTTTCACAATTATTCAGTAGCATACCTTACATTTGTCATCTATTGAAGATGTAGATGAGTCTTGCTTTTAAATTCTCTAATTTTTTGTTTCAACTTAATAATATTCTTAATCTTAATCTTGCTTACTGATGCCTTTTAAGCTTTCCATTGGCTTTGACCACTTTCTTTTCTGTTGCAGGTGATCTGTATTAAGATTATCCTAAGTTTGTTTTATCAATACATAGTGCTACAGAGTCCTTCACAGGGTTACATGTTCAGTGATTTTCACTCCAATGATTTCTTTTACAAGCTGGATCTCATAACAATCAAAAGTTAATGCCCAAGTTAAAGGCCTAAATCCTGAATGTCAGGACATAAGCTTAAAAGGGGGTTTTACCACGTTTTGTTTTGTGGCTCTTTCATGAAGCGCTGATTGTTGGTGTGTGGATCCAGACAAGAATCTTCTTCCCTCTCCTGGATCAGCCGCGGTAGGTGCAAAGCAGGAAAGAATCACTGCCTCTCTCGCTTTCTGCACAATAATAAGCAGACTGGACCGGAAGTGGCTCTCATATATAGTGGGACCTGCCTTGAATGACCCGCTCATGACTATGGGAATTGTAGTTCCTGTCACGGTTGCAATGTTTGTAGGTAGGGTTGCCAAATGGAGAATTGCACTGCAGATGAGCTCCAAGGACATTCATGCTCTTCCCCCATTCAAGCTTGTTTTTCTAGGTAATGCACTGGGGACTTCAAAGGAGTTTGTGGCCAACACTAAGAGGTCCATGGAGCATGAAATGGCCAAGCACAGATGTCCTGCACCAGTGGGGAGGTGTGGGGGGAATGTCTTGGGTTATTGTGAGGCACTGGGGCATTGTGAAGTTTTGGGCCATGGTGAGCTTATAGGACAGGTTGAGAATTTGTTGGAGGGGGAAGAATTGTTGTACGTGAAGGAATTGTTTGAGGTAGTGGAACAAATAACCAAAAAGGAGTACCTCCTGGGAGAGCATAACGAAGAAAAAGAAAACGTTAACCTCATCGTAGGAAGGTAAAAAACTTTTTTTTTAAATAACCCTCACGCACCAGGGTTACCCCTTGGTGCCATGCTTCAACATAGGGTTCTTTCCTAACCTTCTACGGAAAGGGGCGTGCTGCTACCAGCGAAGACGCAGGAGCACTAATTGCAAGATGTTCCTATACACCTATGTTGACTGATTGGATATTGGAGTGGGTTTACTTATATATACGAAAAGGAGATTAAAAATATCTACCTAGTGGGATAAAAATAGTTTATTTACTCCCTTAGTTGATATGGTTAAAATATGGGGATGTCGGGAAATGCTTAAGGTACATGACCCACCGTTTCCCTGGCCTACTAGTTTCAAGCCCTACCCCAAGGCTTTTCTTCAGGACCAAAAAGGGGGGAATGCTCTCACTCCTCGAGTCACACAATGACTATGAATGAACAAAAATATACAAAATGAACATAAATTAAGTAATACTGCACCTAATCCATCTGTTCAAATAAAAAAAAACCTACAGAGGTTGAGAGAGGGAGGGAGAGAGAAAAAACTTTTAAAAATATACGGTCCGTAGGCCTTCTCAATGATGGAACTCCATACTTATTTAAAAATAATGAAATGGTGATATTTCTCTCAAAACATCTGAGCACTCAGGGGCATATTAGCAAGACCCACGTTAAAATTATCGCCGTTTTAGCGGCAGGAAACTGCTGCTAAACCGGCGATAATGGGCTTGCTAATATGCGTTATAGAATTCCAATAGAAGCCCAGGTTAGATGTCCTGCACATCTAACCTGGGCTTCTATTGGAATTCCATAACACATATTAGCAAGCCCATTATCGCCGTTTTAGCGGCAGTTTCCTGCCGCTAAAACGGCGATAATTTTAACGTGGGTCTTGCTAATATGCCCCACAGTGAGGTATAAAGTGACACATATTACATAAACTACAGACAAACACACACTATGTACACTGTTTTCTAGATCATGCAATTACGTACATGGTAGAGACCTGTCAGGCCTCATGAGTCCAAGCGGGGAAAGAGGGATGCCTGTAGTCAAACCCTATGGGTTAAGAAAACAGAATATCCTCCAAGAAGTTAATTGCGGCAGAAGAAAAAGGCTGCACCTTCATGGGTGATTCGAGCGTACCTGGTGGATAATGGCACTTACTTCGTCAAGGCTACTCCCTCACTGGCAAGAGACCTGTTCGCCCGTGGCTCCGGATATGCCAGAAGGGCATGGCAGGGCCTTTTTGCGCACGCTAGGTGTGCTTCCGTCGGCGTCCTCGTGGGCTGTTTTCTTAACCCATAGGGTTTGACTACAGGCGTCCCTCTTTCCCCGCTTGGACTCATGAGGCCTAACAGGGTCTCTACCATGTAGATAATTACATACTCTAGAACAGAGTGTACATAGTGTGTGTTTGTCTGTCGTTTATGTATTATGTGTCATTTTATACCTCACTGAGTGCTCACGTGTTTTGAGAAATATATAATTTCACTATTTTTAAAAATGTATGGAGTTCCATCATTGAGAAGGCCTAGGGGCCGTGTATGTTTAACATTTTTTCTTTCTTTCTCTCCCCAACCTCTTTTTTTTAGATTTGAACAGACCAATTAGGTGCTGTATTACTTCATTTATGTTCATTTTGTTTATTTTGTTCATTCATAGTCATTGTGTGACTCAAGGAGGAGGAGCATTCCCCCCTTTTTGGTCCTGAAGAAAAGCCTTGGGGTAGGGCTTGAAACTAGTAGACCAGGGAAACAGTGGGTCATATACCTTAAGCATTTACTGACATCCGCACATTTTAACCATATCAACTAGGGGAGTGAATAAACTATTTTTATCCCACTAGTTAGATATTTTTAATCTCCTTTTTGTATATATAAGTAAATCCACTCCAATATCCAATCAGTCAACATAGGTGTATAGGAACATCTTGCAATTAGTGCTCCCACGTCTTCACTGGTAGCAGCACGCCCCTTTCCGTAGAAGGTTAGGGAGGAACCCTATGATAAAGAAAGTCACTGTGGGGTAACCCTGGTGGGTGAAGGTTATTTAAAAAGAAAGTTTCTTCCCTTCCTACTGCAATAAGGTCACAGTTCTCTTTTCTTCGTTCTGCTCCCCCAGGAGTGACTCCTTTTTGGTCTTTTGTATTTAGTTTGGAGGACGAGTCCACCTTCTTTTCCTCTACCTCCCCCATTTGGTTTTAAGATGAGGTAGAGGAATGGCATCTGCTGGAGGACTGGGGTCAGGTAGAAGTATTGGGGCAGGGGTTCTGGAACCAGTGGTGTAGAGGAGTCTCTACAAGTATCAGGATTTCTCTGCTGGGCAGACATGGCATATCATATGTGGTTTGCACCATAGATTGTGCGCCTGTTTCATAATTGCCACCTCATCAACAGGAGCAGGTGTACAGCTACTGGAATTAATGAGGAGAAATAAACATATTCCTCCTTGTTGCACCTTTTTTGTGGTAGGCACACCATTTTAGCAGAATCCCAGAGTTATTACCTTTAGTAAATCTGAGACTGCATCAAAGTCCATTGGTGGATGCATGTAAATACACATGCTCTAAACATGGAATGCCTACCACAACCAAATGTAATTCAACGCAGTTCAATCCATTACATTGCATTACAAAGTTATTCAAGGCTGTGTGAATAGCCCCTTGCATGGCTTTGTAAATCTCATTTCAGGACTTGTGTTGTTTTTTGTCATGCCAGGATCACACACATCCTTAATAAATCTGGGTACCGCTGCCTAAAGTTAGTTTTTGATGTTATGCTCTTCAGGTGACTTGAGATCCTACTTGTTCCTCATTCATAACACCCAACAACCTCAGAGGAAGTCTGTTTCAATGAGGACTATGTGCAAAAGAGAGGTTCTGTGGAGTGGGATTTTGGGCGTCTGTACACAATATTGCCATATCCTTCTTCCTTGCTAGGTTTTTAGTTGTCTACCACATTTTCATTAAAGTTTTGTTTACACCCAGAACATTTGTTGTTTGTTTAGAGACATCCATCAGTTTGACTATTACTGTTAGCAATCCTGAAATATATATTTTGCGTCTGGATATATTGATTGACAGTGGTATTAACAGTGGTATGAAGTGTGTAAAGGTTAATTTAAATACAGTTTTACTAAAAGCGACGAAAAGAAGAAGTTACATGACTTATTTTTATTTACAATATAGCTAGAATAAATTCTATATACTGCATTCCACATGAGATTCTCAGAAAATGAGGCAGCTCAAAAGTTGGACGAGAAAGTTCAAATTGTTCATCAGTTGTTTAGAGTGCTTTCCCATACAACAGTCAGTGGGTAGATGGAAAATGTGTGAACATCAGGTGGAGAAGGAGAATTGTACAGATGCTTAAATTATGACATTACTTTTTGCAACTCTTAGTGGTATGTTCCTCAACTATGCCAGAGGACTGAACCTTCCTAAATACCACTGTAGTTTCCTTAATCTGAGCAAGGGAGTGGTGGCAGGCGGGTCAGTGTGCAGGAATATCCCGCTTTCTGTAGTGCAGCCAGCTGGTTAAGTTTCATCGTCAGTGTTGTCAGTGGATGGTTCTTAACTGCAGAAAGCAGCATTTAAATCGGACACTGCTGCAGTTAATGTTTTGAAACCATCCTGCACCACTCCAGAATACAGAGATTGTACACTCAGGTGATGCTCCATGATATCATTCTGAGCCTCCTTTCTTCAACAGATCCTGCCTCAACTGTTTCAAAACCACCCAGTGACCTTGACACGGTGGGCACTGGCGTGGATGCACAGCAAATGTTGTGGCTATGATTGTTACAGGAGCCAGGAAGAGGGTGGCCACAGTTGTTGGTGGTTGGGCAATGACATAGGTAATGGAAACAGAACTCTGCTAAATGTTCTGGTTCTTCTGTCCTCAGGGAGAGAGTAAGATCTAGGATGCAGGGTAGCCACATTTCATGGGCAAGGCTGGTTGTCAAGATCCTCCTCATAGATAGGAGTAGTGCTGCTATCACTGAAGGCTTCTCATAGTGTATTCTCAGGCAGAGTGGACAACACTGTAGAGAGAGATACATTTGATCTTTCAACATCACCTGTAAAATAAGGAAACAAATGCATATGTTGTAATATTTTGGTAATGATAGTGTTCATATGTTGCAATGGTATGCTATTAAACAATGGTTCTTTATTGATATTGGTAAGGCCAGAGACCTTACCAATTATTTTCCTCGATTTTCTGATGAAATGGAGGTGCCACAAAGTTGTGTAAAATAATACCTGAGGCATCTTGAGTGGCCTTCAGATACTGAGTAAAGCCTTATTTGTATACATTGAGTTTGTCGATATTATCATAAACTAAATTAGTTCTGAGTTACATGTTCATTTACATTGCCTTCCTATATAGCTAATTTTCCCAAACATTTTGAATGTGTATTTATGAGTAACTCAACCAGAGTTTACAACTTGTACTACCAATGTGATTTTTCCTGATGCCAGTTTCTTCCATCTGTAATATGTTTAATTGTATGCTGTTGGTTTGAAACGTTCTGCCATGTCATGTTTAGTTGTTTAGTACTTAAACAGATTTGGTAGCACAGTGGGTGTGGCATATTGTTCTCCTTCCATTTGCTGAGCTATGTGTATATTGTGTGCTGTCACATGTGTGGCTGAATATTCCTTATGCACTTGCTCCATACAATGGGCCTGATTCACAGAACTAACTTACGTCAAAAACGTAAAGTTAGTACTTTTTGGTATTCACAGAATGAACTTACTCATTTCGGTATTCACAGAAGTTAGTAGTCCTAACTTTAGGACTCCTAAATGCCTTCTGTGAATACCGGAAGTCTTAAAGTTAGGATTTTTCTCAGTTTAGGAGTAGTAAAGTTAGGACTCCTAACTTCAGGACTCCTAAATGCCTTCTGTGAATACCAAAAGTCTTGAAGTTAGGATTTTTCTCAGTTTAGGAGTCGTAAAGTTAGGACTCCTAACTTTAGGACTCCTAAATGCCTTCTGTGAATACCAAAAGTCTTGAAGTTAGGATTTTTCTCAGTTTAGGAGTAGTAAAGTTAGGACTCCTAACTTCAGGACTCCTAAATGCCTTCTGTGAATACCAAAAGTCTTGAAGTTAGGATTTTTCTCAGTTTAGGAGTCGTAAAGTTAGGACTCCTAACTTTAGGACTCCTAAATGCCTTCTGTGAATACCGAAAGTCTTGAAGTTAGGATTTTTCTCAGTTTAGGAGTAGTAAAGTTAGGACTCCTAACTTCAGGACTCCTAAATGCCTTCTGTGAATACCAAAAGTCTTGAAGTTAGGATTTTTCTCAGTTTAGGAGTCGTAAAGTTAGGACTCCTAACTTTAGGACTCCTAAATGCCTTCTGTGACTACCGAAAGTCTTGAAGTTAGGATTTTTCTCAGTTTAGGAGTAGTAAAGTTAGGACTCCTAACTTTACTACTCCTAAACTGAGAAAATCCTAACTTTAAGACTTTCGGTATTCACAGAAGGCATTTAGGAGTCCTAAAGTTAGGACTACTAACTTCTGTGAATACCGAAATGAGTAAGTTCATTCTGTGTGATACCAAAATGAGTAAGTGTATTCTGTGAATACCAAAAGTACTAACTTTACGTTTTTGACGTAAGTTAGTTCTGTGAATCAGGCCCATAATCTTGGAGCCAATTTCTTAGGCACATAAATTCCCAGATATTTTTAAATACTTCATGAGTTTTCTTTCTTGATGTTATGTGTATTTTCTTGTAGATGTATCATTATGAATTGCATGGCCTTGTTAACATACTTGACATACATTTGTAGTTTTTTAATAATTTGATTAATGTTTTTGATTGTTAACATTTCACATGCATCACAGCTTGATGTGTTACCCATTGTGAGATCTGAGTTTTGGGTTCATAGAAGAGGCTTAGGCTATTAGGCTACAGCCTTGGGGATAGGTTTGTTTGCCTCGCTTATCCCAGGGTCCATCCTCCTATGTTTTAGCAAAACAAAGCCACATCCAAACACCCCAGCACTTGAATGTCAATGTTAGCGATGGTGAGCAATCATAGGCTTCTCAGGGAGGTTAGTGTGGTCATACAGCAGACTCAGATCTCAACATGCAAACAAGAGTGCATTAAAATTGTTGTACATTCCAGAGCTTCTGTTTCAGTAAATGAAATGTATTTCAATATAAAACAGAATCACATACAGACTATATAAAATAGCAGATAGCCAATATTCAGGTGTGATACACAAAGGCATCTAGGCCTGTTGATTCCCTTTGAATTAACCCACACCCTTTTGTAGTGTGAGGTGTATTAGGCAAGATACACATTGCAGGTGCAGCACTACCCCGCAGTTATTACATAGTGATTGTGAGTCTCACCCATTCTCTGGTCAGCGGCATGCTGAAGGAGAGCTGGGCTCTGCCTCGACTCCAAGTTATATCCAATGGCTTGTTGACTTGCCTCATGCTGCTTGTGACTCTGGGATATCAAAGTCTCTACCCCTGCTCCTTTGTCTGGCTCACTGGAAGTGGCCCAGATGCTTGCAGCATGGATTTTGATGGATCTCCTGGCTGTGTGTAACATAACTGGTGCATCGACCTGGTTGTGGAAGTAAAATTGGCACATCGCATCAGCACCAGCACTTTGCCTCCTGAAATTGATGCATCAGGAAGTGTATCATCGCTGCTGCAGCTTGATGAGATCGACGCATCCGCTCGACTGCATTGCAGAATCTGTTCATTGCTCGACACCTCTCCACTCCGGCAACCTTCTTCAAAACTGACACATTGCCGTCGCTGAGTGGAGAAGATCAATGCATCTCCCTGTTTGCAAGCAGAAAAGGTCCTAGGGCCAGTCGGCGTTGCACCACGTTCAGCCTGAACTGACTTTGCCCCGGTCCAGCGCGATCTAAAGTAAACATTTTAGCGCTACTTTCTTCTAAGCTCTTTACTGCATTTCTTCCTTTAAAATACAATATATCAACTTATGTTCATTGGGTTTTTGTTGTTTTGGTCTTCGTTTGTCCAGAATATAATAATCAATTTTTTTAGACATGCGTGGAGTCTTTTTGTTGTGTATTGATTGCACAAATACTTTACACATTGCCTCTTTACATAAGCCTGACTGCTCTGTGCCAAGCTAACTGAGGATGAGTACAGGTTATCTTTTAGTGTGTTTCTAGCTTACCCTGACTAGAGTGGAGGTTCCTGCCTGGCCTGTGTGCATACCTCAGTCACCCAGGAAACCCATTTTTAAAAGTTCCTTCCCAGAGTTAGCTACAGCCTCCTCCCTTTCACCCAGTATCGTAAACTGGTCCCCAATGAAATTAGCAAGGATCTCTCTATCCCTACTCTCGTTAATCCTCCACCATCTGTCCAAAAATAAATCCTTTATCTAATCTATTGAGACGGTGCTGAGGTCAAGTCCCAAACTTGAGTTCTTCATTGACTATGTGTGTCACCTTTGTGCATGGAAGAAAAGAAATTGCAGTACTGATGTAAATTAAAAATAGACAATGCCATATTTGTATCTTTGGCTCCTAAACATTAGGCACCCCACCAATTTTTGCCAAATGTCAGAACCCCTTTCGGAGGACCACAGGCATGCAGTGGCTACTGGGCCCAACCGTAGTCATTGAGACCTTTCACTCCTGATGTTCCAGGGCCCAATCTATTATGGATTCCGCTCAACTGGGCCAAGTACCCCTTCTGCACTTGACTCACAGTAGTAGCTGTGGTTGAGCAGTCAATGCTCTCTTAAGGAGGATGTAGATACAGGTGAGTGAACACAACCCATAACTCAAAATGCAAACAGTGCAAACAATTAAACAATGTGCAGCCAAATACTTGCCTTTATAATAAAAAGTAGTATTTTATTTCTAACTCTACACATGCAAACAGATGCACCATTCATATGCAATAATAGCACCCCCCTTGAGGTTGGGGTTCTAATGGCCATCAGGCAAATCCCTGCCCTACCCTCCTTTGTGTCACATGTTCAGGTTTATTCCCCATTCAAATGTGGTCACACCAGGGAATGCAAACTATTAGGCCTTGCTCAAGAGTTCCCTTTTGGCTCTTCAGGATTTCAGTCAAAAATGTCTATGGTGCTGCATCACCTTTTGCAGTGAATCCCCCGTTGCCACAAAGTGCCTAGTTAAGACTTACCCATTCATGCAGTACGTAAGCATCCTGCTTGGAGAAGTCAGGCAGCTTGGGGTACATGCAGAAGTTTCGGGCAAATTCTGGATTACTCTACGGAGTGGCATGGCTGCTCTCCACAGCAATCAGAGCAGCTTCCAGCTCAAATCAATGCGGTAAATCAAGTTCTCCCTAGTAGAATTATTCAGTTCTTCAGTTCCCAACTGGAGTCCCGCAAGGACGCATCGTCCTCCTCAGCATCCTCCTGGTGCATGGGGGGCAGACAGGGCATATCATTTGGTGTGGCTAGTCCCATCGGTTACAGCCTCATTTCAGTCCTGAGCAATGTCCCAAAGTCTTTGATGATTTGGTCCCAGCAGCCAACCTTCAGCACACAGCTTTGTTGCAGTATCTTCCAGGCACAACGTAGACTCCTCAGGTGCAATTGCTCACATCACATCTGCCCTTCCTATCATATGGGGTCGCCACTCAGGCATTCAAGAGTCCTGGCATGCTGGCCACACAACTTCTTTACCTGTAGCCCCCTCTGGCATATGGGGTCAGCGCAACAGGGCCATGTGGGCTCGGTGCCCTCCAGATAGTGCTCGATACTTGGTGCAGTCTACGGCGACATTCTTCTCGCAGATAGGGGACCCCTAAAAACAGTCTTCCACACCGGCTATGGCCTGATCAGTGCACAGCTGAGTCTTCACCTTGCAAAGGGAGTTCTCCTGGTAGGGTTGCCCACTGGACCTCACTCACTCCAACGCTCGTCTCTCCCTCATAGGGCAAACTGGTCTTGTCAAGCAGGCAGGTGCTGGTGCTCCAGGCTCCAGGGCAGGTGGTCTTGGTTTCCCTGGGTGATGTCCCCTTAGCCAGAAGGGAGACTAGCAGGCCTTGGCGCACAGTACTGGTGAGAGGCAGAATTTTCCTGTTTTTCTTTTCCTGATATTTTTCCTTTTTTTCCTTCCCGTGTTCTACAGCCACAAAAACTTTGGATTGTTAAATCGGGCTTTAATTGACCTTAATTTGGTAGTCTTGGAGAAAACCTTTTTGTCATTCACAATGCATAGCCAATGGTGGAGTAAGCATGAAGATGAATATTTCTCTCACTATAGTGTCATCTGGGTGTAAGATGTTGGCCTCTCTAGCAGGAATACCTTTATGTGTGACAACTGATTTGCCTCAACCTACGGACAAAGGTAAGTATGGGAAATCTACATAAAGGAGGTTGGATTTTCCTGCATAAAATATATATATCACTTAAAAGGGTAAGGGGGAGTCCCAAGGCATAATAAACTTCCTTATTTTTCAAGAAGATTTTCTGCGGAAATATTTCAGTTGAAAATAATATACTGTGAACATGACCAGATGTGTCATAAGCTAATCTTTGAAAAGAATCACACATTATTCATTTGTTTTGTTTTTGGTGATCCGTCAAGCGGGAGCCGAAGAAAAGGGCGGGTCCCAAAACGCTTTTTCTCCATGTTGATTTCCATAGGTAACTTTTGACACAGATACAGCCCGAAATGCTGAACGGAATGACAATAAATTTGGCAGAAAAGGTAGCTCTTGGTCCAGAAAGCACTCTTTTTGTTAAGGTATGAAAATCCGTTCAGCAGTCCCTGAGAAATTTAAAGATTTCTCAGGTATACAACTGTGGCTGCCATGGATCCGCGAACCCTCCTGATCTCGTGCCTGAGATCTGATTGGCTGCCAAAGCTTCAAACCAGGAAGTGTTGGCAGCCATCTTGTCACTCGGTTGAACCAAGTCACAAGCAAAAATGTTAAAAAAAAGAAAAGGGGGTAGGAACACCCTGACCCCCTCGACCTGTTCAGGGGGTCCCACCCCCAGGGCCAAAAAAAGCATTTTGTTGGGGCTATTTCTAAGATAGGAGGGGGGCAGCATGGCCCCCCTCCTGGAGCCATAAATGGCCCTGGGGACCACCACCCCCCAGGGCCAGCTCCAGCAATGTGCCGGGGTGCCTACACCTGGGACATTTCAGTTTGCTATGGGTTGGCGGGAGCACTGCTTCAGCCTCCCCCTGTGGTCACCAATCAGCTGGCCATACCCCAGGGTATGTGGTCCGCGCGGCCCCCTCCCTTAAAACAAAATTAATAAAAAAAGAAATGGCAGGGCCCCCTCCCTATAATATATATATATATATATATATTATCTACTGGCGGTCGCCAGTAGATAGTTATAGTTAAAACCTATTATCCATAGGAAATCCACGACATTCTATTTGAAATAACGTTGGCGCCGGTTGACGAATCTTCGCGAAAGTTTCCAACTTGTTGGGGCGCTCCGGTCCGCTCCTATCCTGAAAGTCTCGGGGTGATACGTCAAGCGGGGCCGAGAAAAAGGGGGTCCCAAAACGCGTTTTCCCCATTCATTTTTCCATAGGAACCTTTAGTCGCAGCTACAGCCCGAACTGCTGAACGGAATTACACCAAATTTGGCAAAGAGGTAGCCCTTGGTTCAGTGTCGTGCCTTTTGCTTAAATGGTGTAAATCCGTTCAGTAGTTCCTGAGAAAATCAAAAGTAAAGTCACATATATATCTGGGCGGAGCCTAACCACACATGTCATCGTGAGATCTGATTGGCTGTCAGCACTTCATCCTGGAATTGCTGGCAGCCATCTTGGGACCAATATAAATGATTGTACCTCATTGAAATGCATTGTAGTGAATAGAAGATTTTGAGGGTCACCAAAAGGAGAACTATAAAGGGTGATAACAGGCTTTAGTTACATTAGAATTTATTTGTTGATGCTACCATACTAATTTAAGGAATTGTGGTGTATTCTAAGGTGATTTTACCATGTGAAAAACCTTCTGCTGGGATATCATGAATCATGTTTGAGAGAACACTATTTTCTCATGCTTGTCCCATAGAGGTTTGGAAGGTGCTCCAGAAGCTAAAATGAGAGCATATTTTCTGTAAATTCACATTATCTTTCTCACTCATGTGAGAATGAAGTCTGACATTCTCAGTAAAACATGTACATCCAACAAGGGCAGAGACTGTCAGTTGATTCCTTTGTGTTCTACTGCAGCTTCCCAGAGTGTTCTAAAGAACAACTAGAGTGCTAACAGCCTTACTTATGACAAAAGTATGGCACACCTGAAGCCATCTTGATTGGAATAAACTGGTAACACTTAAACAATTTAATTTAAAAAGGAACAAAATGATGGGGTTCATTTTGTCATAGAAATTATGGTTAGTGCTGTAGAAAGAAAAATTAGGACATGTTTCAAGTGTGATCTCAAATATCTTCCTGTTATATTTCAACAGGAGCAGCCTGCCAGTTGATGCCTTTGTGTTCTACTGCAGCTTCCCAGAGTGTTCTAAAGAACAACTAGAGTGCTAACAGCCTTACTTATGACAAAAGTATGGCACACCTGAAGCCATCTTGATTGGAATAAACTGGTAACACTTAAAACATTTAATTTAAAAAGGAACAAAATGAGGGGGTTCATTTTGTCATAGAAATTATGGTTAGTGCTGTAGAAAGAAAAATTAGGACATATTTCAAGTGTGATCTCAAATATCTTCCTGTTATATTTCAACAGGAGCAGCCTGCCAGTTGATGCCTTTGTGTTCTACTGCAGCTTCCCAGAGTGTTCTAAAGAACAACTAGAGCGCTAACAGCCTTACTTATGACAAAAGTATGGCACACCTGAAGCCATCTTGATTGGAATAAACCGGTAACACTTAAAACATTTAATTTAAAAAGGAACAAAATGAGGGTTCTTTTTGAAATAGAAATTATGGTTAGTGCTGCAGAAAGAAAAATTAGGGCATGTTTTAAGTGAGATCTCATATCCTCTTCTATTTCATTAGAAAATTCTGACATGCAGACTGAAACAATCACTTTCAATACCAGCAGCAGACTACCAGTTAACTCCCTGGTGAGCAGTAGCTTTACTCCAGTGATCTAATGAGCAACTAGAGTGCTAACATTCTGAATTTATGGCAGATGTGAGACACATCTCAATGCCTTCTTGATGGAATCAAAGTAAAAACTGAAAGCATTTCCTACTGAGAAGACTGCAGTAAATGAAGAAATTAGGAAACTTCATAACAAAGAAGTCTTCCAAGATGGCCACCAGTGAAAAAGAGCCCAAATGTAGCACAAATATTACCCAGATGTAGCCCACATATAGCCCAATGACAAAAGTGTGCAAAACACTTTTTATTTTTAGTTTTTGCAGTTTTATGTAGTGCAGACTGGTCAGGTATTGGAGCATTGCATCTTAAAACATGACCCCCCTACACTACAAAAACACCACTGCACTACCTTAAACCCTAAAACACTACCCCCAGCACGACCCCCTACACTACACAAGTACCACTGCACTATCCTAAACCCTAAAACACTACCCCCAGCACGACCCCCTACACTACCCAAACACCACTGCACTACCCTAAAACATGACCCCCTACACTACACAAACACCACTGCACTACCCTAAACCCTAAAACACTACCCCCAGCACGACCCCCTACACTACACAAGCACCACTGCACTACCCTAAACCCTAAAACACTACCCCCAGCACGAACCCCTACACTGCCCGAACACCACTGCACTGCCCTAAACCCTGAAACACCAGCCCCTGCATGACCCCCTACACTGCCCGAACACCACTGCACTGCCCTAAACCCTGAAACACCACCCCTAGCACGACCCCCTACACTGCCCGAACACCACTGCACTGCCCTAAACCCTGAAACACCACCCCTTCACGACCCCCTACACTGCCCTAACACCACTGCACTGCCCTAAACCCTGAAACACCACCCCTTCACGACCCCCTACACTGCCCTAACACCACTGCACTGCCCTAAACCCTGAAACACCACCCCCAGCATGACCCCCTACACTGCCCGAACACCACTGCACTGCCCTAAACCCTGAAACACTACCCCCAGCAAGACCCCCTACACTGCCCGAACACCACTGCACTGCCCTAAACCCTGAAACATCACCCCCAGCAAGACCCCCTACACTGCCCGAACACCACTGACCTAAACCCTGAAACACCACCCCCAGCACGACCCCCTACACTGCCCGAACACCACTGCACTGCCCTAAACCCTGAAACACTACCCCAAGCATGACCCCCTACACTGCCCGAACACCACTGCTCTGCCCAAATCCCTGAAACACCAGCCCCAGCACGACCCCCTACACTGCCCGAACACCACTGCACTGCCCTAAACCTTAAAACACCAGCCCCTGCACGACCCCCTACACTGCCCGAAAACCACTGCACTACCCTAAACCCTGAAACATCACCCCCAGCACGACCCCCTACACTGCCAGAGCACCACTGCACTGCCCTAAACCCTGAAACACCAGCCCCAGCACGACCCCCTACACTGCCCGAACACCACTGCACTGCCCTAAACCCTGAAACACCAGCCCCAGCACGACCGCCTACACTGCCCGAACACCACTGCACTGCCCTAATCCGTGAAACACCAGCCTCAGCACGACCCCCTACACTGCCTGAACACCACTGCACTGCCCTGAACCCTGAAACACCAGCCCCAGCACAACACCCTACACTGCCCGAACACCACTGCACTGCCCTAAACCCTGAAACACCACCCCGTGCATGACCCCCTACACTGCCCGAACACCACTGCACTGCCCTAAACCCTGAAACACCACCCCCAGCGCGACTGCCTACACTGCCCGAACACCACTGCACTGCCCTAAACCCTGAAACACCACCCCCTGCACAACCCCCTACACTGCTCGAACACTACTGCACTGCCCTAAACCCAGAAACACCATCCCCAGCACGACCCCTATACTGCACCGAACACCACTGCACTGCCCTAAACCCTGAAACACTACCCCCAGCAAGACCCCCTACACTGCCCGAACACCACTGCACTGCCCTAAACCCTGAAACATCACCCCCAGCAAGACCCCCTACACTGCCCGAACACCACTGCCCTAAACCCTGAATCATCACCCCCAGCAAGACCCCCTACACTGCCCGAACACCACTGCACTGCCCTAAACCCTGAAACACCAGCCCCAGCACGACCCCCTACACTGCCCGAACACCACTGCACTACCCTGAAACACCACCCCCTGCACGACCCCCTACACTGTCCGAACACCACTGTACTGCCCTAAACCCTGAAACCCCACCCCCAGCATGACCCCCTACACTGCCAGAACACAACTGCACTGCCCTAAACCCTGAAACACCACCCCTGCACGACATCCTACACTGCCTGAACACTACTGCACTGCCCTAAACCCTGAAACACCACCCCCAGCCGACCCCCTACACTGCACGAACACCACTGCACCGCCCTAAACCCTGAAACACTACCCCCAGCAAGACCCCCTACACTGCCCGAACGCCACTGCACTGCCCTAAACCCTGAAACATCACCCCCAGCAAGACCCCTACACTGCCCGAACACCACTGCCCTAAACCCTGAAATACCACCCCCAGCAAGACCCCCTACACTGCCCGAACACCACTGCACTGCCCTAAACCCTGAAACACCACCCCCAGCAAGACCCCCTACACTGCCCGAACACCACTGCACTGCTCTAAACCCTGAAACACCACCCCCAGCACGACCCCCTACACTGCCCGAACACCACTGCTCTGCCCAAAACCCTGAAACACCAGCCCCAGCACGACCCCCTACACTGCCCGAACACCACTGCACTGCCCTAAACCCTGAAACACCAGCCCCAGCATGACCCCCTACACTGCCCGAACACCACTGCACTGCCCTAAACCCTGAAACACCACCCCCAGCATGACCCCCTACACTGCCAGAACACCACTGCACTGCCCTAAACCCTGAAACACCAGCCCCAGCACAACCCCGTACACTGCCCGCACACCACTGCACTGCCCTAAACCCTGAAACACCAGCCCCAGCACAACCCCGTACACTGCCCAAACACCACTGCACTGCCCTAAACCCTGAAACACTAGCCCCAGCACGACCCCCTACACTGCCTGAGCACCATTGCTCTGCCCTAAACCCTGAAACACTAGCCCCAGCACGACCCCCTACACTGCCCGAACACCACTGCACTGCCCTAAACCCTTAAACACCACCCCCAGCACGACCCCCTACACTGCCCGAACACCACTGCACTGCCCTAAACCCTGAAACACCAGCCCCAGCAAGACCCCCTACACTGCCCGAACACCACTGCATTGCCCTAGACTCTGAAACACCAGCCCCAGCAAGACCCCCACACTGCCCGAACACCACTGCACTGCCCTAAACCCTGAAACACCAGCCCCAGCACGACCCCCTACACTGCCCGAACACCACTGCACTGCCCTAAACCCTGAAACACCAGCCCCAGCACGACCCCCTACACTGCCCGAACACCACTGCACTGCCCTAAACCCTGAAACACCAGCCCCAGCACGGCCCCCTACACTGCCCGAACACCACTGCACTGCCCTAAACCCTGAAACACCAGCCCCAGCACCACCCCCTACAATGCCCGAACACCACTGTACTGCCCTAAACCCTGAAACACCACACCCTGCACCGCCCCCTACACTGCCCGAACACCACTGCACTGCCCTACACCCTGAAACACCACCCCCTGCACGACCCCCTACACTGCCCGAACACCACTGCACTGCCCTAAACCCTGAAACACCACCCCCTGCACGACCCCTACACTGCCCGAACACCACTGCACTGCCCTAAACCCTGAAACACCAGCCCCAGCACCACCCCCTACAATGCCCGAACACCACTGTACTGCCCTAAACCCTGAAACACCACCCCCTGCACCGCCCCTACACTGCCCGAACACCACTGCACTGCCCTAAACCCTGAAACACCACCCCCTGCACGACCCCCTACACTGCCCGAACACCACTGCACTGCCCTAAACCCTGAAACACCACCCCCTGCACCACCCCTACACTGCCCGAACACCACTGCACTGCCCTAAACCCTGAAACACCACCCCCAGCATGACCCCCTTTACTGCTCGAACACCACTGCACTGCCCTAAACCCTGAAACACCACCCCCAGCATGACCCCCTACACTGCCCGAACACCACTGCCCTAAACCCTGAAACACCACCCCTGCACGACCCCCTACACTGCCCGAACACCACTGCACTGCCCTAAACCCTGAAACACCACCCCCAAGACGACCCCCTACACTGCCCGAACACCACTGCACTGCCCTAAACCCTAAAACACCACCCCCAGCACGACCCCCTACACTGCCCGAACACCACTGCACTGCCCTAAACCCTAGAACACTACCCCCAGCATGACCCCCTACACTACCCGAACACCACTGCACTAACCTAAACCCTAAAATACTCCCCCAGCACGACCCCCTACACTACCCGAACACGACTGCACTGCCCTAAACCCTAAAACACTCCCCCCAGCACGACCCCCTACACTGCCCAAACACTACTGCATTGCCCTAAACCCTGAAACACCACCCCTCAGCACGGCACCCTACACTGCCTGAACACCACTGCACTGCCCTAAACCCTGAAACACCACCCCAGCTCGACCCCCTACACTGCCCGAACACCACTGCACTAAACCCTGAAACACCACCCCCTGCACGACCCCCTACACTGCCGGAACACCACTGCACTGCCCTAAACCTTGAAACACCACCCCCAGCACGACCCCTTTACTGCTCGAACACCACTGCACTGCCCCAAACCCTGAAACACCACCCCCAGCATGACCCCCTACACTGCCCGAACACCACTGCCCTAAACCCTGAAACACCACCCCTGCACGACCCCCTACACTGCCCGAACACCACTGCACTGCCCTAAACCCTGAAACACCACCCCCTGCACGACCCCCTACACTGCCCGAACACCACTGCACTGCCCTAAACCCTGAAACACCACCCCCAGCACGACCCCCTACACTGTCCGAACACCACTGCACTGCCCTAAACCCTAAAACACCACCCCCAGCACGACCCCCTACACTGCCCAAACACCACTGCACTGCCCTAAACCCTAGAACACTACCCCCAGCATGACCCCCTACACTACCCGAACACCACTGCACTACCCTATACCCTAAAATACCCCCCAGCACGATCTCCTACACTACCCGAACACGACTGCACTGCCCTAAACCCTAAAACACTCCCCCAGCACGACCCCCTACACTACCCGAACACCACTGCACTGCCCTAAACCCTAAAACACTCCCCCAGCACGACCCCCTACACTACCTAAACACCACTGCACTGCCCTAAACCCTAAAACACTACCCCCGCATGACCCCCTACACTACCCAAATACCAATGCACTACCCTAATCCCTAAAACACTACCCCCGCACAACCCCCTACACTACCCAAAGACCACTGCACTACCCTAAACTCTAAAACAATATCCCCCGCACGATTCCCTACACTACCCAAACACCACTGCACTACCCTAAACCATAAAACACTACCCCCAGCAGTACCCCCTACGCTACCCAAACACCACTGCACTACCCTAAACCCTAAAACACTACCCCCAGCAGTACCCCCTACACTACCCAAACACCATTGCACTACCCTAAACCCTAAAACACTACCCCCAGCAGTATCCCCTACACTACCCAAACACCACTGCACTACCCTAAACCCTAAAACCCTAAAATACTAACCCCCAGCACGACCCCCTATACTACCCAAACACCACTGTACTACCCTAAACCCTAAAACACTCCCCCCAGCACGACTCCCTACACTATCCAAACACCACTGCACTACCCTAAACCCTAAATCTACCCCCAGCATGACCCCCTACACTACACAAACACCACTGCACTACCCTAAACCCTAAAACACGACCTCCTACACTACACAAAGACCACTGCACTACCCTAAACCCTACAAAACTACCCCAGCACGAACCCCTACACTACCCAAACACCACTGCACTACCCTAAACCATAAAACACTACCCCCAGCAGTACCCCTACGCTACCCAAACACCACTGCACTACCCTAAACCCTAAAACACTACCCCCAGCAGTACCCCCTACACTACCCAAACACCATTGCACTACCCTAAACCCTAAAACACTACCCCCAGCAGTATCCCCTACACTACCCAAACACCACTGCACTACCCTAAACCCTAAAACCCTAAAATACTAACCCCCAGCACGACCCCCTATACTACCCAAACACCACTGTACTACCCTAAACCCTAAAACACTCCCCCAGCACGACTCCCTACACTACCCAAACACCACTGCACTACCCTAAACCCTAAATCTACCCCCAGCATGACCCCCTACACTACACAAACACCACTGCACTACCCTAAACCCTAAAACACTACCCCCAGCACGACCCTCTTCACTACCTAAACACCACTGCACTACCCTAAACTCTAAAACAATACCCCCGCACGATTCCCTACACTACCCAAAGACCACTGCACTACCCTAAACCCTAAAACACGACCTCCTACACTACACAAACACCACTGCACTACCCTAAACCCTAAAAACTACCCCAGCACGAACCCCTACACTACCCAAACACCACTGCACTACCCTAAACCCTAAAACACTACCCCCAGCATGACCCCCTACACTACACAAACACCACTGCACTACCCTAAACCCTAAAACACTACCCCCAGCACGACCCTCTTCACTACCTAAACACAACTGCACAATTTGTTACAGGCGTTGCAACGCAGGCCTGTGGTGCTTACTGGAAGTACCTGGTGGGCTAGTTGGGCCCCAGGGACTCTCAGGATTCAAGGTGACCTAATCCCCCAACTTAAAACGCGCCACGGGCGCGTTTGCACAGTGGTGAAGGGGGGCGGGGCCTCAGGTGACATGTGCGCAAACACGCCCTGTGGTGCATTTAAGTTGGGGAGTTAATTCCCTTTGAATCCTGGGGGCCAACTAGCCCACCAGGTACCTTCAGTAAGCACAACAGAGTTGCGTTGCAGAGAGGTGAAAAAGGTGCGTGGCCTCGGAACGCCTCTCTGCAACTCAGCTCTGTGGTCCTAACTGTAGGTACCTGGGGGCTAGTTGGGCTCCAGGGACCCTCAGGATTCAAGGGGACTTAATCCCGCAACTTAAAACGCGCCACGGGGCGCATTTGCACACATGTCACCTCAGGCCCCCCTCCCTTCACCACTGTGCAAACGCGCACTGGCTCTGGTTAGTCAGAGTCAGTTACCACCAGTACCCGTCTGAAAAAGTTGTGGGCACAGGATGATTTTGCAACAAGGCCTCTTTCTGCTCCTCTGTTGGTTCTTTCTGCACATCTTTTGCTTCTTTCTGTGCGTTTTTCTTCTTTCTTCACATGTCCTACCTCTGTTGGCATAGTTAGAAACTAGCATTTAAAAAACCTTTGAAATTCACTTAAAAAATCATAGGTTTCAGGCACGTTATAGTTAGAAATTAGCATTTAAAAAACCTTTGAAATTCACTGAAAAAACCATAGGTTTCAGGCACGTTATAGTTAGAAATTAGCATTTAAAAAACCTTTGAAATTCACTGAAAAAACCATAGGTTTCAGGCACGTTATAGTTAGAAATTAGCATTTAAAAAACCTTTGAAATTCACTGAAAAAACCATAGGTTTTAGGGACAGTTATAGTTAGTTGGACATTGCACTCGTACAAAACCCGTGAAATTCCCCTGTTATAGTTAGTTCAGCTAACTATAACTCGCGCCCGCAATGCACTGCTGATGACGTCACATATTACATCACTCATGACATGGTCAGTGACATCACTGATGACATCACTGATGACATCATCCATGTGATAATTTCATGCATCTTCTCACACCCTAATATAACTTTTGATACACCCACTCTAAATTACAGACTGCCATTCTCAAAACCATAGACACTCCAACACCAAAAACTACATACCCACTCACTGATTCTTAGGTCTACACACACATCCACTCACTCACCTGTACAGTCACTCATACTTACAGTCACTCAGTACAGGACTATCATATGCACTCATACACCTATATAAACACTCACACACCGCCACTCATCCATAGAGGTACTCACACACCTAGTCAGTCATGCAAAAAATTAATCACACACCCATTTACTCACCTATACAGTTATACACACACCAGCTCACTTACTCATACAAATACTAGCACATTCTTACGCTCTTATACAATAACTGATACAAGCACACACGCATCCATACAGCCACTCTCACAATAACACACTCTCACTTATAGCCATTTAAATACTCTAACACACATATATACTGCCTTTTACATATGTAGTTACTCGTACATGTACCACTGAGATATACATTCACTCACTAACACACCCATACACACACTCACCCACCCAAGCAGTCCATCACAGATGCACTCTTGAAATCATGCACCCAGTGAATCACCCACTCACACATCTATGTATAGAGTCACACACACCCCACCCACACAAACACTCAGGCAGCCATACAGATACTCAGAGAACCAATCAATAACCCATATAAACACTCATGTAGCTATTCGCAAATCCATGCATCCACTTACACACCAACAAACAGACGGATACAGACATTCACACAGTTTAGTCACTAACCCATGCATTCAGTAAGATACGTTTAATCACTCACTTGTAGAGTCAGTCACTCACGTACTAAATCATCCATTCAGACACTTATACACCCACTCATTCTTCAATACGCCTTTCCCTATATATATTAAACATATTTAAACTTTACAGAAACACAGTCACTGGATGATGTCATCAGTGATGTCATTTGAGATGTCATCAGTGATGTCATCAGTGATGTCACTGACCATGTCATGAGTGATGTAATATGTGACGTCATCAGCAGTGCATTGCGGGGCGCGAGTTATAGTTAGCTGAACTAACTATAACAGGGGAATTTCACGGGTTTTGTACGAGTGCAATGTCCAACTAACTATAACTGTCCCTAAAACCTATGGTTTTTTCAGTGAATATATATATATATATATATATATATATTTATATATATATTATCTACTGGCGGTCGCCAGTAGATAGTTATAGTTAGGACCTATTTTCCATAGGAAATCCGCGACATTCTATTTGAAATAACTCTTGCGTCGGTTGACGAATCTTCGCGAAATTTTCAAACTTTATGGCCCGCTCCGGTCCGCTCCTACCCTGAAAGTCTCAGGGTGATTCGTCAAGCGGGGGCCGAGAAAAAAGGGGGGTCCCAAAACGTGTTTTACCCATTCATTTTCCCATAGGAAACTTTAGACACTGCTACAGCCCGAACTTCTGAACGGAATTACACCAAATTTGTCAAAGAGGTAGTTCTTGGTTCAGAAAGAACCCTTTTGTTAAATGGTGTAAATCCGTTCAGTAGTTGCGGAGAAATTAAAAAAATAAGAGTCAAAAAATCAATTTCCCATAGGAAACTTTATGCAAGGCTACAGCCCGAACTGCTGAACGGAATTACACCAAATTTGGCAAACAGGTAGTTCTTGGTTAAAAAGAAACCCTTTTTGTTAAATGGTGTAAATCCGTTCAGTAGTTGCTGAGAAAATCAAAAGTAAAAACACATATATATCTGGGCGGAGCCTAACCACACATGTCATCGTGAGATCTGATTGGCTGTCAGCACTTCATCCTGGAATTGCTGGCAGCCATCTTGGGACCAATATAAATGATAGTACCCATTGAAATGCATTGTAGTGAATCGAAGATTTTGAGGGTTACCAAAAGGAGAACTATAAAGGGTGATAACAGACTTTAGTTACATTAGAATTCATTTGTTGATGGTACCATACTAATTTCAGGAATTGTGGTGTGTTCTAAGGTGATTTTACCCTGTGAAAAACCTTCTGCTGGGATATCATGAATCATGTTTGAGAGAAAACTATTTTCACATGCTTGTCCCATACAGTTTTGGAAGGTGCCCCAGAAGCTAAAATGAGAGCATATTTTCTGTAAATTCACATTATCTTTCTCAGTCATGTGAGAATGAAGTCTGACATTCTCAGTAAAACATGTACATCCAACAAGGGCAGAGACTGTCAGTTGATTCCTTTGTGTTCTACTGCAGCTTCCCAGAGTGTTCTAAAGAACAACTAGAGTGCTAACAGCCTTACTTATGACAAAAGTATGGCACACCTGAAGCCATCTTGATTGGAATAAATTGGTAACACTTAAAACATTTAATTTAAAAAGGAACAAAATGATGGGGTTCATCTTGTCATATAAATTATTGTTAGTGCTCTGGAAAGAAAAATTAGGACATGTTTCAAGTGTGATCTCAAATATCTTCCTGTTATATTTCAACAGGAGCAGCCTGTCAGTTGATGCCTTTGTGTTCTACTGCAGCTTCCCAGAGTATTCTAAAGAACAACTAGAGCGCTAACAGTCTTACTTATGACAAAAGTATGGCACACCTGAAGCCATCTTGATTGGAATAAACTGGTAACACTTAAAACATTTAATTTAAAAAGGAACAAAATGATGGGGTTCATTTTGTCATAGAAATTATGGTTAGTGCTGTAGAAAGAAAAATTAGGACATGTTTCAAGTGTGATCTCAAATATCTTCCTGTTATATTTCAACAGGAGCAGCCTGTCAGTTGATGCCTTTGTGTTCTACTGCAGCTTCCCAGAGTGTTCTAAAGAACAACTAGAGCGCTAACAGTCTTACTTATGACAAAAGTATGGCACACCTGAAGCCATCTTGATTGGAATAAACTGGTAACACTTAAAACATTTAATTTAAAAAGGAACAAAATGAGGGGGTTCATTTTGCCATAGAAATTATGGTTAGTGCTGTAGAAAGAAAAATTAGGACATGTTTTAAGTGAGATCTCAAATATCTTCCTGTTATATTTCAACAGGAGCAGCCTGTCAGTTGATGCCTTTGTGTTCTACTGCAGCTTCCCAGAGTGTTCTAAAGAACAACTAGAGTGCTAACAGCCTTACTTATGACAAAAGTATGGCACACCTGAAGCCATCTTGATTGGAATAAACTGGTAACACTTAAAACATTTAATTTAAAAAGGAACAAAATGAGGGGTTCATTTTGCCATAGAAATTATGGTTAGTGCTGCAAAAAGAAAATTTAGTGCATGTTTTAAGTGAGATCTCAAATCCTCTTCTATTTCATTAGAAAATTCTGACATGCAGACTGAAACAATCACTTTCAATACCAGCAGTAGACTTTCAGTTAACTCCTTGGTGAGCAGTAGCTTTACTACAGTGATCTAATGAACAACTAGAGTAATAACACTCTGAATTTATGGCAAATGTGTGACACATCTGAATGCCTTCTTGATGGAATCAAAGTAAAAAACTGAAAGCATTTCCTACTGAGGAGACTGCAGTAAATGAGGAAATTAGGAAACTTCATAACAAAGAAGTCTTCCAAGATGGCCTCCAGTGAAAAAGAGCCCAAATGTAGCACAAATATTACCCAGATGTAGCCCACATATAGCCCAATGACAAAAGTGTGCAAAACACTTTTTATTTTTAGTTTTTTGCAGTTTTATGTAGTGCAGACTGGTCAGGTATTGGAGCGTTGCATCTTAAAACATGACCCCCTACACTACAAAAACACCACTGCACTACCCTAAACCCTAAAACACTACCCCAGCACGACCCCCTACACTACACAAGCACCACTGCACTATCCTAAACCCTAAAACACTACCCCCAGCATGACCCCCTACACTACACAAACACCACTGCACTACCCTAAACCCTAAAACACTACCCCAACACCACTGCACTAACCTAAATCCTAAAACACTACCCCCAGCACGACCCCCTACACTACCCAAACACCACTGCACTACCCTAAAACATGACTCCCTACACTACACAAACACCACTGCACTACCCTAAACCCTAAAACACTACCCCCAGCACGACCCCTACACTACACAAGCACCACTGCACTACCCTAAACCCTAAAACACTACCCCCAGCACGACCCCTACACTACACAAACACCACTGCACTACCTTAAACCCTAAAACACTACCCCCTACACTACCCAAACACCACTGCACTAACCTAAATCCTAAAACACTACCCCCAGCACGACCCCCTACACTACCCAAACACCACTGCACTACCCTAAAACATGACCCCCTACACTACACAAACACCACTGCACTACCCTAAACCCTAAAACACTACCCCAAGCACGACCCCTACACTACACAAGCACCACTGCACTACCCTAAACCCTAAAACACTACCCCCAGCACGACCCCCTACACTGCCCGAACACCACTGCACTGCCCTAAACCCTGAAACACCAGCCCCAGCATGACCCCTACACTGCCCGAACACCACTGCACTGCCCTAAACCCTGAAACACCAGCCCCAGCACGACCACCTACACTGCCCGAACACCACTGCACTGCCCTAAACCCTGAAACACCAGCCCCAGCACAACCCCCTACACTGCCCGAACACCACTGCACTGCCCTAAACCCTGAAACACCAGCCCCAGCACGACCCCCTACACTGCCCGAACACCACTGTACTGCCCTAAACTCTGAAACACCAGCCCCAGCACGACCCCCTACACTGCCCGAACACCACTGCACTGCCCTAAACCCTGAAACACCACCCCCTGCACGACCCCCTACACTGCCCGAACACCACTGCACTGCCCTAAACCCTGAAACACCACCCCCTGCAGCACCCCCTACACTGCCCGAACACCACTGCACTGCCCTAAACCCTGAAACACCACCCCCTGCACCGCCCCCTACACTGCCCAAACACCACTGCACTGCCCTAAACCCTGAAACACCACCCCCAGCACGACCCCCTTTACTGCCCGAACACCACTGCCCTAAACCCTGAAACACCACCCCCTGCACGACCCCCTACACTGCCCGAACACCACTGCACTGCCCTAAACCCTGAAACACCACCCCTACACTGCCCGAACACCACTGCACTGCCCTAAACCCTGAAACACCACCCCCAGCACGACCCCCTACACTGCCCGAACACCACTGCACTGCCCTAAACCCTAAAACACCACCCCCAGCATTACCCCTACACTGCCCAAACACCACTGCACTGCCCTAAACCCTAGAACACTACTCCCAGCACGACCCCCTCCACTACCCGAACACCACTGCACTACCCTAAACCCTAAAATACTACCCCCAGCACAACCCCCTACACTACCCGAACACGACTGCACTGCCCTAAACCCTCAAACACTCCCCCAGCACGACCCCTACACTACCCGAATACCACTGCACTGCCCTAAACCCTAAAACACTCCCCCAGCACGACCCCCTACACTACCCGAACACCACTGCACTGCCCTAAACCCTAAAACACTCCCCCCAGCACGACCCCTACACTACCCAAACACCACTGCACTGCCCTAAACCCTAAAACACTACCCCCGTATGACCCCCTACACTACCCAAACACCAATGCACTACCCTAATCCCTAAAACACTACCCCCGCATGACCCCCTACACTACCCTAAACCCTAAAACACTACCCCCGCACGACTCCCTACACTACCCAAAGACCACTGCACTACCCTAAACCCTAAAACACGACCTCCTACACTACACAAACACCACTGCACTACCCTAAACCCTAAAACACTACCCCCTACACTACACAAACACCACTGCACTACCCTAAACCCTAAAACACTACCCCAGCAGTACCCCTACACTACCCAAACACCACTGCACTAACCTAAACCCTAAAACACTACCCCCAGCAGTACCCCCTACACTACCCAAACACCACTGCACTACCCTAAATCACTACCCCCAGCACGACCCCCTACACTACCCAAACACCACTGCACTACCCTAAACCCTAAAACACTACCCCCAGCACGACCCCCTACACTACCCAAACACCACTGCACTACCCTAAACCCTAAAACACCAGCCCCAGCAAGACCCCCTACACTGCCCGAACACCACTGCACTGCCCTAAACTCTGAAACACCACCCCTAGCACGACCCCCTACACTGCACGAACACCACTGCACTACCCTAAACCCTCAAACACCAGCCCCAGCACGACCCCCTACACTGCCCGAACACCACTGCACTGCCCTAAACCCTGAAACACCAGCCCCAGCAAGACCCCTACACTGCCCGAACACCACTGCACTGCCCTAAACCCTGAAACACCACCCCCAACAAGACCCCTACACTGCCCGAACACCACTGCACTAAAGCCTGAAACACCACCCCCAGCAAGACCACCTACACTGGCCGAACACCACTGCACTGCCCTAAACCCTGAAACACCACCCCTGCACGACCCCCTACACTGCCCGAACACCACTGCACTGCCCTAAACCCTGAAACACCACCCCTCAGCACGACACCCTACACTGCCTGAACATCACTGCACTGCCCTAAACCCTGAAACACCACCCCCAGCACGACCCCCTACACTGCCCGAACACCACTGCACTGCCCTAAACCCTGAAACACCACCCCCTGCACGACCTCCGACACTGCTGGAACACCACTGCACTGCCCTAAACCCTGAAACACCACCCCCAGCACGACCCCCTACACTGCCCGAACACCACTGCACTGCCCTAAACCCTGAAACACCAGCCCCAGCACGACCCCCTACACTGCCCGAACACCACTGCACTGCCCTAAACCCTGAAACACCAGCCCCAGCACGACCACCTACACTGCCCGAACACCACTGCACTGCCCTAAACCCTGAAACACCAGCTCCAGCACGACCCCTACACTGCCCGAACACCACTGCACTGCCCTAAACCCTGAAACACCAGCCCCAGCACGACCCCCTACACTGCCCGAACACCACTGTACTGCCCTAAACCCTGAAACACCAGCCCCAGCACAACCCCCTACACTGCCCGAACACCACTGCACTGCCCTAAACCCTGAAACACCACCCCCTGCATGACCCCCTACACTGCCCGAACACCACTGCACTGCCCTAAACCCTGAAACACCACCCCTGCAGCACCCCCTACACTACCCGAACACCACTGCACTGCCCTAAACCCTGAAACACCACCCCTGCACCGCCCCCTACACTGCCCGAACACCACTGCACTGCCCTAAACCCTGAAACACCCCCCAGCACGACCCCCTTTACTGCTCGAACACCACTGCACTGCCCCAAACCCTGAAACACCACCCCCAGCACGACCTCCTACACTGCCCGAACACCACTGCCCTAAACCCTGAAACACCACCCCTGCACGACCCCCTACACTGCCCGAACACCACTGCACTGCCCTAAACCCTGAAACACCACCCCCTACACTGCCCGAACACCACTGCACTGCCCTAAACCCTGAAACACCACCCCAGCACGACCCCCTACACTGCCCGAACACCACTGCACTGCCCTAAACCCTAAAACACCACCCCCAGCATTACCCCCTACACTGCCCAAACACCACTGCACTGCCCTAAACCCTAGAACACTACCCCCAGCACGACCCCTACACTACCCGAACACCACTGCACTACCCTAAACCCTAAAATACTACCCCCAGCACAACCCACTACACTACCCGAACACGACTGCACTGCCCTAAACCCTCAAACACTCCCCCAGCATGACCCCCTACACTACCCGAACACCACTGCACTGCCCTAAACCCTAAAACACTCCCCCCAGCACGACCCCCTACACTACCCGAACACCACTGCACTGCCCTAAACCCTGAAACACCAGCCCCAGCATGACCCCCTACACTGCCCGAACACCACTGCACTGCCCTAAACCCTGAAACACCAGCCCCAGCACGACCACCTACACTGCCCGAACACCACTGCACTGCCCTAAACCCTGAAACACCAGCCCCAGCACAACCCCCTACACTGCCCGAACACCACTGCACTGCCCTAAACCCTGAAACACCAGCCCCAGCACGACCCCCTACACTGCCCGAACACCACTGTACTGCCCTAAACTCTGAAACACCAGCCCCAGCACGACCCCTACACTGCCCGAACACCACTGCACTGCCCTAAACCCTGAAACACCACCCCCTGCACGACCCCTACACTGCCCGAACACCACTGCACTGCCCTAAACCCTGAAACACCACCCCCTGCAGCACCCCCTACACTGCCCGAACACCACTGCACTGCCCTAAACCCTGAAACACCACCCCTGCACCGCCCCTACACTGCCCAAACACCACTGCACTGCCCTAAACCCTGAAACACCACCCCCAGCACAACCCCTTTACTGCCCGAACACCACTGCCCTAAACCCTGAAACACCACCCCCTGCACGACCCCCTACACTGCCCGAACACCACTGCACTGCCCTAAACCCTGAAACACCACCCCCTACACTGCCCGAACACCACTGCACTGCCCTAAACCCTGAAACACCACCCCCAGCACGACCCCCTACACTGCCCGAACACCACTGCACTGCCCTAAACCCTAAAACACCACCCCCAGCATTACCCCCTACACTGCCCAAACACCACTGCACTGCCCTAAACCCTAGAACACTACTCCCAGCACGACCCCCTCCACTACCCGAACACCACTGCACTACCCTAAACCCTAAAATACTACCCCCAGCACAACCCCCTACACTACCCGAACACGACTGCACTGCCCTAAACCCTCAAACACTCCCCCAGCACGACCCCTACACTACCCGAATACCACTGCACTGCCCTAAACCCTAAAACACTCCCCCAGCACGACCCCCTACACTACCCGAACACCACTGCACTGCCCTAAACCCTAAAACACTCCCCCAGCACGACCCCTACACTACCCAAACAGCACTGCACTGCCCTAAACCCTAAAACACTACCCCCCGTATGACCCCCTACACTACCCAAACACCAATGCACTACCCTAATCCCTAAAACACTACCCCCGCATGACCCCCTACACTACCCTAAACCCTAAAACACTACCCCCGCACGACTCCCTACACTACCCAAAGACCACTGCACTACCCTAAACCCTAAAACACGACCTCCTACACTACACAAACACCACTGCACTACCCTAAACCCTAAAACACTACCCCTACACTACACAAACACCACTGCACTACCCTAAACCCTAAAACACTACCCCAGCAGTACCCCTACACTACCCAAACACCACTGCACTAACCTAAACCCTAAAACACTACCCCCAGCAGTACCCCCTACACTACCCAAACACCACTGCACTACCCTAAATCACTACCCCCAGCACGACCCCTACACTACCCAAACACCACTGCACTACCCTAAACCCTAAAACACTACCCCCAGCACGACCCCCTACACTACCCAAACACCACTGCACTACCCTAAACCCTAAAACACCAGCCCCAGCAAGACCCCCTACACTGCCCGAACACCACTGCACTGCCCTAAACCCTGAAACACCACCCCTAGCACGACCCCCTACACTGCACGAACACCACTGCACTACCCTAAACCCTGAAACACCAGCCCCAGCACGACCCCTACACTGCCCGAACACCACTGCACTGCCCTAAACCCTGAAACACCAGCCCCAGCAAGACCCCTACACTGCCCGAACACCACTGCACTGCCCTAAACCCTGAAACACCACCCCCAACAAGACCCCCTACACTGCCCGAACACCACTGCACTAAAGCCTGAAACACCACCCCCAGCAAGACCACCTACACTGGCCGAACACCACTGCACTGCCCTAAACCCTGAAACACCACCCCTGCACGACCCCTACACTGCCCGAACACCACTGCACTGCCCTAAACCCTGAAACACCACCCCTCAGCACGACACCCTACACTGCCCGAACATCACTGCACTGCCCTAAACCCTGAAACACCACCCCCAGCACGACCCCCTACACTGCCCGAACACCACTGCACTGCCCTAAACCCTGAAACACCACCCCCTGCACGACCTCCTACACTGCTGGAACACCACTGCACTGCCCTAAACCCTGAAACACCACCCCCAGCACGACCCCCTACACTGCCCGAACACCACTGCACTGCCCTAAACCCTGAAACACCAGCCCCAGCACGACCCCCTACACTGCCCGAACACCACTGCACTGCCCTAAACCCTGAAACACCAGCCCCAGCACGACCACCTACACTGCCCGAACACCACTGCACTGCCCTAAACCCTGAAACACCAGCTCCAGCACGACCCCCTACACTGCCCGAACACCACTGCACTGCCCTAAACCCTGAAACACCAGCCCCAGCACGACCCCCTACACTGCCCGAACACCACTGTACTGCCCTAAACCCTGAAACACCAGCCCCAGCCACGACCCCCTACACTGCCCGAACACCACTGCACTGCCCTAAACCCTGAAACACCACCCCTGCATGACCCCCTACACTGCCCGAACACCACTGCACTGCCCTAAACCCTGAAACACCACCCCCTGCAGCACCCCCTACACTACCCGAACACCACTGCACTGCCCTAAACCCTGAAACACCACCCCTGCACCGCCCCCTACACTGCCCGAACACCACTGCACTGCCCTAAACCCTGAAACACCCCCCCAGCACGACCCCCTTTACTGCTCGAACACCACTGCACTGCCCCAAACCCTGAAACACCACCCCCAGCACGACCTCCTACACTGCCCGAACACCACTGCCCTAAACCCTGAAACACCACCCCTGCACGACCCCCTACACTGCCCGAACACCACTGCACTGCCCTAAACCCTGAAACACCACCCCCTACACTGCCCGAACACCACTGCACTGCCCTAAACCCTGAAACACCACCCCCAGCACGACCCCTACACTGCCCGAAGACCACTGCACTGCCCTAAACCCTAAAACACCACCCCCAGCATTACCCCTACACTGCCCAAACACCACTGCACTGCCCTAAACCCTAGAACACTACCCCCAGCACGACCCCCTACACTACCCGAACACCACTGCACTACCCTAAACCCTAAAATACTACCCCCAGCACAACCCCTACACTACCCGAACACGACTGCACTGCCCTAAACCCTCAAACACTCCCCCAGCACGACCCCCTACACTACCCGAACACCACTGCACTGCCCTAAACCCTAAAACACTCCCCCAGCACGACCCCTACACTACCCGAACACCACTGCACTGCCCTAAACCCTAAAACACTCCCCCAGCACGACCCCTACACTACCCAAACACCACTGCACTGCCCTAAACCCTAAAACACTACCCCCGCATGACCCCCTACACTACCCAAACACCAATGCACTACCCTAATCCCTAAAACACTACCCCCGCATGACCCCCTACACTACCCTAAACCCTAAAACACTACCCCCGCACGACTCCCTACACTACCCAAAGACCACTGCACTACCCTAAACCCTAAAACACGACCTCCTACACTACACAAACACCACTGCACTACCCTAAACCCTAAAACACTACCCCCTACACTACACAAACACCACTGCACTACCCTAAACCCTAAAACACTACCCCCAGCAGTACCCCTACACTACCCAAACACCACTGCACTAACCTAAACCCTAAAACACTACCCCCAGCAGTACCCCTACACTACCCAAACACCACTGCACTACCCTAAATCACTCCCCCAGCACGACCCCCTACACTACCCGAACACCACTGCACTACCCTAAACCCTAAAACACTACCCCCAGCACGACCCCCTACACTACCCAAACACCACTGCACTACCCTAAACCCTAAATCTAGCCCCAGCATGACCCCCTACACTACACACACACCACTGCACTACCCTAAAACACTACCCCCAGCACGACCCTCTTCACTACCTAAACACAACTGCACAATTTGTTACAGGCGTTGCAACGCAGGCCTGTGGTGCTTACTGGAAGTACCTAGTGGGCTAGTTGGGCCCCAGGGACCCTCAGGATTCAAGGTGACCTAATCCCCCAACTTAAAACGCACCACGGGGCGCGTTTGCACAGTGGTGAAGGGAGGGGCGGGGCCTCAGGTGACATGTGCGCAAACACGCCCTGTGGTGCGTTTTAAGTTGGGGAATTAATTCCCTTTGAATCCTGAGGGACCCTGGGGGCCAACTAGCCCACCAGGTACCTTCAGTAAGCACAACAGAGTTGCGTTGCAGAGAGGTGAAAAAGGTGCGTGGCCTCGAACGCCTCTCTGCAACTCAGCTCTGTGGTCCTAACTGTAGGTACCTGGGGGCTAGTTGGGCCCCAGGGACCCTCAGAATTCAAGGGGACTTAATCCCGCAACTTAAAACGCGCCACGAGGTGCGTTTGCACACATGTCACCTCAGGCCCCCCTCCCTTCACCACTGTGCAAACGCGCCCTGTAGCGCGTTTTAAGAGGTAGTTTTAATCCCCCTGCCCTATTATGTACTAGGGACTTGCAGAGGAGGTCATGCTAATCACAGGGGTACCCCAACGCATAGTGTTCCCTAGTGTATGTAGGTGTTTTCACTGTATTCTAAGTGTCTTTTAGCATAGCACTGGCTCTGGTTAGTCAGAGTCAGTTACCACCAGTACCCGTCTGAAAAAGTTGTGGGCACAGGATGATTTTGCAACAAGGCCTCTTTCTGCTCCTCTGTTGGTTCTTTCTGCACATCTTTTGCTTCTTTCTGTGCGTTTTTTCTTCTTTCTTCACATGTCCTACCTCTGTAGGCATAGTTAGAAACTAGCATTTAAAAAACCTTTGAAATTCACTTAAAAAATCGTAGGTTTCAGGCACGTTATAGTTAGAAATTAGCATTTAAAAAACCTTTGAAATTCACTGAAAAAACCATAGGTTTCAGACACGTTATAGTTAGAAATTAGCATTTAAAAAACCTTTGAAATTCACTGAAAAAACCATAGGTTTTAGGGACAGTTATAGTTAGTTGGACATTTCACTCGTACAAAACCATAGAAATTCCCCCGTTATAGTTAGTTCAGGTAACTATAACTCGCGCCCCCGCAATGCACTGCTGATGACGTCACATATTACATCACTCATGACATGGTCAGTGACATCACTGATGACATCACTGATGACATCTCAAATGACATCACTGATGACATCATCCATGTGATAATTTCATGCATCTTCTCACACCCTAATATAACTTTTGATACACCCACTCTAAATTACAGACTGCCATTCTCAAAACCATAGACACTCCAACACCAAAAACTACATACCCACTCACTGATTCTTACGTCTACACCCACATCCACTCACTCACCCGTACAGTCACTCATACTTAGTCACTCAGTACAGGACTATCATATGCACTCATACACCTATATAAACACTCACACACCGCCACTCATCCATAGAGGTACTCACACACCTAGTCAGTCATGCAAAAAACTTAATCACACACCCATTTACTCACCTATACAGTTATACACACACCAACTCACTTACTCATACAAATACTAGCACATTCTTACGCTCTTATACAATTACTGATACAAGTACACACTCATCCATACAGCCACTCTCACAATCACACACTCTCACTTATAGCCATTTATATACTCCAACACACATATATACTGCCTTTCACATATGTAGTTACTCACACATGTACCACTGAGATATACATTCAATCACTAACACACCCATACACACACTCACCCACCCATACAGTCCATCACAGATGCACTCTTGAAACCATGCACCCAGTGAATCACCAACTCACACATCTATGCACAGAGTCACACACACCCCACCCACACAAACACTCAGGCACCCATACAGATACTCAGACAATCAATCAATAACCCATGTAGACACTCATGTAGCTATTCAGAAAGCCATGCAGCCACTTACAAACCAACAGACAGACGGATACAGACATTCACACAGTTTAGTCACTAACCCATGCATTCAGTAAGATACATTTAATCACTCACTTGTAGAGTCAGTCACTCACGTACTAAATCATCCATTCAGACACTTATACACCCACTCATTCTTCAATACGCCTTTCCCTATATATATTAAACATATTTAAACTTTACAGAAACACACAGTCACTGGATGATGTCATCAGTGATGTCATTTGAGATGTCATCAGTGATGTCATCAGTGATGTCACTGACCATGTCATGAGTGATGTAATATGTGACGTCATCAGCAGTGCATTGCGGGGGCGCGAGTTATAGTTAGCTGAACTAACTATAACGGGGGAATTTCTATGGTTTTGTACGAGTGAAATGGCCAACTAACTATAACTGTCCCTAAAACCTATGGTTTTTTCAGTGAATATATATATATATATATATAAAAACCAAGTTGCTCCTTCCGAGATGCTGGAACCCAAGAAGGGTGGTGTACACTCCGGCGGAGCGCGCCGGTCGTTACTATATCCAATTGAAAATCCCGTGTAGTACACTCTCAGGAAGAAACAGACAGAGCACAAGCTAGGTATCCAAGATTTAATCCACACAACGCGTTTCGGCAAAAGCCTTGATCACGTGTGAAAAGTGCACAAAACCAGCCGTCACTGATAAAGTTTTTTTAGCCACGATCATCAAATTAGTTGAGCTAACTAACATCACTGATGACATCTCAAATGACACCACTGATGACATCACTGATGACATCATCCACGTGATCATCTGATGCACCTCCTCACACCCTAATATAACCTTTGATACACCCCCTCTAGAATACAGACTACCATTCTTGAAACCATAGACACACCAATAACAGTTAGTACATACTCACTGACTGATTCCTAGGTCTACACACACATCCATTCACTCACCCATACAGTCACTCATGCATGCAGTCACTCATCAATATAGCCACTATCATATGCACTCATACAACTATTCAGACACTCACAGACTCCACTCACCCATAGAGTTACTCATACACCTAGTCAGTGATGCAAAGAATCAATCACGCTCCCATTTACTCACCTATACAGTTATACACACACCACCTCAGTTATTCATACAGATACTAACAGATACTTACTCTCTTATACAATCACTGACACAAGCACAGACTCATCCATGCAGCCACTCTAACAATCACTCACTCTCACATATAGTCATTTATATAGTCCAACACTCACATATACTGCCTTTCACATATGTAGTTACTCACACATGTACCACTGAGACATCCATTCACTCACCAACATACCCATACACACACCCACCCATACAGCTCTTCACAGATGTACTCTTGAACCCATGCACCCGGTGAATCACCCACTCACACATCTATGCACATAGTCACACACATCCCACCCACCCACACAGACACTCAGGCACCCTATAGATACTCAGACAACCAATCAATAACCCATATAGACACTCATGTAGGTACTCACAAACCATGCAGCTGCTAACACACCAACTGACAGACTGATACAGACATTCAGACAGTTTAGTCACTAACCCATGCATTCAGTAAGACACATTTAATCACTCACTTATACAGTCAGTCACGCACCTACTAAATAATCCATTCAGACACTCATACACCCACTCATTCTTCACTACACCTTGGCATATATATATATATATATAAATCATATTTTAACTTTACAGAAACACACAGTCACTGGATGATGTCATCAGTGATGTCATCATTGATGTCATTTGAGATGTCATCAGTGATGCCATCAGTGATATCACTGACCATGTCATCAGTGATGTAATATGTGACGTCATCAGCAGTGCATTGCAGGGGCGTGAGTTATAGTTAGCTCAACTAACTATTACGGCTGAATTTTTCTGGTTTTCTATGAGTGAAATGTCCAACTAACTATAATGTCCCTGAAACCTGTGGTTTTTTCAGTGAATATATATATATATATATATATATATATGAACAAAGCTCTGTATTCGCATCCAATACAAAGGGACTCGCACACCAAGGTCAATTTCAAAGTAAAGTGTATTTAGTCTAGCGGCAACACGTTTTGATCACAGGGATCTTCTTCACAAGCCAAATTGTCCAAGTTTACATCCACCATTTAACGTGCACGAAAGTAAAAATAAACATAGAAAATGGACCAACAGTGTGGGCTGTCAGCGAGAACATAGAAGACAGACTCCCAGTTCCGAACAAAATCAGCTCATTGCAAAATGTTAGCATTCACATTTACAATTCATGATATTTCATGTAATAAATAAACAGCACCTACATTATTTACTTTACTACAATTAATCGCAACTGCGCTCGTATTTACAGTACTCAGTTTACTTTGGCAGACTTTACTAATAGAAATGAATATATAGGATACAGGGAGATCGGTGGTTAACATCCCCCACTAGAGGGATTTCGCCGTGATGTGTATCACATCTGATTGTCAGGCCAAGTGGCCCTATAGTCATAAAGCAGTTTATAATGGCCCGAACGGGTCAACCAAGTGGAAGCGACAACCTAGCACAGTTAACAAGGGAGAGGGGAATACAAGGTGAATACCGTGCATATTAACAAAAAATAAACTTCAAAGGAAAAAGGGACATGTTAAAAACAAGAGGGGAAACAGATCTGCGAGACACAGTTAACTGCTGCTCATAATACCGTAGTCTCTATGTACGCTCTCATATTAGATACTCAAAGCAGGACCACTAGTACTAAGCCTCCAGTGAAGGTTTTACAAAACTGTTGGTGCTGAATTATGGTTAAGGTCCCCCACCACACTCCAGCACATAAAGGGAAAACAAAGAATCACATATGAAGCTGGAAGGGAAATGTCAGAATATACTGAGTTACTTATCCAATATGAACAAAGAGTTCCTCATCTTCGTTGATCCCAAACGGGGCCTTGCTATCGAGGAGTATAGTATATCTGGACTCCAGGATTCTCAGTTGCCTCTCACGGTCACCCCCTCTGGGGTTGGCTGCAATCCTGTCAATGCCAAAGAAAGAGAGACTGTTAGGGTCCTGATTATGGTGTTTACGCCAATGTCTAGCTGTCGAATAAATCAAATTCCCATTCCTTATCGCTCTTGTATGTTCCAAGATCCTCTTCTTTATGGGGAAAATTGTACTGCCCACACACTTTTTTTCACAAGGACACATGATGACATAAACACAGTAGTCAGTATTACAGTTCATGAATTTCTTGATGCTACCTGTCTTGCCTGTTGGTAAGTAGTACGATTTCCTGTTTTTACTGTTGCTGCACGCTTTGCATTTGCCGCATTTATATATATAAGGCCTAGCCCAGGGTAATGGGGTCCCCGGGGCCAAAATCGGCCTCAGGAGCGGGGCCACACGTCCCCCCCTCCCGTTTCATTAAATTACAACATTAAAAAATGGGTCAGGCCCCGGGGGATGGGGTCCCCAGGGCCCAAAATGGTCAAGGGAAGGGGGCCACACAGCCCCCCTTCTTAAAATTAAAAAACAAAAACAAAGCCGGCAACTTGCCGGAGGACCCGCCCCCTTTCTCCACTACTCTGCAAAAACGCCTACTGGCGCGCTCTTGGTCGGAGGATGAAGTCCTCTTCACTGCTGACGGTCCTTAGAGGCCAAGTAACCCACTTGTTACCTCCAGTAAGTCCCACACAGTGGGATTGATGAGAGGTGGTCGGAGGCCACACCCCTTTTATCACTACTCTTCAAACGCACCTCTCAGCGCACTGCTGGTACGGCGATGTGGTCCCCTTTCCTCCAGAGGGCCTCAGGACTAAAGTGGACTTCATCCCCCAAGCAGCAGGTTGCCAAGAGGTGCGTGTGGTGGAGAAAGGGGGCATGGCCTCTGACCACCTCTCAACAATCCAGCTCTGTGGGGCTTACTGGAGGTAGGTAACAGGTGGGCTGGTTGGCCCCCAAGGACTCTTAAGAGCCAAGGGGACTTCATCCCCCAAATAGTAGTGCGTCAGGAGGCACATTTGCAGAGTGGAGGAGAAAGAGGGCGTGCCCATTGCAAACCTCTCATCAAACCCACTGTGTGGGACTTGCTGGAGGTAACAGGATGATGGATGATGTCATCACTGATATTATCAGTGATGTCATTTGAGATGTCATCAGTGATGTCATTAGTGATGTCTCTGACCATGTCATGAGTGATGTAATATATGAGGTCATAAGCAGTGCATTGCGGGGGCGTAAGTTATAATTAGCTCAGGTAACAATAACTGCTGAAATCTGAGTCTAACTATAACGTCCATGTAACCTTTGGTTTGCTCAGTGAATTTCTAAGGTTTTTCTAATTCTATTTCCTAATTATAATGTCCCATTAACCTTTGGGGCCCTATTATGCAAATAGTGTACTTTCCCTGTTTGCACAGTAAAGCAGGTACGCCAGAGGCAAACAGGAAAGTGCGCCCTATTACAAGGAATGCACTGCCACCAGGACAGCCAGGAACTCATGCTGCCCTGAGGGCAGTGCATTCCTGTGACAAATGGAGCGGCTGCTTTGAAGCCGCTCCATGTTTTCACAGTACAGGCAGCAACCTGCCTGCACTTTTGAAGGGGATTTGAGTGCCCCTTGCAGTGGGTGCAGTCAGTGACTGTAGCCGCCTGAAAGGGGATTTCTGGGGGGGTCCATGAGACCCCCTTCCCCCCCTCCAGAGGGCTGCTCTCAGGGGGCGCACTGACACTGTACCACCTTTTAGGTCCCACTTAGATGCGCCTCCTGAGCGCATCTTTTCCTCTGGACCCACATCTGTAATACAGTGAAGGCGCAGAAGCAAAGGGATTCCTTCATTTGCATGGGGCACGCACGTTGAGCCCTTGGGGCACTTATGTAATACGGCCCTTGGTTTTTTAAGTTAATTTATATGGTTTTTTAACTAGTAGTCAATTTGTAGAGTGGTGGAGAAAGGGGGCGGGTCCTCCAACCAGCTCTCAGGAGTCCTGCTGTGTCAGACTTAATGGAGGTAACAGGAGGGCTTCTGGGTCCCCAAGAACCCTCAGCATCCAAGAGGACTTCAGCCCCCAACCGGCAGTGAGCCATGAGGTGGAGAAAGGGAGTGTGGCCTGGGAAAACTTCCCACCAATTCCGCTGTGTGAGACACTTCAGGTAACAAGAGGCCTTGGTGGCCCCCAAAGACACTCTAGAGTCAAGGAGACTTCATCCTCCAACCAGCACTGCGCCAGGAGGTGCATTTGCAGAGTGGTGGAGAAAGGGAGGGTGGCTTCTGAAGACCTCTCAGTGATTCCGCGGTATGGGACTTACTTCAGGTAACAAGAGGGCTTGTTGGCTTCAAGGACACTCTAGTGCCAAGGGCGCGTCTTCCTCCAACCAGCAATGCACCAAAAGGCACATTTGCAGAGTGGAGGAGAAAGGGGGCATGGCCTCCAAAGTCCTCTCAGGAATTGCACTCTGTGAGACTTACTGGAGGTAACAGGAGTGCTTGGTGGCCCCCAAGAACCCTCTATAACGAAGGTAACTTCATGCCCCAACCAGCAGTGCTCCAGGAGGTGTGTTTGCAGAGTGTTGGAGAAAGGGGGCGTGGCCTCTGAAGACCTCTCAGCAATTCCTCTGTGTGGGACTTACTAGTAACAGGAGGGCTTGTTGGCCCCCAAGGACCCTCTGAAGCCAAGGGGACTTCATCCCCAAACCAGCAGTGCACCAGGAGGCATGTTTGAGAGTGTTGAAACAAGGGGGCATGGCCTCCAAAATGCTCTCAGCAATTCCTCTGTCTAGGACTTACTGGAGGTCACAGGTGGGCTAGTGGGCCCACAAGGACCCTCTGCAGCCAAGGGGACTTCATCCCCCAACCAGTTGTGTGACAGGAGGAGCATTTGCAGAGTGCTGGTGAAAGGGGGTGAGGCCCCTGTCGAATTGCCGGTCTTTTTTCTTCTTAATTCAGGAGGGGGCCATGTGCACCCCTTCCCCAGGCCAATGTTGGTGCCGGGGACCCTATCCTCTGGGGCCGGCTATTTTTTCAAATATTTTTTTAATAAATTAATAGGAGGGGGGCCAAGTGCCACCTCTTCCTGCCCAATTTTAGCCCAGGGGACCCCATCCCCTGGGGGCCCTGGGCTCTAGTGTGGATGCCCTAGTGCCACCCAGGGCACCCACTTAGGAGTGTTGGGGACCACGGTAGAGCCTTAAGACTGCCATGGTCTCTGCCGTCTTCCTGCCTCTTGTGGGAGCTATCATTGCTTTGACAGAGAGGGAGCTGCTAACAAGCAGCACTCTCTCTGTCAAAGCAATTATGCTACTCTTCTAACAAGCAAGAGCAAAATGCTCTAACTTGCTCAAAGCAGAGCACAATTTGCTATGGCTTGGTTGGAGCATTAAAGCTCCAGCCAACCCATAGTAAACAGCTATGTCCCGGGGTGGGCACCCCGGGAGATAGCAGGAGCTGGCCCTCGGGAGTGGCCGTCCCCAGGGCCATATATGGCTCCAGGAGGGGGGCCACATGGGTCCTCCTTTCGTGTAATTTGCCCTGCGGAGGTTGTGGTCTCCAGGTCTGCGGGGGGCCACGTGGCACCCTGCATTGCCTTTTACTTAAGCCCCAGGAAGATGGCGGTTCCAGGGGCTGCAGGGGGTCACATGGCCCCCGCATTTATGTCATAATTAACCCCAGGGAGGTGGTGATTCCCGGGGCCGGACCCCCTCCAGTATATTAGTGAGGCCTGGAGAGGTGTTATGTTATGTTATGTTAAATTAATTTTATACGGCGCACAGCTACCCAACAAGGGTTTCCCAGCGCCAAGCCTGAAGGAGCAGAAAAAAAAAAAAAAAAAAACGTATCATGAATTATTGGTTGAACAACCAGGTTTTTAAAAGTTTGCGAAAATTCATGTATGAAGTTTCATTACGAAGCGCAATGGGAAGAGAATTCCACAGGGATGGGCCAAGGTAAGCAAATGAACGGCCTCCCATTCTTGTAAGTTTAATTTTGGAAACCAAGAATTTTCCCTGAGTGTTCGATCGTAATAGACGAGAAGGTTGGTAGGGGTGTCCAGGTCTTGCAGGTATTTAGGGGCAGAGCCGACCTTGATTTTATACATGTAACTTAGGGCTTTAAACTTTACACGGTTTTCGATCCTAAGCCAATGTAAATCTCTCAAGACACTAGAAGTGGGAGATGTTTTTGGAGTCCAGCAGAGCAGTCTGGCTGCAGAGTTTTGAACCACCTGAAGCCTCTGCGTAACATCCTTGTTTACCCCCAAATAAAGGATGTTCCCGTAGTCCATTCTAGAGGTCACAAGTGCCTGGACTACAGTCTTTTGAGTAGGGGCCGGGAGCATCCAGATGATTTTTTTCAACCATTTTAAAATGGTGAAACACGTGGCTGCTACCTTCACTGCCTGCTGCTTCATAGATAGTTTGTCATCAATGATGACTCCCAAATTGCGATCTTGATCAGTAGGTTGGGGTAAAGCACCCATTGCACTCGGCCAATGCTGGGGGCCCCAAAGATTTTTATTTTTTCTCAAAAGTAGGACTTCAGTTTTTTCGCCATTAAGCTTAAGTAAATTAGCTTGCATCCAAGATGCAATATTACTCAAACCGGTGGTTGTCTCCGGGGCTTTGGGGTGGCTGCACGGGTCCCCCACATTTCCATGTTAATTGCCCCGGACAGTGGAAGTCCCCAGGTACATGCAGGCCCCCACATTTCAAATATTCATTGCCCCTGGGAGGTGGCGGTACCCAAGGAAGTACCACAGGCTGCAGGAGGGCCACGCTTGTGTTTAAAAAAGCCAGTGGCCCACCCAGGGGCTTTTTAAAACACAAGCGTGGGAGCCCAAACTTGTGTGTTTTTAAAAAATGTTTACAGCAAAGTCGCGACAGTAAACAAGTTTTTGGGGACTCAGTGAAGCCAAATCCCAAGATGGCTGCCAGCACTTCCTTGTTGAAGTGTTGGCAGCCAATCAGAGCTGTCCATTTCTAAAAAACTACTAAACAGATTTGCACCAAATAACAAAAGGCACAATCTGCGTATCAACATCTACCTTTCTGCCAAATTTGGTGTAATTCCGTCCAGCGGTTTGGGCTCTAGGTTTGACTACGCATCCTAGGGGAAATTAACATGGGAAAACATACTTTTTTGAGCACCTTTTTTCTCAGCCCCTGCTTGACGGATCACCCCACAACTTGCCATGAACAACAAGACTTACTATGACACTTTTTTTGGAAACATTTCATGAAGATTTGTCAACTGGCGCCAAAGATATAGACAAGTTAAAAAACGCTTTTCCTGTCACCAGTAGATAGCTTTAATTAGGACCATATTTCCACAGGAAACACATTTTTTGACTTGCCTATATCTTTGACGTCGTTTTGCGAATCTTCATGAAATGTTCCCAAAAAAGTGTGCTGGTGATTCTTGTTGCACATGGAAAGGTTCATGGTGATTTGTCAAACAGGGGCTGAGAAAAAAGGAAAAAAGTGTGTTTCCAATGGTTGTATGACAGAACAATGCATGCGATTACCTCCAAGCCTTTAACAACACCGTCTCAACCACGATAGCGTCTTTACCAAGTATGTTTTCCACGCCTGCCTTTACAATGAATTTAGTTGTAAAAGCATGACTGGTAATGGCATATGTCTTGTAAAGATCTCACCTCAGTACCCCCGCCCTGAGCCCTAAAACCTGCCCCCTCCCTGCAAACCACCCTGTCCTCAGCCTTGAAAACTACCCGATCCCCCACCCTGAGCCCTAAAAGCAGGACCCCAGCCCCAATAACTACCCCAACCCCAGCCCCCCCACCTTGAGCCCCAAACCTAGCCCCCAGCCTTAAAAACTGCCCTTTTCTCCGCCCTAAGCCCTATCACCTGGCCCTCAGCCCTAAAAACGACCCCAACCCCAGCCCAGCCCAGCCCAGCCCTTAAAAAATACCCCACCTCCTGCCCTAAAACCTAAATATAAAAAAACAACTACCCACCAAGCCGCCATTCCTTCCATTCTTGTCTGCATGAAGTCTCCAATACCTCCCACCCCCTGCCCACTCGCTCCAATGCCTGACCGCTGACTCCTTTAACATGCATATGCCTTTACCACCTTACCGGTTGCAAAGTAATGTGCAAGATTAAGGCATATGTGGTGAAAGGCATATGCGTGGTTAAGACATACATTTTTCCACTTGTGTTGTAACAGCATGCATGGTTTAACCTGTGTTGTTAATGCTGTTTCCCTTGCCCATGTGAATTCCCATAGGAGCTTTGAACATAACTACAGCCCATACTACTGGACGGATTTACACTGAATTTGGCAGATAGGTAGATTTGGGTAAGCAGATCACACTTTCAGGTATTTGCTGTAAATCCATTCAGTAGTTGTTGAGAAATTGAAGGAAATCCAAATTTGTATATCTGTGGCCTTGACGACTTCACAAATAATAACAAGCTCGTGCAGAGATCTGCAGAGCTCTGATTGGCTGCCAACAAAACCAAGAAGTGTTGTCAGCCATCTTGGAAAACAAATGCAAAAAAAAGAAAAGGAGGCAGGGCACAAATATCCTAACCCTCTAGCTCTGGTGCTGGGGTCCCAGAGGGACCTGCCAGGTCAAAAATGCAATTTCTCTTTTGAATTCACAGTAAAATTCACGAATATTCGCGAATATCGCCATGAATTAATAAAATAAATTGGTTTTCAGTGCTTGTTTTTCAAGAAGCCCCTGCGTGGGCCAGATCCTGGAGCCATCTGCCTTTCATAAATAAGGAGGGGAACACGGGGCCCCCTCTCCTAGGGCTTAATTATGTCCAGGGGATCACCACCTCCGCGTGGCTTATGTTTTAACAATGCGGGAGGGCTCCGCGGACCGTCCCCGGGCCTACGGGGACCACCACCTTCTAGGGGCTATAATTGAAAAAAGAATAGGGGGTCTGCGGAGACCTCCCCAAGTCCTAGGGACCACCACCTCCCCGGGGATACAATGAACATTAAAAAGAGGGTCTGTGCTCCTGCTATGTTTCGGGGTGCCCATCCCGGGACATAGCTGTTTGCTTTTGCTTGGCTGGAGCTGACAGCTCCCGTCAAACAAAAGCAAACATTCTGCTTAAAGCAAGCGGGAGCTGTCAAAATGCTCCCACTTGCTGAAAGCAGAGGTTTCATCTCCTTCCCTGCCCACAAATTTGGACAAGGAAAGAGATGACAATATTGCTCTTGCAGGCAGGGAGCTGCATTTCCAGCAGCTCCCTGCATGCAAGAGCAATGCAGGCTCCCACAGGAGGTTGGGGGCCAGTTGGGACCGTTTGGGCCTTGAGGCTTCCCCTGTGGTCCCCATCCTGCACACTTGGTGCCCTGGGTGGGACCTGGGCACCGAAGCAGGCATGGGCGTGCCCTGGGGATGAGGTCCCCAGGACCAAAATCAGCCTGGGTGGGGCCCCACTCCCCCACTGTATTGTGGCTTTGCCCCAGGGGATGGGGTCCCTCATGGCCAAAGTTGGCTTGGGGAGGGTGGTGTGCAGTCCCCTTACCCCACTGTATTAAGGCTGGGCCCCGGGGATTAACATGGCTTCCTCCCCATTAAGCTGTGGATGGGTGATGGGGTCCCCAGGACTGTTCTGGCCCTGATGCTCATTTCACAGAAATTAAACCTCAACAGGAAGGACTTACAAATATAAACATAGCAGGTGCCCCCGCTGAAGCTCCACGTCTGTGAAGGACATATGATCCTAACTCCTGGGCTTGCTAAAGGTAAAGCAAGTTTGTTTTCCCGGCAATTCCATATGGCAAAATTATCTAAATTCCTTTGTAGAGGTGACTAAAGTGTTGATCTATTGGATTGTAGTCTGTATGTGACTGTGACGAATGGGTTCTTTGTTGTCCTCTTCTGGTGAGAGCAGAGTCCATGGTTCTCTGTTTAAATTGCTAGGAGTATGCAAATGTGGAAATCACTAATATGCTCACCTTTTTGGCACAACCCACCTTAGTAGTATCCAAAGGTATATCTGTCTTTTGCTAGGCTGATGGACAGCTTAACAAATGGCCTCCCCAGCGTGTTACATGCGATTATGGTGAGGAGTTCTTAATTACAAGGAATATGAGGATATCTCCACTAAACAAAGAAGCACTTATTTCATATAGTTAAGAGGAAAGACCCTTGTTTGGTAAAGATTTATGTCTTTGTAATCTTGTTGTGTTCTCTAAAGGAGGATCCATGTTATCACTTTTTTCTGGATAAACATGCACCAGGAACAATCACTTTGCCAAAATGCACACAATGTCACTGGTGACATTTCCTTTTACTCCACTATGCAGCTATAGTGTAGAATACGTCCTGGACAATCACTCAGGGAGGAAGCACTTAGTAATTAACCACTAGAAAAAACTCCACTTGGGTAGATATTGTGTGCAAAACTTTGGACTCTTGTTTGAGAAAAGGGCAGGTGGCCGTCACTCATACAGCTACTGACATACCCACACAGATACTCACACATCCATTCACAGACGCACTCAGACATTCACTCAGACAAGCATGCACCCACTCACAGACCTATTCAGATACTCACACAGCCAATCACAGACCCATTCTGACACTCATGCGCAAACTCACAGACCCACTCAGACATATACACTGACTCACAGACCCACTCATGCACCCACTCACAGACCGTTACAGCCACTCACGCAATCATTCACAGACCCACAAAGAGACTCACACACCCACTCACAGACCTACTCAGACACTAACACACCCACTCACAGACCCACTCAGACACTCATGCACTCACTCACAGACTGACTCACACACTAATGGAGGAACTCACAAACCCACTGAGACACTCTCATACCTACTCACAGACCCACTGAGACACTAACCTAGACACTCATGCACCCACTCAAACAACCACTCAGACACGCACTCACCCACTCAGATACTCATGCACCCACTCACACACCCAGTGAGACACCTCTGCAGCCACTCGCAGACCCATACAGACTCTCACACACCCACTCAAACACCCATTGAGACACTCATACACTCCCTCATACACACACTGAGACAATCATGCACTCACTCACTCACACACTCACTCACATACTTACTCTTAAAGGTTACAAGTTACAGTAGGGAAAAAACAGGGACATTATAGTTATGAATGAGAATTAAAAAAATATTAGAAATGTACTTAAAAAAGAAGGTTACAGGTACATTATAGTTAGGAAACAACATTAAAAAAACCTTAGAAATTCACTGTAAAAAACAAAGGTTACAGGGATTTTACAGTTAGGAAATAGAATTAAAAATACCTTAGAAACTCACAAAACAAAACAAAGATTACAGGGACGTTATAGTTAGGCTCACATTTCACCCGTAGAAAACCAGTAAAATTCAGCAATTAGAGTTAACTGAGCTAACTATTACTTACACCCCTGCAATGCACTGCTTATAACACCACATAATACATCACTAGGCTGTCCTGTTTTAGGTTTGAACCTATAATAACTGATAAAACCCCACCGAAAGGAAAATAACCCTCACCAGTGTAAACATATAGACACTGACAAAATACCACAAACTAAATGCCATTCAAAGAAAGGAAAAGGTGAGTGAAAGAGTCATTTTTATTTCTTCCTGAAGGGGCTAATACAATACAACTTTCTTATACAAGGCCGCAGCAAGAAAGACTGGGCTAACATTATTCTGCTTGAGTTTTGTTTTTTAGGGATGTCACTAAAATATTGTTTCTTCTTCCTTTTTTCAGTTTTGTGATCATTGGTCTAAAGATGCAGGGTTTAGAAGCATGTTTTATGTCTCATTTCATTATTTTATAAACTTTAGAAAATCAGGAAACATCAAAATCATATTTGATATTTTGGCTAAGTTTGATTCTTTTACTGATAAGTAAATTGGCTGGTTTCATAAGAATCTTTCCCAATATGTAGCATCACATTTACCCACAGACAGAGAATAGGTAAAACCCTTTGATACATCAGCCCTCTTTTCTGCGAGTCATTATTGATAGTAGGTGAATTGCCAAACACTCCAGGCTTTAAACCTTCAATGCAAGGTATAGTGCCAGGTATATGTGAAAAGAGTGCTGTCACCAAGCATCTGAGATAGTGGTGAAAACATGACAGCAGACGTTTGGAAAACAAGGAATGCAGTGTTACTTGGATTGCTGCTGCAAAAAGTTCTTACCAATTTCAACAAAGATTGGAGTGATATTGTTTGCATTTGCAGTAATTCAGCTGTGTATGTGAAAAGGTTGTGTGATGACCTGTCAAAATTGATACCTGAGCTGAAGTGCTTCCCTGTAATAGATCCTTGCCACTTGCTAGATAGTATGCTAAAAGCAACTTTAAAATCTTCAGAGTTAATGAAGAATGCTATTGACTTTGTAGTCCATTCTTGTGCACTGTTTCGTGATGTGCGGGAGCTAAAACGCAAATATTTCTCATTTTGTGCTTTGTGTGGCATCAAAGAAGAGTCATCCCAACTGTGTCATTTAGGCGTTTGTTCTCAGTCTTAGAGGCTGTGAATGCTACATTATCCATGTGGCGACCGTTTACAGAATTTTTGCTTAGTGATGATGCCAAAGGCAAGAAATGTGAGGATCTTTGTTCGCATATTGCTAGTGATGTGAAAAAAGTACACTATACTGCAAACTTAGATTTTTACAGGAAAACATGACTGCTGTGGTGGACATAATCAAAAAACTAGATTCTGAAAACACCCTTGTCTACCAAGCGTTCAGCATAATTGGTGTAGATGTGAAACATCTCCTTGAGAGTAAGCTGGGCGACACTTTTAGTGACTTTGGCACAGCAACATGTTCTATGTTAGAATTCTTGCCACTTGGTAAGCAAAGAAATGTTGAGGAGCAATTCAGGAAATGTTATTTTACAGTGCATGAGAAATGGTTTGCAATGATGCATAGAAATGTCCCTTCACCAGTCATGGCATTTGAAGTCAATGAAGCCTCCCTGAGGTACTCTGCACAAGTTCTAGATCCCTTCTGTAAAGGGGACATTTTTGTGGACTTTGAAAAGTACTGCTTCATTTTTGACTGCTTCAATAACTGAGGGCACATGTGCCCAGTTCAACACATGTTGCAGAACCTGTCCCAGAGAATTGCAATCTTCAGGTGCACCAGTATTGGTGTGGAAAGCTATGTCAGTGACCAGAGATAGCAAATTGTGTACTTGGGGGCAGATTTACAAGCCCCTTGCGCCACTTTTGAGTCACTTTTCCCATGTTAAAAGTGACGCAAAAGTGGTGCAAGGGGCTTGTAAATCTGCCCCTTGATGTTTTGGCGTTGCTTGTCTCAAGTGCCAATGTTGACAGGGCCTTTTCACAGATAAAAGTTTACATGGGAAGGTAAGAGTGAGCGTGCATGAACAAAAACTCACTAAAGAAGTACTCTATGGTGTACTACAGTAAGTTTGATTTATAAAAATGCATTTGGACCTCATATACAATGTATGCACACTATCTATACACATGCACAATCAGTGCAGAAAGCAAGCAATAATAAAAGAAAAACATTCCATAGACACTGGAAAACACTGTTTCTGTTGTTTTTAATTGTGCGAAAATGTGTAACCACTGATCTATTTTTTAAGGGTATTGCAAACACTGAAAAAATCCCACCAGAATTTACAAAAAATAGAAACTGAAAACAGGAAAGCCAATACATCACTCATGACATTGCCAGTGATATCACTGATGACATCACTTAATGACATCTCAAATGAACAAAATTGGAAACATTGGTAAAGAAAATGCTGCTCCCTACATGTGAGAGTAATTTTTTAATCTGTTTCCCTGTCGCTTCACAGCGAGCAGGGAAACAGATGTAAAGTCAGCTCCCAGTGGGCTGGAACATTTTTCCTGCTCCTGCCCACTGGGAGCGGACATACTGTTTGCTTTCTCCTGGCGGGAGCTCTGAATTACTCCTGCCAAGCAAGAGTAAACAGAAGTTTCCATGCCCGCACCAGAGCAGGCAGGGAAACTGCATAGCAGGAGCCCAGCCCTGGGGGATGCGGTCCCCAAAGCCATTAATTGCTCCAGGAGCGGAGCAGCGTGCCCCCCTTCCTTTTCATGTCACGGTTGGGCCCCAGGGGTTTGGGTTCCTGAGGCCATAAACAGCCCGGGGAGTGGAGCTTCACAGCACCCACTCCCCTGTATGTGTTTGGCTGGGCCCTGGGTGTGGTAGTCTCTGGGGACAAAATTGGTCCATGTGAGGGGCACGTGGGTGTGTGCATTCATAATTACTCGCAAAACCATTGAGAAATATCCACGACCAGAGATATCACTATAATTTTTGGCTTAAGTTTCACAGAAACTACGGAACAGATTTACACCAAATAGGCAAAAGGCACTTCCTTGAACCAACATCTACCTCCCTGCCAAATTTGGTGTAAGTCCGTTCAGCAGTTCGGGCTGTAGCTGTGGCTAAAGTTTCCTTATGACCTCAGATATTACATCACTCATGACATGGTCAGTAACATCACTGATGACATCTCAAATGACATCACTGATGTAATATGTGAGGTCATAAGCAGTGTATTGCGGGGCACGAGTTATAGTTAGCTTAGCTAACTATAACTAACTATAACTGCTCAATTTCTATAGTTTTGTATGAGTTAAATGTAACCCAATTATAACGTCCCTGTAACCTTTGGTTTTTCCACTGAATTTCTATGTTTTTATTAAATTCTATTTTCTAACTATAACACCCCTGTAACCTTTGTTTTTTTCAGTGAATTTCAGTGGATTAATAAGAGCTGGGTTTTTTTCTTTAAATTTTTTATATTTGCGACAACGTCGCGAAAGGCACATGTTTTTGGGGAAGTCTTAAACATATATATAGACAGACCTTACTTAATAGCAGACACTGGTTGTTTATTAATGTAGAGTTTATATTTGAGTTTGTGTGATGGTTGTGTGAAAAAACATCTTCAATGTGATGTTTTATATATTCGCGGTGACTCTATGGACCACGGCGTCATCCATAGTCGGAAGAACACGTGTTTTTTCAAAACTCGGGGACACATACTTAGACATATTTTAATTAATGTATTGGTGCTACAGGGGTGTTAATTGCTAGGAAAATTGGCTCCGTTGAGTTACCGTTAGTATATACTGATCTGTTCATCTCGCGGTGCAAAAAGGTGAGGGAAAACACCCTGGAACCCCCAAACCGTTGGACCCTGGGGCCCGTCAAATAATATACAACAAATCCTATGCACAAGCTCAAATGTTCAAATGAAAGTTCATCTTAAGGTCTAAGCACAAAACGAAATCCAGTATTGTCTCTTATGTTCTTTTCTTTGTCTTTTATTAAAAAATACCCAGCCAACACGTGTTTCATCGCATGTGGATTACCCCTCGACTTCTTCAGGGCTGGAAATAATATGATAGGGTCTGTGTCAACATAAATATCTACTGTAATAAACGCAATATTGGTGAGATCATATCACCATATTATTGGAGCTGTGCACGTAGCACCTTAAAGTGGAAACCCTAAAACAAACAGTACGTCTTACAGTTTGTGACTGTGAAAGCAAAATCAATTTGTAGTGACATTTTAAAATAGTGTTCGTTCATATAGCTACACATTTCTTATTATCGACGTAAGTTATTCTTACATTGCGATTGAATCAAATGAGGGAAAAAGTGTATGGTGTTGGTACAACCGTGAAATAAAACTCCCATGTTAAATCCTATTTGCAGGATCAGGACCACCAAATCGGGGTCTCCGTAATCGGAATAGTATCCACTGTATCATGCAGCCCTCGGTGGACATCACCTCTTATAGCATGCATTGCATGTCGATGAGTCATGCATGACCGATGAACCAAAAACTAAGTGTATTACGTTGGTGGGGCTTGGGTCCTACCTGTCTGGTTCTGTATGTTCTACCTTCAAATGCCTGTATGAGAGTATAAGTACGATTGTGTCAATAATAACACCAATTATGTGTGAATAGACCATACTAAACACATGCTATGCATTAGAGGCTAAGGTGTATCTCACCTTACTGCCGGTTGTAATTCCGTCCCGGCCGGCCTTGTAATTCTCCTGATTGGATTGAATCACCAATGTGCTCTCCAGTGGATTCTTAAAGGACCTGAAGGAGTAATGTCTATCATGAGTGGAATCAGAACATACACCCATACGACTATCCATCCATAAATGGATCTACTATCTATCCCTTACCTCATTTCCCAGGTCTGTAAATGGATCTTGTGCGTTTTGGCATGCCTAAGACTCCCAAAATAAGGTGAGTCCCAATAAGTAGGATATCTGTGGGCATAACAAAATTATACCTCATTATAATAAGTCTGTGGCGTGAGCAAAATAATCTAACACCCATCCCCAGAAATCCTATAAGACCACATACCTGAAGCGAGTGCACTTCCATCTAAAGCTGGTGCTGGGTACGCGTTCTGTCCCGTGAGCGGTCAGAGACGCGACCCAGAAGTTATTTGATGAGCTGAGAAATTCTGAAAACTAGACCGATAACCCTCTCCGTAACATCCGTGGATGCATGTTTCTGAAAAACAGACTCAATATCCCACAATTCTCTTCACGCAGACCGTGCTATTGTGTGGCTGAAATCTACTAGACATCCCTACGATCTATTAACCCTCTAAACCTTGTAGTGGGATCTTGGAAGCGAACATGATATTGAACGGTAAATACGATAACCAAAACCCCACCCCTTATTATGTGAAGATGGATCATGTAAGCAAAACATCTATATAATGTTGGTGACATCGTGAATAGGTACCACAGAACAGGCAAAAGAGCCCCAGTTTCAATGCATATAGAGAACGAGAAAACTGTAAATTCAAAACTGTGTGTCCTAATACACTCAAGTTACATCATCTTGAATAAAGTGATGAATAAGCAAAACCATTAACTTATACAATTCAAAGTATATGCCTTATTGTTAAAAACAACCTGAGCCCAACCTCTTGTTTGGGCAGTGGCATCCATCTTGTTTATAACGGATTGCAGAAATTAACATGGTGAGTCATATAAGGGAACCCCCAGACATTATGGCATCAGCCATGAAGAATACAGTACAGTATGACCACAGTACGCCAGACTATTACAGTGAAGGTTGTTACTGAATACATTAACATGTATATTATATGTGGCCAAGACATATGAGCCCATTTGCACAGGTGCATATTCACAAGACCTATATTATTTGTGACTAATATATCTTTGCATCCGATTCCTTCTAAGGTCATATATATTCATAAATTGTCCTAACATGCTTTGATGTTCATACAATCAGCATATAATGAAACATTTTTCTCTTAACAATATATGGCTGTATATTACCTATGTTAGGACTTTGGATCACTTGGCTCAGTCCCCCAGAAACGTTTGCATTTCCGGGTCCGTATTCAAGCCCAGTCCTACCGTTTTAAGACGCATTATCCAAGTTGCTTCAGTACGTCTGAGTCTCAATTCTCTGTTGCCTCCTCTGGGGCTTTGTTCCACCACATCAATTCCATAAAAAGCAAAACGTTTGTGGATCCCCTGTGCTGGGCAATCAATGGCATGAACCGCCATCAGATATCTTTCACCCTGTTGCTTGAGTGCCCTAGCATGTTCTCCAATTCTCTCCTTGAGGGTTCTGATAGTGCTTCCCACATATTTTTGCTTACATTCACATTCTATAATATACACTACAAATCTAGTGTTGCAGTTAATATTATGTCTGATTGTGTACTTCCTGTTGTCATTCCCCGTGAATTCTTTTGTATTAATCTTTGCCCATCTACGGACACGGCACAATCCACATTTGTGAAAACCTACGGCTAGTTTCGTGAGCCAAGTCAAGTCCCCTTGGGTCCGCGGAATACTATGGCTGAGTCTAGTTCTAAGAGTTCTACCCTTCCTGTATGTAATCTGTGGTCTAGATGTGATGTGTTCGTCCAGCAATCTGTCAGCTCTCAGTATTTTCCAGTATTTATTCAAACTCTTCAGTAAGACTCCACTCAGATCATTATAATTTGTTATGAGTCTCACTGGTTGTTTCCCTTGTTGTTTATGATTCTTGTCCCTCAATGTGTCCTCTCTTCGTATTCTTTTAATTCTACATTCAGCTCTCCCAATCGTTTGATATCCATAGCCCCTGATCATGAACCTAGTTCTCATACTTGTCAGACAGGCTTGAAACTCTTCCTCATTGCTACAGTTCCTCCTAGCCCTCATGAATTCCCCATACGGGATAGCTTGTATCTGATGCGGGGGGGGTGCGCTATTAGCATGTAGGATTGAGTTGCATGCAGTAGGTTTACGATGTAATCGGCTGTGTAATACATTCTCTTTGACATATAATTCTATATCTGTAAATGTGATGCTGACACTGCTGTGCTGTTCAGTGAATTTAAGGTCAAATGTATTCGTATTCAAAAATGTACAGAAAATGTTCTAGTTTCTCCTGGGTACCTGACCAAAGTAAAAGGCAGTCATCAATGTAGCGGCCCCAAAATATAATTGAGTTGTTCCATGGGTTCCCCTTGCTGCCCCAAATCCATTCCTCCTGTAAGCTACCCATAACATGGTTAGCAAAGGAAGGGGAAGATTTTGAGCCCATTGCCACGCCCTGTCTTTGCCTGTACCAATGTTTATCAAACATGAACACATTATTGTACAAAATCAATTCCATCATTGCTATGAGCATGTTGGTGTGCTGCCACTGTGTGGCTGGTCTTCTATGTAGATGGCGTTGTATAGCCCTTAGTCCCAGGTCTGGTTTGATACTCGTGTACAAGGACACCACGTCCAACGTAACCAATATCATACCCTGATCCCATTTCAGATCCGCCAGGATACTGAGGATATGCTTCGTGTCCCTTATATATGTAGGGAGATTCTGGATGATGGGTCCAAGGAATAGATCCCATATTCTGCGAGTCTTTCTGTAGGGCCCCTTATTCCCTAGACTATAGGTCTCCATGGTGGAAATGGTAAATGTTTATGTGCTTTCGGTAAAGTATATAAACATAGGAACGTAGGTCTAAAAATGTTCAAGTACATGTATTCTTCTTCTTCAAGTAGTCCCATCGAGTGCCATTCTTTTAGTCTGTTATTGATTTCGATTGCCAAATGACCTATTGGATTAGATGTCAATTTCTCATTGCATGTTGTGTCACCCGGCTGTGTCAGAATTTCTTGATGGTACTCTTCCCTGTCCATCTTCACAACATTTCCTCCTTTATCTGCTTCTCTGATCATGATCTCATTGTCAGAGGACAGTGTTTTTAAGGCTGCGCGTTCCCCTCTCAATAGATTGTCATGGATCCTCTATTTCTTGCTGTTCCTTCTATTACTAAATTTGTGAATGTCATCTAAAACCGTTCTATAAAATGTGTCAATGGAGTTACCGCCCGGGAGGACAGGCGTCCATTTAGATTTCGTTTTCAGACCACTGGCTATTGTGTGGTTCATATCCATATTTAGCTCGTCCAAGAGTCTCTCCATGTTTTGTGGTGCTTGTTCTAGGTCTGTTATTGAGAAAAGCAGTTGTGTCTCATACACATCCTGTATGCTTAAAACATCTGACATTTTACCAGTTGGGATGTTCTTATTGCTTTTATTAATGATAGGATTACCACTGAAAAAGTTCTTCAATTTCAAGCCACTCACAAATTTGAATAAATCGATTTTAAGTTTACATTCATCCCCCTGTTCCTTGGGACTATAGCTCAAACCCTTCTCCAACAAGGAAATAATATCATTTGTGAGTATTTTAGTGGAAAGATTTATTACTTCCACCCCTTTATCTGTAAACTGTGCTAGTTCTTCTCGTTTCCTGATCTCAGTTTCTTTTTGTAGTCTTCCTTGCCCTGCTCTCTTGTCTCTGCGGGTTTTACGCCCTGATCTCCACGTTTGGGTTGCGTTCTGTTGCCTTTCCGGATTTTTTGCACCTCCCTTAAAAAAAGAGGAGCTACCCTGTCTTGCCTCACCTGATGTGCCTGCATTGTTATCAGCCTCACTATCACTGGTTGCGGGGGCACTAAGAGAGGTTGAGTTGGAGGAGATTGAAATCGTCTCCATTCTTGTGGGTTTATTTCTGTCCAGATCTGCTTGTAAAAGCTGGTCATACTTCCTGGCGAATGTGAAAATTCTTCCCTCTTTGTAATCTATTTCATCTCATCTCAGCTTTCTTGCCTTCCTTTGTTTAATATCATCTTGATGTTTCTGTAGAATATCTCCCAAGATGACATAATTCTTCTCTGTTGCCTCTGTTAAATCTAGGTCCCTGATCTCTCTTTCTAGAATATCTATCTCTGCCTGCAGTTTTGCAACCTTACGATCTGAATTTTCTATCAGGATACCCATCAGTGTGTTGGAGTTAGGTGTAAGCACGTCTTCCCATTGTTTTAATAGATCCTCATCCAGATCGTCATATGTGGGAAAGATCTGTGACCTGAGACCCCTAGGAACCTTGTTGAGTCTTAAGTATAGTCTTAATGTGGCCCCATCCCACCATTTTGAATTTTCATTTTTTCTTGAGTCTTTCCAATTTCACAAACTTCTCCCTTAGTCCCTCTTTGCCTTGTTGGTTCCCACTAGATGAAGAAGTGGCAGTTGAGTTGCCTCTAGCTAGATTTTCGAAAAGTTCTTCCCCTACCCTGTTCCTGTCCATCCTTGTATTCAAATTACACTTATTCAATTAGACCAATTACAGGCTGCGGCTGCCTTTCCTGATCTGACTAAGGTATTGGTGCTACAGGGGTGTTAATTCCTTGGTAAATTGGCGCCTGTCGAGTAAGCGTTAGTATATACTGATCTGTTCATCTCGCGGTGCAAAAAGGTGAGGGAAAACACCTTGAACCCCCAGACCGTTGGACCCTGGGGACCGTCAAATAATACACAACAAATCCTATGCACACGCTCAAATGTTCAAATGAAATTTCATCTTAAGGTCTAAGCACAAAATGAAATCCACGGGTGCCAATTTTCCTCCAGCTCAACCTCTCTTAGTGCCCCCGCAACCAGTGATAGTGAGGCTGATAACTAAGCAGGCACCTCAAGTGAGGCAAGACAGGGTAACTCCTCTTTTTTAAGGGAGGTGCAAAGAATCCGGAAAGGCAACAGAACGCAACCCAAACGTGGAGATCAGGGCGCAAAACCCGCAGAGGCAAGAGAGCAGGGCAAGGAAGACTACAAAAAGAAACTGAGATCAGGAAACGAGAAGAACTAGCACAGGTTACAGACAAAGGGGTGGAAGTAATAAATCTCTCCACTACAACACTCACAAATGATATGATTTCCTTGTTGGGGAAGGGTTTGAGCTATAGTCCCAAGGAACAGGGGGATGAATGTAAACTTGAAATCGATTTATTCAAATTTGTGAGGGCTTGAAATTGAAGAAATTTTTCAATGGTAATCCTATCATTAATAAAAGCAATAACAACATCTCAACTGGTAAAATGTCAGATGTTTTTAGCATACAGGATGTGTATGACACACAACTGCTTTTATCAATAACAGACCTAGAACAAGCACCACAAAACATGGAGAGACTCCTGGACGCACTAAATGTGGATATGGACCACACTATAGCCAGTGGTCTGAAAATGAAATCTAAATGGACGCCTGTCCTCCCGGGCGGTAACTCCATTGACACATTTTATAGAATGGTTTTAGATGACATTGACAAATGTAGTAATAGAAGGAACAGCAAGAAACAGAGGTTCCATGAAAATCTATTGAGAGGGGAACGTGCAGCCTTAAAAACACTGTCCTCTGACAATGAGATCATGATCAGAGAAGCAGATAAAGGAGGAAATGTCATGGTGATGGACAGGGAAGAGTACAAACAAGAAATTCTGACACAGCTGGGTGACACAACATGCTATGAGAAATTGACATCTAATCCAATAGGTCATTTGACAATCGAATTCAATAACAGACTAAAAGAATGGCACTTGATGGGACTACTTGACGAAGACGAATACATGTACTTGAAATTTTTAGACCTACGTTTCCATGTTTATATACTTTACCGAAAGTACATAAACATTTACCATTTCCACAAGGGAGACCTATATTCTCGGGAATAGGGGGCTCTACAGAAAGACTCGCAGAATATGTGGATCTATTCCTTGGACCCATCGTCCAGAATCTCGCTTCATATATAAGGGACATGAAGCATATCCTCAGTGTCCTGGCGGATCTGAAATGGGATCAGGGTATGATATTGATTACGTTGGACGTGGTGTCCTTGTACACGAGTATCAAACCAGACCTGGGACTAAGGGCTATACAACGCCATCTACATAGAAGACCAGCCACACAGTGGCAGCACACCAACATGCTCATAGCAATGATGGAATTGATTTTGTACAATAATGTGTTCATGTTTGATAAACATTGGTACAGGCAAAGACAGGGCGTGGCAATGGGCTCAAAATTTTCCCCTTCTTTTGCTAATCTGGTTATGGGTAGCTTAGAGGAGGAATGGATTTGGGGCAGCAAGGGGAGCCCATGGAACAACTCAATTATATTTTGGGGCCGATACATTGATGACTGCCTTTTACTTTGGTCAGGTACCCAGGAGAAACTAGAACATTTCTGTACATTTTCGAATACGAATACATATGACCTTAGATTCACTGAACAGCACAGCAGTGTCAGCATCACATTTCTAGATATAGAACTATATGTCAAAGTGAATGTATTACACAGCAGTTTACATCGTAAACCTACTGCAAGCAACTCAATCCTACATGCTAATAGCGCACACTCCACACATCAGATACAAGCTATCCCGTATGGGGAATGCATGAGGGCTAGGAGGAACTGTAGCGATGAGGAAGAGTTTCAAGCCTGTCTGACATGGATGACCACTAGGTTCATGATCAGGGGCTATGGATATTAAACGATTGGGAGAGCCGAAAGTAGAATTAAAAGAATACGAAGAGAGGACACATTGAGGGACAAGAATCATAAACAACAAGGGAAACAACCAGTGAGACTCATGACAAATTATAATGATCTGAGTGGAGTCTTACTGAAGAGTTTGAATAAACACTGGAAAATACTGAGAGCTGACAGATTGCTGGATGAACACATCACATCTAGACCACAGATTACATACATTAGGGGTAGAACTCTTAGAACTAGACTCAGCCATAGTATGCCGCAGACCCAAGGGGACTTGACTAGGCTCACGAAACTAGCCGTAGGTTTTCACAAATGTGGATCGTGTGGTGTCTGTAGATGGGCAAAGAATAATATAAAAGAGTTCACAGGGAATGACAACAGGAAGTACACAATCAGACATAATATCCACTGCAACACTAGATTTGTAGTGTATATTATAGAATGTGAATGTAAGCGGAAATATGTGGGAAGCACTATCAGAACCCTTAAGGAGAGAATTGGAGAACATGCTAGGGCACTCAAGCAACAGGATGAAAGATACCCAATGGCTGTTCATGCCATTGATTGCCCAGCACAGGGGATTAAAAAAGTTTTGCTTTTTATGGAATTGATGTGGTGGAACAAAGCCCCAGAGGAGGCAACAGAGAATTGAGACTCAGACATACTGAAGCAACTTGGATAATGCGTTTTAAAACAGTAGGACTGGGCTTGAATACGGACCAGGAAATGCAATATTTTCTGTGGGACTGTGCCAAGTGATCCAAAGTCCTAACAGAGGTAATATACAACCATATATTGTTAAGAGAAAAATGTGTTATTATATGCTGATTGTATGAACATCAAAGCATTTAGGACAATTGATGAATATATATGACCTTAGAAGGAATCGGATGCAAAGATATAATAGTCACAAATAATATAGGTCTTGTGAATGTGCACCTGTGCATATGGGCTCATATGTCTTGGACACATACAATATACATGTTCATGTATTCTGTAACAACCTTCACTGTAATAGTCTGGTGTACTGTGGTCATACTGTACTGTATTCTTCATGGCTGATGCCATAATGTCTGGGAGTTCCCTTATATGATTCACCATGTACATCTCAGGGGACGTCAATTTCTGCAATCCATTATAAACAAGATGAATGCCACTGCCCAAAGAAGAGGTTGGGCTCGGGTTGTTTTTAACAATAAGGCATATACTTTGAATTATATAAGTTAATGGTTTTGCTTATTCATCACTTTATTCAAGATAATGTAACTTGAGTGTATTAGGACACACAGTTTTGAATTTACAGTTTTCTCGTTCTCTATATGCATTGAAACTGGGGCTCTTTTGCCTGTTTCTGTGGTACCTCTTCACGATGTCACCAACATTATATAGATGTTTTGCTTACACGATCCACCTACACATAATAAGGGGTGGGGTTTTGGTTATCGTATTTACTGTTCAATATTATGTTCGCTTCCACGATCCCACGACAAGGTTTAGAGGTTTGATAGATCATAGGAAAGTGTAGTAGATATCGGCCGCACGATAGCACGGTCTGCGCGAAGAGAATTGTGAGATATTGAGTCTGTTATTCTGAAACATGCATCCACGGATGTTACAGAGAGGGTTATCGGTCTAGTTTTCAGAATCCCTCAGCTCATCAAATAACTTCCGGGTCGCGTCTCTGACCGCTCACGGGACAGAACGCGTACCTGGCGCCAGCTTTAGATGGAAGCGCACTCGTTTCAGGTATGTGGTCTTATAGGATTTCTGGGGATAGGTGTTAGATTATTTTGCTCATGCCACAGACTTATTCTAATGAGGTATAATTTTGTTATGCCCACAGATATCCTACTTATTGGGGCTAACCTTATTTTGGGAGTCTTAAGCAAGCCAAAATGCACAAGGTCCATTTACAGACCTGGGAAACGAGGTAAGGGATAGATAGTAGATCCATTTATGGATGGATAGTTGTATGGGTATATGTTCTGATTCCACTCATGATAGACATTACTCCTTCAGGTCCTTTAAGAATCCACTGGAGAGCACATTGGTGATTCAATCCAATCAGGAGAGTTACAAGGCCGGCCGGGACGGAATTACAACCGGCAGTTAGGTGAGATACACCTTAGCCTCTGATGCATAGCGTGTGTTTAGTATGGTCTATTCACACATAATTGGTGTTATTATTGACACGATCGTACTTATACTCTCATACAGGCATTTGAAGGTAGAACATACAGAACCAGACAGGTAGGACCCAAGCCCCACCAGCATAATACACTTAATTTTTGGTTCATCGGTCATGCATGACTCATCAACATGCAATGCATGCTATAAGAGGTGATGTCCACTGAGGGTTGCATGATACAGTGGATACTATTCTGATTAGGGAGACCCCGATTGGGTGGTCCTGATCCTGCAAACAGGATTTAACATGGGAGTTTTATTTCACGGTTGTACCGACACCATACACTTTTTGCCTCATTTGATTCAATTGCAATGTAAGAATAACTTACGTCGATAATAAGAAATGTGCAGCTATATGAACGAACACTATTTTAAATTGTCACTACAAATTGATTTTGCCTTCACAGTCACAAACTGTAAGACGTACTGTTTGTTTTAGGGTTTCGACTTTAAGGTGATACGTGCACAGCTCCAATAATTTGGTGATATGATCTCACCAATATTGTGTTTATTACAGTAGATATTTATGTTGACACAGACCCTATCATATTATTTCCAGCCCTGACGAAGTTGGGGGTTTAATCCCCATGCGACGAAACACGTGTTGGCTGGGTATTGTTGAATAAAAGACAAAGAAAAGAACATAAGAGACACTACTGGATTTCGTTTTGTGCTTAGACCTTAAGATGAACTTTCATTTGAACATTTGAGTGTCTGCATAGGATTTGTTGTATAATATTTTAATTAATATTTGACACAAGCTGTTCATTGATATGCTCTTTAAACCTAACTTTTGGAAGAATTGTTTTGATTAAAAGCCATTTATTTGGTGTTTTGTGTGATCCCGGCGATGCCGGAAGTCGAGATGACATAGGTAACCGCTATGAACGCATGTTTTTAGTAAAGTGTATAACACATATTTATACATATTACATTGTATGATACTCATTTGGGGTTTAATATCTTTTTTTTTTTTTTGTGTCCTCATTCTGCCAATTCTCTTGTTGGTAGCACCCTATTCCCACTTGCCAAATACCAAAGCATGGTGTAGAGCCATTCCATCCTAGAAGAAAGCTGTTTCGTCTTCCAACCCTTCACCGGTGTGCCGTAGCAAAGAAGGGACCAGGACCAACAGCAATTGTTTGGCTTAATCATTGGACCTCCTGGATCTTTGACTCCAATCGACCAACATTATCCACACTTTCTCCTGACTACTAGGATCACACGCCATATCAAACTGACTTGTAAAGATCATATTTTTAATACAATCAGAAGAACGGGGGGGTACTCCAGATTTCCAAGACCTGCAAATCTCTCGTCTCCCCAATAGGATCGTATAAAAAATAAATCTGGAGATAACAGTGTTAGGTCGAGTAGGACAGTCCTGACGAAGTCCAAAAAATATATGCATAGGGCTTACCTTGACTTGCAGACCCGTTACCTCAGTCAAGAACTTACACAGCTCGGTCCAATAATCAGCAATCCTGAGGCATGTCATAAACATATGCATATCATCTGCCAGAGGGTACATACATCTTGGGCATGCGTACTGAGTTCCTGTGAATCTTGCTGGAGACCAATATACTCTGTAAAAAGTGAAAAGGTGATTACGCTTGAGGAAAGCAGGTTTTACCACTGCTCGGAGTGTTGCAAATGAATCAACCCAAACCTCCCTAACATTTAGATCAGCTAAATCTTCTGCCCAAAGCTTTAAAATAGCTGTATCAATGTCATCATCCACCTCTAGCAGAGTAAGATACCACAAAGAGACCTCCTTTTTGATAGGGCCAGCTCTAATCGCCTGGTCTAGCCATGAGTCCTCTTCCTCCTCCTCCCAAACCTGTCTTGCCCACCAGGAGGAGACTTGATAGTATTTAAATCTGGTTAATTGACCCCGGGTGCATTGAGTCAGGACTTCCCATCTGACCAAAGATGAGGCCGATTTGAGGTCCCCCCACCGGGACATCCCTGCAGATTTCAAGGGAAGACTGAGCAGATCTTTTAGACACTCAGGGGTTCCTGGTGAGTCCCAAATCGGCGCTTTGGAAGAATAGTAAGGAACTCCAAGTTTTTTCCGAATAAACACCCAGGTTCTTAAGGCCCCCTGAAAAATCTTCAACCTCACTTTAAAAAAAAACTTTGGGTCTCCATATTTAAAAAGAAACTGATCCTGTCCCTCCCTCAATACACTCAACATTGCCCCATAAAGTATTCCTAATGGTGACCTATCCACTTTATTTAACTACATACGGAAGTTCTTGAATTGAAATGCATACCCATAAGTCATAAGATCAGGGAGAGCCAGCCCCCCCCTTCTCCAGCCTCCTCATCAGCTTTTTCCAGGATATCCTTGATCCCTTGGAGGACCAGATAAAGCTACCGATCTTCCCCTGCAATTTAGCTACCTCTCCTTTGTCAAAAGATAAGGGTATCGAATTAAAAAGAAACGTGATCTTGGGGAGGAGAATCATTTTGATTAGGTTAACCCTACCATAAATGTTTAAGGGTAGATTTGCCCACCTTACCAACAACCTCCCAATCTCTTGACTCACCTTCTTCCAATTTACTCTGGGCACATCCGCTAATTTCTGGGTGATTATAATACCCAAGTAGCGCATTTGCAACTTAATCCCCGGGGTTTGCCTAGGCTGGTTCCATTCCATAATTTCGGTCTTCCCTCTATTTACCTTGTACCTTGATATCTTCCCAATGAGTTTGGCCTTAGCCATTAAATTTGGAATAGCCACCTCAGGGTTAACCGTGTACAGTATGAGATTGTCTGCATACAATGCCAACTTTGCCACTAAGCCTGCAAACTTAAACGGGAAGATAGTAACATCCGTTCTAATCAGGGAAGCGAACGGCTCAATATAGAGATTGAGTAAAAGCGGGGACAGGGGGCACCCCTGTCTAGTTCCCCGTGTTATATTAAACCAATCTGATAACTCCCCGTTAACCAATACCCTGGCTCTAGGCAAACAATACAGGTTTTGGACATCCCTTACTATATTCTCCGGGAACCCATAGATATTTAAAACCTCCCAGAGGTAGGGCCAGTGCACTTGATCAAACGCCTTGGCGGCGTCGACAGCTACAACAGTTACAGGTAGATTATAGGCTTCTGCCAGATCCACAACCCCAAGCATCTCGAAAGTAAGTTCATTGAGCTGCCTCCCGGGGATAAATCTTCTCTGATCTTGGTGAATAACCCATTTAATAATCTGGGCAACCCTAGAGGCCACTATCCCCGAAGAAACCTTATAATTGGTATTCAAAAGCGATATTGGCCTGTAGGAGTCCACTGCCAAAGGGTCTTTATTGGGTTTCAGGATCAACGTTACTGTGGCCTGAGCCCAAGACAACGGGGCTTTTTCCCCTTCCAGCAATATTGCGTTAAATAGGTGTTTCAACACTGGTACTATACTATCAAGAAGTTTAGAGTAGATCTCAACAGGTAGACCATCTGGGCCGGCCGCCTTCCCCCTCGCCATTTTTCTCAGCTGTACCCGGACCTCATCTTCCGTTATCTTGGCCATTAGGGCTCTCTTTTGATCATCATTTAGACTAGGGAGTTCAATCTTCCCCAGCCAGGCCCCTATATTCTCCCTCCCTGGCGAAATATCATCTTTGTATAATTGAATCATATATCTACAGGCTTCTGTGCCTATTTCTACGTTGGTATCTAGTATGGCTCTTGTTTCTACATTTCTTAGATTACAAATTAAATTTCTAGATTTATCAGATTTGGCCTTCCAAGCCAGAAGCGAACTGCTCTTCTCCCCGTACGTGAAATGCTGCATCTTACTAACCCTCCATCTATCCAATCGCCTATTGTCAAGATCCCCTTGATATTTCGCTTGGAGCTGTTCTAGCTCTTTACCCAGCAAAGAAACTTTACTGGAGCCCTCCAATGATGCCTTTTGTAGCTCCTGTTCCTTACACTTAATCTTTTTGGAGAGTTCCTCCTCTTGTTGTTTCATATCTTGCCTCTTTCCCATCATTATAGAAGTACCTATAGCTCTTAAATAGGCTTTGAAGGCGTCCCAGATGACTTGAATTTTTGCTGATCCCATATTAGCTTGAAAAAAACGAAGCCTCATCTCTTATACTTGATACCACCCCTTCATTTAACAAAATAGTTCTATCTAGGATCCACCTTTTCATACCAGACTTACTATAATGCCTAAGGGACAAAAACACAGCCGAATGATCTGAGAGGATGGCAGGGAGATGTTTAACCTCTTCAACCGATGTTAATAACTCCCGATCTACTAAAAAATAATCGATCCGGGAGTGGTGTCTCCCCCATCTTGCTTCTCCAAATGTCTACCAAATTTAGCTCTCGAATCATGGTTTTAACTACAGCTGATGTTCTTGGGGGGCTGGCATATTTGACTTTTGAGATTCTATCCAGGTCCCTATTTTGTACTATGTTGAAGTCGCCACCGAATATAACCGGAGCACTAGGCAGTATTAGACATGCTTCGAGCTTAACTAAAGCATCTGGAGCATCATCATTTGGACCATAATAATTGGCGCAAACTATTGACAGCCCCTGTATCCTCAGGTTGGCGACCAACCATCTCCCAGAGGAGTCTGTCTGATAGCTTTCTATCTTTATGCCTGAGTTATTCCGTATAATGACCGCCACACCTCTTGTGCTGCCTCTTTGGTCCGAACAAACTGCTTCCTGGACCCATCTCAATTTATTAAAAGTGGTACCACACTCACCCCTTTCTAAATGGGTTTCCTGGAGTAGGATAACACTAGCCTCGCTGTTCTTAAGGAATTCCAAAACTCGAGCCAGCTTCTTCCTGGACCTCAGACCATTCAGATTCCAGGATATAAAATACACTGGGTTTATTTTACTCATTTCTGCAATACCATCCCCAGCTCCAGAAAGACCACCTTAACCTGTCTTCATAGCCCGCTCCCCCTCTAAAAGGAGTCCAATAACCCCTCGTAATTAAGACCATACTAACATATGACAGAAATAGGACAATTTTTTCTATTTTTCCCTTATGCTCCCACCACCCTGTGCACCCCACCACCCACCCACCTTGGGGAACCCTCCTTCCTATCCCTAGGCGAAAAGAAATCGCCTTTCGAGAGCCCCCGAACTAGAGGAGGAGGAATCCTAAACCACAATGCTAAGAAAAGGGATAACTAATACTAATAAAGAAAAAAAAACTTGACTGGGGCTCAGTGATCTGCTCATAAGATACATAAGATACATAAGATACGTCCTCTACTCCCTGTTTGGGCCTTTATTCTGGACCTTCCATCTGTGCCAGAAGGGAGTCCACTTCCTCTGGGGGTTTAATATCAGTCAATTAACATTTATGTTTGACTACTTATTTTCAAAGAGAATATTAATCTGTTCATTGTCTGGTCTTCATGATGACGCCAATCGTCACTAAGATCATATGACCGGGAAACAAAGAAATATCATTGGATGATACACTTTTCAACTATAACATTGGGAAGAACACACCCATATACCTTTCTGGTTCATTCTCTGAAAGCCCCTCAGTGAGAGAAGGTTTCTGGAATCTTTTGGTGAAATTTTAACAACTTTATTAAAGAAATGACAACTCAAACAGCAGAACAACAACAACAATAGTGGGGAAAACAGCAAGAACAGGAAAACCAGTTAGTCTAGGAACTGCATTCTGAAGACCCTGAGATGAGGGGCCTCCACAGAAAAAAAGCATCATCGCATGGGAGTTCTTCACTATTCCTTCTGGAGAATCCAAAACTGTTGTTAAAATTGTGCAAATACTCAATTTGTCAGAGAACTTGTTAAGAGGTACAAATAAAAATACTCTTGTGTAACAATTTCATTGCTCTACCATCTGAAAACTTTCCACAACAACCGATTAAAAGCCGTGACGAGACAACGAGAGGCTGAACGTCCATCTACATCTTTAGCAAGTGCATCAACACCTGGACAAAGAGTGCTTTCTGAAGTTCAACAACGGTCTCAAGACATTGCTCCTGAATGCAGCCCGATGGCCACTGATTGTATGGACGGTGTAGTTGTGGTTAGTGCTGGTGAGCAGTGCATAACACCTTTCCGCAACAGTTGCAAGACACGCAACTGTTGATTTTGTCTTTCCGTCCTTGCAGTATTCTCATGTTTTTGAGAGCTCCTTCAAGTTTTTCCACTGCCAGTTGCAGTTAATTTTTGCTTCAAAATTGAAAAAAAATAATAAGTTGAAAAATCACAAACAAAAACAAAACCTCCTAAAAATCCTATTTTTACAGTTATAAAAAAAACTGAATGAATGAATATGTGTGTAAGTATGTGTATAATGTTTGCAAAAGTAAATGACTGGATGAGTGGTGTATTGAAGAATGAATGAATGCAAGAGTGGTACATGGATAATGGAATGAGTGCATGGGTAGTGCCTGAGTGAATGGATGAGTGCATGGGCACTGCTTGGGTGACTGTTTTGTGCATGGGTAGTACTTGGTCGATTATATTAGTGCATGGGTAGCGCCTGATTGAAAGGATGAGTGCAAGGGTAGTGCCTTGGTGATTGGATGAGTGCATGAATAGTGCATAGATGATTGGGTGAGTACATGGATAGTGCTTGGGTGATTGGATTAGTACATGGGTAGTACCTGGTTGATCATATGAGTGTGTGCATAGCACCTGGTTGACTGGATGAGTGCAAGAGTAGCACCTGGGTGATTGGATGAGTGCATAAGTACAGCATTATTGAATGGATGAGTGCAAGAGTAGTGTCTGGGTGATTGGATGAGTGCAAGGGTAGTGCCTGAATTAATAGATAATGTGTGCATGGGTAGTGCCTGAGTGAATGGATGAGTGCAACTGTAGTTCCTGGGTGATTGGGTGAGTCCATGAATAGTGCCTGGGTGATAGGATGAGTGTATGGGTAGAGCCTGATTGATTAGATGAGTGAATGGGTATTGCCCGGGTAACTGGATGAGTGCGAGAGGAGCACCTGGGTGATTGGATGAATGCATGGATAGCACCTCATTGAATGGAAGAGTGAATCGGGAGTCCCTGGTTGATTGCAGGATTGCATGGGTACTGCCTCAGTGAATGGATGAGTGTATGGGTACTGCATGGGTGACTGGATTAGTGCATGGGTAGTGCCTCTTTGATTGTATGAGTGAGTGCCTGGGAGACTGGATGAGTGAAAGAGTAGCAGTGGGTGATTGGGTGAATGCTTAGGTAGTGACTGGGAGGTTGGATGAGTGCTTGGATAGGGTGTGGTTGATTTTGTGAGTGCATGGATAGTTCCTGAGTAATTGCATGAGTGAATGGGTAGTGCTTGAGCGAATGGATAAGCGCAATCGTAGTGCTTGAGTGAATGGATGAGTGCATGGATAGTGCCTGTGTGATTGAGTGAATGCATGGATAGTGCCTGGGTGATTGGATGAGTTAATGAATGGTGCCTGGGTGATTGCATAAGTGCATGGGTAGTGGCTGGGTGATTGAATAAGTGCATGGGTAGTGCCTGGGTGAATGGATGAGTGTATGGGTAGTGCCTCAGTAAATGGATGAGTGCAAGGGTAGTGCCTAAGTGATTGGATGAGTGCATACTTAGTGCCTTAGAGACTGGATGAGTGCAAGAGTAGTGCAAGGGTGTTTGCATGAGCACAAAGGTAGTACCTAGGTGATTGGATGAGTGCATGAATACTGTCTTTGTGATTTCATAGTGCATGGATAGTGCCTGTGTGATTGAGTGAATGCATGGATAGTGCCTGGGTGATTGGGTGAGTTAATGAATGGTGCCTGGGTGATTGCATAAGTGCATGGGTAGTGCCTGGGTGATTGGAAGAGTGCATGGGTAGTGCCTGGGTGAATGGATGAGTGCATGGGTAGTGCCTCAGTGAATGGATGAGTACAAGGGTAGTGCCTAAGTGATTGGATGAATGCATACGTAGTGCACGTTAGGTCAAATGATCTCTAAAATGCTCTTAGTTAATATATGAAAAATATAACACATAGTACTACGTAGAAGTATTTGTAGCATAAACAAAAGGGGACTTTTTTCCAGTGGTGAAGAGACTTTTCACGTGCATCTTAAGGCTACTGGTATTATAGTACCTTCATTTACTTTTTAACTGTAGTAACACAATGAAGTCCTCAATTGTTTATCAAATTCCTTTCCCATAGTTAAAAAGAGTCCTTCATTTCTAACAGCTTGCTGTAGACAATACCCTAATAGGCTGAATAATGTGTCAGAAACACACAATCCACATATATGTCAACAAAATACTACATTTTCTTATCCTAGATTCTCCGGAGAACTTCGCTTCTAGAAATAGCAGATATGAGTATGGTAACTTATTAGGTAGTCTTGATTTGAATGTCACTTGTATGTCATTGTACTCTGTCCATCCTGTTTGACATCTTGAATATATTGTGTAGTGTCCAGGGGTTATAGTATCTCCTTCATAAAATATGATTGCTATAGTTGTAAAAGTTCTTTTTGAGATGGAAATTTGTGCAGTGTTAAAGTTTGCAATTTTAGTTCCTAATTTAATACCAACCACTCTGCATAGTTGTAGCATGACTATGACATATTTTCCATACCATTGTAGAAACAACGTTGACCTAAGTGATTGATCTGCAGTTTGAAAAGGTAATATCTTGATAGGCAGAGCTTTACAATTTGGTAATGGCAAGTAGAGGAATCGTTCTGAATTGATTTTTCACATCTTCTTCATCTAATAGTCCTAGCATTACCATTAGAAATTCTTGAGCATCCTGCTGAAGATTTTGAGAGAACACTACTGATCCAGTACAGTCATCTGTGAGTTTTCGTATTCCAGTAGCAGAAGGTATTATACTTCTATCACTTCTTAACTCTTCAAGTAAACTACACCGTTGTGAAGACCTTCTTTTATCTACCTTTTTTTAATATAATTTTTTTAATTGAGGCAAATGATATAGTCCATTTAACAATACATTTGCATAACAGTTCACTCCAGATTTATTATCAAAGTGATAGCCTTGTATTTCCTCATTGTGCTGTAGTTTTCCTTTCTTTCCTCCTTGTTGATTTTCTTTTTCTTCATCTTTCTGTTCAACTCTGATAGACTGCTTTGATATTTTCTGCTTTGGACACAGTATTGCTTTTTGAACCACAGGATACAGGGCTAAATGTGGAGCATATTAAGCTCTTAACCGAGTATACTCTGTTACACATCTCACATCAGTACTTACTTTCTTCTCATAAAAATCAATCAGAAATAAACTAGACAATGTTCTAATTTACGACAAAGCAACATATGACATTACTTCTTTGAATACACTACTACCAATATTAGCATGACCAGTATCTACACTTAAACCTTGCGATGTGTGACTAGTTACTTCATACGCTAAAGACACTGGGAACTGCTTTCGCTGGACATACAAGTCTTTCACAAGTAGGAAACATACAATGCATCTACCAATCTGCTTAACTTCAGCAATATCATCAAATTGTATGGCTAAGTATTCCACATCATTTCTGTTTAGATAATAAATAAATTTCATAACTTTACCAATTGAGCAATTCACTAGCCCTTCTTCAACATTTAAATTACGACGTACGATTATACTACCATTTTTACAGATACGTAACTGTTTTTCTAATCCTGCAGTTTTCGACACACACTTTTCTATAGTATCCTATTTCGATTGCACTCTTTCAGTTAGTAGTACTGTAACTCCTTGATGTTGCTTTTTATCATTTGCTCTAATTTCGACAATCTCTTCTTTTTCCAGTTGCAATAATTGTTCATTGATTTTACTACACTCCTCAAGAGTAGGCATCAAACAAACAATAGACTTCTCTTCCTTAACAAAATTATACATTACTTCAGCAGCAGAAACATTACTTGGAAACAAGTTTTTGATGAGACAGGGTTGTAATAATGTCTTTCCCTCTTTTGTGAGGAGTCCCACTCTTCTATCCTTTAGTATATCTGCATAATGCATATCTGATGCTTGTGCATATTTTGGTTTAACTCTTTGTATTTAAAGTTTTCCCAAATGTTTACATATCCAATGCATTCTGCAGCACACATACAAAGAGGAAAATGCTGCGTGTGATTGTTTTTGTACAGGTAGGTGTCCCTTCCTGCACAAAAACAATCATCCCCACAACAGAAGCACCCTTGCTGGTGCAAGGGTGCCTCCATTGGCGCATGGCAGCCAGTTGTACGCCAGCACAGGGGAGAGCATAGGGATCAATCGTATTGTTGTAAATATGACGCATACCTGTACTCTGAAAGTAATGTAGCATGGCGCAGCCAAATGGCTTGCAGCTCCACACTGCATTACTTTCTTGTAAATTTAGCTCCAAGTGTACAAGCACATGCAGTGTCTCAACACTGTAAATACGAAAACACAACATAAGAGCTATTGGATGCCTCTCTACCACTCTGTTAGTGGTGTATTTAGTATGTAGTACTGTTCTACTTAAATGTATTGGATTAGAATTTTGGGAAACAGTGCATATAACAATTTGCACGTTAATCTCTATTAAAGTATATAGCTCACTAATTCTTCCAAGTACATGCAAAGAGTTTGTCACAGATTGCATATATAATTCACCAGATGGTTCTAAAGGACCACATATTTCTCTTGTAAAAACATGTGTTTGTAGTTGAATACATTATTATTCCCTGGATGATTGTATTGGTGCATAGGTAGTATCCAGGTGATTATTTGAGGAAACAAGTAGTGCCTGGATGATTCCCTGAGTATATCAGAACTCCATGGGTCGTTCCATATCTGCACAGTGCTGCCTTCACTCAGTTCTGGAGAGTCTCGGCAAGCTGTTTTAGCTGAACTTGAATCAAAAACAGACATCCAAAAATAATATGTACAAAAATCAATTCTGATCATTGCCCTACACATACTACGATATACATACTTCTTTCAAAGCATAATAAAAACTCATATTTTTGTACTAAGTTTCTTTAAAAAAACATCTTTCAGACCTATTTTCCATTATTGCAGTTATTTGGGGCATCACAATGTCACTGTTAACCATGATGGTCGTGCCTTTTCCATAAAGTGAAAACATATATATGCACACATATTACAGTATTTTACACACTAGGGGTTTATTACTGTATACTTCAAACTCATGTTTTTCTAGTGAATTTCTAAAACAACCATCTGTAAAACCTATTTTCAGTTTTGGCACTGAGGCAGGAGATCACGACGACGTTGGTCATTGCGATCCCCGCGGTTACGTCGCAAAAGAGGAAAACAAAAGCAGGAATTCAATAGACACCACCACATTCATAAATGATAACCATATAATTAATTCAAACATTCACAGTAGATAACTCACTATATAAATAACTCTATTAAAACATTTATCAAAATCTCAATATCTCTATAACAATGCATATTAATGATACACTAATATATTTTTTTATATTTCCACCAATATTCGCGACAACGTTGATAGTCGCGATGTCCCCATGATGATACACGGGGCGCTGGAGGTTGTGGCATCGTCGCAACTATTGTGTGCAATTAAAAAAATCAATTTTGGACACATAACTTGTGTCACAAACACCCCCATTCCTCAAACATGTGGTCAGAGTACCTCTACTCTGACCCCTTATGCTAGCTTTTTCTGAAATTTTCATCTCCGGGAACTGTTCCCGAGTAATAAAATGGTGGGCGCAACATTCTGTTTAGATTCCGTCCAGCCAATCAGATCATTCCCGTTGGTGCATGCATTTGCGATTAATTGCGAAACCACAGTGAAATATCTGCGGCCAGAGATATCACTACAATTTTAAACTTAATTTTCTCAACAACTACTGAACAGATTTACACCAAATAAGCAAAAGGCACTTCCGTGAACCAACATCTACCTCCCTGCCAAATTTGGTGTAAGTCCGTTCAGCGGTTCGGGCTATAGGTGTGGCTAAAGGTTCGTTTGGGAATTAACATCACAAATGCACCCTTATTATGTGCCCCAGATTTTGAACCCCCACTGCATGGATTACTGCCAAACTTTCCATGACAACCAGAACCTACCTTGACACTTTTTTGGGAACATTTCATGAAGATTGGTCAACTGACACCAAGGTTATAGCCAAGTCAAAAAAATGCTTTTCCTATGAAAACTAGGTCCTAATTATAATTACCTACTGGAGACCGCCATTTTGAATGGCCTAACTAGAGGATTCAGTACAGCTACTAGAGCTACGTTTTGTATGAATTGCAAACCCTTATTAGCATTAAAATAGGTCATTATATCATAACAAAAAGATGTTTTTCAATTGTGATGTAACTCAAGGGGTACTATAACAGTATTTTTAAGTCCCCCATTGACTGGTTGGAATTTGATTGAGCCATGTTTTGGTCGGACACTTTGACCAACACAGAGGGCTCACTGTGATTCGTATAAATAACACCACAACATGTGAACCATTTATACTATATTGTAAATGTTTATAAATCCTTAGTTAAATTAATACACTATCTATGGCTGCCATTGAATGTCCTTTCTTGTAATTGATTGAATTTACAAGCTTTGCTTTCTCTCACACAATTGGATACAAGAAATCTGTGACATTGCTAACAGATGGCATCACTTGTATTATAATCATGTTATAGTTGAAATCATTGACCCATGCACTGTACTGTGTTTCTTCTATGTTTATCAAGGTCGTGTCATGTGTGACGCTAATCAAGTTGTCTTTAAAAACAACTTGATCATGTGGAATGGTCATGTGACCAAGACCCCGGGTGTGGTCACAACGCGTTATTCCTGCCGACTGAATAAATACCTTTAGACTACTGATTGGTGTGGCTCGTGGGTTTCTTCCCATAATGGTGAAATTCTTTGCTTAGCATATACATATATATTCACTGAAAAGAACCAACGGTTATAGGGACGTTATATCTAGGCTTAGGTTCCACTCATACAAAACTAGTGAAATTCAGCAGTTATAGTTAGCTGACCTAACTATAACTCGCTCCCCCGCAATGCACTGCTTATGACCTCACATATCATATCACTCATGACATGGTTAGTGACAACACTGATGACATCTCAAATGACATCACTCATGACACCACTGATAACATCATCCAGTGACTGTGAGTGTTTTAAAAAAGTTTATGAGTGTTAAATATATATACCAAGGTGTATTGGTGAATCAGTGGGTATATGAGTGCCTGTATGGATTATTCAATGGGTGCGTGACTGACTGTATAAGTGAGTGATTAGGTGTCTCTGGGAATGTATGGGTGAGTGACTGGTTGTGTGAATGTTTGTATCAGTCTGTCTGTTGGTGTCTAAGTGGCTGTATGGGTGTGTGAGTGGGCACGTGAGTGGCTGTACGGGTGATTGATTGGTTGTCTGAATACGTATATTGGTGTCTGTTTGTGTGTGTGGGTGGGTGAGGGTGTGTGTGACTGCCTGTATGGATGAGTGAGTGGGTGAGTCAGTAGCTGTATGGGTAAGTGAGTGTATGTGAGGGACTGTATGGGTGAGTTAGTGTGTGTATGTCTGTGTAGTTTGGCAAATGTGTCAGTGGTATATGGGTGAGTAACTGGGTATGTGAAAGGCAGTATAGGTGAATGATGGGGTATATGAGTGACTGTATGGGTGAGAGAGTTAATGTGAGATTGGCTGTATGGGTGAGTGTGTGCTTGTGTCAGTGACTGTATAGGTGAGCGAGTACGTGTTAGTATCTGTATGAGTGAGTAAGTGTGTGTGTGTGTAACTGTATGAGTTAGTAAGTGGCTGTGTGATTGAATGTATGGGTGAGTGAGTAGATATGTGAGTAGCTCTATGGGTAACTGACTCAGTGTGTGAGTGGCTGAATAGCTGTATGAGTGGATATGTTAGTGGCTGTATTAGTGAGTGAGTGGGTGTATGAGTGGCTGTATGGGTAAGTGAGTAGATGTGTGTGCATGTAGCTCTATGAATCAGTGAGTAAGTACTTGTATGGCTCTGTGAATGGGTTTGTGAATGGTTGTGTGGGAGTGAGTGTATGAAAGGTTCTATGGAGTATGAGTGGATGTGTTAGAGATTTCGTGGATGATGTCATGAATGATGTCACTGACCATGTCATGAGTGATGTAATATGCGAGGTCCTAAGCAGTGCATTGCGAGGCGTGAGTTATAGTTAGCTCAGCTAATTATAACTGCTGAATTTCACTGGTTTTGTACGAGTGGAACCTGGGCCTAACTATAACGTTCCTATAACCTTTGTGTTTTTCAGTGGATTCCTGAGTTTTTTATTCCATTTCCTAATTATAGCATCCCTGTAACCTTTTGTTTTTTCAGTGAATTTCTAAGGTTTTTTAAATGCTAATTCCTTACTAAAGTGTCCATGTAACTTTTGGTTTTTACAGTGAATTTCTATGGTTTTTTAAGTCGCAATGGCGTTTGCAGAGTGGTGGAGAAAGTGGGTGGGGCCTTTGACGAGCTCTCAGGAATCCCACTGTGTAGGACTTACAGAAAGTACCAGGAGGGTTTCTTGGCCCGAAGGTGCCTCAGCATACAAGAGGACATCATTCCCCAACTAGTAGTGCACCAGGAGGCATGTTTGCACAGTGGTATGAATGGAGGCGGGCCACAAAGTTCTCTCAGCAATCCCACAGTGTGGGACTTACTGAAGGTAACAGGAGGAGGAGTTGGCCCACAAGGATGTCCTTGAGAGCCAACAACTCCTCCTGTTACCTCCAGTAAGTCCAAGACAGTGCAATTGCATAGAGGTCTTCAGAGGCCACGCCCCTACCATTGTGTGATTTAGCCCCACGGAGGTGGTGGTCCTCAGGCTGCGTTGGCCCTGCATTGTTTTTGGTTAAAGCCCTGGTGAGGTGGTTATGGGTTTTTGGGTGGTAAGGTAATATTTAGGGTTTAGGGTGGGTGTGGGCTTTCCCGTGGCAAGAGATTTTGTAGGGTTTATGGTGGGTATGTGTTTTTTGTTTGGCAAGGGAATTTTTAAGGTTTAGGGTGGGCATAGGTTTTTGGGTAGTAAGGTATTTTTTAACGTTAAGGGTGGGTATGGGTTTTTGGGGGAAGGGATTTTTTAGGTTTTAGGGTGGGTATGGATTTTTGGGTGGCAAGGGAAATGTTCTTGTTTCAGGTGGGTATAGGTTTTGGGTGATAAGGGAGTTTTTAGGGTTTAGGGTGGGTGTGGCTTTTTTGTTGGCAAGGGAATTTTGGGTGATTATGGTTTTTTGGGTGGCAAGGTATTTTTTAAGGTTTAGGTTGGGTATGGGTTATTGGGTGGCAAGTGAATATTTAGGGTTTAGGCTGGGTATTGTTTTTTCAGTGGCAAGGGATTTTTCAAGGTTAGGGTAGGTATGGGTTTTGGGTGGTAAGGGATTTGTTTGGGGTTAGGGTGGCAAAGGAATTTTTAGGGTTTAGCATGGGTATGGGTTTTTGGATGGCATGGGAAATTTTAGGGTTTAGGGTGGGTATGGGTCTTTGGGTGGCATGGGATTAGTTAGGATTGAGGGTGGCAAGTGTATTTTTAGGGTTTAGGGTGGGGATGGGTGTTTGATTGGCAAGGGTATTTTTAGCGGTTAGGGTAGGCATGGGGGTTTGGATGGCAAGGGAATTTTTAGTGTTTTTTGACTTGCCTATAACTTTTGCGCCGGTTGACAAATCTTAACAACCTTTTCCCCAAAAAAGTGTGCCTGTGATTCTAGCTGTGCATGGAAAGTTTTGTGGGCATTGAAAAAAGCGGAGGTAAAAAAAATCCGTTTTTCATGTTATTTACCTACAGTCTTTAGATATTCCTGCAGCCTGAACCGCTGGACAGAATTACACAAAATTTAGGAGAAATGTAGATTCTGTCCTGGAGTTCACGCTTTTTCTTATTTTGTGTAAATCCATTCATTAGTTTTTGAGATACGATATGAAACCAAATTTGTATATCTGGACATATGTGGTACTTTTCTAATACCTTAGTATATATGTTTAAAACTTAGAAACATTTAGAACACAATAACAATCACTGGATGATGTCACCAGTGATGTTATTTGAGATGTCATCAGTGATGTCATGAGTAATGTCACTGACCATGTCATGAGTGATCTAATATGTGAGGTCATAGGCAGTGCATTGTTGGGGAATAAATTATAGCTAGCTCAGGTAACTATAACTGCTGAATGTCACTGGTTTTGTACGAGTGAAGTCTGAGCCTAACTATAAAGTTCATGTAACCTTTGGTTTTTTCAGTGAATTTCTAAGGCTTTTTTAATTCTATTTCCTAAGTACAATGAACCTCTAGTTTTTAGTGAATTTCTAAGGCTTTTTTAACGTTAAGTAAGATGCCCGTTGCAATGCACAGTGGGGAGTTAAACACACGGCCTGGCCTGGCATTGTGCTGCCCCCACCCAAGCTTGCTGCTCCGGCCCCCTCCTCCTTGTCATCCATTGTCCAAGTCCATGACCCTGCTCCTTCATTACAGCCATTTGTGGCTATTGTTCTGCCACTGCCTTCTGCCTGCCCTAAACAGTTAGCTTGCTGCCCCATCCACCTCCTCCCTACCCTCCATTACCCTAGTCCATGCATGAGCACCCTTCCTCCTGCCCTGCATGACCTGATGTGCTGCCACTGCCTTCCATTTAGCTTGCTGTCCCTGCCCACTCCTCCTGCCCTTCATTGCCCAATTATATGCCTCATCATTGCCCTTCTGCTTAGCCTCTGTGCTTAGCCTGCTGCCCCTACTCTCTTTAAACTTGCCTTCGATGTATGTGTGCATGCCCCTGCACCATCCTTTCTGCCTACCATATTCCATGGACCTGCCACACTCCTATCTACTCTCAGTGTTCTGTTGAGCTGCCACTGCCCCTTCCACCTACCTAGCATGGTCAGATGCCTGCCACCTCCACCCTGCCTGTCCACGTTCCATGCCCCATCCCCTCTCTCGTGTCCTCCAAGGTCCATTTTGCTACCACTCACTTCTGCCCTCCATGCTCTGTTTTGCTGCAACTGCTCCTCCTGCCTGCCTTACGTGGTCTGATGTGAAGCCCCTTCCCCTACCTCTTTTGTGTGTGTCCAGCCTCTACCCCTCCCTTATGTCCTCCATGGTCCTTTGTGCATGCCTCTGTCCCCTCCCTCTTGCCCACCATGGCCATTGTGCTGCCACTAACCCTCCTGCTTACCATGCATGGTCTTCTGTGCTGCCACATCCTCTCACACTTGCCCTGTGTAGTCAGTTAGATGATCCTGATCCCCCTCCCATCTTTCCTCCAATGTCTGTGTGTATGCCATTACAGTCTCACTGTTGCCCTCCATTGTGTGTTGTGCTTCCAGTGCCCATCCCTCCTGCCCTCCATGGTCACCTTGATGCTCCTGCCCCCTTGCCCCCGGCCTCTGTTTTCCATGTGCAGACCACTATCCCCTTCCTCCTGCCTTGCCTGGTCCTTTGTTGTGCCCCTGCCTCTGCCTCCTGCCCTTCATGGTCTGTTATGCTGCAACTATCCCACCTGTCTGTCCGGTATGGTAAGCTTGCTGCCCTTCCCTCTTTCCCCTCTGCTCTCTGTTGTCAATGTGCATGGCCCTGTCCCGTCCCTATCGCTTTCCATTGTCCGTTGTGCTGCACTGCCATCCCACATGCCGTGTGTGGTATATTGTGCTGCTATAACCCTTGATGCCTGCTCTGTAAGGTCAGTTTGGTGCCCATGCCCATCTTCCTCCTGTTCTCTCTTATCAGAGTCCAAGTCCCTACCACATTCCTCCTGCCCTCCTTCATCCAATGTACCTTATTTGCCAACATTTTGAACTTGGTAAAAGGGAGATTTTGAAAAACAAAACCTGGGGAATTGATTTTCCCCATTGACTCACATTGAAAAAGAGGAGCTTTTAGGCAGGAGACAGATAAAACAAAGCCCTTTTGGGCTTAAAAACATTGGGAGTCTCCTGCCTGAATCCACTCTGTTGGCATGTATGGTTGTATTGCCACTGCCTGTTCCTTCAGCCCTCAATGGTCTTTCATGTATGCCACAGCCTCTTTTGTCTACACTGCATAGATGGTTTGCAGCCCTTACCCCTCTTTCCTCTGACCTCCATGGTCCGTTGTGCTGCCACTGCCCCTCCTGCCTGCCCAGCATGGTCAACTTATTGACTCTGCACCCTCCTGCATGAGAGGGTCTTATTCCCAGAGAAATTATAGTTAGTGCTCTAAACAACTAAAATGAGGGCATATTTTCTGAGTTCTCAAAAAGCGACAAAGCACTTTTAAATAAAAAAAATTTTATAGAGTTGATTACTTGATTATTTGTTACACTTAAGGGAGAGGGTGTGGCGTTATGGCCAGAGCTGCAGACTTTGCAACTGGGGAACCAGGTTTGAGTTTCGGCGTCAGCTCAAAATCCAGTGATTCTGGATAAATCACTCAATCTCCCCATTCCTAAAAACAAAATTAATGTTTCCCTTGAGTAATGATGCTCATGTATTGCAGTCCAAAACTTCCAGGTCAAGTCTGCGCTATATAATACTGCAAAAAAACAAAAACAAAAAATGCTTTGCACACTTCTAACATTGGGCTATACTTGAGCTACATTTGGGTGACATTTGTGCTATATTTGTGCTCTTTTTCTCCGTGCTCTCCATGCCACTGGAGTCAAGCTACCCTGGCTGATGAGGGGTGAAACCCCGAAACCGGTCCTAGGATGCTTGTTTCCAGTCCAGGTAGGGCCTGACCTGGCAGATCGGTCTGGACTGTTCCCATAGGGCACAGGGTCAAGACTGATTTGCATATGGCTGGGTTCAAACTGGAATGGCATGGTGAGCAAAAAACAATGGATTTAGGCCCAGATCTTTGTACTGGGGTGAATGTATGACATTGTTCTGCATTCTGTCCATCAATTGTTCTTTTTGCATTTGTCTCCCCGAGTGGGACGGGTATGCCCAGACGTGGATCCCGTGCTCTCCATGCCACTGGAGTCAAGCTATCCTGGCTGATGAGGGGTGAAACCCCGAAACCGGTCCTAGGATGCTTGTTTCCAGTCCAGGGAGGGCCGGACCTGGCAGATCGGTCGGGACTGTTCCCATAGGGCACAGGGTCAAGACTGATTTGCATATGGCTGGGTTCAAACTGGAATGGCATGGTGAGCAAGAAAATGATGGGTTTAGGCCCAGATCTTTGTACTGGGGTGAATGTATGACTCACATTGAAAAAGAGGAGCTTTTAGGCAGGAGACAGATAAAACAAAGCCCTTTTGGGCTTAAAAACATTGGGAGTCTCCTGCCTGAATCCACTCTGTTGGCATGTATGGTTGTATTGCCACTGCCTGTTCCTTCAGCCCTCAATGGTCTTTCATGTATGCCACAGCCTCTTTTGTCTACACTGCATAGATGGTTTGCAGCCCTTACCCCTCTTTCCTCTGACCTCCATGGTCCGTTGTGCTGCCACTGCCCCTCCTGCCTGCCCAGCATGGTCAACTTATTGACTCTGCACCCTCCTGCATGAGAGGGTCTTATTCCCAGAGAAATTATAGTTAGTGCTCTAAACAACTAAAATGAGGGCATATTTTCTGAGTACTCAAAAAGCGACAAAGCACTTTTAAATAATTTGCTATCTTTATTTTTTTTTATAGAGTTGATTACTTGATTATTTGTTACACTTAAGGGAGAGGGTGTGGCGTTATGGCCAGAGCTGCAGACTTTGCAACTGGGGAACCAGGTTTGAGTTTCGGCGTCAGCTCAAAATCCAGTGATTCTGGATAAATCACTCAATCTCCCCATTCCTAAAAACAAAATTAATGTTTCCCTTGAGTAATGATGCTCATGTATTGCAGTCCAAAACTTCCAGGTCAAGTCTGCGCTATATAATACTGCAAAAAAACAAAAACAAAAAATGCTTTGCACACTTCTAACATTGGGCTATACTTGAGCTACATTTGGGTGACATTTGTGCTATATTTGTGCTCTTTTTCTCCGTGCTCTCCATGCCACTGGAGTCAAGCTACCCTGGCTGATGAGGGTGAAACCCCGAAACCGGTCCTAGGATGCTTGTTTCCAGTCCAGGTAGGGCCTGACCTGGCAGATCGGTCTGGACTGTTCCCATAGGGCACAGGGTCAAGACTGATTTGCATATGGCTGGGTTCAAACTGGAATGGCATGGTGAGCAAAAAAACAATGGATTTAGGCCCAGATCTTTGTACTGGGGTGAATGTATGACATTGTTCTGCATTCTGTCCATCAATTGTTCTTTTTGCATTTGTCTCCCCGAGTGGGACGGGTATGCCCAGACGTGGATCCCGTGCTCTCCATGCCACTGGAGTCAAGCTATCCTGGCTGATGAGGGGTGAAACCCCGAAACCGGTCCTAGGATGCTTGTTTCCAGTCCAGGGAGGGCCTGACCTGGCAGATCGGTCGGGACTGTTCCCATAGGGCACAGGGTCAAGACTGATTTGCATATGGCTGGGTTCAAACTGGAATGGCATGGTGAGCAAGAAAATGATGGGTTTAGGCCCAGATCTTTGTACTGGGGTGAATGTATGACATTGTTCTGCATTCTGTCCATCAATTGTTGTTTTTGCCTTTTTCTCTAATGGCCATCTTGGGAGACTTATCTGTTATGTAGCTCCCTCAGTTCCTCATTTACTGCAGTATCCTCAGTAGAAAATGGTGTTTAGATGTGCCACACTTTTGGCATAAATTAAGAATGTTAGCACTCTAGTTGCTCATTAGAACACTATAGTAAACATGCTCATCAACAGGGAGTTATCTGGTAATCTGCTGCTGGTTTTGAAAGTGCATGTTTCAGTCTGAATGTCAGAATGTTTTAATAAAATAGGAGAGGTAAATATTTGAGAACTCACTTAAAATGTGTCCTAATTTTTCTTTATACAGCACTAGCCATTATTTCCACAACACACTAAACCCCCTCATTTTGTTCCTTATTAAATTAAATGTTTTAACTTCTACCAGTTTAAATCAATCAACATGGCTTCAAGTGTGCCATAGTTCTGTCATTAGTAACATTGTTAGCACTCTAGTTCTTTAGAACACTTTGGGAAGCTGCAGTGGAACACAAGGGAATCAACTGACAGGCTGCTCCTGTTGGAAGTACACTATTTACTGAGAATGTCAGACTTCCTTTTCATATGACTGAGAAAGGTAGTGTGAATTTACAGAAAATATGCTCTGCATTTTAGCTTCTGGAGCACCTTACATAACCTCTCTGGGAAAATCATGAGAAAATAGTTTTCTCTTAAACATGATTCATGAACTCCCAGAAGAAGGCTTTTTCAAAATGTAAAATCACCTTAGAACACACCACTATTCTTAAAGTTAGTATGGTACCATCAACAAATGATATATTGTGTAACTAAAATCTGTTATCACCGTTTATACGTTCTCTTTTGTGACCCTCAAAACCTGCCATTCACTACAATGCATTTCAATGGGGTGCTGTCATGTATGTTGGCCCCAAGATGGCTGCCAACACTTCCTGGTTGAAGTGTTGGCAGCCAATCAAATTTCAGTAGCATTTAAGTAGGTTTTTGGGCTATCAGATATCTATATTTTTTAAACTTAAATATCTCTGAAACTTTTGAAAGGATTTAAACCAAATCACAAAAAGCACATTTTCTGGACCAACATCTAGCTTTCTGCCAATTTGTTGTAATTCTGCGGTTCGGCGGGAGTTGTGTGTAAAAATGAAAAATCTCCATAGACTTAACATGGGGAAAATGCATTTTGGGACTCCCCTTTTTCTCGACTCAAGCTTGAAGGATCACCCCAAAACTTTCAACATAGCAACTGAACCAAAAAGGAGAAGTTTATTGTACGTTTTGTGACGATTCGTCGAGTGGCGCCAAAGTTATTGGCAAAACAATAAACGCTTTTCCTATGGAAACTTTGGTCCTAACTATAACTACCTGATGGCAACCAGTAGGTAGTTATAGTTAGGACCCCCTCCCCTTCTTTTTTAATAAAAATAATAAAAAAGGGGGCAGGCCTCGCTGGATGGCCCAGGTAAGGGGGTCCCCCTTCCTAAAAAATAGAAAAAAAACCTACAACTTACTGGAGGCCCGCCCCCTTCTCCATCACTCTGCAAACACACCTACTGGCACGATGCTAGTTTGGGGATTTAGTCCCCTTGGCTGCTGAGTGTCCTTAGGGGCCAACAAGACCTCCCGTTACCTCCATTAAGTGTCATACAGTGGGATTGCTGAGAGGTGGTTGGAGGCCATGCCCCCTTTCTCCACCACTATGCAAACACGCCACTGCTGGTGGGGGGATGAAGTACTCTTGCTTCCTGAGGGTCTCAGGACTAAAGTAGACTTCTTTCCCCAAGCAGCAGTGCACCAGGAGGTGCATTTGCAGAGTGGTGGAGAAAGGGGTCATGGCCTCTGACAACCTCTCAGTAATACAGCTGTGTGGGTCTTACTGGTGGTAACAGGAGGGGTAGTTGGCCCCCAAGGAGCCAAGGTGACTTCATCCCCCAACTTGTAGTGCACAAGGTGGCACATTTTCAGAGTGGTGTAGAATGGCGGCATTTTCACTAAAAACCTCTCAGCAAACCCACTGTGTGTGACTTTCTGGAGGTAACAGGAGGGGTAGTCGGTGACTGTCACACACATATGTACCTACTCACATATTCATTCAGACACTTATAGACCCATTCACATACCCACTCCCACACTTATATATCCAGTCACATACCCACTCAGATACTGATATACCCATTCAGGTACTCATGCACGCACTTACAGACTCACTTGGAAAGTGACGCACCCATGTAGAGACCCACTCAGATACTCATACACCCACTTACAGACCCAGTGTGAGACTTTTGCGTCCACTGAGACACTCACTTATAGACAGACCCACTCAGACACTTATGCACCAACTCATAGATCCAGTCAAAGGCTCATGTACTCATTCACATGCATAGTCAGAGACTCATACACCCACTCACAGACTTATTCAGACACTCATGCACCCACTCAGAGACCCAGTCAGACAATCACATGACTTACAGACCCTCTGAGCCACTTATAATTCCACGCATACACCCACTGAGACATTGATTGATCAGTCACAGATCCAGTCTGACAATTACGTACTGACACACAGAGGCACTGTGAGACTTATAATTCTACTCATACATTCACAGATAGAGAGATGCACTCAGAGACTTATGCAGCCAGTGACACATTTAGTGGAAGACTCATGAGTCTACTCGGATATTCACTCACAGACTTATATATGCAGTGACAGAACCACTCAGAGAATTATGCATGCACTCACATAACCGGGTGAATCATTAATGCAGACTGTTATAGAGATAGTGAGATATTGATAATTGTTTTATAAGTTAATTAGATAGTGATTTATCTAGTGTCATGTTAGAATTTGTAAGATAGTTATAATTGTTGAAGGTATTGGTGGCTATTGTATTTCTGCTTTTTGCTTTGCATTTTCGCATCATGTCTGCAGGGATCGCTATTACAGACATCATCGCAATCTCCAGCGTCACTGTGAAAACAGAAAATAGGTTTTAGAGATGGTTTTTATAGAAAATCCATATAAAAACATAACTTTTGAGAATACTTTAAGAAACCCCTAGAATGTAAAATACTGTAATATGTGTGGATATCTGTTTTTAGACTTAATGGAAAAGGCGCGATCATCGCTGTTTACGACGTCACCGCGACATCACAAATGATCACAAAAAAGGAAAATAGGTCTGAAAGATGGTTGTTAAAGAAACAGTACAAAAATATGAGTTTAAATATGCTTTGAAAGAAATATGTTTATAGTAATATGTGTAGTGCAATTTTCAGAATGGATTTTTTTATTTATTGTTTTTGGATGTGTTGGTGGTCATTGAATGCCTGCTTTTGTTTTCTGTTTTCACGATGATGTGACGTATGCACAGGGATTGTCAAAAACTAAAACAAAAAACATTTAGAAAAAAACTTCACAATATGTCTGGTACTAGGGTGGCTCTGATAAGAGCCATTGTGTTGGTTGTGTGTATATGGCTGCTACACATAAGACTGGATGCAGAGTTTCAGGTTACTTAGAAACACCCTGTTGCCTTCATCTGTAAAGTGCACTCCATAATTTCTATAAATTCCATACATGTCAAAACACAGATTGTTGTTATAGATACAACCCATGCGATGGTCTCTGACGAAGGCAGAAATAGTTTTATTAACATGTTTCCTGGTTTTGTCAATCTGTTGACAGAATTGATTTGACCACTTCCATTTCTGTCTTTGGCATATATTAGAGTACACCAAGACAGCGTGAGGGAAAAGCGACATCAGTTCTGCAAAGGTTTCTTTTATTAGGATTTCCAGCCCTACCACAGTCAATATGGTATGTCATTGCCACCACAGTGCACAATCATGAGGTGAGGAGTTTGGGAATCCACAATGGATTTAACCAAAGCCGGCAACTGATGAAGCTTTAACCCTCTCTGGCCAAACCAAATAATCTGCACATTGGCAAACCCAAGTCCCCGTCAATACTTCTCTTTTTTGCAGGACCAATAGTAGTCAGGAGAAGGCTGGAGCTGAATTAGGTAGTTTCCCAAAGGAAAAGCAATTAAATTGGAGGTGTTTTTTTATTTTATTTTTAAATATATTTCATTGGATGCTGCCAGCATGAAAGTGAATAGATTTTGCTACAAAACACTTCCCACCAATTTGTTTTGTTCAAAATGGTCCAGCAACAACGATTTGGTTGATTTGTGTCCCACTTGTAAAGTTAGTTCTGTATCCATAGTCCATTTACTCTTTTTTGTCCGACCTATCAGTCGATGAGGAAAAAATGGATTTTTCCGCTATGCTCCTTAGTGGGCCGGGGGCATTACCTAGAGGTCTTAAGACTTTTGTGTACTGATACTAGACAACCGATTGTATTTGGTCTTGCTAGATTCTGGCATGCCCTTTGGATCAGGCGTAGAAAATTATGTAGCTGAGACATTGCGTTTTGGAAAGCCTTGCTAGACCAGAATGTTATCTAACTTTTTAAAACATTTGTTCTAACTTGCAGTTGTAGGAACTCTAAGCACCTTAATTTGTGCCATACAATTTCCTGTTTTGCACATACGTATTTTATAATTGTCCTGGAGGTCTTGTCAATTTGAATTTGTATTAATGTTTTTATGTATTTTATTCTAAATTCTTTTATCCATACATTTCGGTGTATATTTTTTTTAGAAAACTGTGCTGTACACTTTTTAGGATCTGTGTGATCGTAATAAAGTTGTTGTAATGGTGTAATGGAATAGATTGTGTTAGTGTGTTGGATGCCTAAGGAAGAAGTCTTATAATTGGCTGTTGTTTAAAAAAAGAAATTTAATACATACATGGATATGCTTGTGAATCTGTGGAGTAAACCACACCTGCTGCATCTCATTTAGAAGTAGCATGTTCCTTCTAGAATGTGCTGTGAACTTGTGACCTATTGGTTCCACTGGGTTGTTAGGTTCACTGAGCTAAGGGTGTATTGGGTCGGGAAGGGTTCAGAACATTTTTTAAAACTTTGAGCAGTGATGACACAATTTAAGTAATGGCAAGCTTAAATTTCCAACTCAGGACTATGTCATAAACTGTTGTGTAGTATTTAAATTAAAAAAAACCTCCATCTTACTTTGCGATTTCTCTGCAAACTTTGTGAATACATCGCAAACACACATAGTTAGGAATCTCTTTTTGAAAGAGAGGAAAAGTGTTAACAGATACTAACCATTCACAAGTGGAAATAGTGTAGTCTAAAATAAAATACATGATTTTATTTGCTGCCTTTCTCATGATCACAGAGTCAAAAGTTGAAGAGGTTGCCTTTCCATATTTGCTTTGTATGAGAGTGGTGTACCATTCTTGTGCTTAGTTTTTACAAATCCTAACAGTGTCAGAACTATCCAGAAAGAGCTAAAACAACAATATAATCTGCAAACTGAATTCACTTGTATGTACATAACCATTTAATCATTTATAAAAATTACACTAGAAATGAAGATGTATATGGGAGTTTGATATAAAAAGAGTATCAAAGTGATATGGAAAAATATATCAGATGAACTGTATCTATTGAAGGGTATGTGTTTAAGAGGTTAGTGGTAAATGTTTTGGGAAGGAAAGAGAAAAATGAATTAGTACCTCTTTATTACATTGTGTACTTTATTGAAAAATAACAGTATAGTATTGTGGAAGGTTGCAACAAGGAACTAAGAATGTTTTAAATGTCTAAACATCATGTGCAGAACAGATACATCTTGTATTTGCATTCAGGGAGTTGTAGCACATTATTAAACAGTAGTGTAGTCACTAATAAAAGATGAGAAAATGTTGTCTGTCTGTATATGAGTTAGAAAGAAGTAATACGTGTTAGGTATGTATTGGGAAGTGTATGTCAATGTGGTTTTTAACTTACATGACCGCTTTGAATATGCTTAGATGATGAGATATGGTTCTTGTGGTTGCACATAGCTATATGTACGGTGGGACTTTTGAGTTTACTTAAAGATGTAGATAGACATATTTTTGGGATGGCTTGAAGGTGTGCATCTATTAAGAAATAGCACAGTTGTTTACATGGTGATCTATGTTTAGTAAGGCTGATGAAAATTTCATGTATATGGTGAGAGTGGTGTTTTTTCTTTAAACATGGTTTGTTTAAATTTGAGGAGGATTAATAGTGCTGAATGCCTTGAAAGTTCTTCTTCTAGCTTCATTTGGAGATTAACTTTTGTTTGAGAAATGCTGAATATATGTTTTAGAAGCAGAATAAGTAGGAGAAATGATGTAGCTATACCATTCACAAATGGTTTTGTGCTTTGAATTTTTTTTAAATGTTGTTTTCTATTTTAGAAATGTACTGATGCATGTGCACGCTCAGTAACGAAGCAATGTATGCTCCAGAAGAGTCATGTATGCAATTATATATCTAGTGTGATACCTAGACTTCACTCACACATAGCACAGTAGAAAAGCATATATACAGTAAATCAGGTAGTTTGATACTGACAGAAGGGGATAACCAATGCGTGAGAGATTTAGTCACAACTGTTATGTAGCTAACAGCAATAAATGTACTTTCACAGTCAGTCAGGCAGTATTCAGGAACTCAGGCACTCACCCAGCAACTAGTCAGGCAGTCATGAAATCAGTGATTCACTATCCATGGAGTTATTTAATTACCCAGACACTACACATGTACTCTTGCAATCAGGCAGGCAGAAATTATGTAGTCATTGAATCATGTAGGCACTTCCTATACATTCATCTAATCACCCAGACACTAACCATTTACTTATGCAATTAACAAGGCTGTAACTATGCAGTAATTATAACACTTGCGCAGAATCTATGCAGTCATATAAATACCCACTTACAACCCATGCAGTCATTGAATTACTGAGGCACACTTGTGCACTCATGCAAATAATCAGGCACTACTCATGCACTCATTTAATTGCATTGAGAGTGCCATTGTAGTCAACCTATCATCCATCCAGTACCTATGCACTCATTCCATTACTGAGGCAATACTCTTGCACTAATACAATCACCCCAGCTGTACACTTACTTTCATCCAATCTCTCAAGCTTTAACAATGGAGTCATGCAATCACTCAGACACTACTGATGTACTCAACTAATCAGCCACGTACTACTGATGCACTGATTGAGTTATCCAGGCACTACCCATGTAGTTATCTAAACACCCAGGCACTGCCTGTTCACTGAAACAAAAACATATGGACAGCAGCCATGTAGTCATCCAATCACTGAAACACTACTTATGCACTCATCTAATCTGCCAGGTGCTATGCATGTACTTAAACAATCACGTATGCACTATGCATGCACTTTATAAATCACCTATACACTATCTATGTACTCCTGCAATCATCCAGACACTAGATTTGCACTCATTTAATCCTCCAACCCCTATCTATGCATGTTTTGAATTATTGAGCCATTAGTCATGCACTTATCTAATCATTCAGGCACTACTCATGCACTCATGCAAACACCCAGATAATAGTGATATACTCATGCAAATACGCAGGCAGTAACTATGCAGATATGGAACAACCCATGGAGTAGTCATATACTCAGGGAATTATCCAGGCACTAACTGTATTCTCAAAGAATCACCTAGGCACTACCTATGCACCAATTCAATCATCCAGGGAGTATTCATGTATTCAACCACAAACACATGTATTTGCAAGTTTTAGTGAGGAATATGTAGTCTTTTAGAGCTGGTGAATTATATATACAAGTTGTTACACACTCTTTGCATGTACTTGGGAGAATTAGTGTGCTATATGCTTTGATAGAGATTAATGTGCAGATTGTTATATGCACTGTTTCCCAAAATTTGAATCTAATACATTTAAGTAGAACAGTACTGAGATATTAAATACACCTGTGCCACAGTCGTAGAGAGGAACACAAATGGCTATTATGTTGTGTTTTTGGGATTTATACTGTTGAGACACTGTATGTACTTGTACACTTGAGGCTAAATTTACAAGAAAGTAATGCAGCGCAGTGCCGTAAGCCATTTGGCTGCACCATGCTGCATTACCTTCAAAGCACAGGGATGCATCATATTTACAACAATATGATGGATCCTTATGCTCTCCTCTGTGCTGGCGTACAACTGGCTGCCATGCACCAACGGAGGCACCCTTGCACCATGGTGCAAGGGTGCCTGTGTTGTGGGGATGATTGTTTTCGTGCAGAAAGGTACACCTTCCTGTACAAATAAATCACAAGAGGTATTTTCCTCTTTCTATGTGTACTACAGAATACAGCATGCATAGAATGAGGAAACAACGAGGAGAAATAAAAGTATTTCTCCTCTTTGTGCCTCCCTACACCTCCCCTGGGGAGGCGTAGGATTCTGACGCATTCCAAGGTTTACGAATTGTTGTAAAATTTGGAATGAGGTGGAATCCATGGGTGTTGCATGGGAACACCCACAGCCACACCCATGGCACACTCCTTTCATGCAATGTGCTGCATGAAAAGGGCCCGTATTTATAAGGCCATGAAAAGCCACGCAGACTGGCTTTATGTCGCCTTGTAAATATGGAGCACAACATTACGCCACCAGTGTGTCCAAAAAATTGATGCACTGGCGGCCCATGGAGCTTGTACATATGCCCCTTTGGCTTGATGTTCATTTCAAAATTTAATACAGAGGGGATAAACTGTTCTTTCGCCATGTGTAAGTGAGAAGTGAGATATGCTATAGCTGTGTTGTACAAGACGGTGCTAAAATGTTAAACGGTAACTAATAAATAAAGTCTTGTGTTTTGCTTTGGTTTTCTAATATTGAAGAGAATGCAAGTAGTGATATATCTAGCTCATCTGTAGATTTAAAACTGCAACATAACATGAAAACTGTTTTTGTATTATGTGTAAGTCAGTAGTAAAGTACTTGGTACGTTGGCTAGGGTAAAAATTAAAATATACTTGTTTATTTTTACAGAACAATATCTACATAGCTACACACAGTTAGTATGCCTACAGAAGCTCGGATGAAAAAGCAACAGAAACAACTACAGTATGTTTGCAGACATGAGTTACAAAAGGGGAAAAATGCAGAGAAAGTGTTGAAAGAAAAAAGAGCTACTGGTAAGAGTACAAGGTCATTTCTTAAAAATATATGTGGACATTTGCAGAGATTACAAAATAAAGAATATAAAATTATGACTAAGAGAAACAATAAGAGTGGACAAAGTGTATATTGCAAGAACAGAAAAGATTGGCACAAAGATGGACACACCTTAACTAGGAGACAGAAGCAGTTTAAGGAAATCAGAGCCAAGATGTTTCGTAGTAAAGTGGTTGTAAATCTACTGAGAAATTTGAAAAAGTATAGAAGAAGGAGAGATGCACTGAAAAAGAAAGACCAAGTTGAGAGAGTAGTTGATAAGGTCTTTATTTGAAGAGGAAGCTTTTCATTTTGATTCTAAATAGAATGAAGACTTGACAAAATGGTGTTGTGCATGAGGAGACTAAACCAGAAGAAAAGATTAGTGAATAAAAGTAACTTTTGTACAGTTTTATTGGAGAATGGATACATACTTCTAGTACAGAGCCTTTCTATAATGGCGAAAGCTATCTCCAGGACAACAGACTAGTTCATCCTATTGATGAAATCAGACGATGTTATGAAATGAAGAATGGCAGGCGTATAGCAAAAGAGGTGACGATACATGGAAATGTAGAAGAAGTTATTGCAGAAGAGGTGCAAGGAAGGCATAGTCAGGCCCCTGTATTCAAATTGAATTGTAGGAGTGTTAGTAGTATTAGACAGCAATTCATTGATATATAAAGAAAATTCCTATGTATATTTCCAAGGCGAAGTTTAAAACACAAAATAAGTACTTTACAAGGTTTGGATCCTTGCGAGCTGAGAAAGCATACAAACTTCCAGAGACACTCACTAGCTTGTTTATCAAAGAAAGTGTGCCAAAGCACCTTTCATCATTTTAGGATGTTAGCTATACACTACTCAAGAATTCGAACTTTAATTAGGAGGCTGTACTATGTGAAAAATCCTGCTGTATGTTTAGGAGAGATGAATAGGACACTTTTTCATGGTACTGTGGCAGAGGTAGAAAAGGTTTGTGATGATGTGCAGTTTTGTTTCTTTAGTCCAGAACAATACTGTAGGGAAATTGAAGAGTTGATAACAGGAGGAGCTGCAGAACAGGACACAGGTACAACAGTTGATCATTTTGAAGAAGAGATTACAAAATTTAAGAAAGTATGTTCTAAAAAACCAGAGTATGTTTGTATCTGTTGTCGACGCAATCACTACAAGAATCATATGCAAACTTTTGACTTATATTTAAAAAGTGAAAAAGAGAATAATGATAACTGGCAAAGGTTTGCACTGTACTTATTTTTAGAAGAACGCTTTGACTTGTCCACACAACTAATTATATGTAAGTACTCCTACAATCAATTAGAGGATAATAAAATGCCTGCTAGAGCTGTGCATAATAAGTTAGAACTGTTTCCCATCCCAGACTCACTTCAAGGTTTAAAAAGAGTCTATTCTTATCCAATCTATACATCCATTTCAGGCTATATGTATGGAGCCAAAGACAGGCAGGTTACCCCCAACAGAGCTGCAGAAAGGTCTAAAAGGTAGAGTAGTGTATTTGCCATTAGATGTCAAGAAAAACATTGAAACTGTAGGGGTAGATAGAGATTTAGAGGAAGGACTTGTAATTCTTGTAAATGATGTGTCTACCAAGAATAAGAAGATATGGCAGGAGTTAGCAGATGTTACCAAAGTAAAAAAGCAACTCTATATCTGGTACAAAACAATGTTTACTATTGAAATGTGGAAAGCCTATAAGATATCACACATATGGAGGATCAGACATTTCCAGGTCAGATTGAGAAGGTGAATCAGTCCACAACAGAAGAAATTTATGAACATTACTCCATCCACCCTTTGTATTCTAAATAGGTTATTGGTGATGCCATTGAGCTTTTTCAAATAAAGGAGGGAAAAGGAGCTCCATGAAGTGTGTGCAAAAAAAGTTTAGAAGCTCAGTGTTTCCAAAATATTTTTCCAAATGCAGTAGGTGGCAGGTATGATGAGCGGCCTGTGCAAATACCTACAGCTGAGTATAGATGTTGTAGACTTTAATCAGAACACCCTACATTTCATCAGTGTATTCCATATATATTTCACTTATTATTTGAGAGTGACTTGTCTGGCCTCTCATATGCTGTGAATCATATTCTAAAAACAGGAGTTAATATGCATAACATATCAGCAAGAGAACTTATGGAGAAAGTTCTAGGGGAAGATGAGCACTTGGAATACAATTTAATAAACCTAATGGCATGTCAGCGTGGGACTAATGACTATTGGTATTGGGGTCATGGTGAACTCAAGTGCATGTTGAGGAACTTTGGAGCACTTACTTGGTTCCTGATGCTGAATTGTGCTAAATATGCATGGGATGACCTGCTAGAATTCTTGCAGGAGGCAAATTCAAATATAAAAGACATTCATCTGAAGAAGCCAGGAGAACTGCTCACTAGACCCTGCAAATGTTTGCAGATATTTTAATCACAGATTTCAAGCAATGATGTCTTTCACCTTGAACAAAACAAAGCCTCCTCTTGGTGAAGTGATTGTTTTTTTTTGGCGTATAGTGTACCAAGCCAGAGGTGCTCCCTATGTTTACATGCTTTTGTGGATTCAAGATGCCCCAAAGTTTGGAACAGGCAGTGATGAGTCTGTGTTGTCTTTTATTGAGCAGTATGTAACTTGCTCCATCCAAAAAGAGAGCAGTGACAACATATTAAGACAACAAGTTCTATGATTTCAAAATCATAGTTGCGGAAAATACTGTCAGGGAAAATACAAAGCAAAAGGGAAATTTTATACAAGATGTCATTTAGGATTCCCACGACCTGTCATCTCACAAGGAAGAGTCCACTGCTTATTGTCTGCAGTCATACATACACTTACAAGGAAATCACCAAAAAATACGTACAACCTAAGAACAGAGGCCTCCAAGTACATTAATGACTACAACCCTGTGATTCTGAAGATGTGGAATGCAAACATGGATGTACAGTTTGTTGCACACAACTCAATTGCTGTTGCTCAATACGTTACATCTTATATATCAAAGTCAGAGGAAACTGAGATGAAGGAGATGTGGGAGGATATTTCAGCAGAAAAGAGTCTTACAAAGAATTTGTACAGTTTTAGTTTGAAAATGCTTTCTCACAGAGAGATAGGCTCCTATGAATGTGGGTGAGATTAGGGCTTGCTAATACTTGCAACAGAGTGCTGAAGTCTTTCCCTGAAATTCAATATCTTGCAGAATTTGAGCCACACAGTACAGATATTCCAAAGAGTAAGATGCTGTATACGTACTATTCAAGAAGAAGTCATCATCTGGAAACGATGTGTCTCTATGAAATACTTCAACATTATACTTTCAGATGTAATGTCAGTGAAAACATAGATGAATTTAAATTTGCTGTGGTTGGATGTGAAGGATGTTTGATGAGACACAACAAAGGAAATTTAACCAACCATCGAAAGCTAAGTGGCAAAATGCAGACAAAAAAGAGTTTTTCTATTTAGCCTTGTTACAATTGTTTAAGCCATGGTGAACTGAAAGCAAGCTATTTGGAGAACTTGACTATTAGGAAGACTCATTCAGCGCTGTGAAAGACAGCAGTGAATGCTCTATGTTTCCAGTGTTTCTTCAAATGTTGAGAGAAGAGATTGAATAAGAAGAAACAATTGCTGCTCAGATAGCAAGAGAGAGTTCTCAGAGCAGTCAAAGTTCAGCACCTGGAAGTCAAGATCCTCTTGGACAGCCAATCATTGAAGGCTGAGAATGTAATGCAGCAAGTAAGATGGAAAACTGTGGATCTAGAACTACTAATACAGCAATTGAATGCAGATCAGAAAGACATTTTTGAAGAGGTAAAAGGTAAAGTAGAACATGGATTTCTGCATGAGAAAAAAGTGTGCATGTTGTATATATAAACCAGTTATTCTGTACATAAGTGGTCAAGGTGGAACTGGAAAAGCTTCTTGATTAAAGTTGACAAGTTACCTACAGAAGACAACAGATTCCAATTTGTCATGTGTAGTCACTGCACCAACAGGCTTAGCAGCTCATAATGTTAAAGGGGTTCCCCTTCATCGAATATTAATGCTGCCTGTTGAGCCTGACAACAAATTACAATACAACAAATTATCTGGTGATGCTTGCCATGACGTGGCAAGAGTATTAAAGAAATTAAAGCTACTAATTATTGATGAAGTCAGGATGGTGTCTAATCTAATGATAGCTTTTATACATTTAAGAATGCAGTAAATATTCGAAACTAACTATGATGTAATTTTTGAAGGAAAACACTTAATAGTCTTTGGAGACCTGCTACAACTAACTACCATAAAAGGACAACCTACATTCAAGAAACTACTACATATTGAAACAAGGAATTCACAAGGAAGTGTTGGAAATGCAAACTATTGGGAAAACTTTCAATACAAAGAGTTAATCTAAAATATGCACCAAGCATCATAAATGCAGTATGGAGATATACTAAAGGACATAAGAGTGGGAGCCCTCACAAAAGAGGGAAAGACAGTATTACAAACCTGTCTCATCAAAAATGTGTTTCCAAGTAATGTTTTAGCTGCTGAAGTAATGAATAATTTTGTTCAGAAAGAGAAGTCTATTGTTTGTTTGATGCCAACTCTTGAGGAGTGTAGTAAATTCAATGAACAATTATTGCAACTGGAAAAAGAAGAGATCATCGAAATTAGAGCAAATGATAAAATGGAACATCAGGGAGGTACAGTGCTACTAACAGAAAAACTGCAATCGAAATTGGATAGTTTCGAAAAGAGTTTGTCAAAAACTGCAGGATTAGAAAAACAGTTATATATCTGTAAAAATTGTCGTGTAATCTTACGTCGTAATTTAAATGTTGAAGAAGGGCTAGTGAATGGTGCAATGGGTAAAGTTATGAAATGTATTAATTATCCAAACAGAAATTATGTGGAATACATAGCCATAAATTGTGATGATATTGCTGAAGCTAAGCAGATTTGTAGATGCGTTGTACATTTCCTAGTTGTGAAAGACTTGTGTGTCCAGTGAAAGCAATTCCTGGTATCTTTAGCCTATGTAGTAACTATTCACAAATCGCAAGGTTTAAGTGCAGATACAGGTCTTGTTAATATTGGTAGTAGTGTATTCAAAGAAGGAATGTCATATGTTGCTTTGTCGCGAATTAGAACATTATCTGGTTTATTTCTGATTGATTTTGATGAGAAGAAAGTAAGTGCTGATGTGAGCTGTGTAACGGAGTATAATCGGTTAAGAGCTCTATATGCTCCTCATTTAGGCCAGTATCCTGCGGTTCAAAAACCAATACTGTGTCCAAAGTGGAAAATATCAAAGCAGTCTATCAGAGTTTAACAGAAAGATAAACAAAAAGAAAAACAACAAGGAGGAAAGAAGAGACAACTACAGCACAATGAGGAAATAGAAGGGTATCATTTTGATAATAAATCTGGAGTAAATTGTTATGCTAATGTAGTGTTAAATGCAGTATACCATTTGCCTCCTTTCACCAATTCTATTAAAGAAAACTTAGATAAAAAAATGTCTTCGTGACTGTGTAGTTTACTTCAAGAATTAAGATGTGACAGAAGGATTATACATCGGCTACTGGAATACGAAAACTCACCGTTGACTGTACTGTATCAGTAGTGTTCTCTCAAAATCTTCAGCAGGATGCTCAAGAATTTCTAATGGTAATGCTAGGACTATTAGATGAAGAAGATGTGAATATCAACTAATTATTTGGTTTAATTTATACATGGACCCATAACTGTGAAGATTGTGAATTTACGTATAGCATTGAAATCAATTTAAAACGATTCCTCTACTTGGCATTACCAGATTGTAAAGCTGTGCCCTTTGAAAATGTAACTAAAAATGCCCATCAATATATGACCTGTCCAAACTGCAGATCAGAACCTAGGTCAACATTGTTTCTTCAAAGGCATGGAAAATATGTCATAGTCATACTGCAATGATGCAGAGTGGATGATACTAAATTAGGAACTGAAATAACAAATTTGAGGCTACACAACTTTCCATCTAAAAAAACGTTCTCAAGTATAGCAATCATATTTCAGGAAGGAGTTAATATAAGCTCTGGACACTACACAATATATTTAAGATGTCAAACAGTATGGACAGAGTGCAATGACAAACAAGTGAAATTCAAATCAAGACTACCTAAAAAGTTACCAAACTCATATCTGCTATTTCTAGAACCGAAATTCTAAGGAGAATTTAGGATAAGAAAATGTAGTATTGTGTTGACATATAGATGGATTATGTGTTTCTGAGACATTATTCGGCCTACTATGTGTATTGTCCATAGTAAGCTGTCAGAAATGAAAGACTGTTTTTAACTGCGGGAAAGGAACTTATAAAACATTTGAGGACTATATTGTTTTGCTACCGATAAAAAGTAAATGGAGGTACTATAATACCAAGAGCCTTAAGTTGCATGCGAAAAGTCTCTTTACAACTAAAATAAATGTCCCCTTTTGTTTCTGCTACAGCAACTTCTAAGTACCACTATTTGTTATGTTTTTCGTAAATGGACTAAGAACATTTTAGACATCATTTGGCTTAACAGAGATGATGTTTACAAAAGGATATTCAAAAATGAAGACTGAATCAAAACTTGTTGGACATGTTTTACCAGATATAAAAATATCAGAAACAGTTTTAACATATAGTTGCTTTCATTAAGGTAGTAACCTATCAGAAAGCCAGTATGAAAAAACTTGTAGTGAGTGTAGTCAACAGTATGACATAGTTGTAATTATGTACTGTGCACATTTGTTTTTTTATACAATCCATTGATTGTTTTTTCCCTCTGTTTAGGGATGATGCTTCATACAAAGCATTGTTGAAAGTGAAGGAGTATGAAAGCTGAAAACAGTAAAAAAGAGTAACATGTGTCTGTGTTGAATTAAGGTTTTGGTTAAAAAATATTGTATGTTGTTTGGTTGCCTAATGTTCAAAATGAAAATCTAACATATTTAAGTCTGTGTATATTTTTTCACAGTGGTTGGAGGTCGGGATATATTACGTGTGTCAAATCACTAACCTAGTGATGGATTCATCGAGTCACTACTCATATACTCATATCATCTCCTAGGAACTACAGTTGCACTCGTCCAATCACCCAGCCACTATCTAGGCAGTCATCCAATCTCTCATGTACTGCACTTGCATTCATCCAATTTCCCAGCCACTACAGTTGTACTCATCCAATCACCTAGGCACTACCCATGCACTCATGCAATCAATAAGGATCTACCCGCGCACTCATACAATTGACCAGGCACTACCCATGCACTCATCCAATCACCCAGGCAGTACCCATGCACTCATTCGTTCACTCAGGCACTACCCATGCAGTCATGCAATCAAAAAGGCACTACCGATGAACTCATACAATCACCCAGGCAGTACCCATGCACTCATCCAATCACCCTGGCACTACCCATGCACTCATCCAATCACCCTGTCACTACCCTTGCACTCATCCATATACCTAGGCACTATCCATGCACTCACCCAATCACCCAGGCCCTACTCTTGCACTCATCCATTCACTGAGACACTACCCATGCACTCATCCAATCACCCAGGCACTACCCATGCACTCATCCAATTACACAGTAACTATCCATGTACTTATCCAATTACCCAGGCACTATCCATGCATTCATGGCATCATTCAGGCACTACCCATGCACTCATCCAATCACCCAGCCACTATCCATGCACTCAACCAATTTCCCAGGCACTATCCATGCACTCATCCAATCACTCAGGTGCTCCTCTTGCACTCATCCAGTGACCCAGAAACTACCCATGCACTCATCTAATCACCAGGACACTACCCATGCACTCATCTAATCACCCAGGAACTATCCATGCATTCACACAATCACCCAGGCACTAACCATGCACTCACCCAATCACCCAGGCACTGCCCTTGTACTCATCTAATTACCCAGGCACTACATTGCACTCATCCAATCACTCTGGCACTACGCTCGCACACATCCATTCAATCAGACACTAACCTTGCACTCATCCATTCACTCAGGCTCTACCCATGCATTAATACATTCACACAGGTACTACCCATGCACACATCCAATTACCCAGGCACTACCCTTGCACTCATCCATTCACTTAGGCACTATGCATGCGCTCATCCATTCACTCAGGCACAACCCATGCACTCATCCAATGATCCACGCACTACTCTTGCACTCATCCATTCATTCATGTACTACCTATGCACTCATCCATTCAATCAGGCACTACCCAAGCACTCATCCTTTCACCCAGGCACTATCCATGCACATATCCAATCTCACAGACACTACCCTTGCTCTCACACATTCACCCAGGCACTAACCATGCACTCATCTACTCAACCAGCCACAACCATGCACTCATCCAATCACTCAGACACTACCCATTTACTCATTCATTCACCCAGCCATTATCCATGCACTCATTCATTCACACATACAGTACCAATGTACTTATCCATTCACTCAGGCACTACCCAATCACTGATCCAATCACCCAGTCACAACCAATACACACACACAATCACCCAGGCACTACCCATGCACTCATCCAATCACCCAGGGACTAACCTTGCACTCATCCAGTCAATGAGGTGCTACCCATGCACTCATCCAATCACCCAGGTACTATCCATGCACTCACCCAATCGCCCAGGCACTGCCCTTGCACTCATCCAATTACCCAGGCACTACCTTATACTCATCCAATCACTCAGGCACTAGCCTCGCACTCATCCATTCACTCAGGAACTAGCCTTGCACTCATCCATTCACTCAGGCTCTACCCATGCATTAATCCATTCACACAGGCACTACCCATGCACACATCCAATTACCCAGGCACTACCCTTGCACTCATCCATTCTCTCAGGCACGACCATGTGCTCATCCATTCACTCAGGCATGACCCATGCACCCATCCAATGACCCAGGCACTAATCTTACACTCATCCATTCACTCTTGCACTACCCAAGCACTCATCCATTCACCCAGGCACTACCCATGCACACATCCAATCTCACAGGCACTACTCTTGCTCTCACCCATTCACCCAGGCACTAACCATGTACTCGTCTGCTCAACTAGGCACTACCATGAACTTATCCAATCACTCAGTCACTACCCATTTACTCATTTATTTACTCAGCCATTATCCATGCACTCATTCATTCACTCATGCAGTACCCATGTACTCATCCATTCACTCAGGCACTACCCAATCACTGATCCAATCAACCAGGCACAACCAATGCATACAAGCAATCACCCAGGCACTACCCATGCACTCATCCAGTCACCCAGAGACTAACCTTGCACTCATCCAGTCAATGAGGTGCTAACCATGCACTCATCCAATCGTCCAGGTACTATGTTTGCACTCATCCAGTCAACCAGGCTGTACCCATGCACTCATCCAATCAACCAGGCACTACCCATGCACTCATCAAATCACCCAGACACTACCCATGCACTCATCTAATCACCTAGGCACTATCCAAGCACTCACTCAATCACCCAGGCACTATCCTTGCACTCACCCAATCACCCAGGCACTATTCAAGCACTCATCCAAACACCCAGGTATTACCCTTGCACTCAACTATTCACTAAGGCACTACCCATGAACTCATCCAAGCACATAGGCACTACCCATGCACTCATCCAATAAACTAGGCACTACCCATGCACTCACCCAATCACCCAGTCACTACCCTTGCACTCATCAATTACCCAGGCACTACATTGCACTCTTCCAATCACTCAGGCACTCCCCTTGCACCCATCCATTCACTCAGGTGCTACCATGCACTCATCCATTCACTCAATCACTACCCTTGCACTCATCCATTCACTCAGGCCGTATGCATGCGCTCATCCATTCATTCACGCACTACACATGCACTCATGCACTCACTCAGGCACCACCCATGCATTCATCCAGTCACCCAGCCACTACCCATGCACACATCCAATCACCTGGGCACTACTCTTGCACTCATCCATTCACATAGACCCTTCCCATACACTCATCTATTCACACAGGTACTACCCATACACTCATCCAATCACTGAGGCATGACCCATGCACTCTTTCATTCACTCAGGCACTACCTATGCACTCATTAATTCATCTAGCCATTATCCCTGCACTCATCCATTCACTCAGTCACTACGCTTGCATTCATCCATTCACTGAGGCACTACCCATGCACTCTTCCATTCACTAAGGCACTACCCATGCACTTATCCATTCACACAGGCACTACCAATGCACACATCCAATCACCCAGGTACCACCTTGCACTCACCCATTCACTCAGACAGTACCAATGCACTCACCCATTCACTCAGGCCCTACCTATGCACTCATCCAATCACCCAGGCACTAACCTTGCACTCATCCATTCAATGAGGCACTACCCAAGCACTCATTCAGTCACACAGTGGCTACTCTTCCACTCATCTAGTCATGAAGGTAGTACCAATGCAGTCATCCAATCACTCAGACACTACCCATGCACTCATCCAATCAACCAGACACTATCCATGCACTAACCGAATCACACAGGCATCAACCTAGCACTCATCCATTCAATGATGCACTACCCATGCACGCATCCAATCACCCAGGCACTCGCCTTGCACTCATCCAATCACCAAGGGGCTATCCGTGCACTCACCCAATCACCCAGACCCTATCCATGCACTCATCAAATCACCCAAACACTCCCCTTCAACTCGTCCACTCACTGAGGAACTACCCATGCACTCATCCAATCACCCAGGCACTACCCATACACTCATCCAGTCACCCAGGCACTACCCATGCATTCACCCAATCACCCAGGCACTATAAATGCACTCAGCCAATCACACAGGCAATACCATGCACTCATCCATTCACTCAGGCACTACCCTTGCACTCATCCGTTCACTCAGGCACTACACATACGCTCATCCATTCACTCAGGCACTACCCATGCACTCATCCAAGGAACCAGGCACTACTGTTGCATGTATCCATTCATTCACACACTATACATGTACTCATCCACTCACTCAGGCACCACCCTTGCACTCATCCAGTCACCCAGCCACTACCCATGCACACATCCAATAACCTGGGCACTACTCTTGCACTCATCCATTCACATAGACACTTCCCATATACTCATCTATTCACACAGGCAGTACCCATACACTTATCCAATCACTCAGGCAACACCCTTGCACTCATTCATTCATCTAGCCATTATCCCTGCACTCATCCATTCACTCAGTCACTACCCTTGCAACTCATCCATTCACTGAGGCACTACCCATGCACTCTTCCATTTTCTCAGGCACTACCCATGCACTCATCCATTCACATAGGCACTACCAATGCATACATCCAATCATCCATGCACCACCTTTGCACTCATACATTCACTCATCTATTCACTTGGGCACTATCCATGCACTCAACTAATCACACAGGCACTCCCCATGCACTCATGCTATCACCCAGGCACTACCCATGCAATCATCCTATCACCCAGGCACTACCCCTGCACTCATCCATTCAATGAGGCACTACCCATGCACTCATCCATTCACCCAGGCACTACCCATGCACTCATCCAATAACTCAGGTACTACCCATGGACTAATCCATTCACCCAGGCACTATGCAGGCACTCATCCAATCAACCAAGCACTATCCATACACTCACCCAAACACCCAGTCAGTACCCTTGCACTCATCCAATTACCCTGGCACTACCTGTGCACTCATCCAAGCACCCAGGTACTACCCATGCATTCTTCCAATCACCTAGGCACTGCCCATGCACTCATCCAGTCACCCAGGCACTACCCATTCACACATCCAATCACCCAGGTACTACTCTTGCACTCATCCATTTACCCAGACACTACCCGTGCACTCATTCATTCATTGAGGCACTACCCATGCACTCATCCATTCACCCAGGCACTACCCATGCACTCATCCAATAACTCAGGTACTACCCATGGACTAATCCATTCACCCAGGCACTATGCAGGCACTCATCCAATCAACCAAGCACTATCCATACACTCACCCAAACACCCAGTCAGTACCCTTGCACTCATCCAATTACCCTGGCACTACCTGTGCACTCATCCAAGCACCCAGGTACTACCCATGCACTCTTCCAATCACCTAGGCACTGCCCATGCACTCATCCAGTCACCCAGGCACTACCCATTCACACATCCAATCACCCAGGTACTACTCTTGCACTCATCCATTTACCCAGACACTACCCGTGCACTCATTCATTCATTGAGGCACTACCCATGCACTCATCCATTCACTCAGGCACTACCCATGCACTCATCCATTCACTCAGGCACTACCCATGCACTCATCCATTCATCCAGGCACTACCAATGGACACATCCATTCACCCAGTCACTACCTTTGCACTCATCCATTCACTCAGGCACTGCCCATGCACTCATCCAATGACCCATGCACTACCACTGCACTCATACATTCACTTACGCAGTACCCATGCACTCATCTATTCACTCAGGCACTATCCAGCACTCAACCAATCACACACACACTACCCATGCACTCCTTCAATTACCCAGGCACTGCTCATGCACTCATCATATCACCCAGGCACTACCCTTGCACTTATCCAATCACCCAGGCACTACCCTTGCACTCATCCATTCAATGAGGTGCTACCCATGCACTCATTCAATCACACAGGGGCTACTCTTCCACTCATTCAGTCACCCAGGCAGCACCCATGCACTCATCCAATCACTCAGGCACTACCCATGCACTCGTCCAATTACCAGGCACTATCCATGTACTCGCCCAATCACCCATGCTATAACCTTGCACTCATCAATTTACTGAGGCACTACCCGTGCACTCATCCAATCACCCAGGGATACCCATGCACTAGTCCAATCACCCAGGCATTACCATGCACTCACCCAGTCACCCCTGCACTATCCATGCACTCACCCAATCACTCAGGTACTACCCTTGCACTCATCCATTCACTCAGGCACTACCCTTGCACCCATCATTCACTCACACACAATCCATGCACTCATCCATTCACCCAGGCACTACCCATGCACACTTCCAATCACCCAGGCACTATACTTACACTCATCCATTCATTCACATACTTCCCATACATTCATCCATTCACTTAGGCACCACCCGTGCACTCATCCATTAATCCGGGTACTACCCATGCACACATCCAATCATCCAGGCATTACTCTTGCACTCATTCATTCATCTAGACACTACCCATACACTCATCTATTCACCCAGGCACTACCCATGCAATCATCAAATCACCCAGGCACTACCCATGCACTCATTCATTCATCCAGGACCTACAAATGCACACATCCAATCACTCAGTCTCTCCCTTTGCACTCATCCATTCACTCAGGCAGTAATACTGCACTCATCCATTCACTCAGGCACTGCCCATGCACTCATCCAATGACCTATGTACTACTGCTGCACTCATCCATTCACTCACATAGTACCCATGCACTCATCCATTCCTTCAGACACTACCCATGCACTCAACCAATCACCCAGGCACTACCCATGCACTCATCCAATCACCCAGGCACTACCCTTGCACTCATCCATTTAATAAGGTGCTACTCATGCACTCATTCAATCACACAGGGGCTACTCTTCCACTCATCCAGTCACCCGGGCAGTAACCATGCATTCATCTAATCACTCAGGCACTAACCCTGCACTTATCCAATCACCTAGGCACTATCCATGTACTTACCTAATCACCCAGCCATGAAACTTGCACTCATCCATTCACTGAGGCACTACCCATGCACTCATCCAATGGTCCAGGCACTATTCATGCACTAATTCATTCACCCAGCCATTATACATACACTCATCCATTCACTCAGGTGCTATCCTTGCACTCATCCATTCACTCAGGCACTACCCATGCACTCATCTGTTTGCCCTTGCACTACCCATGCATACATCCAATGACCCAGGCACTATGGTAGCACTCAAGCATTCACTTATGCAGTACCAATGCAATCATGCATTCGCTCAGGCACTATTCATGAAGTTATCCAAAAACCCAGGCTCTACCCATGCACTCATGCAATCACCCAGGAACTACCTGTGCACTCATCCAATCACCCAGGCATGACTCCTGCTCTCATCCAGTCACACAGGCACTACCCAAGCACTCATCCATTCACCCAGGCACTATGCATGCACTCATCCAATCACCAAAGCACTATCCATTCACTCACCCAAACACCTAGTCAGTACACTTGCACTCATCCAATTAACACGGCACTACCCATGCACTCATCCAATCACACAGGCACTACCCATGCACTCATCCAATCACTCAGGCACTATCCATGCACTTACACAATCACCTAGGCATCACCCATGCACTCATCCAAGTACCTAGGCACTACCCCTGCACTCAACCAGGCACTACCCCTGCATTCATTTAATCACCCAGGCACTATCCATGCATTCACCCAATCACCCAGGTAATATACATGTACTCACCCAATCACCCAGTCACTACACTTGCACTCATCCAATTACCCAGGCACTACCTTGCACTCATCCAATCACTCAGGTACTACCCCTGCACTCACTAATTCACTCATGCACTATCTATGCACTCATCTATTCACCCAGGCACTACCCATGTACACATCCAATCACCCAGGCACTACACTTGCACTCATCCATTCACTCAGGCACTAAACATATGCTCATCCATTCACTCAGGCACTACCCATGCACTCATCCAATTACACCGGCACTACCCTTACACTCTTTCATTCATTCATGCACTAGCCATGCACTCATCCATTCACTCAGGCATTACCCATGCACTCATTCAGTCAACCAGGCACTACCCATATATACATCCAATCACCCAGGCACTACTCTTGCACTCATCCGTTCACCCAGACACTACTCATACACTCATCTATTCACCCAGGCACTACCCATGCACTCATCCAATCACCCAGGCAATTCCCTTGCACTCATCGATTCTATGAGGCGCTACACATGAACTCATTAAATCACACAGAGACTACACTTCTGCTCATCCAGTCTCCCAGGCAGTACCCATGCACTCATTCAATCACTCAGGCACTACCCCTTGCACTCATCCATTTACCCAGGCACTATTCATGCCCTCACCCAATCACCGAAGAACTATCCATGCACTCACCCAAAGACCCAGTTAGTACCCTCACACTCATCTAATTACACAGCCACTCCCCATGCATTCATCTAATCACCCAGGCACATCCCATGCACTCATCCAGTAACTCAGGCACTATCAATGCACTCATCCAATCACCTAGGCATCATCCATGCACTCACCTAATCACCCAGGCACTACCCATGCACTCATCCAAATACCCAGGAACTACACTTGCACTCATGTATTCACTGAGACACTACCCAAGCACTCATCCAAGTACACAGGCACTACCCATGGACTCATCCAATCATCCAGTCACTACCCATGCACTCATCAAATCACTCAGGCACTATCCATGCATACACCTAATCACCCAGGCACTATCCATGCACTCACCCAATCACCCAGTCACTAACTTTGCACTCATCCAATCACCCAGGCCCTATCCATGAACACATCCAATCACCCAGGCACTACCCTTGAACTCATCCATTCACTCAGGAACTATGCATGTGCTCATCCATTCACCATGCAATAATCCAATGACCCACTCACTATACTTACACATCCATTCATTCATGCATTACCCTTGCACTCATCCATTCACTCAGGCACCACCCATGCACTCATTCAGTCCCCAAGGCACTACTAATGCACACCGCCAGTCACCCAGGTACTACTCTTGCATCGATTCACCCAGACACTACCCATACACTCATCTATTTACCCAGGCACTATCCTTGTACTCATCCAATCACCCATGCACTACCCATGCACTTATTCACTCATCCAGCCATTATCCATGCATGCTTCCATTCACTCAGTCACTACCCTCGCACTCATCCAATCACTCAGGCACTATCCGTGCACTCACACAATCACCTAGGCATCACCCATGCACTCATCCAAGTACACAGGCACTACCCATGGACTCATCCAATCATCCAGTCACTACCCATGCACTCATCAAATCACTCAGGTACTATCCATGCATACACCCAATCACCCAGGCACTATCCATGCACTCACCCACTCTCCCAGTCACTAACTTTGCACTCATCCAATCACCCAGGCCCTATCCATGAACTCATCCAATCACCCAGGCACTACCCTTGCACTCATCCATTCACTCAGGAACTATGCATGTGCTCATCCATTCACCAAGCAATAATCCAATGACCCACTCACTATACTTACACATCCATTCATTCATGCATTACCCTTGCACTCATCCATTCACTCAGGCACCACCCATGCACTCATTCAGTCACCAAGGCACTACTAATGCACATCGCCAGTCACCCAGGTACTACTCTTGCATCGATGCACCCAGACACTACCCATACACTCATCTATTTACCCAGGCACTATCCTTGTACTCATCCAATCACCCATGCACTACCCATGCACTTATTCACTCATCCAGCCATTATCCATGCATGCTTCCATTCACTCAGTCACTACCCTCGCACTCATCCAATCACTCAGGCACTATCCGTGCACTCACACAATCACCTAGGCATCACCCATGCACTCATCCAAGTACACAGGCACTACCCATGGACTCATCCAATCATCCAGTCACTACCCATGCACTCATCAAATCACTCAGGCACTATCCATGCATACACCCAATCACCCAGGCACTATCCATGCACTCACCCACTCTCCCAGTCACTAACTTTGCACTCATCCAATCACCCAGGCCCTATCCATGAACTCATCCAATCACCCAGGCACTACCCTTGCACTCATCCATTCACTCAGGAACTATGCATGTGCTCATCCATTCACCATGCAATAATCCAATGACCCACTCACTATACTTACACATCCATTCATTCATGCATTACCCTTGCACTCATCCATTCACTCAGGCACCACCCATGCACTCATTCAGTCACCAAGGCACTACTAATGCACACCGCCAGTCACCCAGGTACTACTCTTGCATCGATTCACCCAGACACTACCCATACACTCATCTATTTACCCAGGCACTATCCTTGTACTCATCCAATCACCCATGCACTACCCATGCACTTATTCACTCATCCAGCCATTATCCATGCATGTTTCCATTCACTCAGTCACTACCCTCACACTCATCCAATCACTCAGGCACTATCCGTGCACTCACACAATCACCTAGGCATCACCCATGCACTCATCCAAGTACCCAGGCACTACCCCTGTACTCAACCAGGCACTACCCATGCACTCATTCAATCACCCAGGCACTGTCCATGCATTCACCGAATCACCCATGTATTATACATGCACTCACCCAATCACCCAGTCACTACACTTGCACTCATCCAATTACCCAGGCGCTACCTTGCACTCATCCAATCACTCAGGTACTACCCCTGCACTCACTAATTCACTCAGGCACTACCCTTGTGCTCATCCATTCACTCATGCACTATCTATGAACTCATCTATTCACCCAGACACTACCCATGTACACATTCATTCACCCAGGCACTACACTTGTACTCATCCATTCACTCAGACACTAAACATGCACTCATCCATTCACTCAGGCACTACCCATGCACTCATCCAATTAGACAGGCACTACACTTACACTCTTTCATTCATTCATGCACTACCCATGCACTCATCCATTCACTCAGGCATTACCCATGCACTCATTCAGTCATCCAGGCACTACCCATGCACACATCCAATCACCCAGGCACTACTCTTGCACTCATCCATTCACCCAGACACTACTCATACACTCATCCAATCACCTAGGCTCATCTAATTACACAGGCACTACCCATGCATTCATCTAATCACCCAGGCACATCCCATGCACTCATGCAATAACTCAGGCACTATCCATGCACTCATCCAATCACCTAGGCATCATCCATGCACTCACCTAATCACCCAGGCACTATCCATGCACTCATCCAAACACCCAGGACCTACACTTGCACTCATGTATTCACTGAGACACAACCCAAGCACTCATCCAAGTACACAGGCACTACGCATGGACTCATCCAATCATCCAGTCACTACCCATGCACTCATCAAATCGCTCAGGTACTATCCATGCATACACTCAATCACCCAGGCACTATCCCTGCACTCACCCAATCACACAGGCCCTACCCATGAACACATCCAATCACCCAGGCACTACCCTTGCACTCATCCATTCACTCAGGCACTACGCATGTACTCATCCATACACTCAGGTACTATCCATGCACTAATCCAATGACCCACTCACTATCCTTACACATCCATTCATTCATGCATTACCCTTGCACTCATCCATTCACTCAGGCACCACCCATGCACTCATTCAGTCACCAAGGCACTACTAATGCACACCACCAGTCACCCAGGTACTACTCTTGCATCAATTCACCCAGACACTACCCATACACTCATCTATTCACCCAGGCACTATCCATGCACTCATCCAATCACCCATGCACTACCCATGCACTTATTTACTCATCCAGCCATTATCCATGCATGCATCCATTCACTCAGTCACTACCCTTGCACTCATCCATTCACTGAAGCACTTCCCATGCACTCATCTATTCACTCAGGCACTACCCATGCACTCATCCAATCATCCAGACACTACCAATGAACACATCAAATCACCCTGTCACAACCTTTTCACTCATCCATTCACTCAGGCACTGCCCATGCCTTCATCCAATGACCCATGCACTAATGCTGCACTCATCGATTTACTCACACAATACCCATGCACTCATCTGTTCACTCAGGCACTACCCAGTACTCAACCGATCTCCCAGGCACTACCCATGCACTCTTGCAATCACTCAGGCACTACCTGTGCATTCATCCAGTCAATCAGGCACTAGCAATGCATTCACCAAATCACCCAGGCACTATTCATGCACTCAGCCAATCACACAGACACTACCCTTGCACTCATCCAATTACCCTGGCAGTACCCTCGCACTCATCCATTCACTCAGGCACTACCCATGCACTCATCAATTAACACAGGCACTACCCATGCACTCATCAATTAACACAGGCACTACCCATGCACACATCCAATCAGCCAGGCAATACCCTTACACTCATCCATTCACTCAGGCACTACCCATGTACTCATTCATTCACTCAGGCACTACCCATGCACTCATCCATTTACCCAGGCAGTACCCATGCACTCATCCAATCACCCAGGCACTATCCGTGCACTCACCCAATCACCCTGGCACTTTCCATGCATTCACCCAAACAGCCAAACACTCTCCATGCACTCACCCAATCACACGGGCACTACCCTTGCACTCGTGCAATTTCACAGGCACTACCCTTATACTCATCCATTCACTCAGGCACTACCTACACTCATCCTTTCACTCAGGCACTATCTATGCTCTCACCCAATCACACAGGCACTGCCCTTGCACTCATCCAATTATCCAGGTACTAACTTGCGCTCATCCAATCACTAAAGCACTACCCATGCACCCTTACATTCACCCAGGCACTAACGATGCACACATCAATCACCCAGGCACTACCCGTATACCCATCCATTCATTCACGCACTACCCATACACTCATCCATTCACTCAGTCACCACCCATGCACTCATCAATTCACCCAGGCACTACTCATGCACACTTCCAATGACCTAGGCACAACTCTTACACTCTTCCATTTATCCAGACACTACCAATACACTCACCCAATCATCCAGGCACTACCCATGCACTCATGTATTTATCCAGCCATTATCTATGCACTCATCCATTCAATAAGTCACTACCCTTGCACTCACCCATTCACTGAGGTACTACCCATGCACTCATCCATTCACTCAAGCACTACCCATACACTCATCCATTCATCCAGGCACTACCAAAGCGCACATCAAATCACCCAGGCACAACGCTTGCACTCATCCAATTTCACAGGCACTGCCCATGCACTCATCCAATGACCCATGCACTACTGCTGCACAAATCCAGTCACTCATGCAGTACCCATGCACTCTTCCATTCACTCAGGCACTACCCATGCACTCAACAAATCATCCGGGGTCTACCAATGCAGTCTTGCAATCACCCAGGCACTACCCATGCACTGATCCAATCACCCAGGCACTACCCTTGCAATTATCCATTAAATGAGGCACTACCCATGCACTCATTCAATCACACAGGGGCTACTCTTCCACTCATCCAGTTACCCAGGCAGTACCCATGCACTCATCCAATCACTCAAGCACTACCCATGCACTCATCCAATCACCGAGGCACTATCCATGCACACACCCAATCACCCACAACCTAACCTTGCACTCATCCATTCACTCAGGCACTACCCTTGCACTCATAAATTCACTAAGGCACTACCCATGCACTCATCCATTCACTCAGGCACTATCCATGCACTCATCTATTTGCCCATGTACTACCCATGCACACATCCAATGAACAAGGCACTAAGGTAGCACTCAAGGCAATCACCCAGTAACTACCTGGGCACTCATCCAGTCACACTGGCATGACCCCTGCTCTAATCCAGTCACCCAGGCACTATCCAGACACTCATCCATTCACCTAGGCACTATCCATGCACTCATCTAATCACCCATGTACTATCCATGCACTCACCCAAACACCCAGGCACTACCCATGCACTCATTCAATCACCCAGGCTCTACCCATGCACTCATTCAATCACACAGGAGCTACTCTTCGGCTCATCCAGCGACCCAGGCAGTATCCATGCACTCATCCAAACACTCAGGCACTAGCCATGCACTTATCCAATCACCCAGGTACTATCCATGCACTCATGCAATCACCCATGCACTAACATTGCACTCATCCATTCACTGAGGCACTACCCTTGCACTCATTCAATCACCCAGCCACTGCCCATGTACTCATCCAATCACCCAGGCACTATCCATGCACACACCCAATCACCCAGGCACTATCCATGCACTCATCCAATCAGCCAGGCACTACCCTTTTACTCATCCATTTACTGAGGCACTACCCATGCACTCATCCATTCACCCAGGCACTACCCATGCACACATCCAATCACCCAGGCACTATCCGTACATTCACCAAATCACCCAAGCACTATCCATGCACTCACCCAATCACACAGGCACTACCCTTGCATTTATACATTCACTCAGGCACTACCCATGCACTCATCAGTTTACACAGGCACTACCCATGCACACAGTCATTCACTCAGGCACTACTTATGCACTCATACCGTCACATCATGAAACCATATGACCTATGGATAATGACCCGTTTTTGTGGTTCAGTACACTGAGAGAAGTGCTACGGCAAAAAACTGAATAATGTGCTTATACCTCCTAGCCACCGGCATTAAAAAACAGGAAGCCTTTGAACCCTTTCGGTTTATCTATTTTCTGTTTCCATGAAATTTACGAGTCAGACCCGTTTTAACATCTCGCGCGGTTTCAACATTCCCATGACGTCAGACGCCTAGCAATTAACCGCGGTAACATATATAAGAAGTGACCCCACCACAGTCCACTCTCTTCAGTAAGTAGATCCTGTTTTCATCCGGTGAGACTCTGCTGGCATGTTCAGCTTTAACATAGAAAACTCGGCTTTTTATATGTATGAATGCAGTGCTAGCATTACTTACTGTCGGGCGCTTATTTATCCATTTAACGCGTTATATATAGAACTCTTAAATAGACATATTAACTGAACTCTTTTACTAGCGAATGTTGGGAGAGTAACTGTTGTAGCAAATCATGTAAACTTATCCATGAGATCACCGGCAACTCAGAGAGACACGCTGGTATTTATTTAGAACTATGAACCCCAAGTGTGCAAAAGTTATTATAGCTAGACGCGACCGGTACCCATGGAATTCCGTTATGCCATTGTATTAAAAACATGCAGAAGACAGACATAACTTAAGAACATATATAAACTATACAGGACTGGAACTAATGAAAATATGTTCAACTTTAATGTCGTATTATATTTAACAACATGAACTGAACATTTTTTTCCCAACAAATGCATTAGATAACCAATTGAGCCCTAAATTATTGTAGGAGTCCAGGACATGACTGTGCTGAATTACTCTATTATTATATAGAAGCACGAACCTGAATTCGGTTGAACCTAAATAAACGATGTCACTTCTCTAAATATTAATTTTTAAGTAAGTATAGCTCAAATTGTTTAATAAATAAGGGCCTTGCCATCTGTTCTCCCCTTTGTCTAAAAACTCTATATAAATGTTGATCTTTGCAGTTTCACATGTCCTCATATTAACCGAGTTGGACATAAAAGTGCACTGATATAAACTACGCCCGATATACAAAGAAAAAGTGGTGTCCTGTCTACATGTAAGTACATGGCTTTAATAAGCAGGACTTGCTCTATAGCTCATCTTCTTGCTTAAAAGACCGTCTATTTAAAACATTATATTGTTTGCCTCTACAGACTGAAAACCACCTATTAAAGGAGCATACGTAAAAATATAGATACTACCGTTCCCAAATCTATAAACAGGTATATACACCGCACTATAATTAAAATATTCGATCTCTGGACCCTTCACCATAAAGCATGATTTTTACCATCTTTTTCTTTTTCTTGCTCCATGGCCATTGGCTAGTTCCTAGGAAGCAAAAACTGCTGTTTCCAAACGTAAAAGACCATTATCGACTACAGTAATAGAAGGTACAATATACCCCCTCTGTTTTCTCTAATCGACTGGTGACAATGACATGCATGTTACCGTGATTTACATTAAGTTTATTTAGAAATTGAAATAGGCATAAACCACAGAGGAGGCATTTTATGTAACATAAGCTCCTCGTATCACATATGACGCTCTGCCTATTTATTAATTAATTTATTTTTCCCATTCTCTTTTCACATCTTTCTTCAACACCTTTTTGGTCATCCGTTGGGGCTATAAGGTTCTTTTATTAAATGTCTAGGTGAAGGTAGTACACCTTGATGTCATTATTTGATTAATTCTGATTATTGCTTTCTCACCTTTATTTATCACAAATCCGAATTTTCACGCACATGTACATAAGTGTGGAAAAACTTTGCATGTTGCTCCCTGGTACCACCGGCACTGTTGATTTAACTCAAGAAGCATGACCTGCTCTTATTTATCAAATAAAGCTTTTGTTCCAGGCCTAGTTACATGCACACTTGTTGATATGTTGTTGTTAATTTTGTTGTAGAAAGAGAAGAGCCGGGTTTCCTGACGAAGGCATACATGCCGAAACCCGTGTAGTTTTCATCTACCGCCAGCCTTTGTACCGCTTCATAACCTATCACTTTTTCGTGTATTTTAATTTTATGTACAGTGTTGTTTTTGTATAATTTATATTGTATAATTTATGTCATATATATGTTTGTGTATATTTGTTTCTGTATAGGCACAAAATTATGTCTATGATGTTTACAGAATCAAGAATAATACTATAAAAATATGTATATGAAATTCTATATTTGATACATCCAAAAAAAAGAATCATAAAAAATAAGAGTCAATCAATGGAATACCTTGAATAAAAATATTTTGTTATATATTAAATACATAAATGGTTTCTGTCATATATATATGTTCATTTAAATGCATTTCATCATATTTTTTGATTCATAATATGTAGAAAAGTTTGGCCTGATATGCTTTATATGATCATTTAACTTGCATTTAGCGATTTCCTTACCCCAATACTACCTATGCACTCATCCTTTCACTCAGGCACTATCTATGCACTCGCCCAATCACACAGGCACTGCCCTTGCACTCATCCAATTATCCATGCACTACCTTGCTCTCATCCAATCACTCAGTCACTACCCTTGCACTCACCCATTCACTGAGGCACTACCCATGCACTCATCCATTCACTCAGGCACTACCCATACACTCATCCATTCATCCAGGCACTACCAATGCACTAATCTATTCAATGAGGCGCTACCCATGCACTCACTTAATCACACAGGGGCTACTCTTCCACTCCTCCTGTCACCCAGGCAGTACCCATGCACTCATCCAATCACTCAGGCACTGCCCATGAACTCGTCCAATCACCCAGGCTCTATCCATGCACTCACTCAATCATGCAGGTACTAACCTTGCACTCATCCATTCACTGAGGCACTACCCATGCACTCATCTATTCACCCTGGCACTACCCATGCACTCATCCAATCACCCAGGCACTACCCATGCACTCACCCAATCACCCAGTCAGTACCCTTGCACTCATCCAATTACCCAGGCATTACCCATTCACTCATGCAATCACTCAGGCACTACTTATGCACTCATAGATTCACTCAGGCATCACTGCTACACTTATTGTAACATCCATGCACAATTTATGCACTCATTCAATCATCCTTACACCAGTCACACACTCATTCCAACATATATACATACTTTATCTTTTCGTAACTGTAAAAGACGGTTCCAACAGGAAACTTTTTTTGTTTTGTTTTTCTTTTCAGTGTTTTTGTAAAGTTTTTTTTTTCAATCTTTTTTTACAATACAAAATTGGCAATTGGAACACGAGGAATGCAAAAAAAGTGCATCGAAAAATGTGCAAAAAATATAAAAGCTGAAAAAAATTAGCATTTATGATGTTTTGCAGCATTGCAAATAGCTGTAACACACTGCTCACTAGCACTTACAACAACACTACAGTCCATGCAGTACGTGGCCATTCTTGAAAACTCTGGAGCCATATCTGTTGTAGTAGTCTGCACCTCTGAAGGGATTTTCTGGCTTGAAATTGTTGTTGCTGCCACTGATGTAGATGGTCCTCCAGCTTCCCTCTGCTTGATCGCCAGTTGGAGATGTTTTCTATGATAGGTTTTAAGATGATATAACATTGACGCCGTCCCACATGAATAATTTTTGTTCGTCCCTCTAGAGAGGGTCTTGTTGCAGATTGTGCATTGCACTAGTTTTGCAGCAGTTTTAGATTCCCCAGATGGGATTTTGAAAAAACCCCATGCTACACTGGCTCTCTTTTGTGGTGGCTCCTCTTCTTCTAAATCTTCAGTCTCCACCTCCTTCGCATCTTGATCCTGTTGTTGTTGCTGCTGACCCCCATCTCCTTCCTGTGTTTCCATTTTTAATGGGGAAAAAGGGCACAAACTCTCCACAGCAAGATCGATCCACCTGCTCAGAATAAAGTTCTAAGAAATAAGATTCAAGAAGGAAGAGTGGGTATGTACTTCCAATTGATTTTGCTGAAAAGTATTTCATCCAATGATATCATGTGATATTCGCGGTGAGCAAATATTTTCACGGTTATCACGCAGAAGCGGAAATTAAAAATACAAGTTTAAAGTAGTTTTCTTTAAAAATGGAAAGAAAAGCAGAACTTTCAATACTATAATAGTGAACAGCTATACTGAAACTTGTTCACAATACCTCTATATATATGTTTCAGAGTTATTGAAAAACACGCAGTATCCACGATTACCGACATCATCGCAAATGCCTCTGTCTTCGCAAAAACTAAAAATAGTGTTTGAAGACGATTTTTCTGGAAACTCACTACAAGAATATGAGTTTGAAAAGTACACTAATGAAGCTCTACTGTCAAATATACTGTAGAATATGTCTATATATATGTTTTACACTTTGTACAAAACACGTGCTGTTCGCAACTACAGACCGCACCGCGACGACGTCGGTAGTCGCAAATATGAAATTCCAGTATGTGAAATACATTTGCTGATCACAGATTCTCCACAGTAAATGTGACAATGTTGTGCCGACTCAAAAAATGGTTAAACATAAAACCAGTTATCAATGTAGAGCCCGGTTCACAAAGATAAAATGAGACGAAAGTCTAACTTTACAACTTTTTGTATTCAGGAAGGGCATTTAATACTTGTAAATGTCCTTTGTGAATATCGAAAGTTGTAAAGTTCAATGATTGGTACTCACAAAGGGCATTTATGAGTAATAAAGGCCTTTTGTGAATACCAATAGTCTAAAGTTAGACTTTCCACTCAGTTTACCTTTGTGAATCGGGACTGTACGTTCTGACAAAAATACATACCAAATCAAAAAATGAGTGGTATATAATATAAATATAATATACAATATCCAGTAATCTAAAGAAAATATGAAAATCCTAGAGGCTCACTTAAAATAAAATGGATGTTACAATTAAGGAATAGAATTTTAAAAAACCTTAGAAATTAAATGAAAAAAACAAAAGTTACAGGGACATTGTAGTTAGGAATTAGTTTTAAAAAATCATTGAAATTCACTGAACAAAACCAAAGGTTACAGGGACGTTATAGTGAGGAATTAGCATTTAAAAAACCTTTGAATTTCACTGAAAAAAAACAAAGGTTACAGAGCCATTATATTTAGGAAATAGAATAATAAAACCTTAGAAATTCACAGAAAAAAAAAGGTTACAGGGACATTACAGTTAGTCTGAGCTTTCACACGCACAAAACCAGAGAAATTCAGCAGTTATAGTTAGCTGAGCAAATACATGTTATAATCAATTCAATTTGTATTACAGTCATGGTTAAATACCCTGCAGATCTGTTCTGTCTACAAGAATCTCCATAAACAGTGCCTAAAATATAAAGTGACATTGTGCGTCTTCACCCTCGTAAACCATGAAATTACTAATAAAGTGCAAAAGTGCAATATAGTACCTAACCTAGTACAAGCAGCAGAAGAAAATCCCCCAAAAAACTCAGAAAATGTATAGTCTATTTTTAATCAGGTTCTCACAGTGCTAGAATAAATTCATCAATGATCTTTTAACAGGCGATAGTACAATTTCAAGATTAAATATATGTCTAAAACTTTATCACAACTATTAGTAAAAGTCATTAATAACATTGATAGATGTTTAAGATCCAGTGCAAAACCTGATTCCTTTCCAATCATACAGTACAGTTATGAGCAAGTATATAAATCTTCACTAGTGTTCAGACCACCCGGAGTTTTGGTGTCCAAATCTAAGATGAAACGTGTTTTCTATCTCCTAAGTTTAGCTTCCCTGTTGCCTCCTCTTTTATGATTGGGGACAGCATCCACTAAGAAATATTTGAGATGGTTCAAATCGCCATTATGGGTTTCTTTAAAATGGCGCGCTTCAGGGTAAGTGGGGTCCGATTTGGAAATGGCCCTGATATGTTGGAGAATGCGTTTATGAGCTTGTAATTTAGTACTTCCAACATATTGAAGTCCACATGTACACTCCAATACGTAGATCATGTGATCTGTCTTACAGGTGAGATGTTTGCTGATTGTCTGCACTCTGTCACTACATGGGGTTAGATATGTGGTTTTGTTTACCCCAAATTTGCAAGCCTTACAGGTTGCGCACTTATAGAAACCCTTTCTTGCCAACAGTCAAGTCCCTACATCTTCTATTTCTGGACTGCTCTTAACCAGAGCATTACTCATGGATGTTGTCCTCCTATATGTGATCGAGGGTGTCTTAGGTAAAAGGTGGCCTATGATAGGATCATCTAAAATTATTGGCCAATTGCATTTGATGATGCCCCTCAGCTGTTTCTCATGTTAGTTATATGTTAAAATCAATCTAATAGGTTCTGTTTCCTGATTTTCTTGAGTGTCTACATCTACGTTTTCATCTCTTCTTTTGTCAAATAATAGCTCAGACCTATTGTGTGATTTGGCTATTGCTACATCCATTGTTTTGGTGGAATAGCCCCTTGCTTGAACTCTCTCTTTGCTTTCATTCTGTCTCACAGCCAAGTCTGCCTCGTCGCTGCATACTCTCCTCAGTCTTAACATTTCATCGTATGGTATGCTTTCTATTAGATGCACAGGGTGGGAACTGGTGGTGTGCAATATAGAGTTTCCTGTCATTTCCTTACGGTGTAGTGAAGACTCTAATCTGTTATTAACAATACGAACCTGTACGTCTAAGAAATTGACCATCTCTGGGTTGACTGTGGCTGTGAAATTAAGATAGATATCATTCTCATTGGTCTTAGAGACAAAATCCAAAGCACTCTGTTCCGTTCCATGCCATACAACAAATAAATCATCTAGATATCTAAGCCATGTTACTACATGTCCCTTTAACCCATGGCCAAACTTGTCGCCGAGGACCAGCTCCTCCCACCAGCCCATATGTAAGCAGGCATAGCTGGGAGAGAAGCTGGGCCCTTGGCCACCCCCGAAGTTGTTGGTAGATCTGATTATGGAACGTGAATAAATTATTCTCCAAACAAAACAAAGTCATGTTGATCAACATCCTACTGTGCTGGACAAATCCTGGAGATCTGTTGCTGAGAAAATGTTCCAATGCACAGATCACTTAAAAAACAAAAGATATAGGCAACTCAAAAAATGCTTTTCCTATGGAAACTAGGTCCTAACTATAACTACCTCATTAGGTTTTAAGTGAATATATATATATATATATATATATATAAATATATATATATATATATATATATATATATATTATCTACTGGCGGTCGCCAGTAGATAGTTATAGTTACAACCTATTATCCATAGGAAATCCGCGACATTCTATTTAAAATAACTCTCTTGCCGGTTGACGTATCTTCGCGAAATTTTCAAACTTCGTGGGGCGCTCCGGTCCGCTCCTACCCTGAAAGTCTCGGGGTGATACGTCAAGTGGGGGCCGAGAAAAAGGGGGTCCCAAAACGCGTTTTCCCCATGCATTTTTCCATAGGAAAATTTAGACACGGCTACAGCCTCGACTGCTGAACGGAATTACACCAAATTTGGCAAAGAGGTAGTTCTTGGTTCAGAAAGAACCCTTTTGTTAAATGGTGTAAATCCGTTCAGTAGTTGCTGAGAAAATGAAAAGTAAAAAGTTAGTGATATCTATGGGCACGGAGGATTCGCGCACCCTCAGCGCACCCTGCGCGCACCGTCCCGATCACGAGCTGCATTTTAATTGGCTGTCAACATTCCGATTCAGGAAATGTTGGCAGCCATTTTGTCCCTCGATAGAACCGAGGGACAGAAACAAGTGCGCAAAGCGCACAAAGGGGGCAGGGTAGAAACACCCTCACCCCCTAGGTTTGCTCAGGGGGTCCCACAAGGACCCTCTGGGCAAAACATTTTTTTTTTTTTAAATCGGCAGGATGCGCTCAGGGTGCGCGAATCCTGCCGAAAATCGAGCGCGGTCTCCCGCGCTCGATAGCACTGGCCCTCGGGTGGCCCAAGTCCCGGGGGCATGGTGGGGGATAATTTAATGTGTGGGGGCCTCAAGGGCCCCCAAGCCCCGGGGACCGCCACCCCCGGGCTTTTTTAGGAATGGTGCGGGAGGGCTCTGAGCCCTCCCGCAGCCCCGGGGACCACCACCTCCCGGGGCTTTTTAAAATTAATGACAACCTGTGTGGGGGGGCTCCAGCCCCCACACGCCCCGGGACCGCCACCTCCCGGGGCACTAAACATTTAAATATGGGGGTCCGTTACGGACTCTCAGAGCCCGGGGACCACCACCTCCCCGGGGCTTTGAACTGAATTGGAGGGGGCCGCGTGGCCCCCTCCTGGAGCCCTTGATGGCCCTGGGGACCACCACCCCCAGGGCCGGCTCCTGCAGTGTCCCGGGGTGCCTACCCCGGGACACTGTAGTTTGCTATGGCAGGGACGGAGCCTCGCGGCTCCCGTCCTGCCATAGCAAACTGCTTTGGATATTGGAAGAGAGAGCAGGGAAACCTGCTCTCTCTTCCAATATCCAAAGCACATTGCTTTCCACATGGGGAGCAGCATGTCAGCTGCTCCCCATGTGGAAAGCAATGCCGGCTCCCAAGGGACGCGGGGAGCCGGCGGGACTGTGGGGGATTGGGGACCCCCACAGTCCCCAACGGAGAGGGCCAGCCCCGGGGGATGGGGTCCCCGGGGCAAGTAGTGGCTCGGGAGGGGGCCACGCGGCCCCCTCCCCAAAAAAAGAAAAAAAAAATTTAAAAAATAGAAAGGCCAGCCCCGGGGATGGGGTCCCCGGGCCTTAAAATGGCCAGAGGAGGGGGCCACGCTGCCCCCTCAAAATAATAAATAAAGAGGCCATGCCCCGGGGATGGGGTCCCCGGGGCCAATACAGGCCAAGGGAAGGGGGCCACGCGGCCCCCTTCCCGTTTATTTTTTTGGGTAATTAAAAGGGGTAAGGCCCTGGGGGATGGGGTCCCCAGGGCCCAAAAACAGAAAAAAGGAAGGGGGCTACACAGCCCCCTTCAGGGGACAAAAAAAACGATCGGGCCCGCAGGCCCCGCCCCTCACTTCACCACTCTGCAAACGCGCCCCTGGCGCGTTTGCAGAGGGGGAACAAATTCACCTTGAATACTGGGGGTCCCTGGGGGCCAACTAGCCCACCAGGAACCTCCAGTATGCGCCAGGGGCTGCCTTGCAGAGACGTGTAGAGAGGCCACACCCCTTTTACACCTCTCTGCAACGCAGCTCTGTGGTGCTTTTGGAGGTATATGGTGGGCTAGTTGGACTCCGGGGACCCTCAGGATTCAAGGGGACTTAATCCCCCAAATTAAAACGCGCCACGGGGCGCGTTTGCACAGTGGTGAAGGAGGGGCGGGGCTTCAGGTGACATGTGTGCAAACAGGCCCCGTGGCGCGTTTTAAGATGGGGAATTAAATCCCTTCAATCCTGAGGGTCTCTGGGGCCAACTAGCCCAACAGGTACATCCAGAATGCGCCACAGAGCTGCGTTGCAGAGAGGTGTAAAAGGGGTGTAGCCTCTCTACACGTCTCTGCAACGCAGCCCCTGGCGCATATTGGAGGTTCCTGGTGGTCTAGTTGGCCCCTAGGGACCCTCAGGATTCAAGGGGACTTAATCCCCCAACTTAAAACGCGCCACGGGGCGCGTTTGCAAAGATGTCACCTCAGGCCCCGCCCCTCCCTTCACCATTGTGCAAATATTCCTCTAAATTCAGCCGAAATAGGAATTCCGATTTACTCACCTGTTATAAGGAGAGACCTCAGTGCTGTATCTTTCAGCCCAGTACTGGTCCTGAAAAGTAATTTTAACCGTACTTACCAGTAACTTGAATTTCCTTCCATAGGCTAACATTGACTGGTTTCACTTGGAAATTCTTCTAAGTGTGGAGTTTTGGAACTTTAAAATATTCCTCTAAAATCAGCCGAAATACGAATTCCGATTTACTCACCTGTTATCAGGAGAGACCTCAGTGCTGCATCTTTCAGCCCAGTACTGGTCCTGAAAAGTAATTTTAACCGTACTTACCGGTAACTTGAATTTCCTTCATAGGCTAACATTGACTGGTTTCACTTGGAAATTCTTCTAAGTGTGGAGTTTTGGAACTTTAAAATATTCCTCTAAAATCAGCCGAAATACGAATTCCGATTTACTCACCTGTTATCAGGAGAGACCTCAGTGCTGCATGTTTCAGCCCAGTACTGATCCTCAAAAGAAATTTTAACCGTACTTACCGGTAACTTGAATTTCCTTCATAGGCTAACATTGACTGGTTTTCAGCAAAAAGTTTCAAAGTGTTGATTTTCACAAACTACAAATATTCCTTAAAAATCGCCTGTATGACTTAAACGCATTCTTTCAACTGTTTACAGGAGATGCACCAGTGCTGGATCCAGGATCCAACACTGAGTAAGAAAAAGTAACGATAACAGTTTTTACCTGCTAAGTGAATTTCCTTCCATAGGATAACATTGGTGATTCTATGAGAAAAAGTTTCTGTGTCAACTTATAAAATACAATAATATTCCTTAAAAATCACGACTGTAACCAAAACGCTTTTACTCAACTGTTTACAGGAGATGAACCAGGACTGAATCTAGGATCCAGTCCTGTGGTTAGAAAAGTAATCCATAAAGTAACTAATTGCATTTAACTAGAAATTCACATTGAGCTGAATGTTGCATTGTGTTTGAAAATGTGTTGCCCATTGCAACAACTGTAACTACTGTACTTAAAAGTCTATTGCCTATCTGCAAAGTATTTAAACTAAAGTAATTCATTAAGAGAAAGTATTTTTTGTAATGTAATGTATAATGTAATTACAATGTAATTTAAAAAATTAAATATGTAAAAAAAATTGTTTCTAAAAATGTACTAAATCAGTATGAAAAAAATTAATATAACAATTAATACATTTAAAAATTGTCATTTACAAAACCTTTGAAATTCACTAAAAAAACGTAGGTTTCAGGCACGTTATAGTTAGAAATTAGCATTTAAAAAACCTTTGAAATTCACTGAAAAAACCATAGGTTTCAGACACGTTATAGTTACAAATTAGCATTTAAAAAACCTTTGAAATTCACTGAAAAAACCATAGGTTTCAGACACATTATAGTTACAAATTAGCATTTAAAAAACCTTTGAAATTCACTGAAAAAACCATAGGTTTTAGGGACAGTTATAGTTACTTGGACATTGCACTCGTACAAAACCCGTGAAATTCCCCAGTTATAGTTAATGCACTGCTGATGACGTCACATATTACATCACTCATGACATGGTCAGTGACATCACTGATGACATCACTGATGACATCTCAAATGACATCACTGATGACATCATCCACGTGATAATCTGATGCACCTCCTCACACCCTAATATAATCTTTGATACACCCACTCTAAATTACAGACTGCCATTCGCAAAACCATAGACACTCCAACACCAATAACCACATACCCACTCACTGATTCTTAGGTCTACACACACACATCCACTCACTCAGCCGTACAGTCACTCATACTTACGGTCACTCAGTACAGGACTATCATATGCACTCTTACTCCTATATAGACACTCAAACAACGCCACTCATCCATAGAGGTACTCACACACCTAGTCAGTCATGCAAATAATTAAACACACTGCCATTTACTCACCTATACAGTTATACACACACCAGCTCACTTACTCATACAAATAGTAGCACATTGTTACGCTCTTATACAATCACTGATACAAGCACACACTCATCCATACAGCCACTATCACAATCACTCACTCTCGCTTATAGCTATTTATATACTCCAACACACATATATACTGCCTTTCACATATGTAGTTACTCACACATGTACCACTGGGACATACATTCACTCACTAACACACTCTTACACACACTTACCCACCCATACAGTCTATCACAGATGCACTCTTGAAACCATCCACCCAGTGAATCACCCACTCACACATCTATGCACAGAGTCGCACACACCCCTCCCACACAAACACTCAGGCACCCATACAGATACTCACACAAGCATTCAATAACTCAAATAGACACTCATGTAGCTATTCACAAACACATGCAGCCACTTACACAGCAACAGACAGACGGATACAGACATTCACCCAGTTTAGTCACTAACCCATGCATTCAGTACGATACGTTAAATCACTCACTTATACAGTCAGTCACGCACCTACTAAATCATCCATACAGACACTTACACACCCACTCATTCTTCAATACGTCTTTTCCTATATATATTAAAAATATTTAAACTTTAGAGAAACACACAGTCACTGGATGATGTCATCAGTGATGTCATTTGAGATGTCATCAGTGATGTCATCAGTGATGTCACTGACCATGTCATGAGTGATGTAATATGTGACGTCATCAGCAGTGCATTACGGGCGCGAGTTATAGTTAGCTGAACTAACTATAACGGGGAATTTCACGGGTTTTGTACGAGTGCAATGTCCAAGTAACTATAACTGTCCCTAAAACCTATGGTTTTTTCAGTGAATTTCAAAGGTTTTTTAAATGCTAATTTGTAACTATAACGTGTCTGAAACCTATGGTTTTTTCAGTGAATATATATATATATATATATATATATATATATATATATATATATATAGACATACATTATCTACTGGCGGTCGCCAGTAGATAGTTATAGTTAAGACCTAGTTTCCATAGGGAAAGCATTTTTTGTTTTCCCAATAACTTTGGCACCGGATGACGAATCATCGCGAAAGTTTCAAAACTAGTGGGGCGCTCCGGTCAGCTCCTGTCTTAAAAGTTTCGGGGTGAGTCTGCAAGCGGGGGCCGAGAAAAAAGGGGGGTCCGAAAACGTGTTTTCTCCATGTTAATTCCCATAGGAAACTTTAGACACGGCTACAGCCCGAACTGCTGAACGGAATTACACCAAATTTGGCAAAAAGGTAGTGCTTGGTTCAGAAAGCGCCCTTTTTTTTAAATGGTGTAAATCCGTTCAGTAGTTGTGGAGAAAATAAAAAAATAGAGGTCAAAAAATCAATTTCCCATAGGGGACTTTAGACACGGTTACAGCCAACACTGCTGAACGGAATTACACCAAATTTGGCAAAAAGGTAGTGCTTGGTTCAGAAAGCACCCTTTTTTTTAAATGGTGTAAATCCGTTCAGTAGTTCCTGAGAAATTAAAAAAATAAAAGTTTCGATATCTATGGCCGCGGTGGATCCGCGCAGCCTCCCGATCACGAGCTTCATGCTAATTGGCTGTCAACACTCCAAACCAGGAAGTGTTGGCAGTCATCTTGTGCCTCAGTAACCGAGGCAGAAGAAAACAGAAAAACTAAGGTGCAAAACAAGAAAAGGGGGCAGGGTAGAAACACCCTGATCCCCTAGGCCTGCTCAGGGGGTCCCACAAGGACCCCCAGGGCCCAAAAAAGCATTTAAAAAAAAAAAAACGGCCTAATTCGCGCTGGGTGGGCGAATCCGGCCGTGAAAATAAAAAAAAAACGAAGTACGGGCTCCCGCACTTCGTTTAATTGAAGCCCCCGGGTGGGCCAGGTCCCGGGGGCAGTAAAAAAATGTGTGGTGGGGGCCCAATCCCCCCACACTGCCCCGGGGACCGCCACCCCCGGGGCTTTGCAAAAATATTTGCGGGGCACACGGCCCCTCGCAGTCCCGAGGCCCGCCACCCCCCGGGGCTTGTTTTTTAGAGTTTGGGGAGCCTCTAAGCCCCCCCAAGCTCCAGGGACCGCCACCCCCGGGGCTTAAATCAATTATAATTGCAGGGGGCACACTGCCCCCCGCAGCCCCGGGGACCGTCACCCCGGGGCTTCTTTTAAAAAAAATATATATATACCTGTGTGGGGGGCTCGAGCCCCCACACGCCCCGGGACCACTACCTCCCGGGGACCACTACCTCCCGGGGCACTAGTATTTAAATTTGGGGGTCCGTAACGGACCCCGAGCCCCGGGGACCACCACCTCCCCGGAGCTGTGCAAGTGAAGGGAGGGGGGCCACGCGGCCCCCCTCCTGGAGCCTGTGATGGCCCTGGCAACCTCCACCCCCCAGGGCCGGCTCCTGCAGTGTCCCAGGGGGCCCACCCCCGGGACACTGCTGTTTGCTATGGCAGGGCGGGAGCCTCGCGGCTCCCGTCCTACCATAACAAACTTGCTTTGGATTTTGGAAGAGAGATTTTCCTGCTCTCTCTTCCAAAATCTAAAGCAGATTGCTTTTCCACAAGGGGAGCTGCATGTCAGCAGCTCCCCATGTGGAAAAGCAATGCCGTCTCCTGCAGGACGCGGGGAACCGGCGGGACCGTGGGGGCATTGAGTCTCCCCCCACGGTCCCCAACGGATAGGGCCTGCCCCAGGGGATGGGGTCCCCGGGGCTAGTAGTGGCCCTGGAGGGGGGCCACGTGGCCCACCTCCCCCAAAAAAATTTAAACATAAAAAAGCCGGCTCCGGGGGGATGGGGTCCCCGGGGCCAATAGAGGCCTCAGGAGGGGGCCACGCAGCACCCTCCTTAAATTTTTAAAAATGTGGCCATGCCCCGGGGATGGGGTCCCGGGGCCGGAATCAGCCATGGGAAGGGGGCCACGCGGCCCCCTTCCCGTTCAGTTTTTTTTATTATATAAAAAGCGGTCAGGCCCTGGGGGATGGGGTCCCCAGGGCCCAAAAAGGAAAAAGAAGGGGGCCACACAGCCCCCCTTCTAAAAATCCACACAAAAAAAGACGCGATCGTGCCTCAGGCCCCGCCCCTCCCTTCACCACTCTGCAAACGCGTCCTGTGGCACGTTTTAAATTGGGGCATTAATTCCCCTTGAATACTGGGGGTCCCTGGGGGCCACCTAGCCCACCAGGTACCTCCAGTGCGCGCCACAGGGCTGCGTTGCAGAGAGGAGGTGCAGGCCACACCCCTTTTTACACCTCTCTGCAACGCAGCTCTGTGGCGCTTACTGGAGGTACCTGGTGGGCTAGTTGGACCCCAGGGACCCTCAGGATTCAAGGGAGTTAATGCCCCAACTTAAAACGCGCCACAGGACGCGTTTGCAGAGTGGTGAAGGGAGGGGGCGGGGCCTGAGGTGACATGTGTGCAAACACGCCCTGTGGCGTGTTTTAAGTTGGGGGATTAAGTCCCCTTGAATCCTGAGGGTCCCTGGGGTCCAACTAGCCCACCAGGTACCTCCAGTAAGCGCCACAGAGCTGCGTTGCAGAGAGGTGTAAAAAGGAGCGTGGCCTCGGAACACCTCTCTGCAACACAGGCCTGTGGCGCTTACTGGAAGTACCTGGTGGGCTAGTTGGGCCCCAGGGACCCTCAGGATTCAAGGTGACCTAATACCCCAACTTAAAACACGCCACAGGGCGGGTTTGCACAGTGGTGAAAGGAGGGGGCGGGGCCTCAGGTGACATGTGTGCAAAAACGCCCTGTGGCGCGTTTTAAGTTGGGGAATTAATTCCCCTTGAATCCTGAGGGACCCTGGGGGCCAACTAGCCCACCAGGTACCTCCAGTGCGTGCCACAGGGCTGCGTTGCAGAGAGGTGGTCCAGGCCACGCCCCTTTTTACACCTCTGTGCAACGCAGCTCTGTGGCGCTTACGGGAGGTACCTAGTGGGCTAGTTGGACCCCAGGGACCCTTAGGATTCAAGGGGACTTAATCTCCCAACTTAAAATGGCCACAGGGCTTGTTTGCACACATGTCACCTCAAGCCCCCCCCTCCCTTCACCACTGTGCAAATGCGACCCAGGGCGCGTTTTAAGAGGAAGTTTTAATCCCCCTGCCCTATTATGTACTAGGGCCTTACAGAGGAGGTCATGCTAATCACAGGGGTAGCCCAACGCATAGTGTTCCCTAGTGTATGTAGGTGTTTTCACTGTATTCTAAGTGTCTTTTAGCATAGCACTGGCTCTAGGCCTGGTTAGTCCGAGTCAGTTACCACCAGTACCCGTCTGAAAAAGTTGTGGGCACAGGATGATTTTGCAACAAGGCCTCTTTCTGCTCCTCTGTTGGTTCTTTCTGCACATGTCTTGCTTCTTCCTGCTCTTTTCTTCGTCTTTGTAGACTTCTGTTGCTTCTTTCTGCATTTCTTTTGCTTCTTTCTGTGCGTTTTTTCTTCTTTCTTCACATGTCCTACCTCTGTAGGCATAGTTAGAAACTAGCATTTAAAAAACCTTTGAAATTCACTTAAAAACCATATATTTCAGGCACGATATAGTCAGAAATTAGCATTTAAAAAACCTTTGAAATTCACTGAAAAAACCATAGGTTTCAGACACGTTATAGTTAGAAATTAGCATTTAAAAAACCTTTGAAATTCACTGAAAAAACCACAGGTTTCAGGCACGTTATAGTTAGAAATTAGCATTTAGAAAAACCTTAGAAATTCACTGAAAAAACCATAGGTTTTAGGGACAGTTATAGTTAGTTGGACATTTCACTCGTACAAAACCATAGAAATTCCCCCGTTATAGTTAGTTCAGCTAACTATAACTCGCGCCCCACAATGCACTGCTGATGAAGTCACATATTACATCACTCATGACATGGTCAGTGACATCACTGATGACATTACTGATGACATCTCAAATGACATCACTGATGACATCACTGATGACATCATCCATGTGATAATTTGATGCATCTTCTCACACACTAATATAACCTTTGATACACCCACTCTAAATTACAGACTGCCATTCTCAAAACCATAGACACTCCAACACCAATAACTACATACCCACTCACTGATTCTTAGGTCTACACACACATCCACTCACTCACCCGTACAGTCACTCATACTTACGGTCACTCAGTACAGGACTATCATATGCACTCATACACCTACATAGACACTCACACACCGCCACTCATCCATAGAGGTACTCACACATCTAGTCAGTCATGCAAATAATTAATCACACTGCCATTTACTCACCTATACAGTTATACACACACCAGCTCACTTACTCATACAAATACTAGCACATTCTTACACTCTTATACAATCACTGATACAAGTACACACTCATCCATACAGCCACTTCACAATCATACACTCTCACTTATAGCCATTTATATACTCCAACACACATATATACTGCCTTTCACATATGTAGTTACTCACACATGTACCACTGAGATATACATTCACTCACTAACACACCCATACACACACTCACCCACCCATACAGTCCATCACAGATGCACTCTTGAAACCATGCACCCAGTGAATCACCCACTCACACATCTATGCACAGAGTCACACACACCCCACCCACACAAACACTCAGGCACCCATACAGATACTCAGACAACCAATCAATAACCCATGTAGACACTCATGTAGCTATTCACAGACCCATGCAGCCGCTTACACACCAACAGACAGACGGATACAGACATTCACACAGTTTAGTCACTAACCCATGCATTCAGTAAGATACGTTTAATCACTCACTTATAGAGTCAGTCACGCACCTACTAAATCATCCATTCAGACACTTATACACCCACTCATTCTTCAATACGCCTTTCCCTATATATATTAAACATATTTAAACTTTACAGAAACACACAGTCACTGGATGATGTCATCAGTGATGTCATTTGAGATGTCATCAGTGATGTCATCAGTGATGTCACTGACCATGTCATGAGTGATGTAATATGTGACGTCATCAGCAGTGCATTGCGGGGGCGTGAGTTGTAGTTAGCTGAACTAACTATAACGAGGGAATTTCTATGGTTTTGTACGAGTGAAATGTCCAACTAACTATAACTGTCCCTAAAACCTATGGTTTTTCAGTGAATTTCTAAGGTTTTTAAATGCTAATTTCTAACTATAACGTGCCTGAAACCTATGGTTTTTCTGTGAATTTCAAAGGTTTTTAAATGCTAATTTCTAACTATAACGTGTCTGAAACCTAAGTTTTTTCCAGTGAATATATTTATATTCATATATATGTGTGTGTTTGTGTATATATCTATATATATATATATATATATATAGTCTACAGCATATAGTACAGTGGCGTACAGTGGTGCAAAGTAGAGTATAGTGGCGAAAAGTGTAATGGTGTAGAGTGAAAGTGGCAGAGATTACAGTGCAGTGCCATAGACTGCAGTGGTAAGAGCACACTGGTGGAGAGTGCAGTGGTGTACAGTGGTGCAGAGTACAGTGCAGTGGCATACAGAGCACTGGCGAATAGTGCAGTGGCGCAATGTAGAGTGGTACAGGATAGAGTAGAGTGACATAGAGTGCAATGGTATAGAGTGGTACAGAGTACAGTGCAGTGGCATAGACTGCAATGATGTAGAATACAGTGGCATTGGCAGAGTAGAGTACAGTGACGTGCAGTGCTGTAGCGTAGAGTGCAGTAGTAGAGAGTATTGTGGAATGGCATAAAGTGGAGAAGAGTAGAGTGGAGCTTGTTGGTATAGAGTAGAATAGAGTGTGTTGGAATGGCATAGATTAGAATGATATAGAGTAGAGTGTCTGGTATAGACTAAAGTGGTGTAGAGTAGATTGGCATAGAGTAGAGTATTGCAGACTAGAGTAGAGTGGCGTAGACATAGAGTGGACTAGATTAAAGTGGTAGACAGTGGCATACAATGTACTAAAGTAGAGTAGCTTTGAGTGCCATAGAGTAGAGTGGCGTAGAGTAGAGTGGTGTAAGCAGTGTAGAGTGATGTGTTGTACAGTAGAGTGGCATACAGTGAAGTGGGTTAAAGTGATGTGGGGAAGAGTAAAGTCAAGTAGAGTAGAGTGGCATAGAGTAGAATAGCATAGAGTAGGGAGGTGTACAGTACAATGGCATAAAATAGAGTAGCTTAGAGTGGCATTGTGTGGAGTGGAGTGTGGTAGAGTGGCAGTGTGTGTTGTGGATGGTGTGGCATAGAGTAGAGTAGTGCACACCAGCCTAGAGTGAATAGTGTGCAGTGGCGCACAGTGCAATGGCCTAGAATGCAGTGGAGCACAGTAAAGTAAAGTGACATAGAGTGCAGTGGTCCAGAATAAAGTGCAGTGGCTTACAGTGCGCTTGTGTAGAGGGTAGAGTGCAGTGACATTCTGTGCAGTGGTGTGGATTGGAGTAGGGTAGAGTGGAGTAGAGTGCCATAGAATGGAGTGGAGTACGGTGGTTTGGAATGGCTTACATTAGAGTGGCAAAGAGTACAGTGTTGTAGAGTTCAGTGGCATAGAGTACTGTGCCATAGTGTGAAGTGGGGTAGAGTGAATTTGTGTAGAGTAAAGTGGCATACAATAGATAGGTGTAGAGTGAAATGGGGTACAGTAGAGAGGTGCAGGGTAAACTAGAGTGGCATAGAGTGCAGTGGTGTACAGTAGAGTGGCAGAGTAGAGTAAAGTACAGCAACATAGAGTAGAGTGAAGTAGAGTGGCTTCAGGTACCGTACAGTAGAGTGGCATAGAGTACCGTGGCGTAGAGTGCAGTGGTGTAGAATAGAGTGGCATAGAGTAGTGGCGTTGAGTAGAGTGGCATAGAGTGAAATGGGGTAGAGTGAAGTGGTGTGAAGTGAAGTGGGGAAGAATAGAACGGCACAGAGTACAGTGGCATACAATAGAGTGGCGTAGAATGCAGTGGTGCAGAGTAGAGTGCAGTGGCATAGAGTTGCAAAGAGTGAAGCACAGTATAGTGGTGTACAGTGGCGTACAGTGGAGTGGAATTGAGCGGCTTGGAGTGGCATAGAGTGTAGCGGCATAGAGTAGAGTGGTGCGGTGTAGAGTGGCATAGAGTGCAGTGGCATACAGTTCAGTGGCGCACAGATGAGTGAAGTAGAGTGAAATGGAGTACTATGAAGTGCAGTAGAGTGAATTGCAGTAGATTAGAGTGCGTAGAGTGGGGTAATGTAGAGTGGTGTACAGTGAAGTGGGTAGAGTAACGTGTGTGAGAGTGAAGTGAGATAGAGCAGAGTGGTGTAGAGTAGAGTGGCGTAAAGTTGTGCACAGCATTGTTTAGCAGCGTGGAGTGGTGCAGAGTAGATGACAGTGGATTAGACTGCAGTATTGGACAGTGCTGAGTAGAGTGGAGCACAGTGTTGTAGAGTGGAGTAGAGTAGAGTTGCATTGAGTGGCATAGAGTAGAGTGAAATATAGGAGAGTGGCATAGAGTAGAGTGGTGTACAGAAAAGTGGCATAGAGTGCAGTGGTGCAGTTAGAGATCAGTGACATAGAGTTAAGTGGGGTACAGTGGAGTAGACTAGAGTGGAGAAGAGTGGTGATGGTGATGGCTTAGAGTACGGTGGCATAGAGTGCAGTGGCATAGAGTAGAGTGGCGCAAAGTAGAGAAGAGTGCATAGAGTGCAGTGGTGTAGATTAGTGCAGAGTAGAGTACTGTGACGTACAGTGTTGTGGAGTTGAGTGGTGTAAAGTGGAGTAGTGCAGAGTAGAGTACAGTGACATACAGTGCTATGGTGTGGAGTGGAGTAGTATAGAGTGTTGTGGAGTGGTGCAAAGTGGAGTAAAGTACAGTGGAGCAAGGTGGCATGGAGTAGAGTAGAGTGGGTTTGAGTGGCAGAGAGTAGAGTGATGTACAGTGGCTGGCATAGAGTAAAGTGGAGTAGAGAAGAGTGGCATAGAGTACAGTGGTTTCAGACTAGAGTAGACTGGCGTATATTTAGATGTGTGGTCTAAACTTAGACCAAACGACTAAGTTTACAACTTTGGGAATTCACAAAGGGCATTTATGAGTACTATCTTTATGTCTTCACTCGTGAGTTTACCTTTGTTAATCGGGCCCAAAAAGTGGAGTAGAGTAGAGTGGAGTACAGTGGCATAGAATGTACTATAGTAGAGATGCTTTGAGTGGCATAGAGTAGAGTGGCATAGGGTAGAGTGTCATAGAGTAGAGTGCTATACAGTAGACTGGTATACAGTGAAGTGGGTTAGAGTAAAGTGGGGTAGAGTGAAGTGGAGTAGAGTAGCGTAGAGTAGAGTAGCGTAGAGCAGAAAAGCGTATAGTAAAATGGTGTACTGTAGAGTGGCATTCTGTAGAATGGAGAGTGGTAGAGTGGCGTATAGTGGCAGTGTGTGGAGTGGTATATAGTAGAGCAGCGTAGAGTATGGTGGAGTACAGTAGAGTGGTGTTAAGTGAAGTGGGGTAGAGTGAAGTGGGATAGAGTGATGCTGGATAGAGTAGACTGGTATACAGTAGAGTGGCATAGAGTAGAGTGGTAATGTGTGGAGTTGGGTGTGGCAGAGTGGTGTACAGTGACTGTGTGTGGAGTCGTGTGGCATAGAGTAGAGTGGCATAGACTACAGTGGTACAGACTAGACTAGAGTGGTGTATAGTGCACTGGCATACAGTGCAGTGGCCTAGAATGCAGTGATGCAGAGTAGAGTACAGTGGCATGCAGGGTAGTGGTTTAGAGTAGAGGGCAGTGGTGTTGAGTGTAGTGGAGCAGCGAGCAGTGTCATAGAAAACAGTGGTGCAGAGCAGAGTACAGTGGCACACAGTGCAGTGGCCTACAGTAGAGTGGTGCAGTGTAGAATAGAATGGCATAGATTTTAGTGTCATACAGTAGTTCAGGGTTGAGTGCAGTGGAGTACAGTGCAGTGGTGTAGAGTAGAGTTGTGCAAAGTAGAGTACAGTGACAGAGAGTGCAGTGGCATAGAATAGAGTGGTGCAGAGTAAAGTACAGTGGAGTAGAGTGTAGTGGCATAGAGTAGAGTGCAGCAGTATAGAGTAGAGTAGCATAGAGTGCAGTGGCATAGAGTAGTGCAGAGTAGAGTACAGTGGCATACCGTGCAGTGGTATGGAGTGCAGTGGTATAGATTGTTGTGGAGTAGTGTAAAGTGGAGTAGAGTGAATCACAAGGCGTAGAGTGAAGTAGAGGTGCTCTTTCAGGATACAATGGTCCTAATCAGCCTAATTAGTGTCTAATCTAAAATGTGGTCAACATGTTTGCCTGATTTACATAATATATAAGCCAGCTGGCTCACTTCTAGATAGATAATGGTCATACCCACTCAATACTCCTAAACATTTGCTTTGACTAACTTCCCGAAGAAATTTTGCACCACACAGACTCACCTGAGTGTGTAAAATTCAATACACCCACCTGTGCCTGCTGACGATTGGTTCATGAAATTGGTTGTTCAACCCCCATTCAGGCGCTGCATCTAACAGTGGATGACGTCACGGCCCGAGTATCATAACTGATACCACTCAGAGAAAATATGAATTATCTAACATCTATATGACATGACTCCTGCAGGACCTTTTTCCTTCAAAGAATATGTTGACTATGAAACATAAGTACAATACACGCCTATGGAACTAATTTTGTTAACCGCTGGGAGACAGTTAGAGATCTGACACCCAATATGGTGGGCCAAGTCAGGGCTCCAGCATTCACACGTAGCCGAGCCTGTACGCAGGCACACCATGCGTCGCCATAAGAGGCAAGCAGAGTAGGTTTGAAGGAGGACACCACATTGCGTTTGAGTAAGTAGAACTAGAAACTCATTGACTACCATTACCAGCTTCCAGGTAGTCTGACTTCGACTGTACTGAGCCCTCTCCCATCCCTCTCTTTTTACTCACAGGACACTAATATGCATTCTACTCTGCCCTAACCTCAAGGAGCCATTACTTACCTACCCTGGGGTAAGTGATAATTGGCTCGAAAAATGATGGTGTGCTTCATTTACAACCATCACAGTGATATATTGGTTTAAATAAAAAATGTTGTTGCCATTTTATAAAAAGAAAACTCATTGCACTATTCTTTGATTGATAACAATTTGTGCATGTGTGTTACACCACCGTGGGGCATGCAGTGAAAGCACTTTTACGGGCATGCAAAGTGATTTCAGATGAATAACCAGAAATATGTATCCTTCTAATGTTTGTTTGTCTGTGTAATGTTTGTCCCTTTGTGTTCCAGATTATGATCCAGATTAGGGTACAATTAATGAATTGTCCCCCTCTAGCAAGTAAGCCATATCTAGAGTTCAGGAATGGTTGTCTACCTGTAAAAACTTTTAAAAGGAAGTGGTACAAATAAATGGACATGGTGGATGAGAACTGTACCTGTTGCCAAGCAGGACCTGAGACACTCGAGCATGTTATATTTTTTGTCCTTTGTATAGACAGTCTCGAGTTAAATGGATAGTTCCACTTTCCAGAAACCTGGGAGCTAGGAAGCACCAGGAGACGTTCATAATACTGCAGACAGACTCAAACTGCATTGTTGTATTCTATATGGCCAAATTCCTAATAGCAATGTGGATCGTGTTCACTTGGTAGTCTTTAAAATGCCATTTTTACCGGGGTCCCTTTATATAGTATTGTGCTACTTGAACAAATCGCAGTCGACTTATGTCTTTTAGTATTTATAGGATATCATTATTGTATTTTATATTTTGTTTTAAAACACAAGTATTTTTTATGGTCGATCTTTGTGTTTTTTTAAAGGAAAATTAATTTTATTTGCTGCTACTGTAATGGACCGACAAAAAGACTATTTAAAAGTTTTATGTTGTATTATTTGTGTTTGTCAGCGCTCTGTTCTGTGTAATACATTTTTAATCTCAAGTCATCAAAATAAAGTCTATTTGATTGATTGATTGTAATGTTTGTCCCTTTGTGTTCCAGATTATGATCCAGGTCAAAGTAAAATTAATGATTTGTTTGACCTGTACTTGACTGATTACTATGACACAAAGCATAGAATATGGAATCTAGTCATCCTGCAGTGTAGTTAGTTGCTGCTGGGTCCTGAAGAATCGCCACTAGATCCGATAGGACTGTTACAGGCAAGAAACATGTTGACCACATTTTAGATTAGACACTAATTAGGCTTATTAGGACCATTTTATCCTGAAAGAGCACCACGATTTTAATTAGTTAGTGAGCTCAATCAAAGAAGATGTTTGACAAATGAACATCACTAAACCAATTTTAATTCACTCCTGTTAAGACATTACTCTATACACTACAAACAATAACCCACTCACCCCCACTTCAATATACAGCCTATATAAAAGATCTCCAGCAAACAACCCCTTCGTGGGTGCCCCTCGGGCATTGCAGCACCGGCCCGACGAGGAGCAAGCCCAATGATTAAGCATGACACCTCCAGGGTGTGTGAGGGCACTTGCTCCTATTGGAGCTCTCTCCTCATACTGGAACACTAGCCTCCCTCCTCTCCCCCTCCTCCCTGTTTTTCTTCCTTTATCCCTAGGAACAGCACAACCCCCATTTTTATATATAGCTTACTCATATTAGGAGCAAGTCTGCTGGACCTATAAAAAAGCTCTTGGTTCCTCTTGGTAGAGTGCCTCTAAAATCAGCATATTTACCCAATTATATAATGGCTTGTCATCTCCATGTACTACGGTATACCGAAATGTTACTGCAGTTTGCCATGGTCCAAAATATAACTAATGCCTGGCTGTATTGTTGTATTGCGGTACCCTTACACTACGCATGGTGGCACATGAGCAATGCAATGTTTAAATCAGATACACAAAGCAATGTAAGACCACCATGCGTGGCCCTGCATTTATTGGTAAATCTGGAGAAATGCACTGCAGCACAATTCGCTGTTTCTGTTTCTCTACACACCATTATCTGCATTGATGCTAAATTTCACTGACATCCGTATGCCACTCCACTCTGTGCCACTACACTATTCACCACACAACTCTATGGTATTCCAGTCTAAACCACTCTAGTGTACACCACTCCACTCTACGCTAACCCTGGGCAGTGTACTGGTATACAGTAGAGTGGCATAGAGTAGAGTGGTAATGTGTGGAGTTGGGTGTGGCAGAGTGGTGTACAGTGACTGTGTGTGGAGTCGTGTGGCATAGAGTAGAGTGGCATAGACTACAGTGGTACAGACTAGACTAGAGTGGTGTATAGTGCACTGGCATACAGTACAGTGGCCTAGAATGCAGTGATGCAGAGTAGAGTACAGTGGCATGCAGGGTAGTGGTTTAGAGTAGAGGGCAGTGGTGTTGAGTGTAGTGGAGCAGCGAGCAGTGTCATAGAAAACAGTGGTGCAGAGCAGAGTACAGTGGCACACAGTGCAGTGGCCTACAGTAGAGTGGTGCAGTGTAGAATAGAATGGCATAGATTTTAGTGTCATACAGTAGTTCAGGGTTGAGTGCAGTGGAGTACAGTGCAGTGGTGTAGAGTAGAGTTGTGCAAAGTAGAGTACAGTGACAGAGAGTGCAGTGGCATAGAATAGAGTGGTGCAGAGTAAAGTACAGTGGAGTAGAGTGTAGTGGCATAGAGTAGAGTGCAGCAGTATAGAGTAGAGTAGCACAGAGTGCAGTGGCATAGAGTAGTGCAGAGTAGAGTACAGTGGCATACCGTGCAGTGGTATGGAGTGCAGTGGTATAGATTGTTGTGGAGTAGTGTAAAGTGGAGTAGAGTGAATCACAAGGCGTAGAGTGAAGTAGAGGTGCTCTTTCAGGATACAATGGTCCTAATCAGCCTAATTAGTGTCTAATCTAAAATGTGGTCAACATGTTTGCCTGATTTACATAATATATAAGCCAGCTGGCTCACTTCTAGATAGATAATGGTCATACCCACTCAATACTCCTAAACATTTGCTTTGACTAACTTCCCGAAGAAATTTTGCACCACACAGACTCACCTGAGTGTGTAAAATTCAATACACCCACCTGTGCCTGCTGACGATTGGTTCATGAAATTGGTTGTTCAACCCCCATTCAGGCGCTGCATCTAACAGTGGATGACGTCACGGCCCGAGTATCATAACTGATACCACTCAGAGAAAATATGAATTATCTAACATCTATATGACATGACTCCTGCAGGACCTTTTTCCTTCAAAGAATATGTTGACTATGAAACATAAGTACAATACACGCCTATGGAACTAATTTTGTTAACCGCTGGGAGACAGTTAGAGATCTGACACCCAATATGGTGGGCCAAGTCAGGGCTCCAGCATTCACACGTAGCCGAGCCTGTACGCAGGCACACCATGCGTCGCCATAAGAGGCAAGCAGAGTAGGTTTGAAGGAGGACACCACATTGCGTTTGAGTAAGTAGAACTAGAAACTCATTGACTACCATTACCAGCTTCCAGGTAGTCTGACTTCGACTGTACTGAGCCCTCTCCCATCCCTCTCTTTTTACTCACAGGACACTAATATGCATTCTACTCTGCCCTAACCTCAAGGAGCCATTACTTACCTACCCTGGGGTAAGTGATAATTGGCTCGAAAAATGATGGTGTGCTTCATTTACAACCATCACAGTGATATATTGGTTTAAATAAAAAATGTTGTTGCCATTTTATAAAAAGAAAACTCATTGCACTATTCTTTGATTGATAACAATTTGTGCATGTGTGTTACACCAACGTGGGGCATGCAGTGAAAGCACTTTTACGGGCATGCAAAGTGATTTCAGATGAATAACCAGAAATATGTATCCTTCTAATGTTTGTTTGTCTGTGTAATGTTTGTCCCTTTGTGTTCCAGATTATGATCCAGATTAGGGTACAATTAATGAATTGTCCCCCTCTAGCAAGTAAGCTATATCTAGAGTTCAGGAATGGTTGTCTACCTGTAAAAACTTTTAAAAGGAAGTGGTACAAATAAATGGACATGGTGGATGAGAACTGTACCTGTTGCCAAGGAGGACCTGAGACACTCGAGCATGTTATATTTTTTGTCCTTTGTATAGACAGTCTCGAGTTAAATGGATAGTTCCACTTTCCAGAAACCTGGGAGCTAGGAAGCACCAGGAGACGTTCATAATACTGCAGACAGACTCAAACTGCATTGTTGTATTCTATATGGCCAAATTCCTAATAGCAATGTGGATCGTGTTCACTTGGTAGTCTTTAAAATGCCATTTTTACCGGGGTCCCTTTATATAGTATTGTGCTACTTGAACAAATCGCAGTCGACTTATGTCTTTTAGAATTTATAGGATATAATTATTGTATTTTATATTTTGTTTTTAAAACACAAGTATTTTTTATGGTCGATCTTTGTGTTTTTTTAAAGGAAAATTAATTTTATTTGCTGCTACTGTAATGGACCGACAAAAAGACTATTTAAAAGTTTTATGTTGTATTATTTGTGTTTGTCAGCGCTCTGTTCTGTGTAATACATTTTTAATCTCAAGTCATCAAAATAAAGTCTATTTGATTGATTGATTGTAATGTTTGTCCCTTTGTGTTCCAGATTATGATCCAGGTCAAAGTAAAATTAATGATTTGTTTGACCTGTACTTGACTGATTACTATGACACAAAGCATAGAATATGGAATCTAGTCATCCTGCAGTGTAGTTAGTTGCTGCTGGGTCCTGAAGAATCGCCACTAGATCCGATAGGACTGTTACAGGCAAGAAACATGTTGACCACATTTTAGATTAGACACTAATTAGGCTTATTAGGACCATTTTATCCTGAAAGAGCACCACGATTTTAATTAGTTAGTGAGCTCAATCAAAGAAGATGTTTGACAAATGAACATCACTAAACCAATTTTAATTCACTTCTGTTAAGACATTACTCTATACACTACAAACAATAACCCACTCACCCCCACTTCATCATACAGCCTATATAAAAGATCTCCAGCAAACAACCCCTTCGTGGGTGCCCCTCGGGCATTGCAGCACCGGCCCGACGAGGAGCAAGCCCAATGATTAAGCATGACACCTCCAGGGTGTGTGAGGGCACTTGCTCCTATTGGAGCTCTCTCCTCATACTGGAACACTAGCCTCCCTCCTCTCCCCCTCCTCCCTGTTTTTCTTCCTTTATCCCTAGGAACAGCACAACCCCCATTTTTATATATAGCTTACTCATATTAGGAGCAAGTCTGCTGGACCTATAAAAAAAGCTCTTGGTTCCTCTTGGTAGAGTGCCTCTAAAATCAGCATATTTACCCAATTATATAATGGCTTGTCATCTCCATGTACTACGGTATACCGAAATGTTACTGCAGTTTGCCATGGTCCAAAATATAACTAAGGCCTGGCTGTATTGTTGTATTGCGGTACCCTTACACTACGCATGGTGGCACATGAGCAATGCAATGTTTAAATCAGATACACAAAGCAATGTAAGACCACCATGCGTGGCCCTGCATTTATTGGTAAATCTGGAGAAATGCACTGCAGCACAATTCGCTGTTTCTGTTTCTCTACACACCATTATCTGCATTGATGCTAAATTTCACTGACATCCGTATGCCACTCCACTCTGTGCCACTACACTATTCACCACACAACTCTATGGTATTCCAGTCTAAACCACTCTAGTGTACACCACTCCACTCTACGCTAACCCTGGGCAGTGTACTGGTATACAGTAGAGTGGCATAGAGTAGAGTGGTAATGTGTGGAGTTGGGTGTGGCAGAGTGGTGTACAGTGACTGTGTGTGGAGTCATGTGGCATAGAGTAGAGTGGCATAGACTACAGTGGTACAGACTAGACTAGAGTGGTGTATAGTGCACTGGCATACAGTGCAGTGGCCTAGAATGCAGTGATGCAGAGTAGAGTACAGTGGCATGCAGGGTAGTGGTTTAGAGTAGAGGGCAGTGGTGTTGAGTGTAGTGGAGCAGCGAGCAGTGTCATAGAAAACAGTGGTGCAGAGCAGAGTACAGTGGCACACAGTGCAGTGGCCTACAGTAGAGTGGTGCAGTGTAGAATAGAATGGCATAGATTTTAGTGTCATACAGTAGTTCAGGGTTGAGTGCAGTGGAGTACAGTGCAGTGGTGTAGAGTAGAGTTGTGCAAAGTAGAGTACAGTGACAGAGAGTGCAGTGGCATAGAATAGAGTGGTGCAGAGTAAAGTACAGTGGAGTAGAGTGTAGTGGCATAGAGTAGAGTGCAGCAGTATAGAGTAGAGTAGCATAGAGTGCAGTGGCATAGAGTAGTGCAGAGTAGAGTACAGTGGCATACCGTGCAGTGGTATGGAGTGCAGTGGTATAGATTGTTGTGGAGTAGTGTAAAGTGGAGTAGAGTGAATCACAAGGCGTAGAGTGAAGTAGAGGTGCTCTTTCAGGATACAATGGTCCTAATCAGCCTAATTAGTGTCTAATCTAAAATGTGGTCAACATGTTTGCCTGATTTACATAATATATAAGCCAGCTGGCTCACTTCTAGATAGATAATGGTCATACCCACTCAATACTCCTAAACATTTGCTTTGACTAACTTCCCGAAGAAATTTTGCACCACACAGACTCACCTGAGTGTGTAAAATTCAATACACCCACCTGTGCCTGCTGACGATTGGTTCATGAAATTGGTTGTTCAACCCCCATTCAGGCGCTGCATCTAACAGTGGATGACGTCACGGCCCGAGTATCATAACTGATACCACTCAGAGAAAATATGAATTATCTAACATCTATATGACATGACTCCTGCAGGACCTTTTTCCTTCAAAGAATATGTTGACTATGAAACATAAGTACAATACACGCCTATGGAACTAATTTTGTTAACCGCTGGGAGACAGTTAGAGATCTGACACCCAATATGGTGGGCCAAGTCAGGGCTCCAGCATTCACATGTAGCCGAGCCTGTACGCAGGCACACCATGCGTCGCCATAAGAGGCAAGCAGAGTAGGTTTGAAGGAGGACACCACATTGCGTTTGAGTAAGTAGAACTAGAAACTCATTGACTACCATTACCAGCTTCCAGGTAGTCTGACTTCGACTGTACTGAGCCCTCTCCCATCCCTCTCTTTTTACTCACAGGACACTAATATGCATTCTACTCTGCCCTAACCTCAAGGAGCCATTACTTACCTACCCTGGGGTAAGTGATAATTGGCTCGAAAAATGATGGTGTGCTTCATTTACAACCATCACAGTGATATATTGGTTTAAATAAAAAATGTTGTTGCCATTTTATAAAAGAAAACTCATTGCACTATTCTTTGATTGATAACAATTTGTGCATGTGTGTTACACCACCGTGGGGCATGCAGTGAAAGCACTTTACGGGCATGCAAAGTGATTTCAGATGAATAACCAGAAATATGTATCCTTCTAATGTTTGTTTGTCTGTGTAATGTTTGTCCCTTTGTGTTCCAGATTATGATCCAGATTAGGGTACAATTAATGAATTGTCCCCCTCTAGCAAGTAAGCCATATCTAGAGTTCAGGAATGGTTGTCTACCTGTAAAAACTTTTAAAAGGAAGTGGTACAAATAAATGGACATGGTGGATGAGAACTGTACCTGTTGCCAAGCAGGACCTGAGACACTCGAGCATGTTATATTTTTTGTCCTTTGTATAGACAGTCTCGAGTTAAATGGATAGTTCCACTTTCCAGAAACCTGGGAGCTAGGAAGCACCAGGAGACGTTCATAATACTGCAGACAGACTCAAACTGCATTGTTGTATTCTATTTGGCCAAATTCCTAATAGCAATGTGGATCGTGTTCACTTGGTAGTCTTTAAAATGCCATTTTTACCGGGGTCCCTTTATATAGTATTGTGCTACTTGAACAAATCGCAGTCGACTTATGTCTTTTAGTATTTATAGGATATCATTATTGTATTTTATATTTTGTTTTTAAAACACAAGTATTTTTTATGGTCGATCTTTGTGTTTTTTTAAAGGAAAATTAATTTTATTTGCTGCTACTGTAATGGACCGACAAAAAGACTATTTAAAAGTTTTATGTTGTATTATTTGTGTTTGTCAGCGCTCTGTTCTGTGTAATACATTTTTAATCTCAAGTCATCAAAATAAAGTCTATTTGATTGATTGATTGTAATGTTTGTCCCTTTGTGTTCCAGATTATGATCCAGGTCAAAGTAAAATTAATGATTTGTTTGACCTGTACTTGACTGATTACTATGACACAAAGCATAGAATATGGAATCTAGTCATCCTGCAGTGTAGTTAGTTGCTGCTGGGTCCTGAAGAATCGCCACTAGATCCGATAGGACTGTTACAGGCAAGAAACATGTTGACCACATTTTAGATTAGACACTAATTAGGCTTATTAGGACCATTTTATCCTGAAAGAGCACCACGATTTTAATTAGTTAGTGAGCTCAATCAAAGAAGATGTTTGACAAATGAACATCACTAAACCAATTTTAATTCACTCCTGTTAAGACATTACTCTATACACTACAAACAATAACCCACTCACCCCCACTTCAATCATACAGCCTATATAAAAGATCTCCAGCAAACAACCCCTTCGTGGGTGCCCCTCGGGCATTGCAGCACCGGCCCGACGAGGAGCAAGCCCAATGATTAAGCATGACACCTCCAGGGTGTGTGAGGGCACTTGCTCCTATTGGAGCTCTCTCCTCATACTGGAACACTAGCCTCCCTCCTCTCCCCCTCCTCCCTGTTTTTCTTCCTTTATCCCTAGGAACAGCACAACCCCCATTTTTATATATAGCTTACTCATATTAGGAGCAAGTCTGCTGGACCTATAAAAAAAGCTCTTGGTTCCTCTTGGTAGAGTGCCTCTAAAATCAGCATATTTACCCAATTATATAATGGCTTGTCATCTCCATGTACTACGGTATACCGAAATGTTACTGCAGTTTGCCATGGTCCAAAATATAACTAATGCCTGGCTGTATTGTTGTATTGCGGTACCCTTACACTACGCATGGTGGCACATGAGCAATGCAATGTTTAAATCAGATACACAAAGCAATGTAAGACCACCATGCGTGGCCCTGCATTTATTGGTAAATCTGGAGAAATGCACTGCAGCACAATTCGCTGTTTCTGTTTCTCTACACACCATTATCTGCATTGATGCTAAATTTCACTGACATCCGTATGCCACTCCACTCTGTGCCACTACACTATTCACCACACAACTCTATGGTATTCCAGTCTAAACCACTCTAGTGTACACCACTCCACTCTACGCTAACCCTGGGCAGTGTACTGGTATACAGTAGAGTGGCATAGAGTAGAGTGGTAATGTGTGGAGTTGGGTGTGGCAGAGTGGTGTACAGTGACTGTGTGTGGAGTCGTGTGGCATAGAGTAGAGTGGCATAGACTACAGTGGTACAGACTAGACTAGAGTGGTGTATAGTGCACTGGCATACAGTGCAGTGGCCTAGAATGCAGTGATGCAGAGTAGAGTACAGTGGCATGCAGGGTAGTGGTTTAGAGTAGAGGGCAGTGGTGTTGAGTGTAGTGGAGCAGCGAGCAGTGTCATAGAAAACAGTGGTGCAGAGCAGAGTACAGTGGCACACAGTGCAGTGGCCTACAGTAGAGTGGTGCAGTGTAGAATAGAATGGCATAGATTTTAGTGTCATACAGTAGTTCAGGGTTGAGTGCAGTGGAGTACAGTGCAGTGGTGTAGAGTAGAGTTGTGCAAAGTAGAGTACAGTGACAGAGAGTGCAGTGGCATAGAATAGAGTGGTGCAGAGTAAAGTACAGTGGAGTAGAGTGTAGTGGCATATCGTAGAGTGCAGCAGTATAGAGTAGAGTAGCACAGAGTGCAGTGGCATAGAGTAGTGCAGAGTAGAGTACAGTGGCATACCGTGCAGTGGTATGGAGTGCAGTGGTATAGATTGTTGTGGAGTAGTGTAAAGTGGAGTAGAGTGAATCACAAGGCGTAGAGTGAAGTAGAGGTGCTCTTTCAGGATACAATGGTCCTAATCAGCCTAATTAGTGTCTAATCTAAAATGTGGTCAACATGTTTGCCTGATTTACATAATATATAAGCCAGCTGGCTCACTTCTAGATAGATAATGGTCATACCCACTCAATACTCCTAAACATTTGCTTTGACTAACTTCCCGAAGAAATTTTGCACCACACAGACTCACCTGAGTGTGTAAAATTCAATACACCCACCTGTGCCTGCTGACGATTGGTTCATGAAATTGGTTGTTCAACCCCCATTCAGGCGCTGCATCTAACAGTGGATGACGTCACGGCCCGAGTATCATAACTGATACCACTCAGAGAAAATATGAATTATCTAACATCTATATGACATGACTCCTGCAGGACCTTTTTCCTTCAAAGAATATGTTGACTATGAAACATAAGTACAATACACGCCTATGGAACTAATTTTGTTAACCGCTGGGAGACAGTTAGAGATCTGACACCCAATATGGTGGGCCAAGTCAGGGCTCCAGCATTCACACGTAGCCGAGCCTGTACGCAGGCACACCATGCGTCGCCATAAGAGGCAAGCAGAGTAGGTTTGAAGGAGGACACCACATTGCGTTTGAGTAAGTAGAACTAGAAACTCATTGACTACCATTACCAGCTTCCAGGTAGTCTGACTTCGACTGTACTGAGCCCTCTCCCATCCCTCTCTTTTTACTCACAGGACACTAATATGCATTCTACTCTGCCCTAACCTCAAGGAGCCATTACTTACCTACCCTGGGGTAAGTGATAATTGGCTCGAAAAATGATGGTGTGCTTCATTTACAACCATCACAGTGATATATTGGTTTAAATAAAAAATGTTGTTGCCATTTTATAAAAGAAAACTCATTGCACTATTCTTTGATTGATAACAATTTGTGCATGTGTGTTACACCAACGTGGGGCATGCAGTGAAAGCACTTTTACGGGCATGCAAAGTGATTTCAGATGAATAACCAGAAATATGTATCCTTCTAATGTTTGTTTGTCTGTGTAATGTTTGTCCCTTTGTGTTCCAGATTATGATCCAGATTAGGGTACAATTAATGAATTGTCCCCCCTCTAGCAAGTAAGCTATATCTAGAGTTCAGGAATGGTTTGTCTACCTGTAAAAACTTTTAAAAGGAAGTGGTACAAATAAATGGACATGGTGGATGAGAACTGTACCTGTTGCCAAGGAGGACCTGAGACACTCGAGCATGTTATATTTTTTGTCCTTTGTATAGACAGTCTCGAGTTAAATGGATAGTTCCACTTTCCAGAAACCTGGGAGCTAGGAAGCACCAGGAGGCGTTCATAATACTGCAGACAGACTCAAACTGCATTGTTGTATTCTATATGGCCAAATTCCTAATAGCAATGTGGATCGTGTTCACTTGGTAGTCTTTAAAATGCCATTTTTACCGGGGTCCCTTTATATAGTATTGTGCTACTTGAACAAATCGCAGTCGACTTATGTCTTTTAGTATTTATAGGATATAATTATTGTATTTTATATTTTGTTTTTAAAACACAAGTATTTTTTATGGTTGATCTATGTGTTTTTTAAAGGAAAATTAATTTTATTTGCTGCTACTGTAATGGACCGACAAAAGACTATTTAAAAGTTTTATGTTGTATTATTTGTGTTTGTCAGCGCTCTGTTCTGTGTAATACATTTTTAATCTCAAGTCATCAAAATAAAGTCTATTTGATTGATTGATTGTAATGTTTGTCCCTTTGTGTTCCAGATTATGATCCAGGTCAAAGTAAAATTAATGATTTGTTTGACCTGTACTTGACTGATTACTATGACACAAAGCATAGAATATGGAATCTAGTCATCCTGCAGTGTAGTTAGTTGCTGCTGGGTCCTGAAGAATCGCCACTAGATCCGATAGGACTGTTACAGGCAAGAAACATGTTGACCACATTTTAGATTAGACACTAATTAGGCTTATTAGGACCATTTTATCCTGAAAGAGCACCACGATTTTAATTAGTTAGTGAGCTCAATCAAAGAAGATGTTTGACAAATGAACATCACTAAACCAATTTTAATTCACTCCTGTTAAGACATTACTCTATACACTACAAACAATAACCCACTCACCCCCACTTCATCATACAGCCTATATAAAAGATCTCCAGCAAACAACCCCTTCGTGGGTGCCCCTCGGGCATTGCAGCACCGGCCCGACGAGGAGCAAGCCCAATGATTAAGCATGACACCTCCAGGGTGTGTGAGGGCACTTGCTCCTATTGGAGCTCTCTCCTCATACTGGAACACTAGCCTCCCTCCTCTCCCCCTCCTCCCTGTTTTTCTTCCTTTATCCCTAGGAACAGCACAACCCCCATTTTTATATATAGCTTACTCATATTAGGAGCAAGTCTGCTGGACCTATAAAAAAAGCTCTTGGTTCCTCTTGGTAGAGTGCCTCTAAAATCAGCATATTTACCCAATTATATAATGGCTTGTCATCTCCATGTACTACGGTATACCGAAATGTTACTGCAGTTTGCCATGGTCCAAAATATAACTAAGGCCTGGCTGTATTGTTGTATTGCGGTACCCTTACACTACGCATGGTGGCACATGAGCAATGCAATGTTTAAATCAGATACACAAAGCAATGTAAGACCACCATGCGTGGCCCTGCATTTATTGGTAAATCTGGAGAAATGCACTGCAGCACAATTCGCTGTTTCTGTTTCTCTACACACCATTATCTGCATTGATGCTAAATTTCACTGACATCCGTATGCCACTCCACTCTGTGCCACTACACTATTCACCACACAACTCTATGGTATTCCAGTCTAAACCACTCTAGTGTACACCACTCCACTCTACGCTAACCCTGGGCAGTGTACTGGTATACAGTAGAGTGGCATAGAGTAGAGTGGTAATGTGTGGAGTTGGGTGTGGCAGAGTGGTGTACAGTGACTGTGTGTGGAGTCATGTGGCATAGAGTAGAGTGGCATAGACTACAGTGGTACAGACTAGACTAGAGTGGTGTATAGTGCACTGGCATACAGTGCAGTGGCCTAGAATGCAGTGATGCAGAGTAGAGTACAGTGGCATGCAGGGTAGTGGTTTAGAGTAGAGGGCAGTGGTGTTGAGTGTAGTGGAGCAGCGAGCAGTGTCATAGAAAACAGTGGTGCAGAGCAGAGTACAGTGGCACACAGTGCAGTGGCCTACAGTAGAGTGGTGCAGTGTAGAATAGAATGGCATAGATTTTAGTGTCATACAGTAGTTCAGGGTTGAGTGCAGTGGAGTACAGTGCAGTGGTGTAGAGTAGAGTTGTGCAAAGTAGAGTACAGTGACAGAGAGTGCAGTGGCATAGAATAGAGTGGTGCAGAGTAAAGTACAGTGGAGTAGAGTGTAGTGGCATAGAGTAGAGTGCAGCAGTATAGAGTAGAGTAGCACAGAGTGCAGTGGCATAGAGTAGTGCAGAGTAGAGTACAGTGGCATACCGTGCAGTGGTATGGAGTGCAGTGGTATAGATTGTTGTGGAGTAGTGTAAAGTGGAGTAGAGTGAATCACAAGGCGTAGAGTGAAGTAGAGGTGCTCTTTCAGGATACAATGGTCCTAATCAGCCTAATTAGTGTCTAATCTAAAATGTGGTCAACATGTTTGCCTGATTTACATAATATATAAGCCAGCTGGCTCACTTCTAGATAGATAATGGTCATACCCACTCAATACTCCTAAACATTTGCTTTGACTAACTTCCCGAAGAAATTTTGCACCACACAGACTCACCTGAGTGTGTAAAATTCAATACACCCACCTGTGCCTGCTGACGATTGGTTCATGAAATTGGTTGTTCAACCCCCATTCAGGCGCTGCATCTAACAGTGGATGACGTCACGGCCCGAGTATCATAACTGATACCACTCAGAGAAAATATGAATTATCTAACATCTATATGACATGACTCCTGCAGGACCTTTTTCCTTCAAAGAATATGTTGACTATGAAACATAAGTACAATACACGCCTATGGAACTAATTTTGTTAACCGCTGGGAGACAGTTAGAGATCTGACACCCAATATGGTGGGCCAAGTCAGGGCTCCAGCATTCACACGTAGCCGAGCCTGTACGCAGGCACACCATGCGTCGCCATAAGAGGCAAGCAGAGTAGGTTTGAAGGAGGACACCACATTGCGTTTGAGTAAGTAGAACTAGAAACTCATTGACTACCATTACCAGCTTCCAGGTAGTCTGACTTCGACTGTACTGAGCCCTCTCCCATCCCTCTCTTTTTACTCACAGGACACTAATATGCATTCTACTCTGCCCTAACCTCAAGGAGCCATTACTTACCTACCCTGGGGTAAGTGATAATTGGCTCGAAAAATGATGGTGTGCTTCATTTACAACCATCACAGTGATATATTGGTTTAAATAAAAAATGTTGTTGCCATTTTATAAAAGAAAACTCATTGCACTATTCTTTGATTGATAACAATTTGTGCATGTGTGTTACACCAACGTGGGGCATGCAGTGAAAGCACTTTTACGGGCATGCAAAGTGATTTCAGATGAATAACCAGAAATATGTATCCTTCTAATGTTTGTTTGTCTGTGTAATGTTTGTCCCTTTGTGTTCCAGATTATGATCCAGATTAGGGTACAATTAATGAATTGTCCCCCCTCTAGCAAGTAAGCTATATCTAGAGTTCAGGAATGGTTTGTCTACCTGTAAAAACTTTTAAAAGGAAGTGGTACAAATAAATGGACATGGTGGATGAGAACTGTACCTGTTGCCAAGGAGGACCTGAGACACTCGAGCATGTTATATTTTTTTGTCCTTTGTATAGACAGTCTCGAGTTAAATGGATAGTTCCACTTTCCAGAAACCTGGGAGCTAGGAAGCACCAGGAGACGTTCATAATACTGCAGACAGACTCAAACTGCATTGTTGTATTCTATATGGCCAAATTCCTAATAGCAATGTGGATCGTGTTCACTTGGTAGTCTTTAAAATGCCATTTTTACCGGGGTCCCTTTATATAGTATTGTGCTACTTGAACAAATCGCAGTCGACTTATGTCTTTTAGTATTTATAGGATATAATTATTGTATTTTATATTTTGTTTTTAAAACACAAGTATTTTTTATGGTCGATCATGTGTTTTTTTAAAGGAAAATTAATTTTATTTGCTGCTACTGTAATGGACCGACAAAAAGACTATTTAAAAGTTTTATGTTGTATTATTTGTGTTTGTCAGCGCTCTGTTCTGTGTAATACATTTTTAATCTCAAGTCATCAAAATAAAGTCTATTTGATTGATTGATTGTAATGTTTGTCCCTTTGTGTTCCAGATTATGATCCAGGTCAAAGTAAAATTAATGATTTGTTTGACCTGTACTTGACTGATTACTATGACACAAAGCATAGAATATGGAATCTAGTCATCCTGCAGTGTAGTTAGTTGCTGCTGGGTCCTGAAGAATCGCCACTAGATCCGATAGGACTGTTACAGGCAAGAAACATGTTGACCACATTTTAGATTAGACACTAATTAGGCTTATTAGGACCATTTTATCCTGAAAGAGCACCACGATTTTAATTAGTTAGTGAGCTCAATCAAAGAAGATGTTTGACAAATGAACATCACTAAACCAATTTTAATTCACTCCTGTTAAGACATTACTCTATACACTACAAACAATAACCCACTCACCCCCACTTCATCATACAGCCTATATAAAAGATCTCCAGCAAACAACCCCTTCGTGGGTGCCCCTCGGGCATTGCAGCACCGGCCCGGCGAGGAGCAAGCCCAATGATTAAGCATGACACCTCCAGGGTGTGTGAGGGCACTTGCTCCTATTGGAGCTCTCTCCTCATACTGGAACACTAGCCTCCCTCCTCTCCCCCTCCTCCCTGTTTTTCTTCCTTTATCCCTAGGAACAGCACAACCCCATTTTTATATATAGCTTACTCATATTAGGAGCAAGTCTGCTGGACCTATAAAAAAGCTCTTGGTTCCTCTTGGTAGAGTGCCTCTAAAATCAGCATATTTACCCAATTATATAATGGCTTGTCATCTCCATGTACTACGGTATACCGAAATGTTACTGCAGTTTGCCATGGTCCAAAATATAACTAAGGCCTGGCTGTATTGTTGTATTGCGGTACCCTTACACTACGCATGGTGGCACATGAGCAATGCAATGTTTAAATCAGATACACAAAGCAATGTAAGACCACCATGCGTGGCCCTGCATTTATTGGTAAATCTGGAGAAATGCACTGCAGCACAATTCGCTGTTTCTGTTTCTCTACACACCATTATCTGCATTGATGCTAAATTTCACTGACATCCGTATGCCACTCCACTCTGTGCCACTACACTATTCACCACACAACTCTATGGTATTCCAGTCTAAACCACTCTAGTGTACACCACTCCACTCTACGCTAACCCTGGGCAGTGTACTGGTATACAGTAGAGTGGCATAGAGTAGAGTGGTAATGTGTGGAGTTGGGTGTGGCAGAGTGGTGTACAGTGACTGTGTGTGGAGTCATGTGGCATAGAGTAGAGTGGCATAGACTACAGTGGTACAGACTAGACTAGAGTGGTGTATAGTGCACTGGCATACAGTGCAGTGGCCTAGAATGCAGTGATGCAGAGTAGAGTACAGTGGCATGCAGGGTAGTGGTTTAGAGTAGAGGGCAGTGGTGTTGAGTGTAGTGGAGCAGCGAGCAGTGTCATAGAAAACAGTGGTGCAGAGCAGAGTACAGTGGCACACAGTGCAGTGGCCTACAGTAGAGTGGTGCAGTGTAGAATAGAATGGCATAGATTTTAGTGTCATACAGTAGTTCAGGGTTGAGTGCAGTGGAGTACAGTGCAGTGGTGTAGAGTAGAGTTGTGCAAAGTAGAGTACAGTGACAGAGAGTGCAGTGGCATAGAATAGAGTGGTGCAGAGTAAAGTACAGTGGAGTAGAGTGTAGTGGCATAGAGTAGAGTGCAGCAGTATAGAGTAGAGTAGCATAGAGTGCAGTGGCATAGAGTAGTGCAGAGTAGAGTACAGTGGCATACCGTGCAGTGGTATGGAGTGCAGTGGTATAGATTGTTGTGGAGTAGTGTAAAGTGGAGTAGAGTGAATCACAAGGCGTAGAGTGAAGTAGAGGTGCTCTTTCAGGATACAATGGTCCTAATCAGCCTAATTAGTGTCTAATCTAAAATGTGGTCAACATGTTTGCCTGATTTACATAATATATAAGCCAGCTGGCTCACTTCTAGATAGATAATGGTCATACCCACTCAATACTCCTAAACATTTGCTTTGACTAACTTCCCGAAGAAATTTTGCACCACACAGACTCACCTGAGTGTGTAAAATTCAATACACCCACCTGTGCCTGCTGACGATTGGTTCATGAAATTGGTTGTTCAACCCCCATTCAGGCGCTGCATCTAACAGTGGATGACGTCACGGCCCGAGTATCATAACTGATACCACTCAGAGAAAATATGAATTATCTAACATCTATATGACATGACTCCTGCAGGACCTTTTTCCTTCAAAGAATATGTTGACTATGAAACATAAGTACAATACACGCCTATGGAACTAATTTTGTTAACCGCTGGCAGACAGTTAGAGATCTGACACCCAATATGGTGGGCCAAGTCAGGGCTCCAGCATTCACACGTAGCCGAGCCTGTACGCAGGCACACCATGCGTCGCCATAAGAGGCAAGCAGAGTAGGTTTGAAGGAGGACACCACATTGCGTTTGAGTAAGTAGAACTAGAAACTCATTGACTACCATTACCAGCTTCCAGGTAGTCTGACTTCGACTGTACTGAGCCCTCTCCCATCCCTCTCTTTTTACTCACAGGACACTAATATGCATTCTACTCTGCCCTAACCTCAAGGAGCCATTACTTACCTACCCTGGGGTAAGTGATAATTGGCTCGAAAAATGATGGTGTGCTTCATTTACAACCATCACAGTGATATATTGGTTTAAATAAAAAATGTTGTTGCCATTTTATAAAAGAAAACTCATTGCACTATTCTTTGATTGATAACAATTTGTGCATGTGTGTTACACCACCGTGGGGCATGCAGTGAAAGCACTTTTACGGGCATGCAAAGTGATTTCAGATGAATAACCAGAAATATGTATCCTTCTAATGTTTGTTTGTCTGTGTAATGTTTGTCCCTTTGTGTTCCAGATTATGATCCAGATTAGGGTACAATTAATGAATTGTCCCCCTCTAGCAAGTAAGCCATATCTAGAGTTCAGGAATGGTTTGTCTACCTGTAAAAACTTTTAAAAGGAAGTGGTACAAATAAATGGACATGGTGGATGAGAACTGTACCTGTTGCCAAGCAGGACCTGAGACACTCGAGCATGTTATATTTTTTGTCCTTTGTATAGACAGTCTCGAGTTAAATGGATAGTTCCACTTTCCAGAAACCTGGGAGCTAGGAAGCACCAGGAGACGTTCATAATACTGCAGACAGACTCAAACTGCATTGTTGTATTCTATATGGCCAAATTCCTAATAGCAATGTGGATCGTGTTCACTTGGTAGTCTTTAAAATGCCATTTTTACCGGGGTCCCTTTATATAGTATTGTGCTACTTGAACAAATCGCAGTCGACTTATGTCTTTTAGTATTTATAGGATATAATTATTGTATTTTATATTTTGTTTTAAAACACAAGTATTTTTTATGGTCGATCTTTGTGTTTTTTTAAAGGAAAATTAATTTTATTTGCTGCTACTGTAATGGACCGACAAAAGACTATTTAAAAGTTTTATGTTGTATTATTTGTGTTTGTCAGCGCTCTGTTCTGTGTAATACATTTTTAATCTCAAGTCATCAAAATAAAGTCTATTTGATTGATTGATTGTAATGTTTGTCCCTTTGTGTTCCAGATTATGATCCAGGTCAAAGTAAAATTAATGATTTGTTTGACCTGTACTTGACTGATTACTATGACACAAAGCATAGAATATGGAATCTAGTCATCCTGCAGTGTAGTTAGTTGCTGCTGGGTCCTGAAGAATCGCCACTAGATCCGATAGGACTGTTACAGGCAAGAAACATGTTGACCACATTTTAGATTAGACACTAATTAGGCTTATTAGGACCATTTTATCCTGAAAGAGCACCACGATTTTAATTAGTTAGTGAGCTCAATCAAAGAAGATGTTTGACAAATGAACATCACTAAACCAATTTTAATTCACTCCTGTTAAGACATTACTCTATACACTACAAACAATAACCCACTCACCCCCACTTCAATATACAGCCTATATAAAAGATCTCCAGCAAACAACCCCTTCGTGGGTGCCCCTCGGGCATTGCAGCACCGGCCTGACGAGGAGCAAGCCCAATGATTAAGCATGACACCTCCAGGGTGTGTGAGGGCACTTGCTCCTATTGGAGCTCTCTCCTCATACTGGAACACTAGCCTCCCTCCTCTCCCCTCCTCCCTGTTTTTCTTCCTTTATCCCTAGGAACAGCACAACCCCATTTTTATATATAGCTTACTCATATTAGGAGCAAGTCTGCTGGACCTATAAAAAAAGCTCTTGGTTCCTCTTGGTAGAGTGCCTCTAAAATCAGCATATTTACCCAATTATATAATGGCTTGTCATCTCCATGTACTACGGTATACCGAATGTTACTGCAGTTTGCCATGGTCCAAAATATAACTAAGGCCTGGCTGTATTGTTGTATTGCGGTACCCTTACACTACGCATGGTGGCACATGAGCAATGCAATGTTTAAATCAGATACACAAAGCAATGTAAGACCACCATGCGTGGCCCTGCATTGATTGGTAAATCTGGAGAAATGCACTGCAGCACAATTCGCTGTTTCTGTTTCTCTACACACCATTATCTGCATTGATGCTAAATTTCACTGACATCCGTATGCCACTCCACTCTGTGCCACTACACTATTCACCACACAACTCTATGGTATTCCAGTCTAAACCACTCTAGTGTACACCAGTTCGCGCTTTACAAATACGGATTTACTCCACTCTACGCTAACCCTGGGCAGTGTACTGGTATACAGTAGAGTGGCATAGAGTAGAGTGGTAATGTGTGGAGTTGGGTGTGGCAGAGTGGTGTACAGTGACTGTGTGTGGAGTCGTGTGGCATAGAGTAGAGTGGCATAGACTACAGTGGTACAGACTAGACTAGAGTGGTGTATAGTGCACTGGCATACAGTGCAGTGGCCTAGAATGCAGTGATGCAGAGTAGAGTACAGTGGCATGCAGGGTAGTGGTTTAGAGTAGAGGGCAGTGGTGTTGAGTGTAGTGGAGCAGCGAGCAGTGTCATAGAAAACAGTGGTGCAGAGCAGAGTACAGTGGCACACAGTGCAGTGGCCTACAGTAGAGTGGTGCAGTGTAGAATAGAATGGCATAGATTTTAGTGTCATACAGTAGTTCAGGGTTGAGTGCAGTGGAGTACAGTGCAGTGGTGTAGAGTAGAGTTGTGCAAAGTAGAGTACAGTGACAGAGAGTGCAGTGGCATAGAATAGAGTGGTGCAGAGTAAAGTACAGTGGAGTAGAGTGTAGTGGCATAGAGTAGAGTGCAGCAGTATAGAGTAGAGTAGCACAGAGTGCAGTGGCATAGAGTAGTGCAGAGTAGAGTACAGTGGCATACCGTGCAGTGGTATGGAGTGCAGTGGTATAGATTGTTGTGGAATAGTGTAAAGTGGAGTAGAGTGAATCACAAGGCGTAGAGTGAAGTAGAGGTGCTCTTTCAGGATACAATGGTCCTAATCAGCCTAATTAGTGTCTAATCTAAAATGTGGTCAACATGTTTGCCTGATTTACATAATATATAAGCCAGCTGGCTCACTTCTAGATAGATAATGGTCATACCCACTCAATACTCCTAAACATTTGCTTTGACTAACTTCCCGAAGAAATTTTGCACCACTCAGACTCACCTGAGTGTGTAAAATTCAATACACCCACCTGTGCCTGCTGACGATTGGTTCATGAAATTGGTTGTTCAACCCCCATTCAGGCGCTGCATCTAACAGTGGATGACGTCACGGCCCGAGTATCATAACTGATACCACTCAGAGAAAATATGAATTATCTAACATCTATATGACATGACTCCTGCAGGACCTTTTTCCTTCAAAGAATATGTTGACTATGAAACATAAGTACAATACACGCCTATGGAACTAATTTTGTTAACCGCTGGGAGACAGTTAGAGATCTGACACCCAATATGGTGGGCCAAGTCAGGGCTCCAGCATTCACACGTAGCCGAGCCTGTACGCAGGCACACCATGCGTCGCCATAAGAGGCAAGCAGAGTAGGTTTGAAGGAGGACACCACATTGCGTTTGAGTAAGTAGAACTAGAAACTCATTGACTACCATTACCAGCTTCCAGGTAGTCTGACTTCGACTGTACTGAGCCCTCTCCCATCCCTCTCTTTTTACTCACAGGACACTAATATGCATTCTACTCTGCCCTAACCTCAAGGAGCCATTACTTACCTACCCTGGGGTAAGTGATAATTGGCTCGAAAAATGATGGTGTGCTTCATTTACAACCATCACAGTGATATATTGGTTTAAATAAAAAATGTTGTTGCCATTTTATAAAAGAAAACTCATTGCACTATTCTTTGATTGATAACAATTTGTGCATGTGTGTTACACCAACGTGGGGCATGCAGTGAAAGCATTTTTACGGGCATGCAAAGTGATTTCAGATGAATAACCAGAAATATGTATCCTTCTAATGTTTGTTTGTCTGTGTAATGTTTGTCCCTTTGTGTTCCAGATTATGATCCAGATTAGGGTACAATTAATGAATTGTCCCCCCTCTATCAAGTAAGCTATATCTAGAGTTCAGGAATGGTTGTCTACCTGTAAAAACTTTTAAAAGGAAGTGGTACAAATAAATGGACATGGTGGATGAGAACTGTACCTGTTGCCAAGGAGGACCTGAGACACTCGAGCATGTTATATTTTTTTGTCCTTTGTATAGACAGTCTCGAGTTAAATGGATAGTTCCACTTTCCAGAAACCTGGGAGCTAGGAAGCACCAGGAGACGTTCATAATACTGCAGACAGACTCAAACTGCATTGTTGTATTCTATATGGCCAAATTCCTAATAGCAATGTGGATCGTGTTCACTTGGTAGTCTTTAAAATGCCATTTTTACCGGGGTCCCTTTATATAGTATTGTGCTACTTGAACAAATCGCAGTCGACTTATGTCTTTTAGTATTTATAGGATATAATTATTGTATTTTATATTTTGTTTTTAAAACACAAGTATTTTTTATGGTCGATCTTTGTGTTTTTTTAAAGGAAAATTAATTTTATTTGCTGCTACTGTAATGGACCGACAAAAAGACTATTTAAAAGTTTTATGTTGTATTCTTTGTGTTTGTCAGCGCTCTGTTCTGTGTAATACATTTTTAATCTCAAGTCATCAAAATAAAGTCTATTTGATTGATTGATTGTAATGTTTGTCCCTTTGTGTTCCAGATTATGATCCAGGTCAAAGTAAAATTAATGATTTGTTTGACCTGTACTTGACTGATTACTATGACACAAAGCATAGAATATGGAATCTAGTCATCCTGCAGTGTAGTTAGTTGCTGCTGGGTCCTGAAGAATCGCCACTAGATCCGATAGGACTGTTACAGGCAAGAAACATGTTGACCACATTTTAGATTAGACACTAATTAGGCTTATTAGGACCATTTTATCCTGAAAGAGCACCACGATTTTAATTAGTTAGTGAGCTCAATCAAAGAAGATGTTTGACAAATGAACATCACTAAACCAATTTTAATTCACTCCTGTTAAGACATTACTCTATACACTACAAACAATAACCCACTCACCCCCACTTCATCATACAGCCTATATAAAAGATCTCCAGCAAACAACCCCTTCGTGGGTGCCCCTCGGGCATTGCAGCACCGGCCCGACGAGGAGCAAGCCCAATGATTAAGCATGACACCTCCAGGGTGTGTGAGGGCACTTGCTCCTATTGGAGCTCTCTCCTCATACTGGAACACTAGCCTCCCTCCTCTCCCCTCCTCCCTGTTTTTCTTCCTTTATCCCTAGGAACAGCACAACCCCCATTTTTATATATAGCTTACTCATATTAGGAGCAAGTCTGCTGGACCTATAAAAAAGCTCTTGGTTCCTCTTGGTAGAGTGCCTCTAAAATCAGCATATTTACCCAATTATATAATGGCTTGTCATCTCCATGTACTACGGTATACCGAAATGTTACTGCAGTTTGCCATGGTCCAAAATATAACTAAGGCCTGGCTGTATTGTTGTATTGCGGTACCCTTACACTACGCATGGTGGCACATGAGCAATGCAATGTTTAAACCAGATACACAAAGCAATGTAAGACCACCATGCGTGGCCCTGCATTGATTGGTAAATCTGGAGAAATGCACTGCAGCACAATTCGCTGTTTCTGTTTCTCTACACACCATTATCTGCATTGATGCTAAATTTCACTGACATCCGTATGCCACTCCACTCTGTGCCACTACACTATTCACCACACAACTCTATGGTATTCCAGTCTAAACCACTCTAGTGTACACCACTCCACTCTACGCTAACCCTGGGCAGTGTACCCCGCTCCGCTCGCGGAGTTTGCGGAGTTTTCTGCACTCCGCGTTAAGCGGAGTTCGCGGAGTTCCGAAAAACTCCGCTTTGCGTTGCGGAGTGGAGTTTTTTCCTTGCTCGCATTCGTCAAGGTCACGTTGGCGACCGCGAGCAAGGAAAATCAACCTCCCAGTGAGATTTTTCCTCGTTCGCGATCGTCAACATCAAGTTGGCGAGCGCGAGCGTGGAAAATCAACATCCCGGCGTGATTTTTCCTTGTTCGCGATCGTCAACATCAAGTTGGCGAGCGCGAGCGTGGAAAATCAACATCCCAGCGAGATTTCTCAATGCGGGGGGGTCAGGTTTCTCATTGCGAGTGGTCGCGTATGCTCACGACCGCTCGCGTTGAGAAACTGCCCGTTCGCGTTGAGAAAGCTGCCGCTCGAGTAAAAATCTACTCGAGCAGCAGAAAAGGGAAGCTTGCGCTGTGCATGGTGCCGTTCGCAATGAATGCACAGGGCGGACAAGCATCCGGCACTGTGCGAGCGGCATTTTTCTATTATACTCCACCACTCGCGGAGCTCTGCGTAGTGCGACAGAGGTTTTTTTGCACTTCGCGGTATTCCGCGTAGTGCAACTCCGCGAACTCTGCCCAGGGTTACTGTACGTACCTCCACTCAATGCCACACCACTGTACCGCACCACTATATTCTATTCCACTCCACTCTATGCCTCTCCACTATATGTGACCCCATTCTACGTGACTCCTTTCTATGCTACTACACTGTACGCACCTCCACTGTATGCCACTCCACTCTAAGTCACTCCACTGCCCGCCAATCCACTGGACGCTGCTCCACTATACTCTATTCCACTCTATGCCACTCCACTGTATGCCTCTTCACTCTATGATATTCCAATTTATGGCACTCCACTCTACCCTATTCTACTATATGCCACTCCTTCTCCAATACCCCACTCTACACTAGTCCACTGTATGTTACTCCATTCTACGACCCACTCCAGTGGAGGGCACTCCATTCTATGCCACTGCATTCACTATTCCATTGGGCGCCAGTCCAACCTACGCCACTTCACTTTATGCTAGTACACTCTACCCCAGTTCACTTTATGCCACTCCAGTCTACACCACTCCACTGTACACCACTCCACTGTATACTACTCCACTATATGCTATTGCACACTATGTCACTCTACTTTTCAACACTCCACTCTACGCCACTCCACTCTAAGCTTTTACACTGTACACAACTCCACTCGGCGCCATTCTACTCTTTGATATTACACTGTACGCATCTCTATTCTATGCCACTTCAGTGTATATCACTCCACTGTATGCCACTCCACTATACGCTGCTTCACTATATGCTATTCCACTCTACGCCATTCCACTATTCACTAATCTAGACTATGCTATTCCACTGTATACCATTCCACTGTACAACACTCCACTGTATGCTATTTCACTGTATGCCACTATACTGAACACTACACTACTCTACACCACTCCAACATATGCCACTCCACTCTATGCCACTCCATTCTACACTATTCCATTGGACTCCACTCCACTGTATGCTATTACACTCCATTGAGTGTCCCACTCCATTGAAGGCCACTCCAGTCTACACCACTTCACTGTCTGCCATTGCACTGTATGCTACTCCACTATATCCTACTTGACTGTACGCCACTCCACTGTACGCCACTCCACTCTAACTTATTCCACTGTTTGGCACTCCACTATACATTACTCTACTATATACCACTCTGGTGTATGCTATTCCACTCTATGCTATTCCACTCTGTGCTATTCCACTCTGCTCTATTCTACTCTACGTCACTCCACTGTACTCCACTCTGTGCTATTCCACTGTACACCACTCCACTCTACACTATTACACTGTACATATCTTCAATCTTTGCCACTCCACTGTGTGCCACTCCATTCTATGCCATTCCATTGGACGTCACTCAACTGTATGCCACTTGACTGTATGCTATTACATCTCACTGTACACCTCCTCACTATACACTAATCTACTGTACGCCACTCCAATGTTTGCAACTACACTATGTGCCATTACACTCTACACCACTCCACTGGACAATATTCCTTTCTATGCCACTCCACTGTATACCACTCCACTATACGCTACTCCACTATATGCTATTTTACTGTACACCAATCAATCTATGATATTTCACTGTATGCCACTCCACTGTATTCTATAACACTCAACGCCACTCCAGTGTACTCTCCTCCACTCTGTATAACTCCATTCTACAAAACTCTACTACACTCCATACCACCTTACCAGACAGTACTCCACTCTGTCCCCGTACACACCACTGTCCAAATTTGTACTCAACTCTACACCTGTACAATTTATTGTACAGCACTGTACTCCACTCTACCACAGTTTCCAACACTGTATGACACATCACTCCACTCCATTGAATGAGACACCACTCCAATTTATAACAGTTGCCTTGACTGTACGCTATGCCACTTAAATGTACCTCACTCCACTCTACGCTAACCCACTATACCCTACTCCACTCTACACCACGCAACTGTACACCACTCAACTCTATGCTATTCCATTCTATGCACTCCACTCTTCTACACTCCAGTGTTCGGTATTCCAATGTCAGCTCCTCCTCTTTGCGGTAATCTACTCTGCGTCACTTCAGTGTATGCCACTCACTCTATGCCGCTCCACTGTACAACACTCTTCTCCACTCTTTATAACTCCACTTTATTGTTGTGTAGTTCCTACTAATCCGTAGGATCTGTGCATTTTTTGGACAACATAAACTAAGAGCTTGGTGCCAAGACTGATTCCTGACACCCTGAAGGATATGTTGGTCTATAGACCAGCTAGCTCACAGTGCTACTGTCTGCCCCCTAACCTTACAATGGAGCAAATGGTTTCTGGCAACCACTGAACATGACAACCCTGACCCCTCAGGGATTGTGAAACCAGTACAGAACCTTTCGCTCAGTCACTTGTGCTTACTTATTCTTAGAGGAGTATACAGAGAATATACAGTGGGACGTTTTCAATATATTTATTGAGCCAACGTTATTCTTGTATAGAATACATGTGCTTCAATGATTAATAGACAGTTACAGACAAAAGTAAGTACAAGCACCAAAAGCGTGAATAGCAGATATAGTTCTACCATGGTGCTAAAAGAATGTATATATGCAGGCATATAAAACAAGGCAGGAATCGAGCCTATTCCTACTATGCGAACCCTACTCTAAGTGTACCTAGAGTGTGTGTAGGTATAGAGCCAAGAATTCCCCCACGGAATGATCCAACCTCATCACCTGCTGGGAGAGAATGAAGGACCCCTTCTTGGTCATGAACTGGACACCCCTCACAAGATGTCAGACCGCTGCGGGGTGAATTCTCAGCATGTATAGACCTCTGGTGTCAGCTGGAGTGCCTCTTTTGCTGATCTGTTGGGATGCTCATCTTTTATAATAGAAAGCAGCCTTGCGATGTGCATATAGATTAGGGATGTTATGGATATGTAGCTAGCGCTGTCGCCCCGTGGATGAAGATAAAGATGACTTTTGTACATAGTGCGAAAACAGACCTTGTACATGATGTTCAGAGCATTGTGATAATGTTGTGCAAAGCTAGATGTGCAAACAAGTTTAGTTTCAGGGAAACTAAACCAGCATTGTTGTGCACGCAAATATGTGCAAAAGATTGCTGCTGAAAAATAGGGCAATGTAAGGACTAAGCTGCTTCGCTATGTGGGCCTAACTCATAAATATAACACTATGAATGTCTGCTACACTTTATGCACTCTTCAACACTCTACTCCACTCTATTCCAGTGCACTCCACTGTCCAACTGTATACTCCACTTTGTGCCCATTCACTCCATTGTACAACACTCTATTCCACTATACAACACTTTTCTATTCTCGGAGACACAACTTTCCACTCTACTGTAGAAGATCCCACTCCAATTTATAACTATTTACTACCTATGCTATGCTACTCCACTCCACTCCATGTCACTCTACTCTACGACATGCCCATGCACTCTATTATACTTTACTCCACACTACGTTATGCCTACACTCAACTCTACTCCACTAAACGAGATTTTACCTCACTCTATGCCACTGTACAACATTCCACTCTACTGAGTTCCATTTTTATACACACTACTGTACTCTATGCAACTCCACTCTATGCCATTGTACTCTATAACACTCTATGTCAATCCACTCTGCCATACTGTACAACACTACTATAATGTACACCACTCCACTGTACGAAGCTCAACTAGACTGTATGCCACTCTACTCTACTGTAGTCTACTGCACTTTCCAGTACTGTACAATAGGCCACTGCACTGTACTGTATAACACTGTACTCCAATTTATGACACTTTACTCAACTGTATGCTATGCCATTCCACTCTACTGCACTCCACGCCACTATAATCTACAACATGCCAATCAACTCTATGACACTTTACTCCACTAGTTCAGTGTACTCCACTCCACTAAACTCCACTCTACTACACTTTATCCCACTGTACGCCATTGTACCATACTCAGCTCTACACCGCTACACTGTCCGAAACTCTACTCCACTGTATGCACCTCCACTCTACAACACTGTACTACACTCTATGCCACTCTATGCCACTCTATGACACTCTACTCCACTCTATGCCCTCCAATCTACACCAGTGAACTACACTGTTTTACACTTGATGGCACTCCACTCCTCTGTACGATACACCACTCCACTATATGACACAGCACTCCACTCTACGACACTCTCCTCCACTGTAGCCTACGACACTCCACGTGATGATACTCCACTCTGCGACACTTCACTCAACGATATTCCACTCTCAAACATTCTACTCCACTCTTTGACAGTCTACAACACCCTACTCTACTGTACAACATGCCAGTCCACTGTACACCTCCCTGCTCCAGTCCACTGTACAACTCACTGCTCCAGTCTACAATACTTGACTCCACTATATGAGACATCATACCACTACACTATATAACACTTTACTACACTATCTGATACACCACTCCAATCTACTCCACTGAATTACACTCTACAATATTCCCCTATACGACAATAGATTTTACAACACTCTCCTCCACTGTACTGTATGACACTCCACATAACCACACTACAAAACACTGAACTTTACGATTTGAAACACATTTATAGTAAACATAAAAAAACATTGAAATTCAATGAAAAAAACAAAGATTAAAGCTTAGTCATAGTTAGGAAAACTTTTTTTCCCTATACAAACCAAAGTTAAACTACACAAACTTTAAAAATTCTAAAGTTATAGTTATAGCTTTCATTTACAATTTATCCACCACCTTCAAATTATTATAAGTAGCGTACCTCGTTCCACACTCTTTTCAGCTCACTAACCAGGCAACACTTACTATAATTCGCCACTCTACCATGCACTGTGTAATGACAAATGATGATGTCATTTGAGAAGTTATAAGTGTTATGAATGCTATGATTTCACATGCTATTAGTGATGTAGCATATATATTTTAAATGTTTGGTAGTGGCTTGAAAGCTCACATTTAGCAGGCAAGTGGTAAAACTGTGAATTATTTCCTGTAAATCACAGTATGAAAATAAAGTGCAGGATATTTATCTTCTCTAGACAAATTACAAAGTTAAATGCATGTTTAACGCAGCAGTTTGTCTTTCTTTCCGTGCTGGTTAAAATAACAGTTCAGAGCATTATTCAGCACTCTGACAAGCTCATCCTTGCAGCCCAACCTACCATCTACCAATAAATCCTCCTGAGTGTGTGAAAATAAACATTGTAAATGAAGAAACATGTCAGCAAAAAATTAGTGTCTCACATCGGACTTTATTTTCTTTTTTATATATGTGGTACAAAAGAAGAGCACATTTTAGAATGTTTGCTTTTTAGTTTATTTCCCTTGCAATGTTCCTTGCATTTAAAATATGACTTATAACAATACATATTATTTCATAAATCACATTTAAATATTAGCCCATTATCGACAAAAAAGACACATTTCTCAAAACATTGACTGACATATTTGCAGTCTCAGGCAAACATTAAATACTAAATTGATTAACTCAAATGCTAACATCTTTCTAAAGAGAACTAAAATGAATTAATAAATAACATAACATGAAAAATTACATGATGAGCAACATGTATATTGTTGTCCTATATTGCCATCTCAAGGTTCAGACAGCGGGACCCCGCAAAGTACTGCAAGGACGAAGAAGCTGTGGATGTAACAGTAGGATGGTGGGAGTGTGGGACTTTAATGGTGGGTATATTATAGTATGTTGGTAAATGTGCGCACTTGAAAGTTGCTGCGTGGCTGGGTGATAGGGAGTGTCATCATCGACTGCAAAGCACTGCATTTTCCAGGATCAAAAATCTGTGGACGTAACAGTAGGAATTCGATGATGAGTGTATTAATGTATGTCGGTGAATGCGGGCATTTGAATGTTGGCATGTGGTTGTGTGATAAGGAGTGTGTTGTCATCGACTACCGGATGTGTAGACATTTAGGGGCCGATTACGATGCACCCCGGAAAGGCTCAGACCGATGGTCGGAGCCTTTCCGGGCCGCATCTCGGTTTACATTGCTCGGATTACAATGCTGCCGGCTGGCTTCTGATGGGCTTATGGAGCCTGTCAGCCAGTCGGAGGATGGCCGTAATCCCAAAGGGTGGTCTCTACACCCTTGAGATTGCGATACTCGGTCTCAGGCAGGCTTTTCATGTCGGACTTTCCACATGGAAAGCCTGTCGGAGAGCGAGTATGGGGGCCCTGCTGTGCGCTGCCTCCAGTTGGGGGCCATAGGTGATCCCCCTGTTAATCCCTGCACCCCGTGGCAGGCACCTTAACCCCTTCCATGCTCATGACGAGCTCAGCTCGTCATGCTGCGCAGTGCTCGTGTGCGCATGACGAGCTGAGCTCGTCATGAACCCGTCCGCTTAATGAAACGCCTCGCACAGGGCGAAAATCGGCCGCGCATGGAAGCGGTTAAGGGGCCTGTCACGGGGTGCAGGGATTAACACTACCTCCCATTTCCCTATGGGAGCATGTACTAGGCCGTAATACATGCTCCCTTAGAGAAATGTCGGAATGCAACCAAACAGTGTTCGGTCGCATCATAATCAGGAGGTTGGGACCGCCAACCGGAGGTGGGTCGGTCCCAGTTCTGAGACGGTTGCGTCCGCCCGACATTGTAATGGGCCCCATAATCGTGGGTTGTGCAGTGCAGTAATATATATCATGTGTGCTGGTGGATGTGTTGTGATTTCGCTGGGTGTGTTGTGTGTTTATTGATGTATGATGCTGATTTTGTAGGTGTATAAATGATAGTAAGGTTCTTGGGTGTGTAGTATGCAACTTCAGGGTGAAATGATGTTGAAATAATGTGCAACATTGCGAAAAATATATGTCTGATGAAATGAATGTTGATGGCCTTGGGACGCGAGATGAAGGGGGCACCGTCAATTGGGGATTTTCTTATTTTTTAAATTTTAATAGTAAAGACAAAATACACAGATTTTTCAGTTTTAACTATCTTTCAACTTTAATTTTTATAGGCAATATGTTTTTCAAAATATTTTTAATTTTAATTAGTATAAAGTTTTAAGTATAAGTTTAACATTTGCAAATGTCATGTATTTATTAAGTGAAATATTTTTGCACTATGACTTAAGTTTGGTATGATTATATATTGTTCTGTTAGAAAAAGAAGACATGTTAGTAGTATAAATAATTTGGAAGAATACTGTTTACATATTTAAGGTGTTTATTTTATACCCATTATCATTAAATACTATAGTCGAATATAAAACACATATGCATGGATCAGACTCCCACACCTGAAAGTAAAATCAGAAAACACTGTTTTACGAGTAAGATAGAATCTAAAGGTTATAAAGAGGATATGTTTAGGACCATTATATCAAAAAATGAAACATTTAAATGCTGTTACGCTATGACAGACAGCTAAATGATGAGTTGTGAGCCAGTTTAGACATGTTAACTGAAATCCAATACAGCAAGGTATTTATTTGTAAAAGGGAAAGTGGACTTTGTCTTGGTAAAATAAGGTAATCGAAACTCTTATAAATTGTGAGTCATGTAGAGTGCAGCCTTACAAATGGTGATGAAGAGGACAGATAAAAGTGTTCCTATGACCCACACAAGGAACATTTAGGATGAATTATCGCCAGCGTGAAGTTTACTAACCGTGCCAAAAGGATGACCTGCGAACATTTTAAAGTGACGGATGCGAGAAAGCATAAAGCGGAATATATATGTCTCTGTAGAGAAATGGAACCAAGAGTGAAAAAATCCATCTCTGCAGGGAGCAGCTCTATTGTAGGTCAACTGATTTCAGATATTATTACCTGCCTCTACGTGATCTGTACTATTTAATCTGTGGACACCCAAAGCCAATGCATGGGCTCATTTGTTTCAAGGAATGCCACTCACCCTTGCGACCTCATCCTCCCCCTTTCATGCGGTCTAGCCTATCTTCCGGAAATTTTTTGATTTCACACTAAATTTTGAATGACTCCTTACTGATGTTTACTAGGCCAGTGGCAAGCACGTTGTTGAAAACAATGTGAGAAAGTTGTGCTTACTTGTCACTTCATACATGTATCAATTAGACCAAATGGTAGTAGTAAGCATCCACAAACAAGCAATTAATAGTACAAACAAAGGTGCCCCAGCTGATACAGAAAAGATTCAGGAAACGTTCAAAAACATGTTTACCATTTTGCTAGTGATGCAGGATTGGACCTTTCAGGTCTTTTCATCTAATTCTGTGTCCAGATGTCACTACCTCTCTTCCAGAGTTCCTCAGGGCTTGGCTCTGAGCCTGATGTTATTAAACATCTTTGGGGCATATTCTCAAGGACTCATCGCCGAGTTAGCAGCACTTTATCGCTGCCAAAGTGGTGATAGAGTTATCGCCCCATTCACAAGCTGATGCTAACAGCCGATACCGCCAGTTTTCCTGCAATAGCAGCCGCAAAAAACATCGCCACGGATGACACCGGCAACTAACGGCAATGAGATGCAGAGTAGGCGTTCCTGTGCAAAAATCCGCAAAAACATCACTACGCAATATTCTCAATGACCAGCCCGATCGGCGATAAGAACCCAAAACAGGCGATAAGGCGCGTTAGCAGCAGGGATTTAACACCTGCTCTTACCTGGTGTTAAGTCGGACGACAACCTGCACCACATAAGGGAGCACAGACCAGAGCCACACCTGAAGAACAACAGATGCCATGGAGCTACTGACCATGCAGCTCGGAGCCCCAAGAGGGCCACAACACCCACCGCCCACCACACCCAGGCCCGCCACCCCCGGACCCCCGCCTCCCCCGGACTACCACAGAGGCAGCGCAGACAAAGACAGTGGACCTACAGAAAACGCACCAGCCTCACAGACTTAAAGCCAGAGGAAGTCATTGCCCACTACAGGCTCAAAAGGACAACCATCCTCCGCATCCTGACCCACATTGCCCACAGGCTGACGGTACCAACACAGCGGACAACCAACATCCCTCCGCAGACAAAGCTGCTGGCTGTGCTGCACCTGTTGGCCTCTGGTACATTCCAACCAACAACTGCCAGAGTCGGAGGAGTCTCACAGCCAGCCCTATCCAAGTTCGTCACACCTGTCTTGGATGCCATCATCAGCTTGGTACCCCAGTACCTTCACTTCCCCACACTGCGCAGGAACAGCTGGAGACCAAGCAAGGCTTCTACGCCATAGCTGGCTTCCCGCACGTGTTGGGGGCAATCGACTGCACACATGTACTCCTCGTGCCCCCTGCCGACACTGCACACAATTACCGCAACAGGAAGCACATGCATTCCATCAATGTGCAGGCAATAGTGGACCACCGTAAACTCTTCACCAATGTCGTCGCCAACTACCCAGGCAGTGTGCATGATTCCTTCATCTTCCGACAGTCCATCATCCACCAGCGCTTTGAGGCTGGCACCTATGGGAATGCATTGCTCGTTGGTAAGTACCAAATGAACACACCACACACCTGAACTCCACAGTCATGCAACTCACGACTCTGGGAATGCCCACGTTACAAACTCACATACAACATGCCAAACAACATGCCCACCTACCAGACACGACAGCACAACTTACTGTGGTAACCTGGGCTAGCCATGTACACAAGCCATCAATGGCATGGCACCTCAGCCACACAATAGCAGATTGTGGGGAGAGGTGGGAACCAGGCATGTGCGAAGGAGGCAAGTGACCCATGGATGAGAATGTACACAATGCCAAGTGTGGCGTTGATGTGCTGGCCATACTGCAGTATGCAGACCACAGACATGTCCATGTCGACACATGCTGCTGGTGTTTGGAGTGTAGTGGACAGTGGACGCAACCATGTCACCCCAGGCAGTGGGAAGATCGCGGAAATATAGCTTGTTACGTCCCCTCCTGTAAGCGTGAGCGGAGTGGGCTGGCCCGGCGTACGCCAGGCCAGCGTAGGGGTGTGAATAAAAAGCCCGTTGCACTGGGCGTGGTTCTCTTCTGGAATGGCCAACGTGTCTGCCAGGGCAGCGCCTCTCAGTCCGCCACGAGGCCGACGCCGTGAGCGGCGGTGCTTGCGATCCTGTGCGCCTGCTGCACCCCAGGCCGCTGGTCCCCAGACCCGCCTTGGCCGCCCCTGTGCAACCAGGCCTCACTGCTCACCTGCTGACACCGGCGTGTGTCAAAGAGGGCCCACCACGTGCCGGTGCAAGCTCCAAGCCCGAGGCCTGTGACCATGGAAGCCTCCTCAGACCATCACGGCCTCCGCGACACAGGCCCCCAGCACTCCTTTCTCGTTGACATACTCCACTGCTGCCTCCGGCCTACACTGCGGTCCAGTAGGTCACACATTTGAAACTGAGTCTTGATTTCATGATGGCCGAGGTCATATGTTTATGGCAGCGTTTATATCACTGTACTCCCTTCGATCTGGTGCCACCAACTCTGTGCATCGCAAGCCAACGACACTTGTCTGTGGGCCCTTTCTGACTACTGCCTTCGGCCTACACTGTGGTCAAGTAGGTCACACATTTGGAACTGAGTCTTGATTATTCAATGGCCGAGTCCATATCATTGTATGCAAGGAGAGGAGTAAGAGGAAGACGCGGTTCAGTCCGGAGGAAAAAAGGATCATCGTCATGGAGGTGATCGAACACTACCAACAACTGCTCTGGTGCCACTAATTCTGTGCATCGCAAGCCAACGACATGTGGCTGTGGGCCCCTGCTGACCGCTGCCTCTGGACTACACAGCGGTCAAGTAGGTCACACATTTGGAACTGAGTCTTAATTTACTTATGGCAGAGTTTATACCATTGTACAGGCCTCATTGCAGACTGCATCCCCTTTTAGCTCTGGTGCCACTAACTCTGTGCCCCGAAATTCATGGACACTCTCTGGTTGAACTTTGGTGGCATCTGAGTCTATGGCCTGGGGGTTGTCTTCATCATCATGTAGCTGATACTGACTTGGTGTAAAAAAATGAGTCTGTAGCATTCATCTCCTCCATATTGCCTGTTTCTGCTTGGTTCTGCCCTCTGCATCCTGCCCTGGAAGAACACCTTCCACTGTCTCCCAAAACACTGCGCGACATTCACCTTCGACACCGACGAGGACCCGCTCAGCTCCCGTGGCCCTACCTCAGTGCACCGCAAGTCACCGTCCCATGGCGTTGTGCCTATGCCGTCTGCAGTGCATCCGGGGCCACTAACTCTGTGCAGCTCAAGTCATGGACCATTGCTGTTTGAACTTTGAAGTTCTGATTGTCTGATCACTGTTGTAGTTGTTGCCAGCACCAACCACTCCCTGAGGGCTGGCTTACACTCACCCCACACCCATCCAGCACAGGCGTCACTGGACATGTGGCCCTGGCAATAAAAGGGACCGGGCGCACGTGCCCGTAGCCAGTTCCACAAACTATCTAAGTGTGTCCGTGTGGCCATTATGTATGCATGAGGGCCCCGGGCCCTACCACATGACATTGTGCTGTGTACAGCGGATGCAACCATGTCACCTCAGGCAGTGGGGAAGACCTGGGACATGTAGTTGTGTCGTACCCCCCTGTAAGCGTAAGCGTAGTGGGCTGGTGTACGACAGTCCAGCGTAGGGGTGTGGATAATCAGCCCTGGGCTCTGGGCGTTGCTAAGTGTTGGCCTTGCCAAGGAAGTGACTATTTCGTGTGTCTCTGTTGTAGTGTCGGCGCCACCCCTCCCGCAATGGACAATGTTGCGATGTAGCATGCCCCCGGAGTGCGGGCTCAGCCGAAGGGATAAATGAAGGAGCGCAAGCCCGCTCGGGGTCCGGGATCATACATGCCAACTGTTGTGTGTGTCGCTATTACCGCAGCATAGGCCAAAGGTCTACCCTCAACCGCATCGCGAGTTCAGCCAGCCATGAACTCTACATCTGTGTCCGCCCTAACCTTACCATAAGCCTACACACACGTGGCCGCCCACCTTCAACGCACAACATCACAGTGTCGTTGTCAGGCTTGTGGACATGCGCAGACAGGCATGACAATGGTGTGCCGTAGAAGTGCAAGTGATGCAACCGCGCTGCACACACTAGTACATAGGCTCGGGGGGATGGAGGAGCAGCAGTGAGGCTACGTAATACACATTGATGCCGCTCATTTGCTACAAGCAGTACCTGTCAAACAGGAATCACTAAGTCACACATATCACACACCAATGAACTAGTGAGCCTGCCAACACATCATGCAGAACCAACTATTGACTCATGTCTCCATGCACTGTCACAGGTGATCAACGATATGCACTCTGCCCTTGGATGATGACACCCCTCCGAGCCCCGAACACATAGGCCCAGAGGCAGTACAATGCGGCCCACAAATGCACCAGGGGCATCATGGAACGCACATTTGGCGTGTTGAAGTCACGGTTCAGGTGCCTGGACATCACAGGTGGAAGGCTCCTGTACAGCCCAGGCATCGTGTGCAAGATGATTGTTGCATGTTGTGTGTTGCACAACATATGTGTGCGCACCAATGCCCCATGGCTACAAGTGCCAGATGCACTGGATGATGATGAGGAAGATGAGGCAGGTGGACCACACCCCACTGCAGCAGCAGCAGGACTAGCCCGTAGGAACACCATCATTGACAATTTCTTCACATGAGCACGTCACATTGTCACAGTCCATAGCAATCATGGGACAGTACAAAATGACCACAGGCACAGCATGTGCAAATAAACTCATTACAACACACATTCCCTGTGTGCAGGTTACTCCTCTGTACAAGCACATCACTCTGACAAGTGTAAGTGCAACATGTGCTAACAATCTCACTAATTGGAAATAGATGGTGGGTGTGTCACCTCTGTACAGAGGGGCTGTTTGGGTGTCACGTATTCGAAATGCCATTTCTGTGTGTCAAAGATAGTACGGAATCCCACTCAACAGTCAACTGACTGTTTGTGAGGAGATGCCTATTTGATGCGGGACAGTGGACATTTGTACTACATCATGGATGTGAGGTTTTACTCGTACATTGTCAACTCACAGTTTCCTGCTATGCCAGATGTGATTGGCCATTTTGTACACACATGGGGCACCAGTTGTGTCCTGTGTTCTGTTGTGAAAGTGTTGCAGTTTGTACCACATTGTTATCAATGTTGAGGTGCTCTTATTGTTATGTGTGTGTGCTGCATTGTGGGTGAGTCGCTCCTGCAGCTCTGATTTGGCTGCCCCTTCTCCCTTTCTGGCGGGGTGCCTTTCACTTCTGTGCTTCTACAGTGCTGAGATGTTGCATGCTTGGGTAAATTGGGCTCTTGGTCGAGTTGTGTCTCTTGGGCATGGTTTGTCCGCAGATGTGTTGTTGACGTCAGGGGTTGTTTGTGCACGTAGTTGTGTCAGAGTGTGACCTGCTCCTTTCCAGATGTGGTCCACACTCAGTCACCTCAGTGTTGTGGCGTACACCATGTCATGGTAATTGGACTGCAGCCATGCTAATCGTCATGCAGTGTCACTTGCATTGTCAGTGTGGCTCACGGACCCGCAGCTTTGCTGGGTTCAGCACATGTGCATGGGTTGGTTGTGAGATTGGTGATGTGTGGGGAGGGCCCCCTCCGGGCACATTGTCAACGGGGGCCTACTTGCTGTTTCAATGTGTGCTGCAGTGTACCAAGGAGATCAGGGACATGATCCAGAGTCATTGTGGGTGTGCAGTGTGCTCTACTTAATTGTGCATGTGTGCCATTGTGCCCATCTCCCCCGTCCCCCAGTCCCTGGTCGGTACTCACCCTGTTGATGTTGTGTCAGGTCATGTTGAGCAGTGTCCGGATCCACTACTCCTGGCACCGTATCCCGACTGATGACTAAGGCCACCATTTTCTCCATGTTATCCAGCTCCTGGTGTGCCGCTGGACCCCCACCTCCAATCTGCGTTGCTGCTTTCATGTTGGCATCGAGTTTCTTCTTGGTTTTGCCCTTCACATCATTCCAGCGCCTCTTGGCCTCTTCCATTGTCCTCCTCAACTCTGCAACTGCATTCACATGGTCCAAGATAGTCTGCCATGTTTGCGTCTTTGTTGCCAATGACATGTTGGTGGTGACGAACAGTTGTTGGTAGTGTTCTGTCACCTCCGTAACGATGAGGCAGTTTTCCTGCGGCCTGAACCGCGTCTTCCTCTTCCTCTTCTCCTTGGCCTTCCCCGACCCCGAGGTTCCTTGCTGGTCGTCTGTGGGGCTTGTGGGGTTCGCGTTGTCCTCTGCAGTCCGTCCGGGGGCATCCATGGTGCTACGCAGGTTAATTATTCTTGTCTCTTTATTTTTCTGCTTTTATAGTGCATTTTCCCGCATGACTCGTGGGAATTGCAGGCCTGTCGCTGGTTATCGCTGATTTTTGTATCGCGATTTGGGGCATCGCAAGTTTTTTTGCGTTTGTGTTTCGCATTTTTTGGGCGTCGCGTTAATTTTAACGCAGTCATTTGGCGCGTTATTGTGAGACTATTGCATGGTGCCGCCGGGTTGAGAATACAACGTTAACACAGTGTTATTTTCCCGCGATGGGCTGCGATGTGCAAAGTTGCGTTAAGCTAAATTTGCGATGATTATCACACGTTCTTGAGAATATCCCCCTACGTTCGTCTACTTGCTGATATTGTTGAAGGCTGTGGCCTGACTTTGTTTTCTTACACTGATGACAATCAAATCATCTTTTCTTTGTCATCTGCGGATTGTCACAGCTCAGACACTCTGAACTCCTGTCTCCTTAAGGTTTCTACCTGAGTGAATAGAAGCTCGATAAATTTAAACCGGAACAAGACAGAGATTATGCTAATGGGTAAGAACCCCCTGCTCTGGATTCTCCAAGAGTGGCCTGACACCCTAGGAGCCCTTCCTATGCCAGTTTCTAAGGTTAAGAACCTAGGTTTCTGCCTGGTTGATGAACTATCTATGAAAATCCAAATTTCCAGGTCAGGGTAGCTTCCACTCGTTTCACAGTCTTGAACTGACTAAAGAAAAAAATTTGGATGCTCCCCTTTATGGCTCAGTGAACGATTTTTCAGGCCTTGATTTTATTGAGGCTGGACTACTGGAATATTGTCGTTCTAGGGGCTGGTAAGTCCTCAATCAGACGCCTATAAGTGATTCAGAATTCTGAGGCAGGCTTCTATTTCATCTCCCCAAGCATCCCTCTGTGTCTAGCCTTCTTCTAAACCTACACTGGTTTCCTATGGAAAAGGGCAAATAATTCAAAGCCCTATGCTACATGTATAAAGCAATGTCGAATGTCAGTCCACACTAACTGCAACAGTTAGTGGAACCCTACCACCACAATCGCTTACTTCAGTTGAGCAACCAAAGCCTCTGTAAAGTCCCTAGAGCTAAAAAAGTCTGCCTGGGCAGTCGCTCATTTTCTTACTTGGGCCCTAAGCTCTGGAACACGATGCCCGAATCACTGAGACTCTGCCAGTATTTGACCATCTTTCACAAAAACCTCAAAACCTGTCTGTACTGACTTTACCTGCTTCTTCTGGCTAGTTACTTACCTCTGTCTAGCCCTGGGAAACCCTTTTGGGTAGCTATGTGGTGTAAAAGGCCTTATAATAAGTCAGGCACTAAGGGGCAGATTATCAAAGGTTTTGCATCATCCTTACGCCATGCAAGAGGACGCTGGGTGATGCAAAACCTAGAATGATATTTACCAAGCTACGCAAGGTCACTTTGCATGGCCCTGTGTGGCATGGTAAATCTGGAGTAACGCAAAGCTGCACAAGTTGTGGCTTTGCATTACTCTGCCTCGGGCAAGGCTGGACTGGCCACGCCGGGCATTGGGAGTTTCCATAGGAGGCTGGAAGGGAGGAGAGCCAGTTTTGTTAGTGGGGGTCAGTTTTGTAGCAGTGCAGCAGTTTTGAAAGCACTGAAAAGTTCTTGCATATCCAGCAGTTTTAATGTAACAATAAAAGTGTCAAGATAACTCGTGATTAATGTACCTTCTGAAGAAAGATGGGAGTTTTGTCTCGTGGCAGGTTTGACACATCTAACGTAGCACAAAGGATTAATATGCCTGCTGTAAAGAACGTGCCCCATGCATATCAACGAACAGTATTTTATGTGCATATCTCAGTGGGTTACTGCTTTTGTTACAGAGATTCTTTTGGTACTGTGCAGTTCATAGGTTACAATCATAATCTAGCACAGTGATCTATGAACTGCCATCAAAGAGCTGCTTGCAAACTGCATGGTACAGTGTGTTTTTTTTCAGTCTTTAATTATCCAGATGTAGCTAAAAAAGGTTTGTTTGGGTAGAAATACATTCTTATTATTAAATTCAACTTAAACCACTGTGGTATGTTCTGAATCCTGAGTTTGGGCATCTCCAGACCAAGTGCTCTTAAAAAAATGTCTACCAGTATGGGTGATGTGAATCCTACACATTGTAGTCCCCTTTGCCTTATGGAAAAAAAAATTATATACACTGATTTACACACGTATGATTCATTGCCTCTGTGTGTGTGTGTGTGATGTAAACTGCTCCAAAACTCTACACTCGTAGGAGAGGTGCTATTCAACAGATGAAATACATGTGAGAGAGGGCCTATGGAGAGATGAGAAGCACTGCTGGATGGTGATAGTAAGCAAAATATTGAAGAACCCCAACAAAGATTGTTGTATCCTGGTGCACAGTAAGGTCATCATTTACCATGCTTTAAAAGCTAATACAATTGAATATATAATGAGAAATGTGTTGTAGAATGCACCATTTCCCCCAAATTGTCTTGGTGTGAGAACCACCCAAAGCCCCCCTTTGTAGTGGATAGGCTCGCTCGCTGCACCTGCTATGCACTGTATGGGGCTGGTCTGACACAATTTTCCAGGGCTGCTTTGGGCTCCCAGTACGGCCCTAGCCTCAGGGAGGAGCTCCATGGGTGGAGTGTGGGTGTTCCCATGTATCCACCCATGGATTGTGGCGCATTCCCAAATTTACCATGAGTGCTGGCTCTGGGAATGTGTCAAAATGCTATGCCTTCCCACGGGAGGTGCAACAAGGAGCAATATGTTTATTTCTCCTTGTTTGTTTCCACATTCTACGTGTCCTGCATTCTTCAGCACAAATATAAAGAGGAAAACAGTTCAGGGGATTGTTTTTGTGCAGGAAGGGTTCCTTCCTGCACAAAAACAATCCTGCCAGCAATTTAAGGCCATAGCATCAATGTTGAGAGGGTGCCAGAATTGGAGTTAGGCAGCTGTCACGGGGCAGAGGAGCCAGGGGACTACAATGGACACTTGACACACTGGTATGATGCGCCTGCTATAGAACAAACTCTTCTTTTACAGCAGCAGGAGGACTGGAGGCAACATTCCCCCCCCTCGTGTGGAAGTATAGCGGATAAAGAGTACTGTCTCTTTAACTGGGACGCCGAGTCACCTTCCTCCTCCCCTATCAATGACGCGGACTGGAGCCGGCCAACAAAAAGAACGGAGACCCGGAAGGAGGTGTGTTACACCACCGGAGGACGAGAGAGCGCGGAGGAAGGAGAAGAACTGAGAGCAGCGGGAGTGACAGCGGGCGCCCGAGACGACCGAGAAGGAGCGGAGACACTGCGAGAGCCAGGAGGCCACCGGAACCGCGTTTCGCCCAGCCACGTTCCAGGAGGAGCGTGGCTTTCAGAGGTACGAGGGCGGTTTGCGGGTTGGGTAGGGAGGCGGGGGAGACCCGACGGCTAAGGGAGACAGTCCCTGCTTGACCCTTCTTGAGGTGTAGTCCCCTCCCTGCACACACACTCCTTTTTCTAGACGTGCGGCACTGGATTGACGTGTTCCCCTTCACCATCCCCTCCCTCCTTTGCACCACAGTGCACATAACGCTCACGATATCTACCCATTTCCTCCCTTTTTCCCCGAGAGCCACCGGAGACCGGGAAGAGACTGGAAGGTCGGAGGACCAGGCAGCAGTCCCCCGAAGACGTCCCCCGTCCATAGGCGCCACTTAGGAGGAGAGAGTCATCACAGCCCATCCTGACCCTACGAGGAACTCTGGCTTCTAACAGGAGACATGTACTCCATAAAATAAAACCCTGTCTACACCAACCTGTGTCCCTGCCCCTTACTTCGACCCCGCCACAGCAGCCCATACTGCGCCAGCGCAAGAAAAGGACAGGAATGTAATATGAGGTTAAATATTGTACAATCCTGCCCTCTCCCTGACGCTCACCACAGTGCAGCAATGTGTCTTGCTGTACTGCGCGACATTTTGATAAATCTGCCCCTGAATTCCTGCTATTGAAGGCACACATTTGTCATTTTGCAAAAGGCTGTGTTGCAAATTGATCTTATTATGTGATTTTTTTCCATTCGATTGACATGGTCTGGGCAAATACAGCCTGTTAAACAGATCCCAAACTGCATATGCCCATCCATTAACATAGAACAAGTTTTCCAATAAGTCTGACTACAGGGCCACCCCCCGCAGTGCTGTGATCTCTTGTGATGATTGAATTCCTCCAAATTGGGATGGAGTAAAACACTTATGCAATAGGAGAAAAGATAAGGTATCTGTTCCCCGTTTTTTCGCATAGGAGCAGCTACCTGCCCCTTGCAAATATAAATATAGGATGATTCCTGTTAAGTTCTAACCAGGGAGGACAATATTGTTTGCCCTGAAGAAAGTCCAGGACCCGATTGGGCAACTATTTTTACGGACTGGAACATGTTGGCACTAGGGTGATAGGACCATTCCCCCTAACGACCCACATTTACTTTTTTAATTTTAATATCCGCTACGGTTCCACTAATAAAGGGATACATGGATCTGCAGGAGGAGTTTTAATCTTTAAACCCCCTGGCCATATTATTTTAAGCGCTCCCTGAAATGCAGTCGAGCCCACCCTGACCTTTAGGAGTCAGGGTGAACCCGATGATGAAGCATGACACTACTAGAGTGTGTGAGGGTTATATAACAAAAAGGTCACCACATTGCCAGTAGAAATCCAACAACGTGGAGGTGCCACATTGCAGGACTGGTACTTACAGTATCGTGCCGCAGTTCTCATTACTGTCCAACTGTATGGTTCCTTTGCGTCTGAAACATAGAGAGTATAATATAAGTTTCCATACAATTAGGGATTGCCCTTTTCCCTCTAACCATGTGTACCTATTAATCTTGGTATCCCAGATTTCCTGGGACTGGGTGTCTATGCTAGAGTTGGTCCCTCCCCTGGAACTCATTTCCCTCGGCGTGATTGAGATGAGTAGCCCTGCACTAGATGTTAAGGGCCACCCTGGGCCTGCAGACGGAGGTGGGAGAGGGCGTGTTTGTTCACTGATGAGGTGGCCTTGCTACCTCCAGAAATCTTTTTTCTATGAAGTCCCAGGGCCAGAGTCCTCCCCTATGGTGCCTCATCTGCTCATCCTGTCTACCTTGGATTGGATGTCGCTAGGCTGGGTGAAGAGATGCAGTGCAGTAATGGTGATGTTTACTAGTGTCCTATGGGGTTCTACTCTGCGGGGTTGGATCTATGCCTTGATCTTCCATAAGTATAGATAGAGGAAATATTTTGCTCTTTCAGAGGCTATCTCCTGAGATGGGTAAAGCCTGTTGGCACCTACGGCATGGGGTATCAATGAACATATATAACATGACCTGTTCATAGTTTGTGTGCCCATGGCGGTCATGTGTTGATACTAGATGTTGTGTAGGAGTGTGCTGTGTAGTGCTTGAGAAATGCTAGCATTTGGTTCAGTGTAGATGTATATGAGGTGAGAGAGGTCTCTGCACATGCTTTGCAAGAATGTAGAGGCAGAATTTACAAGAGTAGGCATACGTCTAGCTCCGGAAGGGCTCCAGAGGACCCCGGCTAAATAGAGCATGTAGAGAAATACAAAAATACATAACTTTTTGGGTGAGGTGTCTGTCATCGAGGTGCCCAGAAGTGTATTGTCTTGGTGCAGTGCAAACAATGTCTTTCAAGGGGTTGGTGCAGAAAGTTGACGTATCCTGTATTGCTTGAGCGAATGGCTTCGTAAAAGAAAGTCTTTTTGAAAGCTTTGGTCGAAGCAGTGGCAGGCTGCGGCAGTGTTGGTGCACTTTCATCTTGATTACGGACCTGCAGGATAAGAGCTGCAGGTTGTTGTTAAGCTTGCAAAAAATACATTGTTAGGCAATTGTTTGGAAAATACCTGCTTTTACATTTTACCCATGCACTCAATGGTTTAACTGTGAGCACATTTTTCATCATGGGGTCCTGTAAAAGAAGTGCTAAGGTTTTAGGATGAAGGTGAGTTTTAAATTGCTTTAAGAGGTGCTAGAATTTTAGAGGAGTAGTGAGTGTTAAACTGTTTTAATGCTCTTTATATTTGGGTTCCACCCTCTACTAGCTATGGTGGGGACAGTACTCTTTTCTAGTGGGCTGCGCCATTTAAAGGTGTGACTCTTTGATTGGGGCAAGGGTGTCTTATTGACCTGCATGTGCTGCGTACAATTTTGAAGGGAAGTGGGTGTCTGGATTTTGGGTTAATGTCTCCCTTGACATGTGCTCATCCCTTGGGTCCGGCACGTCTCGTGGAACCAGGTGTTTCTCTGAATGGGCTGAGTTACTGGGTTACATCCTTCTTCTGAAATGATTGAGAATCTTTGGGCAGTTTTTAAGCTGTTTTGTGCGGGGCCCGGTAAGTGGTTACCTGTGTTTTTGTGCGTTGCTAATTTAAACAGAGGATACTGGAGGTGGTTTGGATTTGATGTGCGGACCTCCGTTGGAACCTGCAGGGAAATGGCTGGTACTGTGTTTTTTGTGGTGGTTTCTCAGCAAGAGTCAGGGGTCTCGTTGGGACTTTATGTGCTTGGCCTGATTGGCGGTGGCGTTAATACATTTGATATATATATTCCTATGGACTGGGGTCATGTGATTGGATTTTTTAGGATTTTTGAGGATACTGCTGCCCTCGAGGCCTTCACTGCTCTTTGGATGCTGAGGATCCCAGCTCCTGATGAGAATACCAGAGCGGCCACCTTGCTTTGGAACTAAAGGAAGGCCTCCATTTGCTGGCAAACACTGAGGCGGCGGAGACTTACGTAGCTTGCCCAAAAGTGGACTTGAGTGAGCGTTCCTGGATGCCTGTTTTTATGCACCAGATGGGGGCCCGCCCCACTCCCATGTCAGAATGTCCTTCCCCCAGGGGGCATGGTCAGCCACACTCACCCTGGGGGACCAACAGCAGTGGGAGCCCTGGGCCCCCACTGGGACCCAGATGGCAAATTCTTGCATGGACTCCAAGTCAACATAGCATGGCCGTTCTGAAGGCTGCCGGTGGTGGCAGGTAAGTAGGTGTGATTGGGAGTGGTATGACGGGGATAGGCCATTTTTGGGGTATGATCTTGGACTTATGGTGTGTTTGTACCCTGTGATTGTGTTGGGGCACTGCCACAACAGACAGTGACCCCGCCTTGCCATGGCTGTGGGTCTGGTGCCTGCGGGACTGAACTCTCTGTCTGTTGCAGCAATTGCCCTGTGCTCACCCAACCACCCGGTGGGGTGGCTGCTGCTTTATTTTTAAGCTGATTATGTAAGGCATGTGCGTTGTTCTGCGCTTGGTTTTGGGGGTGGATGCTCTGTGGTGTACTATTTCATTCTGATGGTGGTACTTTTCTAGATGGCACCGGTTAGCCATGTGGCCCATTCTGTGACAATAGGGGCACACTACGAGGCCAGTTTGGACCCAGCCTCCCTGACCTCAGCCACTAGGACTGGGCGGATACCCTGTGGGGTCCATAAGTGGAGCTCCCTTTGAGGTGGGTGCCATCTGGATATTCACGGCTAACAAGGCCCCCCTCTATGTCAATCTTCTTCAGCTTATGTTGGACTAGTTTGGCGATGTCTCTTTGGGCCTGCGCCCTTCTCCTGTCTCTTCCTCTAACAGTGTAGTACTGTATTTCCCAACAAGGTTTGGTGTTGTTCAGCCCTTCTATACTATCTAATCTGGTCAGGATATTGTGGAAGAATGCAACCTGGGGACCCATGTCAGTACAGGGCTGTCCTGTCTCCAATTTCCAACTTTCCCTCATCCTGTCTAGGATTTCAGTCATGGTCTCCTCAGGCTTCGTGCTCTCTGCCAACAGTCCTATGTCTGTGCAGTCAGGGAATATCTCCCTTAGGGCTGTCCAGATCTAGTGTCTGAGTGAGTTACAGGCAGCCCCGTCATGCTCGGTGTTGATACGTGTGACTGCAGAGATGCGGGCTCAGGAGAACACCTTGTCTGTCTGCTCCCCAATGAGGCTGCTGAGCAGACTTTTGATGTCACCTAAAGCTAAGTTTATGCCCGCTGTGTTCTTTTCAAACCATGAGATCTATTTTCCTGCCCCGTACATCAATGGAGGCAGTGTATTCCTGAGCCCTTCTTTGTCCATCTGTGTCCAAGGCACATAGATAGTTCCTGCACCTTTCTGCAGTAGCAGACAAATCCTGGCTTGTGGCGGCTCTGTTGGTTTCTCCCTGAAGTAGCACTCCCATCGTCTCAAACACTCTTGCATGTAGGGGTAGTTAAATTTCAGATCTCTGCCATCCTGCCGAATGCAGTCCTCTGCAATGGCCATGTCTTCGGGTTCAAAGAATCCCTCCTCTAGCCACAGACGATCATACTAGTGCCACTTCCTTTTGGTACAGCAGGCTAGTAGATCACAGAAAGGTGACGTGAAGGCCTCACCCTCTTCTCTGGACACTAATTCTCTAGCAGTTGGTCTGTCTGACCAGCGTGTTGGAGGTGGGTCATGGGTGTCCTTATCGTCGCTCTACTCGTGCACGCATACAGGTTCCATGCTGCCCCTTCTGTGTCTCAACTGTGTCCCTGTCGGGCTTTCCTGACTACTTATTTCCTGCTCAGCCCCTCTCCTACGCCAACAGCCAGGTGATGTGTGGTACTCGGTGAGGGGCCTTCCTCCCGGCTCATCTCTATGTGGGGCCCTAAGCCTAGCTCCTGCTCCCTCCGGGGGAGGGGGAGTTGTTTCCCTTCTCTACTGGACTTCCCAGGTGAGTGCTCTCATGCTCTCCAATCTTAGCTCTCGCCTTTTATCTAACTCTCACCTGAGTTGCCTCCTTCTCTCAGTGCTATGTGCTATTCTTCTAGGCAATGTCTTGCCTCAACCTCACTCCCTGATGGTTCTTCCATGCCATAGGCCTGCTTGGGTGGGGTTTACCCTGTGGCTCCCCCTTCGGAGTCAGACTTTGTGAGACTGGTGCTCCTTTCCTCCCCTCCACTGTTTAAATCACCTTCCAGTAGGGCCACAAACCTCCCTCTAACCTTATGGTGCCCAGTGAGGCATTCAGGAATACATGCTCCCTGTTAGGCTTGGACCTAATGGGTTGCAACTGATGGGTGAGGGGTCGAGCCTCAAGGAGGCTTGGCACCGGAATGCGCCTGGGCTTGTGGGACCTGTGATCCTCTTCCCCGCCCGGCGTGTTGCGGCTCCTGGTGACATCCAGCAGCCTCCTTGGCCAGTGGATTGCTGTAACCCAGCGCATCGGTGACTTGATTGGCCGGCATCAGCAAGAGGACATCCCTGTTGGTTTATGGTGCAGATACCTTACTTAGAGACTCGGGATAGTCTGATAGGCTGGGGCCGCCTTGAAGATGGCCCGCAGTTCTAGTAGGGCCTCCTGCCTAGCTTTTGTATGTCTTGTATACCAGGTCTGTATGTGAATCTTTGTATGCTCTTAGTTGTTGGTGTTGAACATCCCCCCTCAGGCCAGTAAAATGTGTGGGCTTTGGTATGGATGTGCCACTTGCGGCAGTTTTTCTCTAGATTCGTAGCCTGGGTGGGGAACCTTGCTTGCATGTGACTTAGTTGAGTTTTCATGATGGATTGGGGAACTTGTTTAAAGGATTTAGCAAATTTTGATTTGTCTCAAGATTCTTTAAATATTTACAAATTCTACTCTGATTTTAGGGAACAGTGTACATGGGGTGGTACTGAAACCAATCTACTGGTTACGAGCTCAATAAAAAATCAATCCATTGAAAAATGAACATTTAACACTGAACAAAAGACGAATGCAATGAAATAGTAACAACCTGAAACAGAATACAATTGTTAGTTCAGGGCAGTACAAGCTGATTTGTAGCAGTAAACTAGCAATCATGAACATCTGATTTGGAAAAAAGGGTTGTTATTTCATAAAGCATAGACTCACTAACATGACATAAGATGTGTGTGCCAGAATTGAGTGGCTTTTTGATGAGTTAGGAAAAATGGAGAGGGCTTTCTAGGCTAAGCTTAATTAACTGTTATGGGATACTGTAGAAGAAATCCTTGTGATCTTGTTTTAGCAGTAAGTGAGCTTTGGAACATGGAATCTGTGCCATGGTGCAGTAAAAAATGCAGGCTTCGAGGACCAGAGAAGCTGGTATCTTTCTGACCTACAAGAAGAGAGTCCTGTATCTGACTTGGTGATACCACCTTGCTGTGGAATATCTTTGTCTCAGTATTAGAAAGTGTGGAAGATCAAATGAACACAGACAGAATGTGCATGGAAAACAATCAGGAAGACAAGTGGTGATTGGACCTGTCACTGTAGATGGCTCGGACTGGGAGAGAGAGAGAGACAAATATATTCACACTTAATCGTGTGGTCTGCTGTCCACTGGAGTTTTTTCTTTAAACAGGGGGAAATTTGGAGCAACAGGGAAAAACTTATTTTAGAATAGTTGTGACTTGACAGCTGCATTTTTCTGGTTAGCCCCATTCAGAGCTTTTACAGCCAAGTTGGGAGCACGGACAACATGTACTGACCTGGTGAAGCTCTGATTTCCTGCAATCTGTAGCCTTGCGTGCTGAATATTTCCAATCCGAGAAACTTTATTAGTGCAAAGGTAAAACTCATTGCGGTGAAGAACAGCAATCCCTTGAACGACTTCCCTCGATTGCTGGTTAGCGTGAAAGGTTGTCTCATTCCTGGTCCTCCATAAGTGTTTGTTTATGTTTATTTGCTTTTATCATGCACATACACAAAATATAATTGCTCCTAGGTGCCGCAGCATGAAAACAGTATTTCTAAGATATGACCTTGTTTTTTATTATATTCAGGCTATGCAGTTTTGGTTGCAGTGACTGTGTTCAATTTGATAGCCAAGTCATACTTTTAGAGTTATGGAGCCAAGCCTTTGTATTCACGTTTACACTGACCGAGTTCCTATAGGCATTAAAGAGACATATGATGCAATGTAAATGGAGTTCACACATAGGTAGTAAACATGGTGTATGGACCGATGGGTCAGATCAGTTGTGTATTAAACTTTTTCTTACCTGCGTTATCAGTTGGCAATGATAGATTTTCTTAGGTAATGTTTTCAGAAACAATGAGGCTGTCACTGAGAAACGTCTATCATCCCGTGTTAAGTTGCATGTAGTGTTGCACTGGACAATGTTTTCTTGCAAATATATTTAAGGCTGTGCATTCAATGCACTTTTATGGGGAAAGAACATTTTGAGTGTGATTCTCTTTTCTGGGAAGGCAATGTAGGAGTCTGGTATGGGCAGTTACCAGGTCACCTTTTATGCCAAAGATCAACCTTACTGCAGTGATTTCCGAATTTTGCTGTATTTTAAGTTGGTAGGCTGGTAGGAAACGTGAGGATGATATGGTAATCTTGTCATGAGTTAACCTGTGGACCCACAAATATGGAACAGTGCTGATTGGGTAGGAAAGGTAGAGTTTTGGTCAGCAGTCTGATTGGGAGGTTGGGTGTTTTAATTACTGCCCCCACTTATTTATTTATTTATTTTATTTATTTATTTAGTGTTTTGTATAGCACAAACATGAACCGTGAGGGTATCAGAGCGTTTTACAGCAGTAGTAAGTAATTACATTAATTACAAGAATTAACAAAAACAAGATAGATACAAAAAGGATCATGCAAACATAAGAGCAGAGTCGACAATCCCGTTAGAGTTCAAATACGAGATAAGGCAAGTCGCTGGGCTGCTGAAACTGCAGAGGCACTGAGAGAGATTAGGGTAGGAATTTGCTTATTAGGAAGGTCTTCACTTCCTTTTTGAAACTTGATAGGGCAGGTATTCTTCTGATGTAAGGCGGCAGTGAGTTCCAGATTCTGGGGGCAGCCCCAGAGAAAGCTCTGTTGTATGTTTTCTTCTTCCGGAAGAGGGGTGGTTTCAACACAAAATCCCTGGCACACCGAGACTGCCTGTCTCCTCCGGAGACCACCATTTTCTGAGCAAGGTACGCAGGAAACTTGGAGTGTACAGCTTTATCAGTGATACAGGCCAATTTGAGTTGCATTCTAGCTTCATACGGTAGCCAGTTCAGCGCCTTTAGGTGCGGCGAAATATGATTGAATTTTTTTGAGCCAGTTAGGAGTCTTGTGGCTGCGTTGAGACAGGCTTTTAGGGGAGCTGTAGAGATCTTTGGTAGGCCAGATAAGGTGGAGCATCCGTAATCGATCCTAGAGATAGCTAGGGCCTGAACTGCCATTTTTAGGTCCGAAGTGTCTAGGAAAGGTTTGAGATTTCTCAGATATCTGAGGTGAAACCTGGCATTTTTGGCCAGAGTGTTTATGTGGGCTCGCATGTTCAGGTTTTTGTCCAGTGTGATTCTTAGTGATTTGGCTGAGTCCACTATGGTCGGGGTGCAGTTCAGCGCGGTGATTGAGTTGGTCCATTCAAGTATGTCAGGGGAGATTTTTGGAGGGGAGATTAGCAAGAACTCGGTTTTCTGCGCATTGAGTTTGAGCTGGTTGCTGGCAAGCCAGTGAACAGTCTGTTTCAGAGCATCATTCATTATTTGGACCTCCTCTAGAGAAGAGATTTTGATGTAGACCTGGGTGTCGTCAGCGTACATGTGAAAAGAGATGTTGGCGTTACGAAGGATTTCAGTTAGTGGTTCGAGATAGAGGTTAAAGAGAGTTGGGGAGAGAGTTAACCCTTGGGGGACGCCAATCGTAATCGGGGAAGGGGAGGATAGAATGTGATTAATTAAGAATCTCTGGGAGCGATTCTGTAGGAAGGATTTGAACCACTTGAGACAGGTTCCCCCTAGGCCCATCCTGAATTCCAGACGTTCTAGAAGCTTTTCATGGTTGACTGTGTCGAACGCCGAGGAAAGATCCAATAGAATTAGGAGACATGTTTTGCCTTGGTCTAGGGCTTGGAGGGCATCATCTACTATGTGGAGAATAGTAGTTTCAGTGCTGTGGGCTGGTCTGAAACCAGATTGGCAATCATCTAGCAAGTTGAAAGTGGCGATGTGTAGGCTAAGTTGTTGTTGCACGCAAGTATTTTCGCAAGTAGAGGAATGATAGATATTGGTCTGAAATTGTCTGGTTCAGCAGGGTTTAGCGAGGGTTTTTTTAGAATAGGGATGACTTGTCCCATTTTTAACGAGTCTGGTATAGACCCTTGCATTAGGAAAGCATTGATTATTGCAGTCCAGATGGGTATGATGAGATGATTGGCTGCAGATAAACAGTTGGATGGAAGCGGGTCAATCAAGTGGTTGTTTGGTTTAATGGATGATAGAATATTTGCTATGCTCATCATAAAGGTTGAAGGTGATCCAGTGTGCTTGGTTTTTGGGCAACGTCTGTGGGGAGTGCGTAGCACCATTTTGAAGAGTCCCGCGGGCTGTGGGAGGACGGTAGCAGCAGAGAACAACTCATTACCCAGGGAGTTGATTTTAGCCGAGAAGAAGGAGAAGAACTCATCAGAGATTATTAGGCATTTGGTTGTTTCTTCAGAGGTTTTAGCCATTTTATTTGATTGTTATTTTATCAATTGAAAGAGCTTGCGAGGTCTGTTCTTAGCGTTTTCAAGTTCTGCTCTGAAGAATTCTTTTTTTGAATTGCGAATGCTCCTATTGTACGCATTTCTGGTCTTTCTAAGACGTTTTAGTTGGGGGGAGGAGGGGTGTTGTCTCCAATTCCTTTCTATTAGCCGAAGATTTCTCCTTTCGGTGTTTAGGGCCCCATTGAACCAGGATTTTGTCTTTGGTCTGAACTCTATTTAGTTTAAGCGGGGCTAGTGAGTCAATTATATCAAACATTGTTGAGTTGTAGTGGTCAGTAAGTTCATTGACCGTAGATAAATTGGTGGCAAGGGGGAGATCCATCTCGCATCGTGCTATCAGCTTCTCGGAGTCTAGGATTTTGGTGTCCCGGATCCATACTTTCGGTTTCACTGGTTGCACTGATCTTTTCTTAGGTACGCCCAATATTTGGAAGGAAATCGCATGGTGGTCTGACCAGTTGCAAGGAGCAACTGAAGTTAGCCTGAGCGCCATATCCTTTGAGATGATCCAGTCCAGCGTGGCTCCTTTCGAGTGTGTGGGTAGAGTGCAGGCTTGCGTAAGTGATTGGCCATCCAGGAAGTCTTTAAGGATGTTGACCTGAGCGTCATTGAGGTCATTCCAATGGAGGTTAAAGTCTCCTAGGAATATATCATTGGAGTGTGGGGAGGAATTTGTTACAATGATTTCCATGAGGTGGTCAATGAATGGGTCATTTTTACCTGGGGGGTGGTAGAAGGTGTTCAGTTTGCATAGTTGGTTTGAGTCGTTACCTATGGAGAGTGCGAGGTATTCGCAGGAGTCAAGAGGGTCAGAGCGGAACTGCGTAACAGAGAGGTCGGCGCGATGGATGCAAGCGATACCTCCCCCTCTTTTAATTTGTCTGTCAAGTCTTATAATGTTATAGTTTGGAGATACCAGTAGATCTAAGCAGGGTGAGGAAGCTTCATTGAGCCAAGATTCAGTTACGATTGCCACATCAATTTCTTGACTCAAGATGAGTTTGGCAATGTCGGAGGCATGCTTCACTGCTGATCTGCAGTTAAGAAGGAGACCAGAGAGCGGAGATGCAGAGTTACCCGGGGTTGAGTCGAGGGTAGGGGTGGATAAGGGTATTCGTTTTAGATTACTGCTGATTACCCCTCTGTTACTGCAGCTGGTGGATCTGTTCGTGTTGATTAAGATCGTATCAATCTTGTGCTCGCCTTCCTTAGTAAGAGGATTAAAGGCTGCAGGTGTCTCTTCGTAGGATAGAAGAAGAGCTAGAGTTTCATCTTCTGATAGATAGTTGAGTTTATTGCGAGGGCGGTATTGTCTCTTGGCCAGCGACAGTGGTTGAGAGTAAGGCTTAGTATGCAGGCAGAGTACTGAATTATGACTATGCTTGATTTTAGCGAGGGAGTGTTCAGTAAAGAGTAGGAGGTTCCTCAATTCAAGAGTCGCATTGTGTATGCTCTGAGCTAGGCTGGCTGTCCGGAGGTTCAGAGCTTCCAGGTCTGTTAGTGACAGGTGCACTAGTGGCGACAGGAGAGAGGAGTCAGGGCTTGGAGTGACATAGTCGGGGACCCCGGTGAGAGAATTGGAGTTCAGTCTCCAAGTGGCTGCGTTTCTGTGTGGAGAGGTGAGCCGAGGGTCTATTTTGCTATGCAGGGAGTTAGGGCAGCCTTTGGTGGTGGTGGGGTGCAATTTCTGGATGGTCCAAGCGTTTTCCGCTAGTGATGTGGGATGGGGACGAAGACCGGATGGTGTACTAATAGGCGTTGCCTTTTTGAGGGGTTGGGGTGGTGAGGTATGGGGTGGTGAACTAATGAGATTATTGAAAGTTTGAGGTGGTGAGATAGGTGGTAGACTAATGGCTTTAGGGGAGGCGCTGCTATGAGTCCCGTGCTGAAGGGATGACACAGTGGGGAGATTCGTGTCGACCCATTCTTTGGGAGAGGGAGACAAGGAGCTGAGGGTGCGAGAAGGGGTAGCTTGTGCTTTGGTAGCCGTGAGCAGGAGGCCCCTACTCTCCGAAGCTAATTTTGGGCTGTACTGACCATTGCTCCGATGTGCTTTAGGATGAGATACAAGGCGCGTTAAAGGGTGGGAGGGAAGCATCTGGCCTATTAGGGTGGGGAAATGAACACCACATTTTTTGGTGATCCTTTTGAGGGGCTTGGATCAGAATAGTGCCATTTTGATAGATTGTGATGTTGAGGTCAGCTCTTAGGTATTGCGAGGGAGCGGTCAGGATTTTGGTGCCATACGGAATGTTTCTGGTTTCAGTAACATTCAGTAGGTTTAATATGGCTGTACGCCATAGTGCAGTTTTCTTGGTGTAAAATATTATATCATTGATAATGGTGCCCTTATCCTGGTTGAAGTACGGGTCGGAAATCAGTGTCTCAGGGTGTCTTCTCAAGAGATTGTGTTTGAAGGTTTTTGATGCGGACTTGGATAGGTTGGGGGGTAAGAAATAGTGTAAGAGTTGCGTCCTGCAGCTTTCAGGCATGATGCTGTCATACTGGTGCGAGTGATTCAGGTTGGTAGAAGGAAGAATTCTATCTTCTGTCTCAAAGAGTTATCCTGGATAGGGGAGAATGAGAGGGAGTAATGCAGGGTAGAGGGGTCTAGCGCTATCACTGTGACACGCTCATCGGAGAGTCGAGGAAAGGAGTGGGGGGGCAGCTATTCTGAAGAATTTCCTCCAAAAGTGGTAGGAGGTTAACAGAAGTCACTAAGGGAGGAGAAGAAAATGTATAACCAGATCAAAGTAGTTCATTTTCCATTTTGGAGCTGTCTGCCCTAAAAAGAGGTTAACAGAAGTCACTAAGGGAGGAGAGGAAATGTACAACCAGATCAAAGTAGTCCATTTTCTATTTTGAAGCTATCTGTCCTAAGGAGAGGGTCTAAGTTACACCAACATGAGTGAAGTTCCATTTATTATTTACAGTAGAATCAGAGCGAGTTCCATCCCATTTCAGCCACAATGAGACCCAAAAAACACACAGGACCCAATAGTCTCTGTGTGTTTGAGGGACACTGAACGAGACACTGGGAGCCCACCACACGAAAAGCCTTTCAGAGGGAAACGACTCCAAAGGCAATGGGCTGAGATAAGCTCTCAGATTGATGGTTGATGTTCTGATGGCCGTATCCCTGTTTGAAGTGTGATAAGAGCTGAAACTCGGGCGCCATTTTAGGGACAGGCATTGGTATCAGAAAGATGACTGTGGTGATGGTGTTCGCCTTACAGTGGAGCGCTCCTTAATATCAGTAGGTATTGCAATAGGTAGTGACAGTCAAGAAAATTATTAGAAAACTAAACATATTCATTAAGAACGCTGATATCTAAAACATGGGCGCCATCTTGGGAATTCAGACTGAAGTTATCATCCCAATAGCACTTACTGGTTTCCTACTTTGTTTTGTAGCAACAATTTTGACAAAGAAGATAAGGGTTAGGCACAAGGGGACACATTCCTGCCCTTTCACTTTGATGTAGGGCAGCACAGCAATTTGACTTGCTGTGCTACCCAACACTAAATCTCCATAAATGTCCCACAGAGTAAGTAAGGAAATGTATTATTACTTGGTTAATCAAAACCATTGTAAAACGGTAAAAATGTATCAAAACGTCAATACCACGCAAAATAGTATTTATTATAACAATAAGGTTCCACAGATTATACAAACAGATAAAATTCCTATTGACACATAAGGAATATTCTAGTACTTGTCACCTCCTAGGCCAGATAAAATCGTTAACCAGAGTGTGCAAAGGCCCAAGGGCAAATGTATTCAGTACGCAGATAGAAAGCAGCTTCGTATGTAAAAAAATAAAGTGCATAGATGGTGCAAGTCCCCAGTGACTGCTAGTCCCTTTACAGCATTGAGTCTCTTGACAAAGATACACAAGATTTACCGGCCAGAGTATTATCAGTTAGAGGACAAGAGCCCACAAATTATTCTAACAGATAAATGCATAGTGGAGCATGAGTCCCTTGAGAAAGATACACAACTTTTATCACATGGAGTAATATCTGTTAGAGGACAAGATTCAATAAATTATACTAAAAAATAAATGCATACTGGCTCGTGGTCAAAGTGAAGTACTTACTACAAAAACAGGGGGAGGTAGAGGGTATAAGGCTAGGTCCACCCTCCTTTCAATCATGTACGCAAAAAACCGGATTACCGGATAGAGGACCTATGCGGTCTCCAGGGGTACAAGTAGGTGAATTAATGCCGAGGCGAGCTCCACTCAAAGTATGAATACGAGCCCCTCAACCCCTCCAGACCATGGGGCTATTTTGAACCTCATTTGAAATACTACGATCAATTGAATTTAAAATCGTATGTATTATAGTGCACACACAGTAGGTGTGTACACATCACTTCTCACTTAACTAATTATTTACCTCACTTTTAGGTCACTTAGGAGTGGAACGCACAGGGCTGGCCCCTGGGTGGTCCTGAGGAAGAGCCGTGGGGAGGCTCCAAACATGTTGACTAAACACTAGAGACTTTTAACTCATCATGGTTACATCGTTGTCTAGTACCCCTGTTTTTAATATACCGACTAGGAGCTAGAATAAAGTGTTTCGCCCACTAGCCAGGTATTTTTAGATTTTCTATCCACTCCACCAAACATTGCACCACACATAGTCGCCTATTAGTGCTCCTACGTAATTTCGCAAAGTCGAAGCACGCCTCAATCCGTAGCGGATTGAGAGGACCCTAATGATGAAGCATGTCACCGGTGGGAAACCCCGGTGAGTGAGGGGACTCAAGAAAACATTTGTTTTTTCTTGTCATAAATACCTGACCTTCCATTTCAATTTGACTTGGGATCAAACTTCACCCTGACTAGGTCCTCTATCCGGTAATCCATTTTTTTGCGTACAAAGTGAAGTACTTGCCAGCTCCAAGTCATGATAAAATCAATAGCCATAGTACGCCGGCACGCAGGGCCGAATGTGCAAATTCAGCCAGTTGAAAACAAATTCAACACAGCTCCTGGAGTCAGGGACGATATCACACAGTAACAGCGGTAGCCCTAAACTGTTGTTCCTTTCATGAGGGCATGCCTTAGTCCTCCTGCTCTCCCTCATGTTTGCTTTTAGCTACCAGCTTCTTTTTCACCAAATTTAGGTATCACATAAGACAGCAATTTAGCTGCAAGTCCTCTGGTGCAAAACATGCCTTGACCATCTGTCTTCATGTTCGAATTCCTCTTTGGTTGAAAAGAGAGCATATCATCACTCTTCACTCACCAAATAATTCTCTACAAATTTATAGTAAATGTAGCAGATCTTATTTCCCCGCTCCACACAGCCGACAGCTGGTCATGGCTGGATGGCGTTAGCGCAAGTACTTCTCTTTGGCTACTTTAGTGAACCTTGTGTGAAGGTAGGGTTGCGATGATGTAATGACATAGCTATGCAGTACAAACCAGCCATGGGCTCTGGCTGCCAATGATGCCTTGTCTTCAATTAGTGAGATCTGTTTGGTGGCTTTATTTGCCAGTTTTTTTAAAACTGGCATGGGTTGCAGGCATTTTCCACAGGCTCTGTAGGCCCAGTTGCTTTATTGATTCATAGAGGTTCCATGGCTACTCCACATAGCAACTTGGTGTAGGACATGAGAATTGGCTAAGTTGTGGGATAGCCTAGAGAAAATAAGAAATAGTTAATGTCAAGACCAAATCCTGGGCGTACGTGACAGATAGGTATGCCACCATTACGACCTCAGGGCACTTAACTACTCAGGGGCCGATTCAAAGAACTAATCTGAGATAAAATCCTAAACTTACTACTTTTGGTATTCACAGAAGGCATTTAGTAGTAGTAAGTTAGGACTCCTAACTTTACTACTACTAAATGCCTTTGTGAATACCGAAAGTCGAAAGTTAGGATTTTGTCTCAGTTTAGTAGTAGTAAAGTTAGGAGTCCCAACTTTACTACTACTAAATACCTTCTGTGAATACCAAAAGTAGTAAGTTTAGGATTTTATCTCAGATTAGTTCTGTGAATTGGCCCCTCAGTTTTTAAGTTTTAAGTCATACCCTAGGTTTGAGTCCTTTCTAGACCTGATCTCGCCATCATTGGCAAAAAGCTTGCACATGAGATTTTGCCTGGGCTATCTGCCCTTAAGGTCCTTTAATACCTGGGCCATCGACCAAGATATACCTGTGTGCACTGCCTGTGGCTTAGTGACAGAGATCGAGGACATATCTTGTTCTGCTGCACTGAATATCATCACCATCGAAGGAAGTGAATCCGACCAATTTGTCTGAACTTGGGAATCAGACAGTATTGGGTTGCAAACAAGATCCTAAAATCAGATCCATAAATTCCTATTGTTTTTTCTGTAAGCCACTTTTTAATGAAGGTTTGGTTTATGCGCCAGGAAGTTGCAACTCCTATCTATTAGGAGGCTTCCCGTATTAGGTATGCCAATATGCATTAGGTAATATTGCTGTCTGCTTGAGTGAAATGTTTCTCTGTTTATCATATTAGCTATTCGCACAATGCGCTTTTACAGTTGGGGGTTTTATTGGAATGGTTTGATGGCAGCTTTTATTCTTTTATCATATTTTATCTGGAATTTGAGAAAGAGTATTTAAATAATTGATAGTTATTTATGTGTGCTTTGATGGTTTGGATAAACCGAATAAAGATGAGGATGACATGACTCATGCAGGAGAAATGTCCCTGGTTTTTAGTTCTATTCATAGCTTGGCATCCAAGGTGTTTGGTTGTGCTCTCTTTATCTTATGCCAGCACTTTATATATGTGTCCCTTCTGGCGAGTGTTTGCTTCTGCAGGCTGAGCTCCAGCCGTATCTGCACTGGTGAGGTGTACTTAGGAAAGCTAATGATCATTCTGAGTGTGCCTGCCATTATTACACCCAGAGTAGATGCATCTCTACCCTGCATTGACTCGTTCCTGTAAGTTATTGTTGCTATGCGTTTTGCCTGACTTACCCAGAGTAGAGGTGTAAAGTAGGAGCTGGCCAATCTTTTCTTCAAATTTGCTAATGCAAGAGCTAGAGCACTTCCTCTTCTCCTCAGGGCTTCCTTCTGAGGGATGAATGATCAGTTGCTGTCTATTTTCACTCCCAGATACTTATATTTGGTAAACAGACATAATATCGAAAAAAAAATATCGAATGGACAAAATATCGAGTCCAAAATATAGAATGGACATAATATCGAATGGACATAATATAGTCGTTAAAAATATCGAAATTAAGGTAAGTAATATCGATTGTTAAAATATCGAAGTACATAATATAGGCATTAAAAAATATCAAATTTTTAATAATATCAAATTTTTTCTAAGTGTATTGTATGTTAGTATATGTGTTAAAAGTATATATTAGTTGTTGTAATGTATGTTTAATTTTTTTAAAAGCAATGAATTTTATGTTATTTAATTTTTGTGTAATTTAATTCCGTAGCGGGTAGTGGGTTTATAGGGGAATAGGGTGGGAAGTAATTTAATTAAAATTAAGTACATATTAATAAATATTAATTGGTATTGATAATTAATTTATTGTTAATTAATTATTAATTGGTAATTAAATTTCATTAATTAGTAAAAAAATGTAATTGATTACTTGGTAATTATGTTAATTCTATTAATTAAATAGTTGTAGCGGATGTGGGTTTATAGGGGAATAGGGTGGGAAGTAATTTAATTGAAATTAAGTACATATTAATAAATATTAATTGGTATTGATAATTAATTTATTGTTAATTAATTATTAATTGGTAATTAAATTTTATTAATTGGTAATTTTTTTTAAATTGATTAATTGGTAATTATGTTAATTCTATTAATTAAATAGTTGTAGCGGGATGTGGGTTTATAGGGGAATAGGGTGGGAAGTAATTTAATTGAAATTAAGTAAATATTAATTAATATTAATTGGTATTGATAATTAATTTATTGTTAATTAATTATTAATTGGTAAATACATTTTATTAATTGGTAATTATTTTTTTAAATGTATTTATTGGTAATTATGTTATTTTTATTAATTAAATATTTGTAGCGGGATGTGGGTTTATAGGGGAATGTGGGAGGAAGTAATTTAATTGTAATTAGTTAATTATAGAAAATAATTTTTGTATTGATACTTAATTTACTGGTAATTAAATATTAATTGGTATTTATTTAAATATTTATACAAATCTGGTAATGATTATTAATTTGTTGTTAATGATTTATTAATAGGTAATTTATGTTTAATAAATAATATGTATTGTATTTATAATAAATTAATTATTAAACATTTTGTAATTGGTAATTAGTGTTATTAATAATATTTATTAGTATTGATAATTAATTATTTTTAGTAAAATATTAAAATATTACTTTCCCTACTGTTGCACTCACTGGAGTGGGAATAGTAATTTTTACCCTCCCGCTATCCAACACTTTCCCTACTGTTGCACTCTCTGGAGTGGGAATAGTAATTTTACCCCTACGCTATCCAACGCTTTCCCTACTGTTGCACTCTCTGGAGTGGGAATAGTAATTTTTACCCCTACGCTATCCAACGCTTTCCCTAATGTTGCACTCACTGGAGTGGGTATAGTAAATTTTACCTCTACGCTATCCAACGCTTTCCCTACTGTCGCACTCTTTGGAGTGGGAATAGTAAATGTTACCCTCCCGCTATCCTACACTAAAAGTAGTGATTATTATTGTATATTAGTACGTTAATATATGTATGTATTAAAAAATAAAAATGTATGTATATTTTCTTTTTACTTCAAATAATTATTTATTAATTTTAAAGTAATTTAACTAATTTTAAGTATGTTTTACTTTATTTTATTTATTATTTCATTAATTTTACATTACTTTTAACAGATTTATAAAATTCGATATTTTGACTAACTATATTTTTAACGACGATATTTTGGATTCGATATTTTTGTACTTACCTGTTTGGAGATAGGGAGTCGATATTTTGACAGTCGATATTTTGTCCACGATATTTTGTGTACTCGATATTTGTGAGATCGATATTTTGTCAGTGATCCCTTATATTTCACTACTGTCTCCAGATGTTGGTTAGCGAAATACCAGTGTGGGGCCCTTTTTTTTTTACTTGATTTAAAGCCAGATTTTTTGTTTTCTCTAAGTTGATCTTCAGGTCATTCTCGGCTGAATACGTTTGAGTGACATCAAACAAGTGCTGGAGCCTAAACGGCGTGTGACTTATTAGTACCAAGTGGTCGGCATAAAGGTGATTTGATAGTGTCGACCCTCCCAGCTTAGGAGCAAGGCAGTTGCAGCAATTCAATCATTTGTGTGAGGTCTACAATAAAGAGACTGAATAAAGTGGGGACCAGGACGCTCCCCTGCTTCAGGCCTTTGGTGGTTAAAATACGACTAGAGAGGTGCGTGCCTGCCCCTAACTTGTCTTGTACCCAAGAATCTGTATGCAGCGAGACCAACTGTTTCAGAAGGGCAGGTGAGATATTCCAGTTATTCAATTTGCGCCACAATTTGACTCGATCTATATGGTTGAAAGCAGCCTGATAATCAATAGAACAAAAGTACAGGGGTAATTTGCCCCCCATTGTGTCATCACCTAATAAAGAAATGGCCAGAATGTTGGTATGGGTCCTCCTATGTTTACATAATCTAGTCTGGTTTAGAGGGATGATTGGATCGCTTGTTGCCCAGACTGTTAGCTCCTCCAGCATTACCCCGGCCAAATATTTGGCTTCATTGTCCATAAGATTTACTAGTCTGTAGGTTTTTGTGCTGGACTCATCGCCATGTTTATAGATGGGTGAAATAATAGACTACCTCCATGAGCCCTGGTTTTTGCCCTCTGCCAGGATTTGCTCAAATGCCGGCAACAAACTCCCAGCTCAGTAAGTTGGCTCCTGTTTGAACAGAGCAGGTGGGATGCCATTTGGGCCAGGGGCTCCCTCTCATCTTCCTTTTGATATCTTCCTCATGATTTGCTTTGTTAAAGTTCCAATCTTTGTTGTTATCAGCTGTCACTTGGTCAACTCTTGCTTCAACGTTGCATTTGGCATTATCTGGCTGAAATTCAATTGCAACTCTTCATGGAATTCTCACCTCTGCTAGACGATTAAAATGTTCAAACAGAAACTTGGCCCAGGCCTCCTCAGTTAGATGTGAACTGACCCCGCAGTGGGTGAAGTGTTGTAGGTATTTATTGTAAACCAAAAACGTGCACTGTTGTTGTTTGACCCAGAGGTATTCTTCTTCTTGACTTTTTATGGCCCAATTTTGTTTTTTTTAGGCCAGCTTTGTGGTGTCTCAGCTGTCATTGCAAAATGCAGTCTGATGGAAGTTGCCAAAGCTTTCTATGGGGCCGATTCCGATTCGGGCCGGAAACCTCTCCGACCGAGCCGGACCCGGAGAGATTTCTGACCGAATCGGACTCTGGCAGTCCGACCGAACGAGTACGATGCGCACGCATGCACCCGGACTCGATTCGGTCGGACTCCGATTGAAGTCAATGGGAGCCGGTCGCACAACGCGTACGCGGGCTCCCATTGACTCAATGGGTGCGAGGCGAACAAGGGCGCCCCCTACAGCGGGTACGCGTCGATGCGCATCGCGCCGTACATGCACAGGTAGGGGGGACCCATGGGTCCCCCCTGTGTGTGACTCGCGCGGCCACGCGTACAGGGGGGTCCGACGCGGACTCCCAAAGTCCGGCTCCAACAGCTCTTTCGAGCCGAAAGGCGCGAGTCGGTCGGACTGCTCGCGGCGCGCATCGTACTTGCCCGGCTGGGGAACGACTCCATCGCGCGGTGCGAGTTGTGTCCATGCGAGTCGCTCGGAGCGTGTTGAAGCCGCGTACGAGTCGGTCGGCGATTTCGCGGGCGCTTGCATCGTACTCGCTCGGCCGGACCCGCGTACGAATCGGTCGGGAAACAGGGCTCCGAATCGGATCTGGTAAAGCCGAATCCGATTCGGAGCCCTACCGGCCGAGATCGGAATCGGCCCCTTAGTGTTTTGTTTATTGCTTTCTTACAAGTCCTTGTTTGCTCCTGCTGTATGGTGGTGCACCGCCACTGCTTAGTTCCCTCCTGAGCCATTTCCCTGGCCTTTACCAAAGTAGCATCAGTTTCCTGTAATGTCTCCGTGAAGGCTTCCCATCCATCCACAGAGTTAGAACTTGTTTCTCGTTGCTGTTGCACTAGAATCTTGGCTGATTCTAGCAGGTTGTTTGAGGCCAATGAATTGTATTTGATTATTTTGTTGCTCACCGTGTATATAGAAGTGGGCGCCTCCACTGGTCGACAAAAAGGTTTTATGCTTGCTTTAAGTGAGACTTCTTGTGGGGGTGGTCGCCTCAATCTTTCTCTACTAGGTGATATGCGGAGATTTGGTGAAAGAGAAGGAGGGTGACAAATGTAAAATTTAATTTTGAGCTAACCGTCGTTGTATGAAATGTTGCTGCTGGTGGGCAGTCTTCAAGGAACACTCCATTAAATGCACAGAATCTGAAATGCTCCAGCTCCTTCAGGAGCCTTTTTGCAATTTTGTTTTGCCTGTCCGTTTTATTGTATTCCTGAGGGGGGATGTCCCATTGCGATCATTGGGCAGCTAGACGTTCATCATCCTCTGTTGATGCCAGTAAGTACAGGTTGAAATCTCCTGGTAACAGGAAGTTTAACGTCTGCTCCTATTCTAGGAGCCTTGTTATTTCGCTTACCAGCTAGTTTGCCCCCTTAGCCCTGTGTCCAGGATGTAGGTACACATGTATTATTCTCACCACCTTCAGGTCCAGCTTCTCACATCTGATTGTTACTCTGATGGCATTTAATGTACTTGTTGTAGATGACTTTGCAAACAACTCTTTAACATTTGTAGATAAGGAGCATAAGCAAAGGGATTCTAGCCTATCAATATTGTACGTACTAGCCAGGTCCAATCTTGGGGTAATACCCTTTCCGAACCGGAAGGTTGTGTCCTGCTGGAGACTTGATTTACTCCTCCCCAGAGGAGATTCAATCCTAGTGCCTTTAAGTACTGAATAAGTGACTTTAGGGGTTAGTCGCCTTGTCTTTGATTGGCTCAGGACCAGCAGACGAAGGGGATAGCCCAGGTTATCGTTATGTGACAATTTGATCCCCCATTGCCTAAGTTGTGCTTGCTCATTCAAGACCTTCTTGGTTGTCTCCGGTGATGCCCTTGTGGCTTTTGTCGCTTCATTTCCTAGTGTGTTGCCAACATTTATAAACTCAACAGTCTCCAGATCAGTCGATCAAAAATCTTTCAGACTGTTAGTAGCTGTTAATAGGCCCAATATGGTCCCCCTATTCAAGATGTCTCGTCTCCCTTTTGACTTATATTCAGGTAGAAAAATTGTACTTCTTGTGTCCACCTGAGCATCAGACGAGTCATATAGACTTTCTTGGCAATGCTGCATCTGTACTTGTAGCAGTGAGTGCTCTTTATTGTGAGACTCCCTGTTTGTTGTAGTAGCCTGTATGGGATAGATCTGAAGGTATGTCTCCTAGCTGTAGCAGATTTCCTGGGTTTGCTGAAATTACTGGGATTACTACATACCTGTTACTTGGTGGATTTGATGAATTTGCTTCCTCCTTTGCTGCTGGTTTGTCGATCAGTTTGGCTCCTCCCTGTTGACCAACTCCTGCGGCTGGAGGAGCCGATGGTGTCCCTTGTCCAGGTGTTAGAACTCGCATTCCCTGGAGATGGTTGTTTTGCCTGACAGGGGCATCATATTTGTCCCAGAGCTTGATGGGGCAGGTTGGAAGGTTAAGTGAGCAGATATCTGAGCCTCATCATTCTGGAGGGTGACCATTGCCTTGACCAGGGGTGGAGCCCCTCCATTAGGCTCTTCTTTCTCTTCAGTTACTGCTGAATATCTATCCAAGGTGGTCTGAGCAGATGTGTTTCGCATACAGGGTGTCACTCCTGTGGCGGTCCTCGGTGCAACTCTTAAGGGTGCTTGTGTAGTAGAGTCCACTCTGAAGTATGCTGCGATGTCTGTCTTCCTTTTCCTGCCTTTTCTTCTTTGCTTGCAGTGAGACTGGGTACTGATTACCCGCATGCTCATTGCGAGGGCGTCTCTGGAGCTTTCGGTTGGTGAGCTTGTTGCTTCTGCCTCTTCTGGAGTGTGTGTTTTTAGAAGCCTTTTTCATTCCTACCGCAATCTGGAATTGCTCAGCTGTGGAGTGGTCTGGTTCTGTGCTTTGCCATGCCCCTTGAGGCTCTCTTGGAATAGGTTCAGAATTCAGGACCTCACTCCCCTAGAGGGTTAGTGGAGTGCCTGAGTATGTGTCCTTTACTGATTTTATTGTTTGCTTAAAGTCCGTTAGGAGATCTCCCAATGTTGTGGGCAAGGTGGATAGTTTATCCCCATTTGGGGAGCAGGAGAAGCCAATTTGCGTAAGCTGAGCATCTGATAGGGCCCATCTAATCAGGCTATTTAAGTTGGTAAGCTTCCTATCAATACTGGAGACAAGGAGTTCTAGAGAGTTGAGAAGTGATAGTTGGATATCCATTTTATCTGATTGATACTGTAAGACATTGACTGAAAGTTCCATGGTGCTCAGCAGCATTGACCATACTGTATCAGTTTGTTGTTGCTTCTCCTGTTAGGCATTGCTGTTCCTCCCATTCCTATGTTTCAAGGTAGGAAATATTGCAATTAGGGTCTTGGTAATCAGCCATGTATTGATGGTTATTGATATTGCTAAAATGGTTGCTTTTGGGTCCCTGGAGGTCAGCCTTATTTTGCTGATGGTCGATGCTGCTAATGAGGAAGGACTCTTTGGCTGTGGTGTGTATAGTGGCAGGATTAGTAAGCCTTGACATGGTAGTGAGGGATTCCCTTCTTGTTTGTTTGTTGACATAATCTGATAAGTCAATCTCTTCTAATGTCTTTTGAAATTCACTGCTTAATAGAATGCTAGCAAGAGTAGCATGGCTGACAGTAGCAGATTCAATCAATGCTGCAAAGTCACTGATGGAGCATGGAGGACACTTGATGCTCTGAGACCTTATTTGCTTGATAACTTCAGTTGCTCTCCCTTGTTTGGGATAATGTCTCCCTACAAGCCTGCCTTGCCCTGTGTGCCCTCCTTGCCCCCGTATTCCTCATAGCTCTTCCAGTTGTCTCTATTTGCTGCTGTGTCAGTGGGGTCCTTGTTTCCCAAGGATACTGCAGTTCCTAGTGTCTCAGTATGTTCTACAGGAACAAGAGCAATGTATGCAGGAGTAGTGCCCATCGGTCCTGCAGTACCCGCAGTGCCTGAGGCAGTCACCTCCTTCAAGAAATCAATGACCTCTTTGTCGCAGCGATGGCAGCCCTTCTACCCCAAAGTTGCTAGAGTAAAGTACTGATCCCATATCCTTTAGAAAGGAGAATTTTGTATACATTTTAGGCTAAACGTTTTTTTGTTGCACTGCCACTGAGTAGTCCTGGGCGGTGAACTCTGCTCCGTTTGCGAAGTTTGCAGAGTTTTCTGCACTCTGGCGCCACGGAGCTCGCGGAGTGCAGAAAAGCAGAGTTTTTCCCCCGCTCACACTCACCAACTGTAAGTTGGCAAGTGCGAACTGACACTCGGGTAGAATTTCTACCCAAGCGGCAGGAAGATCAGCACGAACGTCAGTTTGTGCCGCACTCCGCTGCTTGTGGAATTCCGCTGTGTTTTTTTGTCATTCTGCGGAGTTTGGTGTACTCCACCCAGGCCTACCACTGAGGTAGGACCACCCAACCAAAAGTAAAGCCCTGTTATGCTGTGCAGCTGGTTCATACAGAATTTGAGCCAGGGATTCTATGCTATTATGGGCTTTTTTCGTGATGCTAGGGGTCTCTTGGCAGTTTCTTTTCTTTTTGTTGGCTGTAGGGGGTGCTTGCTCCCTTACTCTGCCTAATCACATTGTGCCTGAGCTGCTTTCCCCTGAAGTTATCACTTTGCATGAGCCTTGATTTCATATACCCTGGTTGGCTTTATTGGCTTGATTGGCTTGTTTAGTTGTGTCGCAGGAGCACCAAGTAGCACCTTTTGAGGAGCCTGGGTTGCAGAAACTGAGCCGCAGTGGTTAGATTTCAGCTGATTGCATGTAAAAGTACTATGCTTCTGAGTGTGTATTTTATTCAAAACCCGCTGTAATTTTTAGATGGCTCGCAAATGCTGATAGCCCAATTTCCTTGCTTGCAATGGAGGGCAACTGGCGCCTGATCCAGTTCTTTTTTTGAAGTTTGGTATCTCTGCCTGTGCTGTTTCTTTTTTCCCCTGTGCTCCTCAATGCTTGTAGCATGCGAGGGGAAGAGGGCAACAAACCGCACCGTGACCTTGTGCGGCCGCTTCCGCTGCACAACACGGTCCACCCAGCAACAGTAGCCCTAATGACTGCTGTCTCGGACCAGTCCAAATCAGTGCTGTGGGGGATGCTGCAGGGTTATACATTACAGACAAGAGAGCTCCGGTATATGAGGAAAATTTAAATCCATATCCCCTCGTGCCACCCTTGCATGGCCCCCCTCTGTTAACCTTTACTGCTCTGTCCATGCTCCGGCCAACCCTCCCCTCCTGGGAGAGCTCCTCCCCCTCTGAACTCCGGCGTGGCCTGGTGGGTCTATCCCCCCTTGACCGCTTCTGACCGAAGCCGTAGTAAGGCCAGAGCCAGCAACAGGTGGTGGGCAAGCAGGAATAGCCTCCTTGGACCTGGGTGGATCGACTGGTTCAGCACTCGGATTAGATCTCTTCGGCAGGGCTCCACGGCTGGGCTCCGCTGGCTCCGCTGGACTCTGCGACCCGTGCAGCAGCTACAATGTGTGTGCGTGCATCAGTGTCTTAAATGTCCATAGAGCAGATTTTGAGAAGATGTGCTCGGCCTAACACCAGAACCTATTTGTGAGCTGTTTTGTTTCAGGATTTGTAGTTCCATCCATGCTTCAATTTTTTTAGCATTTGGGTACAACTTCAAATTGATTGGGAAGACCAGTACCATTGAGGTATAACTACCTTTTGTCCACACAAAATGGAAATGGAGGGTGTGAAGCAGGACTGTAAGGCTTATTTGTTGGTTCACTAACACAATATCGACACCTAAAATATCGACCTACAAAAATATCGACACACTAATATCGCATACAAAAATATTGACAAAAAATATTGTAGTAAAAGAAAATCGATGTAACTAATATCGAATACAAAAATATCATAAACAAAAATATTGCAATAATTAACCCCTTCGCTGCTTCTGTCGGCCAACGGCCATCGCGAGCACTACCTCCGTAGTGCTGCGCACGTCCGTTGGCCAACGAGGCCCCGCCCACTCAATGGAACGCCCCGCACTGCGGCGGAATTGCCGCCGCGGTAAACGGGTTAAATAAACATAGAAATTAAAAAAAATATTGAAACTCACAATATCAACAACATAAATATTGCATACCACACAGCAAATAATATAATTTAAAAAAAATTGAACATATATATTAATTTTTAAATGAAAATTTGTATTTATAAAATATAACTTATGAACAAACATACAAAAAACATTTATATTTATTAAACATAAATAAAAAACGATTTGACAAATAACATTTACTACCATTCGAAAATTACTAAACATATATTAAATGCATTTAACTAATTTTTAAACATATTAAAACATATACATTTCTTAACATATATGCGTTTAATACAAAATACGACTTTAAATAAATATAAGATTTGTTTTCTAAATACGCACATAGTTTACCAAATAATTAAACAGACGCTATATGTAATAAAAGCATAAACAACAAAAACCAATAGAAACATTAAAATAATTAAAACAACAGTATAAAAGAAGCTAATTAATTTACAAAAAATGACCTCAAAACCTGCAAAGATTGGAAAAGGATGAAACGCTGCTGGATTGCTGCCCCAACTGAAGACTTTCAAAACCTCTACATAAAATAACTTAAATGCAAAGTAAGTACAATCCCTAATATTTCTAAACAATACTCTAGCTAAACTTAAAAGCAGTAAAACATGCCAAATTAAATAAATAAAGGTATGCCCATTTTTTCTCATTTCTACAGATTTAAATACCTTAAATTAACAAACCTGACCAAAAAGAAGCACTGCAGAGAAAACAAACTGTGATGCATTTTTCCAACAACATACTACTGACACAAGAAAATAAACTATACATCTATGAAACAAAGTATGACTGCTACTTAATTTTAAAATTTAGCTAACTAATCGTAAAAGTAAAACTTCCTAACAAATAATACTAATAAATGTTTTCTGACTTTTTTCCTCTCTTCTACAGCCTTCACCAACTGTAAAGAATCAAACTACATTAAATAAACAGAAATCTGCACCCAAAATATTATTAATTTAAATAAACTTAAAAAGAAAAGCAACTTAATGCTAACTACCCTTAATTAAACTTAACCTTAATAACATTTCACTCAGAATAATAACTACTTTCTCCTCCCACCCCCCAACAGGTCCAAACAACAATGTTATAGCAGGAAAAAACAACAGAGAACTTCAAAGAAAATTAAGAAAATACAAGCACAGCATGTATGTAAATGTTTAAAAAAAAAAAAATGTAACGGTAAAAATATAGCCATTGCATTTATTAATTTATGTTTTTATATACATATACAGTGTAACTCAGAAAATGACAGAAGGGGCTAAATTCATATCCTCTCTATAAGGGGCACTTTTGCTGTGTTACTTGGGCTACACTTACAGCCACGAAAAAACATCATATAATCATATTCATTGGAAAAGTACCAAATGCTACTCTGATTCCTGCTATGGGAGGGCAACAACTAGGAAAACTACAGTGATATATGTAAAAGAACATAACCACCTCCGTCACTGAAATAGAAGTCAGAGACATTTTAGAAAATTTTAAAGAAGCAAGCACAAGCTCCCAACAACCAAGTACTGAAATATTAAAAGATATCTTAACCCATGTCCCAGAGCATGTAACTGGTCAGTTACCTGGCATCCCAACACTAGAATGTCTAATGGTCCGAACCAAAAAATCTACCACCCAAACACCACAAGCCCCAAAAACATTTAGGGCCTATTTATGATGTCGGTCGGATGAGTGGCCGATCAACACCATTGCGGAATGGAACCGCCCAACCATAGGTTGCCGGTTCCACCCACTGTACTTGGATGTGACTACCCTATGTGCGTTCGTAAACATCCATTTTTCAAAGGCAGCTTGTGCTGGTGGTGTAAACGGGCCGAAGCACAAGCTACTATTGAAAAATGGATGTTTAAAAACATCCCTGCACCATGTGGCAGGTACCATATGGTGCCTGCCACACGGTGCAGGGATGTTTAGCAGGGCCAGGCCCCATAGCGGAGGGCCAGGGGGCAAGAGGGTCCTCCTAAGGGCCCCCAAAGTACCATTCTGCCTGCCTTTTCATGGCGGGTGGACCGCCATGAAAGGGCAGATGGAAAGTGACATCATAATCCCGACAGAGGAGCCGAGGCTGGCTCCGCCATCACTATATGATTATCATTCCGCCCGCTGAGCGCGTCGGAAATGGAGCCAAATCCCCCTGCAGGTTTCCTTCCAACCGCCAGTATTATGTAATATAGCGGCCGGAGGGAAACCAAAGATGTCGGGCAGAAAGTCTCCGACTAGCTGACAGATGGCTTTCCACCCAATATCGTAATCAGGCCCTTTGATAACTAGAAATCCTATCTGAATCCACAATTTCACACACAAAAGAACAATTCATTCTTTATGACAACAAAAGTCATGAAAAAAGAATTGTCTTTGCCACCCCTACTAATATGCAAACACTGGGACAATTCAACCACACCTCCGAACCCCACTGGACTGACCACCACTGCATCCACTTCACCTACAGGAAGCCCACCACGCACCACCGCACCGAATAAATGCCTCGCCGCTGCTGGAGCAGAGTCACGGAAGACCAGCTAACCACAACCCTCGCCCTGAGCCCACCCGCCGAACCCTCCGACCCCGACACCGCCGCCCGCAACCTCAGACAGTGGATCGACGACTGCGCCAACACCCTCGCCCCGCTCAAGAATCAGCCCAACAGCCACACCAGCAAGAAAGCCACCTGGTTCACCGAAGACCTCCAGGCCTCCAAACGAACATGCCGAAAACTGGAGAAGATCTGGCTCCACGAACGGACAGTGGACAGCTACGCCGCCCACAAGAGCGCCACCCGCAGTCACCATCACCTCATCAGATCCGCCAAAAGGGCCTCACTCAAAGACCGCCTAGACAACAACGCACACAACAGCAAAGAGCTCTTCAACATCGTGAAGGAACTCTCCAACCCCAGCTCCAACACCAACGACATCCAGCCGTCGCGAGACCTGTGCGACTCACTGGCCACCTTCTTCCACCGCAAAATCGCCGACATCCACGACAGCTTCAACACCACGACCGCCCCGGCAACCACCGAGACCACTGCCCCCACAACCACCAACCGCCTGCTCTCCTGGACCAACATCAACGACGAGGACACCAGCGAGATCATGAACACCATCCACTCCGGTTCACCGCTAGACCCGTGCCCTCACCACATCTTCAACAAAGCCAGTACAGCCATCGCGCCCCATCTCCGGAGAATAATCAACATCTCCTTTGAGACAGCAACCTTCCCGGAAAGCTGGAAGCACGCCGAGATCACCGCCTTACTCAAGAAACCCAAGGCAGACCCCAAGGACCTCAAGAACTTCCGACCCATCTCTCTGCTCCCGTTCCCCGCGAAGGTCACCGAGAAAATCGTCAACAAACAACTGACCCGCTACCTCGAGGAGAACAACATCCTGGACCCTTCCCAGTCCGGCTTCCGCAGCAACCACAGCACCGAAACCGCCCTCATCGCCGCCACCGATGACATCAGGACCCTGCTAGACAACGGAGAAACAGCAGCCCTCATCCTCCTGGACCTATCAGCCGCCTTCGACACGGTCTGCCACCACACACTACGAACACGCCTTCACGACGCCGGGATCCAAGAGAAGGCCCTGGACTGGACCACATCCTTCCTTTCCGGCAGAACACAAAGCGTCCGCCTCGCCCCCTTCCGATCCAAGGCCACCAAGATCATCTGTGGCGTACCCCAAGGCTCCTCCCTCAGCCCAACGCTGTTCAACATCTACATGGCACCCCTCGCCCACGTCGCCCGACAGCTCAACCTCAACATCATCTCCTACGCCGACGACACCCAGCTGATCCTCTCCTCACCAAAGACCCTCACACCGCCAAAGCCCACCTCCCACGAAGGAATGAAGGCCGTCGCCGAATGGATGAGGACCAGCCGCCTGAAGCTGAACTCGGACAAGACGGAGGTCCTCATCCTTGGTTCCAACCCTTCAGCCTGGGACGACTCCTGGTGGCCAACATCACTGGGAACAGCCCCGCCACCCACCGACCACGTACGCAACCTAGGGGTCATCCTCGACCCCACCCTCTCCATGACTAAGCAGGTCAACGCCGTTTCCTCATCCTGCTTCAACATCCTCCGAATGCTCCGCAGGATCTTCAAGTGGATCCCCACCGAAACAAGAAAAACAGTCACCCAGGCCCTCGTCACCAGCAGGCTGGACTACGGAAACGCCCTCTACGCAGGAACGACGGCTAAGCTCCTGAGACGGCTGCAACGCATCCAGAACGCCTCTGCATGTCTTATCCTCGACATCCCCCGATGCAGCCACATCACACCCCACCTGAGAGACCTGCACTGGCTCCCTGTCAACAAGAGGATAACCTTCAAGCTCCTCACCCACGCACACAAAGCACTCCACAACTCCGGACCAGCCTACCTCAACAGACGACTCAGCTTCTACACCCCCACCCGCCAGCTCCGCTCGACCAGCCTCGCCCTCGCCACAGTCCCCCGCATCCGGAAAACGACCGCCGGCGGCAGATCCTTCTCCCACCTCGCCGCCAAGACCTGGAACACCCTCCCCACCAACCTCCGACAGACCCAAGACCTACTGGCTCCTCAAGACCTGGCTCTTCGATCAGTAGCAGCACCACCCCCCTCTTCCCCCAGCGCCTTGAGACCCTCGCGGTATGTAGTGCGCTTTATAAGTGACATGATTGATTGATTGAATGCGAAACCTGGAGGATGGATGGGACATTAACAATATGTCCCAAATCATTTTACCAACTCTAAGGCATCCATGGGGAATACCACAGCACCAATATCCTTTTCATATACGCATTACTACCTAATATACAATCTACAACTTACATAGAGCTCCTAACACAAATTAAAAAACAAACTAATAATTACTACCCCCAAAAAAGTATCATTGACTTTGAGCAAGCAATGATACAAGCTTTTTTTAAAAAAATTTACCCCCACACATAAATACAGGGATGCTACTACCACTTTAATCAATGTATATGGTACCATCCACAAAAGTCTACCTTTAGTGTAAAATATGCAACAAATAGTAATTTTGCATATAAAAAAAAATATTAATAGCCCTTGCATACGTCCCCATCACTGAAATTCAAATCACTATAACCTACTAATAGAAAGTCCCTTCTACCAAGCAAATTAAACAAAATGAACTCCCCTAATGGGCTATTTCGAAGATACATGGGTAGGGAGACTACACAGATCAGGACACAGACGGCAACCAAAGTTCCACTTTCTATGGTGGAATGTGTACGACAGTACCCTACCCAACAAGCTAAAACCAACAATGCAGTGGCAGGATGGTATAATGCCTTCCAATCCTCATTAGGAAGAACACAACCAACCCTACACAAAATACTGAAATTATACAAAAAGAACAAAGCAACCAGGAATTTAGGGGCCCAGTAGCTCTGGGTCTTTGCTGGCACGTCTGCGCCATGTTCTACCACCCCCCCGAATGCATCACTATGGCGGCTCACAGCCATTAAAAGGCTGGTGATGGAGGAACTCGTGATATGCTCGGCGGGACTGCGCCAGTCACTCTCAGCATATTACATTGTTCCTCCGCCACGCCAGCGCAAGGGAATGACGGTTCCCTCAAGTAGACAGTAGTCTACTGCCGGTACAATAGTGAGTGTCATAATACGGCAGATGGTGGACTGCCACTGCTGCGCCACCATGAGTGCAGCAGTCGGAAGACTGCCGCACTCGTAATTAGGCCCTTAGACTAGAATAATCTATTACTAAAATTGGCCCTAAACTAACTAAACAAACCAAAACAATGTATGAACATTTGCAATATAAAACAAGACTATACCCAAACACCCAAGGACTAGAATACCTAGAATCAATAGCAAAATCTATACTTTAAAATTAATCCCTAAACAAAAACTACATATCACAATAACCAATATATACTAACAAATAATTTATATACACTTTTTAAAATTTTAAATATATTTATTATGTCAAAAATTAAATACTATTTTAAACATAATTGACATAGTAAAACTATTAAAATAAAAATAAAAATTACTACCAATTAACTGAATAAAAAATAAAAACAAAGGAAATAAACCATCAATAATAATAAATACATTCCACATAAATTGATACATAAAATTTATCAACAGCAAAACGCATTAAAAAGTGTAATATTTCCCATCCATATTTAATTTTTTTTTAAATAACTTAAAATTTTGTTGTAGTAGATCGGCCTTAAACCAGTAGTAATCCCAAACAAAAACTTTCTAAATCTGATTCCATTAAAAGCTAAAATCCCTTCAAAAAATGAAACAATACAACTGTAGAAACACAGATGCAACGAGGCAATCCTCTCTGTAGTCAAACCATCAAAAACTCAAATTAGCGAAAAAGAAGAAACGCTGCAGGAAACTCGACAAATAAAACGTGCAAAAAAAAAAAACAACAACCTCCCGCAAAAGGATATACATTCCCACATGTAATTTATTACAACAAAACATAAATTACAACACAGAACATAACATAATTAATAGCATAACTAATAAACTATTACACTATCCACTAGCAACAAAACTAACACTAAGGGCCTAATTACGATGAGAGTCGGAAAGCCTCCGACCACAGGTCGGAGGCATTCCGAGCCTCATCGTGGTTTCGCACTGACACTAATACTGACACGGTCATTCCAGCTGGATTCCGAAGGGCTCCGGAGACTGGCACGTAATCCCCATGGATGGTGTTTCCGCCATAGGGATTACAATGACAGTTTCTGACAGGCTTTTCATGTCAGGCTTTCCGACATGGAAGCTTGTCAGAAAGTGACATTGGGGGCCCCGAACAGGGCTCCCTTCACCCTGTGGCCTCTGGTTGGGGGCCGAGGGGGCACCATAGAATCCCTGTACAGTGTGGCAGGCACCTTGAGCTTCTGGATGCACGGTGCTTGGATTAATACAAACTCCCATTTCTCTATCGGAGCTTGTGCTACAGCCAGTGTATGGCCACAGCACAAGCTCCCATAGGGAAATGGGAGCTTGTGACCGCACCATGTGCTGTCACATTGCAGTTAGGTATGTGAAACCACAGACCCATGGTCTGGCATTTCCCACACCGATGCGACGTCCGCCCGACATCGTAATAAGGCCCTAAATACACTACACTACTAAAACTATGCGACACTACACAATAAAATTAAAAATAACAAACGACCTGCTCTAAATACATCTCTACTAACTCCCCTACACTTAAATTACATAAAAAATAGTTTAAAACAAACATACGTGACCGAAGAAACACAGCTCCCAAACAGGAGCTTCCCTCTGCAAAACTCCTCAAAAAAATGGCCATTTAATTGAACTAGCAAAAAACCTATTTCCCTATAGAAATTAGCAAAATATGCTTAGTATTTTTTCCCAAAAATAGAATTTTTTAAAATTTTTAAAATATTTTACAATGCAGAAAGAAATGTCAAATATATATTAAATATAATATCATATATAATATTAGTTAATATGTATTATATTTTATATTGTAAAATACAGTTAAACCTTTTTTTACAATACCTAAAAAATTTGTAATAATTTTACAAGCTGTAAAAATTACCACTGTATAATTATTTCTAAATATTGCTTAGAAAAATATTTTTTATTTTTCAACATACTTTAAACATATTAAAAAAATTAAATAATATTATTAAATATATAATATTATTTGATATACATTGAGAAGCATTACAAAAATTACTGTATAATATTATTTTGCATTGTACGATACATATTAAATAATATTATATGGTTTATAAAATTATTTAATATGTATTAAAAATACATTGCTAAGGGGCCCATTACGATGGCGGGCGGAAGCACAACCGCCGTGCTGGCGGATGCAAAAACCACCAGTTACCGCCAGCACGCAGCAGTCCACACGCCCGCCCAATTACGATGCGAAAAGTAGGCCAAACACCGCCGGCAAGCCAGCAACACCGTCCGCCATCAAAGTGCGCCCGTACACGTAGCGGCGCAGCACAACTGACACACACCGTCCGACCGAAACACTTACCGCCCGGCGCATAAATTACGATGCCGCAAACAAACGGCTCCCACGGCCAAGAGATACCGTACGACAAACCGAAGCGGTAACACGGACGCCGAGCACGGACAACGAAGAAGCGGCTCCCGAGCATGAATCCAGCACTGCAGGCCCTCCCCATGCTCCTGCTGATGCACCACCAAGGACGCAACGTACCGCGGAGACGCAGGTAGGCACACACACAACAAGTGCACGCAAACAGCGCACACAGTGCAAGGGCGGAAAAAGCGGACAACCCCCACCAGCGCGTGTACACTACACATCCACCATTGCATCCACATATGACACACAGGCCAAATCGTAACATTGCGTAACACATGTGTACACACCACCTGGGACTAGGAACCAACCACCCCGTCACGGCCCCAAAGCGGCGATGACGCCGCCACACATGCGCACAACGCAGAGAGCCAACCGCAGCGCCATGCATGCGTCGCACACAGACACAGGGACACAACCAAGCAGCACACACATCAGCCCCACCCGAACGCACATGACACGTGACAGGCCTGCCACAGACATGTCCCCAACGCCCAATTCACGGACAACACCCAACGCCACACAACCGACGCACACATGTCAGTGAAGACACGCAACTGCAGGACACACCCCAGTGTAACAAACATGGCGTAGCACACAGCGGTGGCAACACCAACTAGGAGAAGCAGGGCCCCTTCGGGAAGAGGAACGCCAGTACCACACTGAAACACCCATACCACCCTGCACATATGAACAAGACATATAAAGCGGAACACCAAAGAGCCCGGGGACCGACAACAGGTGGCCCAAGAATAACATTCACACACAAGGCCCAACGCAGAGCGGAAAGGCAGCCTGCCGCCCACACAAGGGAGAGCAGACAGCACTGAATGACCTTCCATTCCAACTCCGAAACCACAGCCCTACGACAGAAGCCGGTGAATACAGCCATTGTCCAAGAATAGACCAACACAGGCATGCCGAGGAGACCGACCACAGGGCAGATAGCGCATATCACAGAAGCACACAACGGACGGGGAAGAAAGAAGAAAACACTCCCCATGTCGGCCACATGCAAGTTAATTGGAAGGAGTCACACATCACTGACCTTGAACTGTCTGAGAAGCATGTGGGAAGAGGGCCCGTGTCCTCCAAACAAGCCAACAGAACACAAGTCCTGTCTCCCTACGACTACACAGAGCTCACAGCAACCTCGGAGCGTGCACATTGCAGACTGCACACACAGCCGGAGCACGCCACCACAACGCACCGCTGCGAAATGGCAACCGCAACACACCTACCCAACTACGCCGAACAGCTCAAGCTGTACAAAACCAACCTGTTTCATACATTGGGATGCGATCTCCTGTCCCTGCTGAACGTAAGTTACCGACTGACTTACCGCATCACATTGTTCAGCTGAGTCATGCCCGTCTTCTACTGTCGGAGGTGTCCCTACCAGCATCCCGTGGAGATATGCCTCTCCAACCCGGCATGTCTGAAGGCGGACCTGCTACCACTACTCCTCCCTCTGGACGCACACGACAGGGCCTGCTCTGCCTATGGGGGCATGGCGTATGTGGCCAACATCGCACCCGCACTGAAATGGGACCACTGTGCCTCCACACGACGGATCATCGAGAACAGCTACATCGAATGTCACCCAGCATGCCCCATCATGGTCCTCCAAGGGACAACTTACGAACAACACCTTGACAGCCACCATCCGCTACATTGGCTGGCAAACATGTACACCACCAATGACATGGAAGCCCTGCTGGACGGCATCGCATACCTGACAACCTGTAAATTCGTCGGACCACAACGCAGGTTCCCCGATTGACCTATGATGTCCAACCCCGCACCCATGCTTAGCTTCCGCATGGACTGGCCAGTCACCACCACAACAGCCATACCAAACGACCGGCAACAATTACCACACCATCAACGACATCGCCATGACATCGGATATGACCGGGACATGCACACTGTTCCCCATCACATCCAGGAACACCGCATGCATCGTGGGAGGCAGTGGCATGGGCTCTGTGTATCGCACCCACATGGCCGGAACTGCACGAACAACCAGGACACGACATGGATCCAGCGCCCATGGACACACACACCGCTCAGTGGACATGAATAGGTCGCCTGGAGTCTGTGGGTGCTGCACCCCTCCCACCCCCGCCCCGGGAATCCCATACCAGGACCTTTGCATGGACGACAAGTGCATACAACAACAACACGACCCCAGTGACTGTGACATGTCCAGTAACCACCTCAGTGCAACAACAAGTGGCACGCCGCTGCATGCACGCAAGCACATGCCCTGATGTCATCTCACATGCATGCGTGCATGAGGAACAACCGCAGCAAACCTGTCACATGGAACTGAGATGGACTGTGCCCATGATGCCAAGCGGTCTGGTAGGCTACATGTATACCGTCTGTGTCAAAGTCTGCAGCTCCGCAGCTATACGTAAATGTACATTAGCACAGCCTTGGCCAAGCAGATGTCACTCTGAAGCCCACATCCCACATGCAACAGCCAATCACATGTAACCCCACACCCTATCCCATTTGCAATCATGCTCAGTATATCCTCAACATGTATTCCGCTGCCAGTAGTGTCCACTATACTGCATCACAGAGGACAGAAGACTCAATATAATGTTTGAAACCAAAACTGTCTCCGCTGACTCATTTCACAAGTACGAATGAGAGAGGATGAGAGTATGTGAAGTACACGGCAGTCGTGACATGACCATGTAGTCCACTGGTATTGGATGTCAACGCAAATGAGTAGCACTACTGTGGAAGACACACATGTGTCGTGTGAAGTCGTATGGACGCAGTGCTCAGGTGGGTGGGTGCGACGGGTAGATGCGCACATGCCAAGTTGGAGCACGCCGTGTTGGGAGGGGTCATGAACAGTACACCACCGCTTCCCTGGGCATTGTGAGAGGACACCTGTCGAGGGGAGTGAACACGTGTGTGCACAGCAGCCGGGCACACGTACAAAGCGGTACCAGGCGCACCTCAGCCCACCCTCTGTGGACAAGCTGGATCCTGTTGTACGCCCGCCATGCCCCTTGACAAGGCACACACAGCCCCAGTCGACCAGGTGTAACCCCAACATAGTCAATCCGCACAGGCGATACAGGGCACGGGATGGCAGTGGAGCATGGTGTGTGAGAGGTCTCCTCGCGCTCCTCCTGGTCATATCACGCAGGCAATAGAACCTCAACGTCTAGCATGGCACAAGTCAAATGGAAGTGTAGGGGACGCACCACAGCACGAGCAGCACTGACGTCACAGGAGGTGGCTCGCACCATCCCATCCATTGCCCATCATACCAACCACGCCACATGCCATTGCGACTAAGTGCAAGCGCGTGCGCCACCACCCCGAGCCCTCCCCAGAGAGGCCAAAGAGTGAATGTGTGGGCCATCAGCCACAGACGGACGCGGCCTGGCCGCAAGGGCAGCCACAGCCACTGGGTGTCGCAGGTGGCGGATCCGGAAGGCGAAGACTGTGATGCATAGTCCATGCAGGCCGGGTCTCCATTTGGGGCACCACGCAGGTGGACGGCGTCCCGCCACACATCATACCCTGAGACAGCCCACTCGTGCAACTGGACCCACACATACACTCCTTGCCCTCTCTGGTGCGAGCTTGGGGCTGCCTGTGCAGGCGCTAGCCTCGCAGGTGAGCATGCATATTGGGGAGCGAGGGAGGACATGAGGGCTGGGGCGAAGATGACTGTATCACTGTCAGTAAGTACAAGGGATGACCCAGATGTGGAAAGGAAGAGACGTGTCCCGTGTGTACTGCAACTAGTCGCCAATCCAACTACCCCCATGTCCGGAATGTAAGCCCGCACCTAGGCCCGCCCATCCGCCACATCGAACATACCACCAGCACGACAACCTTCCCATTCGAAACACTGACTGGGGGTGGCGACCAGTGTACAATCATGTGTAGCCTACCCACGCGTACATGTGGGCCCTCCATGATCCATGTCACCTGCGGCAAAGTCATGACATGCGCAATGAGGGAAGTGAGGAGAGCTGTCCGCCCCACGTGCAGAAGGTGCATCAGCTCCACAGACCCAGCAGCGAGTCCAGCAGGGGTCACATGTGCAGGGGCAGCTGTGCCTGGTGTGAAGGCACATGCAAATAGACAGCACATCGACCAATGTGTAGTCTGCCCACATCTACAGTCCATCATCATGCGGACATAGGAATTGAACACAGGGCAACACATCTTCAGTTGGTGCACCCACCGTGACCAACAATGCGCAATCATCGACGTACCCGCCCTGTGCATGGCCCCCCACCCAACGGAGGCACATCCAGTGCCACCATCCCACACACACAAGCCTTCCACGGAACATGCTGTGTCCAATGGTCAGTACAGAGTCAGCGCCCATCTGGTGGATCCTGAACAGGAGACACATGCACACACATGCCAACTCCCACTATGTACGTCTGCCACCTGGCACGTGCAATGTAACCTCTCACCTGTGACGTGTGACTGCAAGCACACAGCCGTCTTGGCATGGGGCTGTCAATGTGGACACCTGTCAATGTTTCGGGAGGTGTGATCCGTACAGTGCTGTACATAGGGTGCAGTGCTGACACCTACTACTGTCTCATGTCCCCTCGTGCCACAGGTCCCACTTGTTTTGGCCGCTCAGCCTGTGCCCACATCGTCGTCGTCGTGTGCCATACTCATCCAGCCGCGGAAGCAGTTCCATGCTCAGCAGACATACATGTTGCCGTGGCGTTGCCGCTTGACGGATATGCAGTCAGTCCCCATCAGCACGCCCCGCAAGTCATTGGGGCCTAGATCCCCATGTGCATGCACATGGCAGTGGTTTGTATCACTAGCCATTGCCATTGTTGGGAGACCTGTGTAAGTGTATTGTGGCCGTGCCGTCCCAGCTTGACAGCTGGGCTGTGGCTCATGTGCTTGCTCAGTCATGTCAGTGATGTGTATGCGAAATTGCTATGTGTCGTGTTGCTTTGACATGTGTCCTCTGCCATTGTCCCTAGGCGGAGACCGAACATTGACCGCCCATACCAATTGCTGGCGGACATGGACGATACAGAGGTTATTAGGAAGTTTCGGCTGGACAGGCCAACCCTGCATCGACTGTGTGCCATGTTAGAACCCCATCTCCGTCCCCGCAGGGTGTATCCGACTGCTGTCACCCCCACGGCTAAGGTGATGGCCGCCATGCATTTCTTCGCCACTGGGTCATTCCAGCACACAGTGGGCATTGGAGGAGGGATGTCCCAGCCCATGTTCAGCAAGGTGCTGAGGGATGTACTGGCAGCCATGATGCTGTACCGAAACAGGTACATCCGCTTCCCCAGGGCTCGTGAATTGGCGGCAGTGAAGGGTGCATTCTATGCCCTTGGCAGAATCCCACACGTCGTTGGAGCCATTGACTGCACACATGTCGGCCTTGTTCCACCACAGGCCACTGAGCACCTGTACCGCAACAGGAAGCACACGCACTCCCTGAATGTGCAAGTGGTGTGCCTTGCGGACATGGTGATCACCCACGTGTGTGCAAAGTTCCCAGGCTCGGCCCATGACGCACACATAATGCGCAACAGCATCTTGCCACGACTGATGTCCAATATGCAACAGGATCGTGCCTGTATTGTCGGTGAGTATGTGGAGTGGTGTAGCGTGCTGGTTGTGCGATGCTGTCCCCTGTCCAGTTGGAATTGCAACGGTTCTCTGTGTCCCTCACACCCAGGTGACTCTGCGTACCCGAATGGGGCATGGCTGCTCAGTCCATTGAGGAATCCTCGCACCCCAGCAGACGATCGCTACAATGAGGCACATGGGAGGACCAGACGTGTGGTCGAGCGTACCTTTGGCCTCCTCAAGTCCAGGTTCAGGTGCCTGGACCGCACCGAGGGTGCGCTGGCGTACTCCCCACAGAAGGTGTGCCGGATAGTGGTGGCGTGCTGCATGCTGCACAATCTGGCCATTCGGAAGCAGATCCCCCTCATCGTGGATGACGGAGATCAACCAGGGCCCCAGCCCGCAGACCAGGACAGCTCGAGTGAGGAGGACAGCGGAGAGGAGGAAGCTGGTAATGTGCGGCAGCAGCTCATCGCCCGCTACTTCACTTGACGGTGAGTGTCCATGTACGACGGCTGATGTGGCTGTATCTGTGCAGGTGTGTGTGTGCTGTGTCAGGGTGGCCGTTTGTTCACTGCGTGCTGTGTGTCAACGCTCCATGGCCAGGGTAGTATGCCACTGTTGGTGGCTGTGGCATTGTGCCCTATTGCTCTGTGCGATGTGTGTACATTGCTTGTAGTTGTTGACATGTACTGTGTGTTGGGTGTGTGACACACTCATTGAATGTGCTCCTGTTCTGTCTCCCACCCCTAGGTCCCTACAGGCCCTCCGGATTCAATTGCCATGCCACGCATCAGGTGCCTTTCCGCCCAAGGTGGCCGTTGTATTCCGTACAAATAAAACACAGGGCACAAACAGCAGTTAGTGTAAAAGGTGCATTTATTACAAACTGTGACATGTGATTGTGTGTAAGGTGATGACAAAAGTGGTGCGTGCAGTGACAATGAGCTGTCGGTCATGGCTGCGTGATGCTCAGGGTGTACCCACTGGTTCTATGTCCATAGTCCAACACACACATGCCATCCAGATGGCTGTGTGGAGTGGGATCGTAGTCCAAGTCAATGCAGTGGCTGGTCAAGGAAGGCTGGCGGAAGGCTGGCTGGCTGCCTCACTTGCGTTTGGAGCGTGCGAAGTCCTCCCGGGAGATCTGTTTCCACTTCGGACGGCCCCTTCCACGTTTGCGAGGGGGTGCCTGCTTGCGACATGCTGGTGGTTGAGGTGTGCTCACTGGCTGTGGACGCAGGGGAACTGGACACTGCTGCTCCACCCTGCGCCCCGGCAGGTGGTGGCGGAGGGGAGCTGCTGTCCCTGGCTGTGACCTCACCGCCACCACCAGCTGGCCCATGAGGTCCACGATTTGGCCCATACGGGCGTCCATGGACCTCAGCACCCCCAGCACCTCACGCGTGTCTGAAGCAGACCGGACCCATTGTCCTTGGGCCTCTTCATAGGCCCCAAGGACTCTGGCCATTTGAGGCAGGGCATGGCTCCCAGGGGAGGCTGGCGTTTCCCTGACCCTGCTCCTCCTACCAGTCCTGCTGCCACCGGCCTGCCCACTAGCCACATTGCTCACCACGGTCCTCGCTGTGGCTCCCAGGGTGGATCTAGTCGGCCGGGCCACCACCTGCGCTGGGGCTGGTGCCAGCGAAGACGTGGTGGTGGTGGCGGCGGTGGTGGTCGGTGCGGCGATGGTGGCGGTTGCGGCAGTGGTAGTGGCCACAATGACCGTGGGTGTGGCCACAACGACAGTGGCAGCAGGGGGCTGGGAATGTTCAGCAGCCCTGGATGATGGGTTGGTGGGTAGGAGGGGTCCTGGGGAGCGGCTGGGCCCTGCCACACCAGATGGGCCTGCTTGGTGGTCCGTGTCCGAAGAGGAGGACAGATCCTCCAGATCCGTGTGTCCTCGTTGGGGGCTTGTAGGCTGGCTGTGCTGGCTGCTGGCTCCATCCCCAGCATCCAGCAGTTCGTCACCTGTGGAGAGAATGAGATTTGTTATTGTGTTGCACCTGGCGAAGTATGTATTTGTCGTCTGACATTAACAGTTCGTGCAATCTCGTACATGGGTTTCCCGGAGGCGTGTGTGTGGCTGTAGCATCTGTAGTTGTGTGTGCTTGGCAATGGGACTGTGTGCTGTGCACATGTGGCATGGGACGGATTGGCCATGCCGATGGGTGTGTTGCTGTGCCCCTACTTATTGTGACTCTGGTGTATGCGGGCTCCTGGCCCATCCTGGGTCTGGTTTGTACTTTGCTTTTGGGGTTCAAATGGAACGCTTAGGAACGCATATGGCAACATGGGGGCCATGCCCCAGATTCGCATTTGGGATGGAATATGCTTTTGGGGTTCAAATGGAACGCTTAGGAACGCATATGGCAACATGGGGGCCATGCCCCAGATTCGCATTTGGGAGGGGATATGCTTTTGGGGTTCAAATGGAACGCTTAGGAACGCATATGGCAACATGGGGGCCATGCCCCAGATTCGCATTTGGGATGGAATATGCTTTTGGGGTTCAAATGGAACGCTTAGGAACGCATATGGCAACATGGGGGCCATGCCCCAGATTCGCATTTGGGAGGGGATATGCTTTTGGGGTTCAAATGGAACAGCTTAGGAACGCATATGGCAAAATGGGGGCCATGCCCCAGATTCGCATTTGGGATGGAATATGCTTTTGGGGTTCAAATGGAACGCTTAGGAACGCATATGGCAACATGGGGGCCATGCCCCAGATTTGCATTTGGGAGGGAATATGCTTTTGGGGTTCAAATGGAACGCTTAGGAACGCATATGGCAACATGGGGGCCATGCCCCAGATTCGCATTTGGGATGGAATATGCTTTTGGGGTTCAAATGGAACGCTTAGGAACGCATATGGCAACATGGGGGGCATGCCCCAGATTCGCATTTGGGAGGGAATATGCTTTTGGGGTTCAAATGGAATGCTTAGGAACGCATATGGCAACATGGGGGCCATGCCCCAGATTCGCATTTGGGATGGAATATGCTTTTGGGGTTCAAATGGAACGCTTAGGAACGCATATGGCAACATGGGGGCCATGCCCCAGATTCGCATTTGGGAGGGGATATGCTTTTGGGGTACATGCTGTGAGCCATGGGTGCCGAACGTGACATGTGTTGTGGCAGCATGACAGTGCATGGTTTGAGGTGTGTGCATGCTTGACATGGCCTGCATATTTGCTGTCTGTTGTGATTACTGGACATGGCATTGGACGCATCGTTATGAGTGAGTGATGGTTGTGTGCCAGCCAACGTATTGCAGTTGTCCCATCTCCTTGGTGTGCGTGCTGCCCTGTGCCATGTGCATCACTGCAGTGCTCGGGGGTGTGGCCCATGTTGTGTGTTGTTGCTCACAGTGTGTCGTGCGCTTCATTGACTTCTGGCACATGGTTGGTCATGGGCATGTATCTTAGCGTGACTGCTGTATGTGTGGCAGCTGTGCGGATGACATGCCTTTCATGAGACTGGGGCTGACGGATGGGATGGATGGTATGTTGTATGTGCATGGTGTGTCTGTGTGTTTGATGGGTTCAGTGGTGTTCGTGTGCATTTATGTTGTTCCGCTCTGTTGCGTCTAGTGTTGTTTGTCTTACATAGGCGTAGTCGTGGGGTGTGTGGTTGACAGGCAGTAGGGGCTACATGGACAGGACTTCAATGGTGTTTCGGTTGTGTGTGATGAGTTGCACAGTGGCTGCCGTGTGGTACTATATTCAGTGTGGCTTGTGCATGCAGACGTGGCTCCTTGGGTGTTGCTATGTCTGTGATGGGTCATGTGGGGTGTGAGTCTGTTGTTCATGTCCGTGTGCACATTGTTCACTTGTTCGTGACGGTGGGCGGTGCTGCGTGTTCGTCTGCTACGTGACATGTCCCATGTGTTGGTCGTGTTATGGTCCTCATGCCTCCAGTAATCCAGCCCTGTCCAGTTTCCCACCTGCAAGTTGTTCGTGCGTGCACTGTACTGGATGCCACATGGCTCTAAGCGGGGGGTGCTCCATGTTGCAGGTCTGTGGGGGTGGGGGGGTGTTGTGGGTCGTGAGGGTGGCTGGACACCCACTGACACCGATTGCTGTGGACCGTGATGTCTGCCTTTCGGCTGTCGTTGTGCACTGCGGTGGCTGACACGTGGCTGTGGGGTGTGGGGGATGCTCCTCCTTGCTGTGCTGTGGGACTAGGGGCCTGGTGTGTGTTGTACTTGGGCTGTCCACCGTCCCACCCACTGCACTTTGTGTTCCTGCCACTTACCTGTTACTTGTCGGTTAGTGCAGCTGTGGCGGACACATGGGTGTGGTGGGTGCTCGTTGTGGCGCTTCTGGCATATTTGGGGACCTGTTGGTGGTTACGTGGCTGGCTGAGTGTACACATGTCCCCACGTATGTTACAGTTGTTCGGTTTGGGCTGTGTGTGGTGGTGTCTGTTGCATGTGTGTGTGATGTGTTGTGTATTGTGTGCTGGACATGGGGGTGTTTGTCCCTGGGAGCTGTGGCATGGTGGTAGTGCATGTGAGTACATAGCGGTGTGCTGGTATACATTAGTTTGTACTTACCAGCCTCCACTCCCCTGCTAATCCGGCGAGGATCTCCGGATGTATTATGACTCGCACCTTCTCCTCCCACGCTTTGAAGGTCTTGAAGAGCGCGGGATTCCCTCCGCCAGTGACGGCAGCCAGCTCTCTGTTTTTCCCTCCTTCTTCTTGACCAGGCTCTTTACGTCATTCCAACGTTTGTTAATTTCTCCTCTGTTCCTGGGCAGGGTCCCGACTGCATTGACCTGGTCTACGATCCGGTTCCACATTCTGTTTCTGGTGGCTAGTGGTGTGTGCTGGACCATGTTCCCATAGATTTGTGGGTACACCTTGATGATCTCGTCGACCATGACCGTCAGCTCAATGGGCGTGTACTTGGGCATCCTTTGTGGTGCCATGGTGTTTGTGGTGCTGGTGCGGTGTGTGTTGTGTAATGTGCAGGGGGTTTGTGGTGCAGGTGTTTGGTGGTGGTGGTGGTGGTGGTTGTGATGTGTGCGTTTCTGTGGTGTGCTGCTGTCCTTGCTGTGTCACTGTGTCCTCTCCTCTCCTCTCTGGTTTGCAATGTAGCAAGGGGTTGTGGTCTGTGGGAGTGCTGCTTTTGTACTCACCTATGTGGGTGTGTCCTCATGGTCTGTTGTTTTCAGGTGTGTTGTGTCTGGGGTTCTGGCCTTTGTATTTTTTGTTTGTCCGGGGGGTGTTTTCGGGATGTGTACTGTGCTTGTGTATTTGTGCGTGCCTTGCTGTGTGGACTTGTTGGCCATGTTGTGTGCTATTGGTTTTGTGAGCGGATGGTTTCTGTGCAGGTACGTGGGCGCCATGGCTTCTGCCGTGTCGATTCTCATCGGCGTTGTTTGCGCTAGCGGGCGGTATATTTGTGGTTTTTCCGCGCTCATGGCGGTGCGATCGTAATTTCACGTGCGGTGTGTCGGCCGTGAGGGCGGGCGGTTTTGTGTTGTCGTGCGTGTTTCCGTCCGTGGCGGGTGGTTTGACTCCGACTCGGACGTTGGCGGGCGGTATTTTGTGTGATTTTTCCGCCGATGGCGGTTTTCGGTTTGTGTAATCGTAATGGCGTTGTCGGTGTTCAGACGGTGTGTGCGGGCGGATTTTTGCCGCTTCCATGCCTGGCGGATTTTTTTACGCCGGGTATCGTAATGGGCCCCTAAATTATTAAAATTATTAATACAAATAATTCTAGTTTGTTTAAAAAATATATGTTAGTCTCAAAAATATAAAAATATATGTTCATTAAAAAAATGAAAAAGAAATACTATTTTCTATTTACCAAATAGTAAGGCCCCGATTACGAGTGAGGTTGTCTTTCAGAGTCGCTCCGGCAGTGGACCGTCGGCTGCACCGGGGAACCGCAGTTCCCTGGCAGGGGAACGGTGGAGACCCAATGTAACATACTGAGCAGGACTGGCACTTTTTTCTATTTACAAAAAAGTAAAGGCCCGATTACGAATGCAGTGGTCTTTCTGAGTCAGTCTGGCGGTGGACCACTGGCCGCTCCAGGGAAGTGCAGTTCCCTGGAGTTGGCGCAGTGGAGGCCCAATGTAACATGCTGAGCAGGACTGGCACAGTTTCTCCACCACCAGCCTTTTCATGGGCATGAGTCCGCCATGAAAAAGCTGGTGGTGGGGAAACCTACAGGGCCCCCATGCCCCCCACCATGGAGATGTCTGTGCCCCCCTGTCTGCTTGCACCCCCAGTTCCAGCACGGCATGGACATCACTGTCCAAGCCATGCTGGAACATTTTTGCCGTTCCCATGATGGTGGCTTTTTTCTGGCACCACCATGAGAACGGAAAAAAGAGCGTCCGCCTGCATGAGTTACACTCCTGATCAGGCGAGAGGTCTTTGTGTGGCTTTGGCGCAGCTATGCTGGTGGAGAGCTGGCACAACTGCGCCAAAGTCATAATTGGGCCCTAAATACTTTCCCAAAAATGTAAAATTAAAAAAGATATTTTCAAATATATTTTTTTGTAACAAATATTAAAAAATAGGTACCATTTTGTATAAATGCTAACATATATATGTATGTTATGTCATTTATTTATTTCTAATAAAATGTAAAAATGGCAAAATATAATTTTTGGACTAATTCTAACCGAAGATGTTGAAAAAAAAATGTGAATATTTTAAAATGTATACAATGGGCCTCATTACGATGTCGGTCAGAACGCAACCGACCGGCCATCGGTTGTGGTCCGACTGACAACTGCCACCTGCAGTCCGACTGCTGCATTAAGATGCAGCGGTCGGAGGCAGCAGGCGGCAGCACTGACCGCTGCTGTGCCAATGAGCTCAAGGAGCCTGTCGGCCCAGCGGTCGGAATGTATTCCCTACAATAAAGGCAGTGCCTGCTCAAGCACCACCATAGGGATTACCATGTCCCTTTCAGGCTGCCTTTCTATGGTGGTCTGATCGCCAAAGAAAAGCAGATGGAAACGGACTTTGGGGGCTTCTAGAAGGGCCCTCGTCCCTCTGTGGTCTCCACTATGAAGCCTGGCATCCCTGCACCATGTGGAAGGCATCGCATGGTGCCTGCCACACGATACAAGGATGTTTAAAAAGTGCATGCTTACTATTGCTGCTTGTGCTGCGGCCCACAGCGCATGCTGCAATAGTAAACATAAACTTTATGACCGCCATGAAGGGGGTCTCATTGTAATTCAGAATGCAGGACCTCTGACTCCTTATCGAGCTGTCCCGTTTCCGACACGATGTCCGACCGGCATTGTAATAGGGCCCAATATGTTTTATTCTTCAGTAAAAAAAATATTTTGTGTTTAATAAAAATATATGTTAATAAATGAAACATTTATTTAATGTGATTTTGTATCAATAACTATTACAAATATATCATACATTTTTATTAATATATAAATATTAGAGATACATAAATATACACCTAGAGTACCAAACTATTACCATAACTACTAACCAAAAATAATACAAAAAATACTAAAACTAAATATACTCTTTAACTATTATAATTTAAAACACCTGAATAAAATAACTTGCATATCCTGTTAAAAATAAACATATAATGCCAAACGAAATAAAATACCATATGAAGTACAAAATATTTTTATTACAAAATATATTATATCCACTACAAAAAAATATATTTAACTTAAATTCAAAGTATCCAAAATAATATATTCCAATAACATTTTAAATAACAAAACATATTAAAAAAAAACAACATTTAAATTACTTTATCCCCATATACAATTAAGGGGCGATTAAGATGTCGGTCAAAAGTGCCCCTGTTAGGCAAGGTGTCTATGGTCTGTATCCTCCAGTGCATTTAAATTAGATGTTAGTCATTGCATCCTGATATTTTTGGGTACATCATGTGGATGGTGTGTGTGAACAGGACATGTCTCAGTAAGTTACAGTGTTTTTCTGTCCTTACAGAGACACACTTGTTGTATGTGTTAGTTGCATGTGGACCCAGCGTATGGTACATGAATGGAATGCTAGTGATGACATGCTGTGACTGTAGAGTTGTACAGTACCTACCGTTGTCATGTACCTATCATTCTGGGCTTATGCCACAGTTAGAGTGTGAGAGTCTGGGCATTTCCCTATTCTGTGAATTGGACATAGGCCACATTATGCTTATGTGATGTTTCTTTGGGTTCTGTATTGGTGCACACATGGCTCTGCATTTGCTCATACACCCAGAAATATGATGCACCATACCAGAGTATGGTAAGCAGCAAGATAGGGAATGTACGGCCTATCCAAGTGTAATATTAGTTGCAAATTGTTGTCCAAACTTTTAAATGAGTATTTGTGAGATAAGTGAAGTTGAGTGTGTCTACATGGCCAGAAAGGATGTGTGACATGCTAACTGTGACCAAGACACAATGGGGCCGATTCCGATTCAGTCCGGAAATCTCCCCGACCGAGCCGGAGCCGGAGAGATTTCCGACCAAATCGGACTCTAGCAGTCCGACCGAACGAGTACGATGCGCACGCATGCTATCGGACTCGATTCGGTCGGACTCCCATTGAAGTCAATGGGAGCCAGTCGTACAATGCGTACGCGGGCTCCCATTGACTCTATGGGTGCGAGGCGAACGAGGGTGCCCCCTATAGCGGGTTCGTGTCGATGCGGTTCGCGGCGCACACGCACAGGTAGGGGGGACCCATGGGTCCCCCCTGTGTGCGACTCGCGCGGCTACGCATACAGGGGGGTCCGACACGGACCCCCAAAGTCCGGCTCCGACAGCTGTTTCGAGCCGGACGGTGCGGATCGGTCGGACTGCTCAAGTCGCGCATCGTACTTGCCCGGCCGGGGAACGTCTCCATCGCGCGGTGCGAGTCGAGTCCGTGCGAGTCGGTCAGTGCGGTTCGGACCCGTGAACGCGTCGGTCGGCGATTTTGCGTTCGCTCGCATCGTACTCGCTCGGCCGGACGCGTGTTCGAATCGGTCGGGAAAGAGGGCTCAGAATCGGATCCGGTTAAGCCGAATCCGATTCGGTGCGCTACCGGCCGAGATCGGAATCGGCCCCAATGTGTAGGACTTCTGGGTTGTGGTTTTTTAGTTTAATCTATTTTTTTTTACATTGTGACATGCTTTATGTTGTTTCTTAGATTAAACATATTGAGGATTTTAGTTTGACAAGGGTTCTGTTGCGTAGAGTCATAGGGATGTGTATCATGAGTATGTGGCTACCTTTTCCAGCCCACTAAGCAACTTGCTAGTGCATTTCACAAATTATGCACAAGTTCTAAAGGTTGTACTTCCAAGCATGTGATGATTCTGAAATTGGATATGACAAACCTAACATTGTACCTAAGATGGCAGACAGTTTGTATTTGGCAAAGGCTGTGATAGTCATATCAGTTATGTAACACACATGTGACTTTGCTCCATAGGGATTTGGAGTTGTCACAATACTGACAGGAGTGGATTGTGCTTGTTGTGTCCAAGATATTTCATCTACTTGTTCTGGGATACTGGTGGGTGCTACATGGGCCAAGTGTGCTAATTATGTTTCAGACATTAAGCCGAACTTTATTCATTTCAAAGGGTATTTTTTAGGTACATCAAATTGACATGTTGGGAATGCTAGGCTATGTCAAGTCCTGGTAGTACATTATGAGTGATCAACATTTGTCTGTGCTTGGTCATCCAATGCCCCTTCTAGCCCCCTCATGTGATACAGCTGAAGGTATACTTTTTCAGCATGACAATGCACGGCAACAATCTCCTTCTTGGCTTAGTTTATGCAAGCAAACTGAACCTCAGTTGTTGGTAACAGGAGTGGTGTAGAGTAAATTTAGTTCAGGGTGGATGCTGTATGCCAGTCTGGGCTGGCGCTGCCTGTGGACAGTTGCCCAGGGCTTCACAATGCTAATAACTACAGGGCCGGCAACAGAGCACTGTCTTTAGTGGGATGACAGTGTAATGAGCTACGGTTAGTCAGCCAACTCCCTTGGGTTTTTCAGCCATGGTGCAGCAGGGTGATGCACAATAAACACACAACACCCCTCGCCTTGGTCCCTTAGGAATAGGCAGAGATGTCAAAATATTTGGCACAAACATCCTTTCAGTTTACAAACTGGAAGGAGAATGTTCAATCTGAGTTTCTTTTCCTTCCAGACTTGCCTTGCTGTCACCCCTCACTAGGCCTAAACAATGCATTGGCATCATGACAGCAAATAGCCACATCACTTGAGGGTGCTATGGATGTGTACGGCACCTACCCCAGCCTGAATGAACATCAGGGGATCCTATGGGAACCTGACAAAACTGACTGACAGCCATTATGCCATCGTATCACAATGGGCACTGCTCACCAGGGATGACGTCAGAGGGAGACGAATGGAGAATGAATGAGATTTGGGCTTTGGTCACACTTTTTCACTGACAAATCTTTTGTTTGTACAAGCTATGACTATACTATTTTATCCACTCATCATTTGGAGTTGAGCATATGATAGTGGTATATGTAGTCATTTGTGTATTAAAGATAATGAAAGAGTTTTGAGAAATGCTTAATGCTGGCCCAGAGCAAACAGAGATGAACTTGGCTGGTTGTTAAGGCTAATGGTGCCTGTGTTTCACCCATGTACTAAATTGACAGACAAGGGAGGAGGTGGGTGTTGAAATGTGACACATGGTTGCACGTGTTGTTGGAGAGGTTATTATTGGAGGGGCTGAGCTAGGTAAAAAGGGTAGAGGTGAGAGTGAATTGTGATGACATTTTGTGCATGGAGGGGAGACTCAGACATAATAGGGTCAGAACAAGTAAAATATTAGATACGTGTGGAAGGGAGGAGTTAAGGTCAAAGGCAGTGCTTGTATAGGATACGTAGGGTATCGTCATTATTACAATGAGAATTGGTGGAAATGCAGGAATGTGGATATCAAAGTGTAGGACCTTGAAAAACTGGTTAAAGCATGGACGAGGTATGCTAGGAATAGGTAGAACCAGCTAGATAAGGTTAGAGGCTAGCAGGAGATGAGAGCTGAAGTTTGTGGCACTATGGTGAAAGGTGACTGTGATAGAGGCAGACTCATTGAGAAAGGTAGGCAAAAAAAATAGAGGTATGGAGCATGGAACTGAGATGTGGATGTAAGCGAGCCACAGTGAGACAAGGTAAGAGTTTTGTAGGAAACAAAGTGGATAGGTGGACTGTTCCCACAAGGAACAGGGTCAAGACTGATTTGCATGGCTGGGTCCAACTGGGATGGTGTGGTGAGCAAAAGAATGATGGATTTAACCCAGATCGTTGTGACTGGGGGTGAATGTTTGCATTGTCCAGCATTCCATCCATCAATTGTTTCTTTTGCATATGTCACCCTAAGTGGAAAGGGTATGCCCAGACGTGGGTCCCCTGCTCACTACACCACTGGATTCAAGCTAGCCTGGCTGATGAAGAGTGATGACCTGAAACTGGTCCCAGGATGCTTGTTTTCGGTCCAGGGAGGACCTGGTTTGGCAGTTCGGGCTGGACTGTTCCCTCAAGGAACAGGGTCAAGACTGATTTGCATATGGCTGGGTCCAAGCTGGGGTGGTGAGCAAAAGAATGATGGCTATAACACAGATCCTTGTGACTGGGGGTGAATGTTTGCATTGTCCAGCATTCTGTCCATCAATTGTTTCTTTTGCATATGTCGCCCTAAGTGGGAAGGGTATGCCCAGACGTGGGTCCCGTGCGCACTACACCACTGGATTCAAGCTAGCCTGGCTGATGAAGGGTGATGTCCTGAAACCGGTCCCAGGATGCTTGTTTCCGGTCCAGGGAGGACCTGGCTTGGCAGTTCAGGCTGGACTGTTCCCACAAGGAACAGGGTCAAGACTGATTTGCATATGGCTGGGTACAAACTAGGGTGGTGTGGTGAGCAAAAGAATGATGGATTTAACCCAGATCTTTGTGACTGGGGGTGAATGTTTACATTGTCCAGCATTCCGTCCATCAATTGTTTCTTTTGCATATGTCGCCCTAAGTGGGAAGGGTATGCCCAGACGTGGGTCCCGTGCTCACTACACCATTGGATTCAAGCTAGCCAGGCTGATGAAGGGTGATGCCCTGAAACCGGTCCCAGGATGCTTGTTTCCGGTCCAGGGAGGACCTAGCTTGGCAGTTCGGGGTGGACTGTTCCCACAAGGAAGAGGGTCAAGACTGATTAGCATATGGCTGGGTCCAAACTGGGGTGGTGTGGTGAGCAAAAGAATGATGGATTTAACCCAGATCCTTGTGACTGGGGGTGAATGTTTGCATTGTCCAGCATTCCGTCCATCAATTGTTTCTTTTGTATATGTCGCCCTAAGTGGGAAGGGTATGCCCAGACGTGGGTCCCGTGATCACTACACCACTGGATTCAAGCTAGCCAGGCTGATGAAGGGTGATGCCCTGAAACCGGTCCCACGATGCTTGTTTCCGGTCCAGGGAGGACCTAGCTTGGCAGTTCGGGCTGGACTGTTCCCACAAGGAACAGGGTCAAGACTGATTTGCATATGGCTGGGTTCAAACTGGGGTGGTGTGGTGAGCAAAAGAATGATGGATTTAACCCAGATCCTTGTGACTGGGGGTGAATGTTTGCATTGTCCAGCATTCCATCCATCAATTGTTTCTTTGGATATGTCGCCCTAAGTGGGAAGGGTATGCCCAGATTTGGGGCCCGTGCTCACTACACCACTGGATTCAAGGTAGCCTGGCTGATGAAGGGTGATGCCCTGAAACCAGTCCCACAATGCTTGTTTCCGGTCCAGGGAGGACCTAGCTTGGCAGTTCGGGCTGGACTGTTCCCACAAGGAACAGGGTCAAGACTGATTTACATATGGCTGGGTCCAAACTGGGGTGGTGTGGTGTGCAAAAGAATGATGGATTTAACCCAGATTATTGTGACTGGGGGTGAATTTTTACATTGTCCAGCATTCCGTCCATCAATTGTTTCTTTTGCATATGTTGCCCTAAGTGAGAAGGGTATGTCCAGACGTGGGTCCCGTGCTCACTACACCACTGGATTCAAGCTAGCCTGCTGATGAAGGGTGATGCCCTGAAACCGGTCCCAGGATGCTTGTTTCCGGTCCAGGGAGGACCTGGCTTGGCAGTTCGGGCTGGACTGTTCCCACAAGGAACAGGGTCAAGACTGATTTGCATATGGCTGGGTCCAAACTGGGGTGGTGTAGTGAGCAAAATAATCATGGATTTAACCTAGATCCTTGTGACTGGGGGTGAATGTTTGCATTGTCCAGCATTCAGTCCATCAATTGTTTCTTTTGCATATATCATCGCTTGCCTGCACTTGTCCTGCAAAGGGACACCTCCTCCGGGAGGGGCATCTAGGCAGTAGGACAGGCACCAAAGGGACTAGACTACGGAGGACTGGGTTGGTCTTTGGGAAGGCTGGGATCAGGAGGTTGGGGCGGGACAACTGCCACAACTGCAGTGGGAGGGCTAAATGGAGGGGGTGGGACACCTGCAGTGGGAGGGCTAGAGGAGTTTGGCAATTCGGTAGTGTTGAAGGGTTTGCAAGGGAGCAGGGAGGGCTGGTGCTTTTTTGGGTTAGGATTTTTTGGGGGTCGTGGTACTGGGGTGGGATGTGTATGGGGAAGTTAGGGTTTTAGGAAGGGGTGGTGACTTTTTTGCAAGGGGGGATTTTCTTTTGCGGGAAGCTTGGAGGGTACTCTTTTTGTTTTGGTTGGCTGGGTGGGGGGTCTGAAGCATATGGCAGGGGCATCAGGGTCATTTTCTTCTTTTTGGGAGGGAGTTGGTCGGTGTGGGTAGTGGAGGAAGACAAAGGGCAATGAGGTGGAGTTTCTGGGCAGAGTGGGTACGAGGAGAGGCAAGGGTAGGGGCTGTGGATGCAGAGGGTTGTGAGTTCTGCTGCATGTCTGTGGATGCTAGCGTGGTATATGTTGGCATGTCTGTGGTACTGAGTGTGATGTCTGTCTTGTGAGTAAGTGTGTATGTGTTTGTCCTTATGTCTGTGTGTTGGTATGCTGTGTGTGGATGTTGAGGTGAATGCATGTTTGTGTTTGCATTTGCCTAGGTCAGGGAGGGTCCTCAGGACTGTGGATGGAAAAGAGGCAGGAGGGAGGTGAGACAGCTGAATTTTGGATAATGCTGCCATCAGTGCGAAAGCTAGAGCCTGATTGGATCTCTGTAGGGAAGATATGTCAGAGTGAATGCCCTCCAGGAAAGTTAGCATCTGGGTAAGGTGATTGGTTTGCCCCTGGAGGACATTCAGCACTGCTGTCTGCCCCACAGAGATCTGCCTTAGGAGGTCAATGGCCTCCACACTCAGGGCAGCAGGAGAGACAGAGGCAGGGGGTGAGGTGCCTGGCGCAATGGAGACACCACCCCTTTTATGGGAGCGGCCATGGAGAGGGGGCTGGGGAGCAGCTGGGAGGGTGGAGATGGTAGGGGTGGTGGCGGGCTATGATGGAGTGGACACAGGTCCAGGGGCATCCACCACCACCTTGGAGTTGTCACTGGAGCTGGAGCCTGATAGAGACTGATGTTATGTCACTCATGCCCTCAGTGATGCCCACGTCACCTTTCATGCCACTGGTTCCTTTTTGATCAGTATCAGCACAGGAACCACTCTGGCTAGTTGCTTCCCCAACATCCGTAGTGCTGTATCCTTTGCTGGCCGGGTCAGATGTTGTGAACAAGAAGTAAAATGAATCACATAAGTTGTCCATATGGACTTGTCACAGTGGTCTCATTACAGCTCTTCTAAGATCACACAACTTTGGAACTTGTGGTTAACATACTTGATACTCTTCCATAAATCCCACGTTTGAAAGCTAGAAAACCTGTGTGCACTCACACATGATAATGCCAGCAACATTGTGTGCTGAAACTTCGACTTCCTCATTCACCAGATCTTTAACATAACTCTGTACTAGCTGGTGTATAGGCTCTCGCTACTGATGGCCTTCTGTCATAACATACCTGTCTCATCTAATGCAAGGGAGTTTAGACCTCATAATGAGACAGGGGTCACACACTTGATTTCAGACAAGGTATCCATTCTGCTATCTCAATTCATCAAATTGGGGACCTGCAGGTCTAGTGTTACCGGTTACATATCTTGATTGATTTACAGAAAGCTAGTATAGTCATTGAATGGTCCATATCACACAGATCATATTGAAGTTGCTTATATGTCCAGTAGCAGATGTAGTTGTTTCTTAGGTCACATGTGTTTCTTTTATCGTGGACACACATAGGAAGTAGGCATAGCTAGGGTGGAAGGTATTTGGCCCACAGTCTTGTGTCATTTATGCACAGTGTTAGAAAGATTTATTGTTTTTTTGTCAACATTGGAAACCTTATACGAGTTTGCCATGTAAACACATATCAGCACACTGACAAGTCCAATGACTACATCTTCCTCGTGATTCACGTGGACCACTATACCACTGGGCCATCTGAATGCATTGTCTGTACAAACTATTAGTCCTGAGCATCTTACTTGAAAATGTGTATTTAACACTTCTTACCATTGTGTCAACACTGCAGATGTCCACATTTGTAAATGCCGAGTCTGAATGTCCCTCACTTATTTCTTGCATTGTGCACACAATGTACAGCTTATATGCTATTGCTTTTCATCTCAAGATTTTTCAAGTACTTCAGAATGATGCTCATGTGATATCTATGAATCTACCAGTAAGGCAAATAAACCATGGTTTGCAAAGCACCTTGTATGACCAGTTAAGAGCATTTACACACATAAGAACCGTTGTGATTGTTTTTGCCATCATCCCTTTCAATTAAAACCCTGTTTCCACCAGACACCTACTTTGCTAGCCACTCATTGGCATGTGTTGTCACTATTACAGAGTCAGAAACATGGACTCAGCTTTGTAATAGAGAGGATGTAATCCTACACTCAGTTATGTGAAAGGCCAGTGTGACAGCTGACATGCGTGACAAAATCTGTAATTTGTCCATCGGACATATTGGAGTACACTGGGCACCAGTGCTGAAACCTAACATTGCCACACTGACTAATCACTACTCACCAAGCCCTCAACATAGACATTACCTGCTACCTGGATGTATGGCATGGGATTTCACAGTTAAGTCATCCAACATCAATATAGTTTATAGAGTTGGTGTGGCCACACAAAGAACAGTCCAGACATTTGTCAACGTGCTGATACATGCTGAGCACTTACAATAGTTCAGAAGGTAATCTCCATGCACATGTTGTTCTCATGCATTAAGATTACAATAGCATGACACTACTGTCAATACTCTGACTATTTTATCCTCCTATGTCACAGATGAAAGGGGCATGACCATGCTTCTACTGATTCTGGGGCATATGCAGCTTCTATCACTATTCAGGGTTTTGTTTTGTCTCCCAACCTAAAAAGGGAAAACCAGGCGCAAATACTTGTACATGCATGGGTTAATATGTTGTGCAACAAGGTGCTTACTCATCTCCTCCTTGCTGCTGTCTGGCTCTCAACTGCCCATCCAGGTCAGGAAAGACCACCCCAAGGATGTGTTGCATTATGGGGGTCAGGGTGCGGTGTGCACCCCTCTTGCCTGGAGGTGACTGGCCAAGCTGGACTCTTGCGATGTTCTTGGTACAGCCTCTCAAGTTGTGCCACCGTTTCCTGCAGTGGGCACTGCACCGACGTGTGAGCCCCACGGAGCACACCTTCTGAGGGATGGTCCTCCGCAGGTATACCTTCTGACGGGAGTTGACCTGTAAGGATGGCATGGAGACAGGCCCTTAGTTAACCTGCAACATGTACAAATACTTGAACACATAGGTCATGAACAGCTTGTCCAAATTGTCTAAAAGTTTGCAAAGTGGTATTCTGTGCACTTAACCAGTGTTCAATGATGACTCTTTCCTATGAGAACAGTTATATGATGTTTACACCAGTACATATGCACCTACAGCAGTGTACTTGCCCAGAACAGTTACATACACACAGTTGCAAGTTTTAAGATCAGGTTTAAATGGCTGTCTCTAGGATTCCTAATGCCAGAAGTGCATGGTTATTGCACATGCAAACTAACAATGCTGTCTGATCATCACTCACCTGCTCCTCTGGTGTGCCATAGAGCTGCCTACAGGGGCAGGAGCGTGTCCTCCAGCATCTTGATTTCCTCAGCTGTGAAGGCTGGGGCCCTGTGCCCTGTACAGCAAGACATTGTAGCTCCCAGAGGATGTGGACAGCAGCAGAGAGATCCAGGAATAATGCAGTTAGCGCAGGCAAGTGAACTCTCTAGGGAACCGGCAGGCTTATATCTAGACCGCATAGGTGGCATTCAGTCCATGCGGCCAAAGCGATAGGTCCTCGTCGGTCGGATTTTCCGAACCCATCCAATGCATTCCATTGCTTACTGACACCACGCCTACCGCGCGGTTCAAAAAATATCAGGGGTCTGCGAGTAACTGTGATACATGACTAATGTAAGTTTACCACGTCGGTTTACACGCGATGTGGACACATTCTGAGATCCGCGACTGTCACCATAACAACTAACAGCCAATGGCTGTGTCCGATTCGGTTATGATCTGCCTACTGCAACCTTTAAAAAAATCGGATTACGATGCAAACACTTTTTAAAATGTGAGTTTGTGTTATTTCATGCCTGGATGCAGCATTTTTCTGGTGAAAGGGACATCTAACTGAAACGCTCACAGTTCCATGATGACTAACCTTGTGGGGCACATGACACAGTGATTGGGAGGCTAATCCCAACATGAAATAAATCTACTCTGTTTTGCAATTTAGGATTGATCACAGTCAATATGTGTCTTTGGTGCATTTCAAGTGCAGTTTTGACCTAGTTACTGCATTACAGTACAGTGTGACCCAGTATGCAATTTGTGTGATGTGCAACTGGAAAGGTGGTGTGTCTTTCAAGTCCTGGATACTACATTCCCAGAGGAATGACTACACTGTTACATTTAGCAGTCACATACGCTTAGCACTGATATGTGTGTTTCTAGGGCATCTTTCTGCGCTACACTTAAGTGCACACGTGCATTTTCTGACCCTTCTACATTGTAAATGGTTTGTGCATGTAATTGTTTGTGGAATGCACACATGACAGCCTGACAGTGTCTACCCTGTGACATATTTAGCATTGTGATACGCTTGATGTATGTGTTGTCCCAGATGTCATGCATTACATGATCCTATTGTGTGTACAGATGAACCATATAATTGATATCACAAACATAAGTCTAGGCTTCTTGGCTTGTGAGTTTTGGAGTATGTCCTGCTTGATTTACCTGAACAATGACTGACACTAGTGAATATTACATTACTGCACTCTAATTGCTGTGTCACCAAACCTTTCAGACGCGTCTAGCAATGACATGTATGCTGTGATACGTATCTAAGGATAACATTGTTCATTTAAATGTGTTTTTCACTGACATGGAGTGTCATGTGTGGTTAATTGCTCTTTGCTGTTGGTCTAAGTGCATGTTGCTTGGTATGTTGTGAACTAACACCAACTGTGAATACACTCTACACATAGGTATCGCGAAGGAGCCGGAATACAGCCTCCTGTGTACAGGCCCTTTCCAGACCTACAAGCAATGGGGGAGTGAGCCATTATAAGAAAATACTGTCTCACAAGTGCAACAATTGATGAGTTGTGCCAGCAGTTGCCACCTTATTTGCGGCCTCAGCGCACCTATCCAACAGCATTAACCCCCAAGGTGAAGGTGATGGCAGCACTGCATTTCTTTGCCATGGGAACCTTCCAATACACAGTGGCATCATTGGGTGTAATGTTCCAGCCCATGTTCAGTAATGCGCTTTGGGATGTGTTGCAGGCATTGACCGGATACATGGACCACTATATCAAGTTTCCGAGAGCTGGAGAATTGACCGTCATCAAGGGTGATTTCTATGCATTTAGACGAATACCCCATGTAATTGGATCAATTGATGGCACTTATGTTGCTTTGATACCACCACAGGCCAATGAACAGGTGTATCGCAAGAGGAAACATTTCCACAACATCAATGTCCAGGTGGTGTGTTTTCCTGACATGTGCATTTCACACGTATGTGCCCAATTTCCTGGGTCTGCACCATAACGCTTTTATCCTGCATAACAGCATCATCCTACATTTGATGAGTCAACTCCAATCTGAACGGGCCTGGCTTGTTGGTAGGTGATGTTGTATATGAATGTTGTAGTGTGTGTTGGTTGTATGTCAGATAGTGATATGTTGTTTGACAACTGAACTATCTTCTATGTTCAATGTAGGAGACTCTGGATACCCCAACCAGCCATGGTTACTGACACCACTGCGCAACCCAGTCATCCCAGCAAAAGTGCGCCTTAATGAGGCCCATGGCTAGACCAGGCGGATAGTGGAGAGGACTTTTGGCCTCCTGAAGTCAAGATTCTGCTGCCTGAATAAGACAGTAGGAGCCCTCTAATATGCCCCTATGTTGTGCATGCTACACAACATAGAAATATGTAAGAACATACCTCTAATTGAGGACGACGGAGACCAGCAGGTGCCACCTATAGAGGATCCAGGACTGGGCAATGATGACAGTGGTGAAGATGATGAAGAAGTGAATTTGCTTATCCACAACTTTTTCACATGATTGTAAGTATGCAATGAGAGGCGGTGACTAAACCATCATTGCTTGCTGTTGTGTAGCTGGTGGACAATGAGTATGTATGTGTAAGAGTGTAGGATAAGTGTCCTGAAGTATTTTTGGGGACTTGTTATTGAAATGTTAAAATTTACATTTACAGTGTTACAGTGATGCCTAGCTAGTGTTAACAATGATATTTTTGTAGTTGAGGTATCATACTTCTCTGTTCTTTATGGTTTTTTTCCCAGTGTACTTTGCCATGTCATCTACAAAGTGGACTTACAGAGTTGTGACCTCACCAGACATAATGCTGTGACAGACACCGACATGGAAATATTGCGAACTCCCTGGCACGCACTTCCTTCTGACATAATAGTCTAGTGTTTTTGTTATTAGTGCCTTTCAGTACTGTGTGATATAGTTGTAGTTTGTGTTCAGGCACCAGGTTGTATCTGGATAATAACAAATGTGTTCCACATTGAGGTGTGCATTGTCTGATATCACACATCCAAACAAGTTCTAATCTAAGTTTGACCATGATGAACTAGCTGGCTAACAATGATTGTTGATTGGACTTGCAAATAATGATAGTTGTGTATACAATTGACTTCCTGTGAATATGTACCGTGGACTACAGTTGGTCTGATACTCTGATTGTGTATATCTATCTTGATGTGCACAAGTTCATTTACTTACTGGCGCTTAGTTTACTACTTACAAGTACTTGATTACCTATGTTGGTGACACTTTCATCATTATGATAAAAAGGTGATGACAAGATTTTGAATGTGATAGTTTTGCTGCGCAAATTGGTTTATTTTGACATGCATAGTGCATAGGTGAAGCCACGCAATGGTTATGTGTTCATAAAACAAAAAGAAAGTGCTGATTGAAGTTGAGAGTATTTGCTGATGAAATCTAAAAGAGGCTAGCCACAGCTATTCAAGTCCAAAGTCCAACTTTGCGCCTCCATCAGATGTGGGACAGTCTGTATGGACAGTCAACAAAGTGAACGCTCGGCCCACAATGAATGATATCATGGGCACCTTTCTTTACTTGCTGGGGGAGGTGCATTGCCATCTGACTCTCCCGTTTTTTTCCTCGGACGCCCCTTCCCAAGTTTGCCCAGGGGAACCACAGCTGCAGGCTCCTCGGGTACTGGGGAATCTCCACCTGGCTCAACGTACCTCTGTGTTGCTTGTGCTGATGTTGTTGGCACAGATGGAGTAGGCACACAGGGAGGGGTACTTTTCTGGCGAGCTAGCTGGCGGAGGCTGGTACTGATATCCCCAGCACGTTGATTTGTTAGTTAAAACAGGCCATTCTTAGGTCTTGGGAGGCCTGCAGCTGTTCAATCTTCTTGAAGTATTGCACAACCTGGTCCATTTCTCCCTTGTACTCCTCGTGAGCATTGAGTACCCGGGAAAAGTTTGGGTGTGCATCTGTAGCACCAACTGATTTATGGCGTGGATCCACATGACCCCTCCCACCATCCCTACCCCCACGAGCATGCACAGTTTCCGGTGGCACAGTCAACCCTGAGCCTCCTTCCTTATTGACTGTGTTGTTGTCGTCTGTCAACTCCAGAGTGCTCACTGTTGCAGTCTTGTTGTTGTTTGCTGTGGCTGCTGTGTCTGTCAGGGTAGGGGTCAGCTGAGTGTTGCTAGCTGAGGTGAGAGTTGTTGCTGTGGATCCTGCTGTAGCTGCTGGTGCTGTCTGCTGACCCAAACAGGGTGTTCCTGGTTGCTCCTTCTCGTCCAAGGATGTGGGAGAGTCCTCAACACCGTTGAGCTCTTTATAGCCTGGCTGTCATCATTAGTGTATTAATCAAAACCGGGGGCACTGTTCCAGACGAGGGGTACAGGTAGTCACCCACTCGTTAAAGAATAAAGTATGAATATGAGTGATCCTAGGCTTTATGAGGCCCACGTGTGAGAGGAAAGAGCAAGTCTTGTCTCATAATGCCCTCACACACCCCGAAGGATGTCATGCTTCATCATCGGGCGTTTGCTCCTCGTCGGGCCGGCGCTGCAATGCCCTACGGGTCCCCGAAGGGTCGCTTTAACGGAGATCTTTTGAGACAAAACGCCGTATGGTGCATGCGGGTGTGTGGTGTGGGTCCTCTAAAAGAGTGCAGTGATGCGTGCAAAGTGAGTCTAAAACTGTCTAAGGGTTACCTAGCAAAAAATTTATAATAATAAAGAGGGTCACCCTTGGCAGACTAAAAAACCCGTAGGTCAAGCGTTACCTATGTAGGCTTAATGGGCCCTAGGTAACTAAAGAGGTCAACATGTTTCGCGCCTGTGTGGTCCAAACAGATCCGTGGCGCTTCTTCAGGACCAAATAAATAATTAAATAAGGTGTGGTTGAGTTCACTCAACCACACCTTATTTAATTATTTATTTGGTCCTGAAGCACGCACGATCTGTTGGACCACACAGGCGTGAGACATGTTGACCTCTTTAGTTACCTAGGCCCATTAAGCCTACATAGGTAACGCTTGACCTACGGGTCTTAGTCTGCCAAGGGTGACCTCTTTATTATTATAAATTTTTGCTAGGTAACCCTTAGACAGTTTTAGACTCACTTTGCACGCATCACTGCACTCTTTAGAGGACCCACACCACACACCCGCATGCACCATACGGCGTTTTGTCTCAAAGATCTCCGTTAAGCGACTCGGGACCCGTAGGCATTGCGGCCGGCCCGACAGAGCAAACGCCCGATGATAGCATGACATCCTTCGGGATGGAGCATTATGAGACAAGACTTGCTCTTCCTCACACGTGGGCCTCATAAAGCCTAGGATCACTCATATTCATACTTTATTCTTTAACGAGTGGGTGACTACCTGTACCTCGTCTGGAACAGTGCCCGGTTTTGATTAATACGATTACGTTAGGAGCACGGGCACTGGACCTTAATTGGCTCCTGGTCCCCCCCCCTCTCTTTGTATAGATACTGTCATCATTAGTGGGCACGGCGGTGTTCCCAGCTTGCCCTGTGGGTAGAGAAATGACACAGCAATTATGTGAATTTCCACTGCACCTCAAATGGTACTCATTACGCCACTGACTGGACAACAAATATGCAGTTTATGATGATTTATTGGCCTCCTTTATCCATGATGGTACCTATGTTTGGGATGAACAATGCAACTTTAACAAGATGTGGACTGGTAATCAGCTCCACCTATGTGCATAAATGGCCAGGTTTTGTTTAGTTCTTATGACATGCCCACTGACATGGAATTGTACCTGACACTCTGTGGATGACACTGGTGGGTCAGCGTGCTCCACATCTGTAGAATGTCAATAACATATACACTCTTTAGTTCCTAATGTTTGAGTTTATCTGGACTGTGTACTGGACATAGTCCATGTATCAGCTGTCACATAGGTATGGCTGCCTACACACTCACATTCTGTTTATTTCCCAGTAATTTTGTAATCATGGTGTGAGTGATGTGCTCATTGATTTTCAAATCATGATCCTCAATTGAATCCCCATAAGGAAGCAAATTTGTGACTGCGTAGCTTTGTGCATGCACAGCTCATGGTTTTTTAAATTTGACTCCACAGTTAGATGTGATCTCAATGGTGTTTTGGCTACTTTATAGATAACTAATTTTGTGAGCTGGGGTTCAAAGGGCTGCTGGGCTATTTGGGAAACTCAATAAACTCCTCCTCCCACTCATCCCTACCAGCCCCCCTGGAACTCTGCTTTCCTGACAGTGAGTGGAGGTGTACTAGCAAGATGGCTGACACTGGTGTTTGGAGCAAAAGGCCCTGTTGGTAGTTGTGATAAAGTCAAACACCATGCACCAATGTCAGCCATCTTGCTAGTACATTTTGAACCACTGTGAGGTAAGCATAGTTCATGATGGGCTGGTTGGGCTGGGTGGGAGGAGGAGTATTTGCAATGGCTACATCTCCCATCAGGCTCTGTCCTACACACACCTTCCCACCCAGCCCTACCAGACCACCAGGAACAGTGGTGTTCAGACAGTGAGGGGAAGTGTATTAAATATTCATATATTTTTGAAATTACTGCCCACCCTTATCCCCTATAAACCCAATATCCCGCTCTTAAAACTGTTAACATTCTAAAATGTATATATAAATACATTTAAAATTATAACTAATTTAATTAAATAATAACATATATTTTTTAAATTACTGCCCACCCTTATCCCCCATAAACCCAACATTCTGCTATTTAAAAATGTATTTTACAAAAAAATATATTATTATTAACATTATAATTATTATACAACACTAACAAATATTAAAACAATTATTAAAATTACATATTTTTTAAATAAAACAAATACAATTAAAACCTATTAAATACAATTTCAGCTGCTTTCCAGCAGAGCCTCAGTCCCTGCAGTAGGTCTGGGAGTGTGGGGCTATATTATTGACTGACAGAAGAGCAGCAGATAGTGTTCTTCTCAGCATCAACCAAGTGTGCATGCCAGGTTGGACTGGTGCCTTTCCCAAGTCAGCCTGAACTGCGCACTTGCATTGAGTCTAACCTGCACAGTTTAGTGAGCCCGGGGAATCAAAGCCGTAGTCCCCCGGTCTCCTAAGGAGCATTGAACAGGCCTGCCTAGGTCAATTCTGGCTCTGGATTGGCTCCAAGATCCGTTACTAGGGCCAATTGTGCAGACTGCATAGGCAGGCAGGATGGGGGTGGACCGAGGTAGGCTCAGTCCTGTGGGAGCATAATGGCTAATCAATGTATGGCTTTATTGTGAAGTCGTGCAGTGATTGGCCATTCTTCCTTTACTGTTCAGCCTCTCTCTCCCTCTCCTCTTCCTGCGTGTTGACAGTAACGGCATTACACACAAGGGAGCATGGAGAGAGAGGTGAGAATGCCAAGCATGACTGACAGAACTCATGGCATGAGCCTCCCTTCCAAACCTGATGCAAGCTCTCGAACATTGGCAACCACTGATGGAATGAAAAATTGCTCTCTCTATGACAAACGTACCTGAGTAACCACAGCGCAGTTTCTGGTCAGTACTACAAAAAAGTCAACATTAAATATGCTGGTTATTGTTGTTTAGATGTGTACGGATGGCTGGTAGTGTATTAGCGAGTATGTCCAAATATTGTATTTTGGTAATTCTAATTCTTCTGATTTTGTGGCACACGCAGCACTGCCCGAGTTTCAAAAGCTAATGACCTGGCCCAACGCCAACGCGAAGGTAACTCACGCTTTGCGTCAGGCTGCCACCATTTGCCACCAGGCTGCATTTTTTGACAACAGTAATCACATGCATGTTTCACCATTTCTGTCAAATAGCAGAGCATCTAATTCTTACTAAATATTGGTTTTCGCTTCCTCAGGTCCATCCCATCTTGCCTGCGCACGGTGAGGCTTTTGGAATCTCTGGCTTTCTATTTTCAATTTTTTTCTCACACTCTTCTCGCTCTCTCTTTTTTGCTACTTATTTTGTTAATACTGCTTCCTTCTCTTCCTCTCTATTCTGTCTGTCTTTCCTTCTAACATCCTCCAAGCTCTCCACACTTCCTGCCTCTCTTTGCTCCTGTTTTTGCCTAGTGATCACGTCTTGCTATTTCCCTGTTGATCTCATACAAATGCGCCATCCATCTCTGAACTAATTTCGGATTTCAAACCTTTACAAATATTCCCTTTGTGTGTGTGTTCTATAGCGGGGCGTTCCATCTCGTCTGACGTTCATTGCAAAGGGAATATTTGAAAAGGTTTGAGTTCAGTGGTCACATACACGGGCTCTGCAGACATAATGTGATGTGTCAGAAAAACACAGTTTGCATTTGGGGTGAATAACACGTCGCATTACAAATGTTTATTTTTGCCAGCTTTCTGTGCACTGACTTTGGGAGGTTTGTTCCTCACTAAGGTTAGTGTTGGCGCTCTCACCCCTGGTTCGGTCTCAGTTAATGTAAAATCATCCAGAGCATGTCTTCTAAATCAAAAGTGAAATCCTGCTCCATCATGAAAGGACTCAGCAAAAGCTGTGGTGATGGGGCACGGGAGACGCTGGAGGACTGGTGTGTTCAGTAAGGAGGAATACAACACATGCACATTGTATTAGACTGCAACATTTGTACAGGGCTTACTATGCATGTGTGAGGTGTTGAAGCGCTTACCCACAGGGATAGTAAACTACACCATGTATACACCACCGGCACCATATGTTTTCGATTCTCATGCATGCACTCTCCGAGTCCAATGGGCATCCATTATTCGATTTTTGCCTAAACTGCACTGTGATTTCTTTGTTGGTGTTAGTGCTCTGAGCCTCTGGTGCTCGCACATGTATTAAAACAGAAAATGAAAATTTACCAATGGACTCAGGCTGTGACTGACTGTTATGCCTGCGCATCAAGGATTTCCTCCTCATGCACAGTTTACAGCCTGGCCCGAGACCAGTGTGCTGTGTTTGCTTATGGCCTGACAAATGGCTTGCAGCCTACATAAACTGGTTTGATGAAAGTATTGGCTACCAAATGCAAGCAATAAAATTCAAGCCATTTGTCTGGACATAAACATTCTGGCCTGGTAATAGATTCAATGGGATGATACCATTGCCTTGGGCAGTACTCTGCTCTAGTATAAACTTTGAGAAAGGCAATCCCAGAAGGCCCCACTTCCCTTTGATGCACTGTGCTCTTGTAAACAGGTCAGTGAGTTAGCATAGCAGTTCTCTGGTTATACTGAATAAGCAGCTATCAACAACATTAGAATATGAAATATCTTTATTGATGTCATAACTACAGTTTCACAATTTTTTATGAACCTTTTTGCACTCTCAAATTTGCTTGAAAATGCACCATTTGCCCACTTGTTTTACAAAATTTGCCCGGGGGAAGAACCCCCCCTTATGATAGTCAGGCTCACTCGCTATGCTTGCTTGTCACAGGGGACTCGTCACAAACCTTTATGCCCCATCACTTTCAAATGTCACCATCCGCCACTGATGGACACTATTTGTAGCCTGTGGAATTGAATGTTGTGATCCAAAGTGTCAAATGTGACTGAGCTGCATGATCGGATTAGCATATTGAGCGACCCCCTCATAAAATAGTTTGATAAGATTATCACACATTTACCAGTGCGATTTCTGAGCCATGTTGAGGCCTCACTCTGGATTGGTGCATGTACAGGATGTCCTTAGACTTGATTTGTTGTTGAAGTTGGCTAGTGACTATTTGTTATTGCATCTTTAAGTTTCATGGAAGGTCTACAATACCCCAGCACATGTTCAGGTTTAGGGATGGTTTTGTGAGGAGGGGAATTATCATGGCATGCTGAAGAGTGTTAAACACTTTGTCCCTAATCACGATGCAGGTCGGACGAGCGTTCTATTGACATTGTGTCGGAATAGAAACCGACCGACAAGCAATCAGCAGTTCCATCCAACGGATTTGGATGCAACCGCCCATGAGGTGGTCGTAAACATCCATTTACTTAATGCGGCTTGTGCAGTGGGCAGAAAAGTACAGTTTGCAAACATCCATGCACCGTGCCTGCCACAAGGTGCATGGATGTTTGGGGGGCACCACAGGTGCCCCCCAGGCCTCCTAGCGGAGGCTGCGGAGGGACAAAGGCCCTGCTAGGGGCCCCCAAAGTCAGTTTGCATCTGCCTGTCTATGGCAGTCGGACTGCCATAGAAAGGCAGACTGAAACAGACATCGTAATCCCTTCGGCGGTGCCTGAGAAGGCACCACCCTTATTGTAGGGATTACATTCCAACTGCTGGGCCGATGGGCTCCTTGAGCCTGTCAGAGCAGTAGCGGTCAGTCCCTCTGCATGCTGCCTTCGACCCCCGCATCATAATGCGGTGGGCGGAACCCAGGGGCAGATGTCATTTGTCGCAACTGACATCGTAATCAGGTCCTTAATCACTGGCGAGAATCCAATTGGTTAATGTTGTTAACCAAATGGCTAGTTGTTGTGTTAGAAGGTGGTTCTGCTCATCTAATCCGCCTGGATTCTTTTACATTTACATCACCTGGCTTTTGACTTTTTACTGTGGGGGAGCCTCATAACCTGTGACTCACCCACAGTAAACTCATGGTAAAACGGAATGAACGTGTTTACTACCAGTGTCCGTCTTTTAAGATAAAGCGGCTGTGATGCAGCAAGGGTAAGTGGCACTGGGCTGGTTACATGTGCACATGTGTGAGGGCTGCACGTGGGAGACTCCTGTCGTGCACAGTCCAGGAACTGTGCACAGGTAGTCTGGTGCAGAAGGGACTCTGCAGGGTTGGATATTGACCTGGGATAGGCCTTATGATGTTGGTGTTCACAGATCGGGAAAGTCAGTGTGTGTTACTGTCTTGTCTGCAGTGACACTTCTTTATACACTTATGGGGAAGGCTGCCTTAGAGTGCAGCTCTACTTCCCCTTGGTCTACAGACACCAGAGTGATACCAATACTAAGGGGCCAAATCCGATTCGGGCCGGAAATCTCTCCCACCGAGCCGGACCCGGAGAGATTTCCGACCGAATCGGACCCTGGCAGTCCGACCGAACGAGTACGATGCGCACGCATGCAATCGGACTCGAGTCGGTCGGACTCCCATTGAAGTCAATGGGAGCCGAACGTACAACGCGTACGCGGGCTCCCATTGACTCAATGGGTGCGAGGCAAACACGGGCGCCCCCTACAGCGGGTACGCCTCGATGCGACTCGCGGCGTACATGCACAGGTAGGGGGGACCCATGGGTCCCCCCTGTGTGCGACTCGCGCGGGAACGCGTACAGGGGGTCCGACACGGACCCCCAAAGTCCGGCTCCGACTGCTCTTTCGAGCCGGACGGCGCGAGTTGGTCGGATTGCTCAAGGCGCGCATCGTACTTGCCCGGCCGGGGAACGTCTCCATTGCGCGATGCGAGTCGTGTCCGTGCGAGTCGGTCGGAGCGCTTCGGACCCGCGAACGAGTCGGTCGGCGATTTCGCGTGCGCTCGCATCGTACTCGCTCAGGATTGAAGGGGACTTAATCCCCCAATTTACAATGCACCAGGGGGTGCGTTTGCACAGTGGTGCAGCGAGGGGGCGGGGCCTGAAACAACAAGTGTGCAAACACGCCCCCTGGCGCGTTGTAAGTTTGGGGATTAAGTCCCCTTCAATCCTGAGGGTCCCTGGGGGCCAACTAGCCCACCAGGTACCTCCAGTAAGTGCCACAGAGCTGCGTTGCAGAGTGGTGGTCCGAGGCCATGCCCCTTTTTACACCTCTCTGCAACGCAGCTCTGTGGCGGTTACTGGAGGTACCTGGTGGGCTAGTTGGCCCCCAGGGACCCTCAGGATTGAATCAAACTTAATCCCCCAACTTACAATGCGCCAGGGGGTGCGTTTGCACAGTGGTGCAGCGAGGGGGTGGGGCCTGAAACAACAAGTGTGCAAACGCGCCCCCTGGCGCGTTGTAAATAGGGGGATTTAGTCCCCTTCAATCCTGAGGGTCCCTGGGGGCCAACTAGCTCACCAAGTACCTCCAGTAAGCGCCACAGAGTTGTGTTGCAGAGAGGTGGTCCAAGGCCACGCCCCTTTTTACACCACTCTGCAAACGCGCTTCTGGTGCACTGCTGGTGGGGCGATGAGGTCCTCTTGTGTCCTGGGGACTTCAGGATACAAGTGGACTTCATCCATTTGGAGTTTATGGTAAAGGAGCGCCCGCCGGCTGCAAAATTGGACATTAAACAGAGTATTGATGGCAGGGCCACCGTTGAGAGGCCCACTTCTATTTTGGGAAATGGACTTTGAGTCAGCCAGGGTTTGCGGTTGGATTCCTGTGCATATGTGCTTCCTTGAATGTGAGCACTCGCCGGCTGGAAATCTGAACATTAACAGAATATCGATGGCAGGGCCACTGTGAAGAGGCCCGCTTCTATTTTTGGAAAATGGACTTTTAATCAGCCAGTGTTGGGAGTATGGAATTCATTTGCACGCAGTGCTTCCATGAACATTATTTTCAAGGCAAGTATGAATTCATTAAGAACTGAGTTGGAGCAGTTCTGTTTTTGTTATGACTGTGACTTTTGCCAGTATATGGAACTTTTCCGTGAATGCGTGATGAAACCACAAGGCACAAAGTGAAAACAAGCTTAAAGTTGAATTGAGAACAAATTATAAATGACTGAAGATGCACGAACAGCAGGAATGGAGCATTATGGTAGTTGTGGGCGAGATGACTGCTAAACAAAGAAATTTAAGGCATGTAATGATGGTAAATTATAAATACAATATTTAAACAGGACGAACTTATAAATGAAATTGAAAAGAATACTTTCCATCAAGGCCAAAATGAATTCATTTAAAACTCGAGAAATGTTATTCACTGCTGCTTTCAATCCAATATGTGGGCTATCAGTCCATTCTCAATGTCTCCAGCTTTGAATATTTAAAAGAACCAATGAACTTACCCAATGAATATGAGCATTTGACAAAGACTCGCATGAGTTGAAACGCGTTATGCCTTCTGTTTGCCTTGAAATAAAGGATTTTACGAAGCACTGTTGGTGTGTCCTGCATCACGTTACTAAATAGTACGTGTTTTCTTTTGGAATATATATATATATATATATATATATATATATATATATATATATATATATTCACTGAAAAAACCATAGGTTTTAGGGACAGTTATAGTTAGTTGGACATTTCACTCGCACAAAACCATAGAAATTCCCCCTTTATAGTTAGTTCAGCTAACTATAACTCGCGCCCTGCAATGCACTGCTGATGACGTCACATATTACATCACTCATGAAATGGTCAGTGACATCACTGATGACATCACTGATGACATCTCAAATGACATCACTGATGACATCACTGATGACATCATCCAGTGACTGTGTGTTTCTGTAAAGTTTAAATATGTTTAATATATATAGGGAAAGGCGTATTGAAGAATGAGTGGGTGTATAAGTGTCTGAATGGATGATTTAGTACGTGAGTGACTGACTCTACAAGTGAGTGATTAAACGTATCTTACTGAATGCATGGGTTAGTGACTAAACTGTGTGAATGTCTGTATCCGTCTGTTTGTTGGTGTGTAAGTGGATGCATGGATTTGCGAATAGCTACATGAGTGTCTATATGCGTTATTGATTGGATCTCTGAGTATCTGTATGGCTGCCTGAGTGTTTGTGTGGGTGGGGTGTGTGTGACTCTGTACATAGATGTGTGAGTGGGTGATTCACTGGGTGCATGATTTCAAGAGTGCATCTGTGATGGACTGCTTGGGTGGGTGAGTGTGTGTATGGGTGTGTTAGTGAGTGAATGTATATCTCAGTGGTACATGTGCGAGTAACTACATATGTAAAAGGCAGTATATATGTGTGTTAGAGTATTTAAATGGCTATAAGTGAGAGTGTGTGATTGTGAGAGTGGCTGTATGGATGCGTGTGTGCTTGTATCAGTTATTGTATAAGAGCGTAAGAATGTGCTAGTATTTGTATGAGTAAGTGAGCTGGTGTGTGTATAACTGTATAGGTGAGTAAATGGGTGTGTGATTAATTTTTGCATGACTGACTAGGTGTGTGAGTACCTCTATGGATGAGTGGCGGTGTGTGAGTGTTTATATAGGTGTATGAGTGCATATGATAGTCCTGTACTGAGTGACTGTAAGTATGAGTGACTGTACGGGTGAGTGAGTGGATGTGTGTGTAGACCTAAGAATCAGTGAGTGGGTATGTAGTTTTTGGTGTTGGAGTGTCTATGGTTTTGAGAATGGCAGTCTGTAATTTAGAGTGGGTGTATCAAAAGTTATATTAGGGTGTGAGAAGATGCATGAAATTATCACATGGATGATGTCATCAGTGATGTCATTTGAGATGTCATCAGTGATGTCACTGACCATGTCATGAGTGATGTAATATGTGACGTCATCAGCAGTGCATTGCGGGGGCGCGAGTTATAGTTAGCTGAACTAACTATAACGGGGGAATTTCTATGGTTTTGTACGAGTGAAATGTCCAACTAACTATAACTGTCCCTAAAACCTATGGTTTTTCAGTGAATTTCAAAGGTTTTTAAATGCTAATTTCTAACTATAACGTGTCTGAAACCTATGGTTTTTTCAGTGAATTTCAAAGGTTTTTAAATGGTAATTTCTAACTATAACGTGCCTGAAACCTATGATTTTTAAGTGAATTTCAAAGGTTTTTTAAATGCTAGTTTCTAACTATGCCTACAGAGGTAGGACATGTGAAGAAAGAAGAAAAACGCACAGAAAGAAGCAAAAGATGTGCAGAAAGAACCAACAGAGGAGCAGAAAGAGGCCTTGTTGCAAAATCATCCTGTGCCCACAACTTTTTCAGACGGGTACTGGTGGTAACTGACTCTGACTAACCAGAGCCAGTGCTATGCTAAAAGACACTTAGAATACAGTGAAAACACCTACATACACTAGGGAACACTATGCGTTGGGGTACCCCTGTGATTAGCATGACCTCCTCTGCAAGTCCCTAGTACAAAATAGGACAGGGGATTAAAACTACCTCTTAAAACGCGCTACAGGGCGCGTTTGCACAGTGGTGAAGAGAGGGGGGGCCTGAGGTGACATGTGTGCAAACGCGCCCGTGGCACGTTTTAAGTTGCGAGATTAAGTCACCTTGAATCCTGAGGGTCCCTGGGGCCCAACTAGCCCCCAGGTACCTACAGTTAGGACCACAGAGCTGAGTTGCAGAGAGGCGTTCCGAGGCCACGCACGTTTTTCACCTCTCTGCAACGCAACTCTGTTGTGCTTACTGAAGGTACCTGGTGGGCTAGTTGGCCCCAGGGTCCCTCAGGATTCAAAGGGAATTAATTCCCCAACTTAAAACGCACCACAGGGCGTGTTTGCGCACATGTCACCTGAGGCCCCGCCCCTCCCTTCACCACTGTGCAAACGCGCCCCGTGGCGCGTTTTAAGTTGGGGATTAGGTCACCTTGAATCCTGAGGGTCCCTGGGGCCCAACTAGCCCACCAGGTACTTCCAGTAAGCACCACAGGCCTGCATTGCAACGCCTGTAACAAATTGTGCAGTTGTGTTTAGGTAGTGAAGAGGGTCGTGCTGGGGGTAGTGTTTTAGGGTTTAGGGTAGTGCAGTGGTGTTTGTGTAGTGTAGGGGGTCATGCTGGGGTAGATTTAGGGTTTAGGGTAGTGCAGTGGTGTTTGGGTAGTGTAGGGAGTCGTGCTGGGGAGAGTGTTTTAGGGTTTAGGGTAGTGCAGTGGTGTTTGGGTAGTGTAGGGGGTCGTGCTGGGGGTAGTGTTTTAGGGTTTAGGGTAGTGCAGTGGTGTTTGGGTAGTGTAGGGGGTCGTGCTGGGGATAGTGGTTTAGGGTAGTGCAGTGGTGTTTGGGTAGTGTAGGGGGTACTGCTGGGGGTAGTGTTTTAGGGTTTAGGGTAGTGCAATGGTGTTTGGGTAGTGTAGGGGTACTGCTGGGGGTAGTGTTTTAGGGTTTAGGGTAGTGCAGTGGTGTTTGGGTAGTGTAGGGGGTACTGCTGGGGGTAGTGTTTTAGGGTTTAGGGTAGTGCAGTGGTGTTTGGGTAGTGTAGGGGTTCGTGCTGGGGGTAGTTTTTCAGTGTTTAGGGTAGTGCAGTGGTGTTTGTGTAGTGTAGGGGGTAGTGTTTTAGGGTTTAGGGTAGTGCAGTGGTGTTTGTGTAGTGTAGCAGGTCGTGTTTTAGGGTTTAGGGTAGTGCAGTGGTCTTTGGGTAGTGTAGGGAGTCGTGCGGGGGGTAGTGTTTTAGGGTTTAGGGTAGTGCAGTGGTCTTTGGGTAGTGTAGGGGGTCGTGCAGGGGGTAGTGTTTTAGGGATTAGGGTAGTGCATTGGTGTTTGGGTAATCAATCAATCAATCATGTCACTTATAAAGCGCACTACATACCCGCGAGGGTCTCAAGGCGCTGGGGGAAGAGGGGGGTGGTGCTGCTACTGATCGAAGAGCCAGGTCTTGAGGAGTCTTCTGAAGGCCAGTAGGTCTTGGGTCTGCCGAAGGTTGGTGGGGAGGGTGTTCCAGGTCTTGGCGGCGAGGTGGGAGAAGGATCTGCCGCCGGCGGTCGTTTTCCGGATGCGGGGGACTGTGGCGAGGGCGAGGGTGGTGGAGCGGAGCTGGCGGGTGGGGGTGTAGAAGCTGAGTCGTCTGTTGAGGTAGGCTGGTCCGGAGTTGTGGAGTGCTTTGTGTGCGTGGGTGAGGAGCTTGAAGGTTATCCTCTTGTTGACAGGGAGCCAGTGCAGGTCTCTCAGGTGGGGTGTGATGTGGCTGCGTAGGGGATGTCGAGGATAAGACGTGCAGAGGCGTTCTGGATGCGTTGCAGCCGTCTCAGGAGCTTAGCCGTCGTTCCTGCGTAGAGGGCATTTCCGTAGTCCAGCCTGCTGGTGACGAGGGCCTGGGTGACTGTTTTTCTTGTTTCGGTGGGGATCCACTTGAAGATCCTGCGGAGCATTCGGAGGGTGTTGAAGCAGGATGAGGAAACTGCGTTGACCTGCTTAGTCATGGAGAGGGTGGGGTCGAGGATGACCCCTAGGTTGCGTGCGTGGTCGGTGGGTGTCGGGGCTGTTCCCAGTGATGTCGGCCACCAGGAGTCGTCCCAGGCTGAAGGGTTGGAACCAAGGATGAGGACCTCCATCTTGTCGGAGTTCAGCTTCAGGCAGCTGGTCCTCATCCATTCGGCGACGGCCTTCATTCCTTCGTGGAGGTGGGCTTTGGCGGTGTGAGGGTCTTTGGTGAGGGAGAGGATCAGCTGGGTGTCGTCGGCGTAGGAGATGATGTTGAGGTTGTGCTGTCGGGCGACGTGGGCGAGGGGTGCCATGTAGATGTTGAACAGCGTTGGGCTGAGGGAGGAGCCTTGGGGTACGCCGCAGATGATCTTGGTGGCCTTGGATCGGAAGGGGCGAGGCGGACGCTTTGTGTTCTGCCGGAGAGGAAGGATGTGGTCCAGTCCAGGGCCTTCTCTTGGATCCCGGCGTAGTGTAGGGGGTCATGCGAGGGATAGTGTTTTAGGGTTTAGGGCAGTGCAGTGGTGTTTGGGTAGTGTAGGGGATCGTGCTGGGGGAGTGTTTTAGGGTTTAGGGCAGTGCAGTGGTGTTTGGGCAGTGTACGGGGTTGTGCTGGGGCTGGTGTTTCAGGGTTTAGGGCAGTGCAGTGGTGTTCGGGCAGTGTAGGGGGTGGTGCTGGGGGTGGTGTTTCAGGGTTTAGGGCAGTGCAGTGGTGTTCGGGCAGTGTAGGGGGTCGTGCTGGGGCTGGTGTTTCAGGGTTTAGGGCAGTGCAGTGGTGTTCGGGCATTGTAGGGGGTCGTGCTGGGGCTGGTGTTTCAGGGTTTTGGGCAGAGCAGTGGTGTTCGGGCAGTGTAGGGGGTCGTGCTGGGGGTGGTGTTTCAGGGTTTAGGGCAGTGCAGTGGTGTTCGGGCAGTGTAGGGGGTCTTGCTGGGGGTGGTGTTTCAGGGTTTAGGGCAGTGGTGTTCGGGCAGTGTAGGGGGTCTTGCTGGGGGTGATGTTTCAGGGTTTAGGGCAGTGCAGTGGTGTTCGGGCAGTGTAGGGGATCTTGCTGGGGGTAGTGTTTCAGGGTTTAGGGCAGTGCAGTGGTGTTCGTGCAGTGTAGGGGGTCGTGCTGGGGGTGGTGTTTCAGGGTTTAGGGCAGTGCAGTAGTGTTCGGGCAGTGTAGGGGGTCGTGCAGGGGGTGGTGTTTCAGGGTTTAGGGCAGGGCAGTGGTGTTCGGGCAGTGTAGGGGGTCGTGCTGGGGGTGGTGTTTCAGGGTTTAGGGCAGTGCAGTGGTGTTTGGGCAGTGTAGGGGGTCGTGCAGGGGTGGTGTTTCAGGGTTTACGGCAGTGCAGTGGTGTTTGGGCAGTGTAGGGGGTCTTGCTGGGGGTGGTGTTTCAGGTTTAGGGCAGTGGTGTTCGGGCAGTGTAGGGGGTCTTGCTGGGGTGATGTTTCAGGGTTTAGGGCAGTGCAGTGGTGTTCGGGCAGTGTAGGGGGTCTTGCTGGGGGTAGTGTTTCAGGGTTTAGGGCAGTGCAGTGGTGTTCGTGCAGTGTAGGGGGTCGTGCTGGGGATGGTGTTTCAGGGTTTAGGGCAGTGCAGTAGTGTTCGGGCAGTGTAGGGGGTCGAGCAGGGGTGGTGTTTCAGGGTTTAGGGCAGTGCAGTGGTGTTCAGGCAGTGTAGGGGGTCATGCTGGGGTGGTGTTTCAGGGTTTAGGGCAGTGCAGTGGTATTCGGGCAGTGTAGGGGTCGTGCACGGGGTGGTGTTTCAGGGTTTAGGGCAGTGCAGTGGTGTTCGGGCAGTGTAGGGGGTCGTGCTGGGGCTGGTGTTTCAGGGTTCAGGGCAGTGCAGTGGTGTTCAGGCAGTGTAGGGGGTCGTGCTGAGGCTGGTGTTTCACGGTTTAGGGCAGTGCAGTGGTGTTCGGGCAGTGTAGGGGGTCGTGCTGGGGCTGGTGTTTCAGGGTTTAGGGCAGTGCAGTGGTGTTCGGGCAGTGTAGGCGGTCGTGCTGGGGCTGGTGTTTCAGGGTTTAGGGCAGTGCAGTGGTGTTCGGGCAGTGTAGGGGGTCGTGCTGGGGCTGGTGTTTCAGGGTTTAGGGCAGTGCAGTGGTTCTCGGGCAGTGTAGGGGGTCGTGCTGGGGGTGGTGTTTCAGGGTTTAGGGTAGTGCAGTGGTGTTCGGGCAGTGTAGGGGGTCGTGCTGGGGCTGGTGTTTCAAGGTTTAGGGCAGTGCAGTGGTGTTCAGGCAGTGTAGGGGGTCGTGCTGGGGGTGGTGTTTCAGGGTTTAGGGCAGTGCAGTGGTGTTCGGGCAGTGTAGGGGGTCGTGCTGGGGGTGGTGTTTCAGGGTTTAGGGCAGTGCAGTGGTGTTCGGGCAGTGTAGGAGGTCGTGAAGGGGGTGGTGTTTCAGGGTTTAGGGCAGTGCAGTGGTGTTCGGGCAGTGTAGGAGGTCGTGAAGGGGGTGGTGTTTCAGGGTTTAGGGCAGTGCAGTGGTGTTCAGGCAGTGTAGGGGATCGTGCTAGGGGTGGTGTTTCAGGGTTTAGGGCAGTGCAGTGGTGTTCGGGCAGTGTAGGGGGTCGTGCAGCGGCTGGTGTTTCAGGGTTTAGGGCAGTGCAGTGGTGTTCGGGCAGTGTAGGGGGTCGTGCAGCGGCTGGTGTTTCAGGGTTTAGGGCAGTGCAGTGGTGTTCGGGCAGTGTAGGGGGTCGTGCTGGGGGTAGTGTTTTAGGGTTTAGGGTAGTGCAGTGGTGCTTGTGTAGTGTAGGGGGTCGTGCTGGGGGTAGTGTTTTAGGGTTTAAGGTAGTGCAGTGGTGTTTGTGTAGTTTAGGGGTCATGTTTTAGGGTAGTGCAGTGGTGTTTGGGTAGTGTAGGGGGTCGTGCAGGGGTGGTGTTTCAGGGTTTAGGGCAGGGCAGTGGTGTTCGGGCAGTGTAGGGGGTCGTGCTGGGGGTGGTGTTTCAGGGTTTAGGGCAGTGCAGTGGTGTTTGGGCAGTGTAGGGGGTCGTGCAGGGGGTGGTGTTTCAGGGTTTACGGCAGTGCAGTGGTGTTTGGGCAGTGTAGGGGGTCTTGCTGGGGGTGGTGTTTCAGGGTTTAGGGCAGTGGTGTTCGGGCAGTGTAGGGGGTCTTGCTGGGGGTGATGTTTCAGGGTTTAGGGCAGTGCAGTGGTGTTCGGGCAGTGTAGGGGGTCTTGCTGGGGGTAGTGTTTCAGGGTTTAGGGCAGTGCAGTGGTGTTCGTACAGTGTAGGGGGTCGTGCTGGGGATGGTGTTTCAGGGTTTAGGGCAGTGCAGTAGTGTTCGGGCAGTGTAGGGGGTCGAGCAGGGGGTGGTGTTTCAGGGTTTAGGGCAGTGCAGTGGTGTTCAGGCAGTGTAGGGGGTCATGCTGGGGTGGTGTTTCAGGGTTTAGGGCAGTGCAGTGGTGTTCGGGCAGTGTAGGGGTCGTGCACGGGTGGTGTTTCAGGGTTTAGGGCAGTGCAGTGGTGTTCGGGCAGTGTAGGGGGTCGTGCTGGGGCTGGTGTTTCAGGGTTCAGGGCAGTGCAGTGGTGTTCAGGCAGTGTAGGGGTCGTGCTGAGGCTGGTGTTTCACGGTTTAGGGCAGTGCAGTGGTGTTCGGGCAGTGTAGGGGGTCGTGCTGGGGCTGGTGTTTCAGGGTTTAGGGCAGTGCAGTGGTGTTCGGGCAGTGTAGGCGGTCGTGCTGGGGCTGGTGTTTCAGGGTTTAGGGCAGTGCAGTGGTGTTCGGGCAGTGTAGGGGGTCGTGCTGGGGCTGGTGTTTCAGGGTTTAGGGCAGTGCAGTGGTGCTCGGGCAGTGTAGGGGGTCGTGCTGGGGGTGGTGTTTCAGGGTTTAGGGTAGTGCAGTGGTGTTCGGGCAGTGTAGGGGGTCGTGCTGGGGCTGGTGTTTCAAGGTTTAGGGCAGTGCAGTGGTGTTCAGGCAGTGTAGGGGGTCGTGCTGGGGGTGGTGTTTCAGGGTTTAGGGCAGTGCAGTGGTGTTCGGGCAGTGTAGGGGGTCGTGCTGGGGGTGGTGTTTCAGGGTTTAGGGCAGTGCAGTGGTGTTCGGGCAGTGTAGGAGGTCGTGAAGGGGGTGGTGTTTCAGGGTTTAGGGCAGTGCAGTGGTGTTCGGGCAGTGTAGGAGGTCGTGAAGGGGGTGGTGTTTCAGGGTTTAGGGCAGTGCAGTGGTGTTCGGGCAGTGTAGGGGATCGTGCTAGGGGTGGTGTTTCAGGGTTTAGGGCAGTGCAGTGGTGTTCGGGCAGTGTAGGGGGTCGTGCAGCGGCTGGTGTTTCAGGGTTTAGGGCAGTGCAGTGGTGTTCGGGCAGTGTAGGGGGTCGTGCAGCGGCTGGTGTTTCAGGGTTTAGGGCAGTGCAGTGTTGTTCGGGCAGTGTAGGGGGTCGTGCTGGGGGTAGTGTTTTAGGGTTTAGGGTAGTGCAGTGGTGCTTGTGTAGTGTAGGGGGTCGTGCTGGGGGTAGTGTTTTAGGGTTTAAGGTAGTGCAGTGGTGTTTGTGTAGTTTAGGGGTCATGTTTTAGGGTAGTGCAGTGGTGTTTGGGTAGTGTAGGGGGTCGTGCTGGGGGTAGTGTTTTAGGATTTAGGTTAGTGCAGTGGTGCTTGTATAGTGTAGGGGGTCGTGCTGGGGGTAGTGTTTTAGGGTTTAGGGTAGTGCAGTGGTGTTTGTGTAGGTTAGGGGTCATGTTTTAGGGTAGTGCAGTGGTGTTTGGGTAGTGTAGGGGGTCGTGCTGGGGGTAGTGTTTTAGGATTTAGGTTAGTGCAGTGGTGTTTGGGTAGTGTAGGGGTCGTGGTGGGGGTAGTGTTTTAGGATTTAGGGTAGTGCAGTGGTGCTTGTGTAGTGTATGGGGTCATGCTGGGGATAGTGTTTTAGTGTTTAGGATAGTGCAGTGGTGCTTGTGTAGTGTAGGGGGTCGTGCTGGGGGTAGTGTTTTAGGGTTTAGGGTAGTGCAGTGGTGTTTTTGTAGTGTAGGGGGTCATGTTTTAAGATGCAACGCTCCAATACCTGACCAGTCTGCACTACATAAAACTACAAAAAAACTAAAAATAAAAAGTGTTTTGCACACTTTTGTCATTGGGCTATATGTGGGCTACATCTGGGTAATATTTGTGCTACATTTGGGCTCTTTTTTCACTGGTGGCCATCTTGGAAGACTTCTTTGTTATGAAGTTTCCTAATTTCCTCATTTACTGCAGTCTCCTCAGTAGGAATTGCTTTCAGTTTTTTACTTTGATTCCATCAAGAAGGCATTCAGATGTGTCTCACATTTGCCATAAATTCAGAATGTTAGCACTCTAGTTGCTCATTAGATCACTGTAGTAAAGCTACTGCTCACCAGGGAGTTAACTGGAAGTCTGCTGCTGGTATTGAAAGTGATTGTTTCAGTCTGCATGTCAGAATTTTCTAATGAAATAGAAGAGGATTTGAGATCTCACTTAAAACATGCCCTAATTTTTCTTTCTGCAGCACTAACCATAATGTCTATTTCAAAAAGAACCCCCTCATTTTGTTCCTTTTTAAATTAAATGTTTTAAGTGTTACCGGTTTATTCCAATCAAGATGGCTTCAGGTGTGCCATACTTTTGTCATAAGTAAGGCTGTTAGCGCTCTAGTTGTTCTGAAGAACACTCTGGGAAGCTGCAGTAGAACACAAAGGCATCAACTGGCAGGCTGCTCCTGTTGAAATATAACAGGAAGATATTTGAGATCACACTTGAAACATGTCCTAATTTTTCTTTCTACAGCACTAATCATAATTTCTATGACAAAATGAACCCCATCATTTTGTTCCTTTTTAAATTAAATGTTTTAAGTGTTACCAGTTGATTCCAATCAAGATGGCTTCAGGTGTGCCATACTTTTGTCATAAGTAAGGCTGTTAGCACTCTAGTTGTTCTTTAGAACACTCTGGGAAGCTGCAGTAGAACACAAAGGAATCAACTGACAGTCTCTGCCCTTGTTGGATGTACATGTTTTACTGAGAATGTCAGACTTCATTCTCACATGACTGAGAAAGATAATGTGAATTTACAGAAAATATGCTCTCATTTTAGCTTCTGGAGCACCTTCCAAAACTCTATGGGACAAGCATGTGAAAATAGTTTTCTCTCAAACATGATTCATGATATCCCAGCAGAAGGTTTTTCACAGGGTAAAATCACCTTAGAACACACCACAATTCCTGAAATTAATATGGTACCATCAACAAATGAATTCTAATGTAACTAAAGTCTGTTATCACCCATTATAGTTCTCCTTTTGGTAACCCTCAAAATCTTTGATTCACTACAATGCATTTCAATGGGGTACTATCATGTATATTGGTCCCAAGATGGCTGCCAGCAATTCCAGGATGAAGTGCTGACAGCCAATCAGATCTCACGATGACATGTGTGGTTAGGCTCCGCCCAGATATATATGTGATTTTACTTTTGATTTTCTCAGGAACTACTGAACGGATTTACACCATTTAAGCAAAAGGCACGACACTGAACCAAGGGCTACCTCTTTGCCAAATTTGGTGTAATTCCGTTCAGCAGTTCGGGCTGTAGCTGCGATGAAAGGTTCCTATGGAAAAATTAATGGGGAAAACACGTTTTGGGACCCCCATTTTTCTCGGCCCCCGATTGACGAATCACCCCGAGACTTTCAGGATATGAGCAGACCGGAGCGCCCCAACAAGTTGGAAACTTTCGCGAAGATTCGTCAACCGGCGTCAACGTTATTTCAAATAGAATGTTGCAGATTTCCTATGGAAAATAGGTCCTAACTATAACTATCTACTGGCGACCGCCAGTAGATAAAATATATATATATATATATATTCACTGAAAAAACCATAGGTTTTAGGGACAGTTATAGTTAGTTGGACATTGCACTCGTACAAAACCCGTGAAATTCCCCGTTATAGTTAGTCCAGCTAACTATAACTCGCGCCCGCAATGCACTGCTGATGACGTCACATATTACATCACTCATGACATGGTCAGTGACATCACTGATGACATCACTGATGACATCTCAAATGACATCACTGATAGATTGATTGGTCGTCTTGTGTCTCTATGGCTCAATCATTGATAATCAATTTAAAATACTTTTTTCATCTTTTTCCTGGTCATCTGACCCCATTACTTCCTCCTCTCTCTCCTCTTTCTATTTCATCTCTCTTACAGGCATTTTTCATCTGGACATATTCAATTATGTCCTGATGATGATCGTTATGGCATAGACAAGTAGTACCAAGACTATTGAACATGTTCTATAAATAAGTTATGATAGCATTGGTACTCTAAACTGATATGTGACATGACCTGCTTATTATTTCTACAGTCACTAAAAAATGTCTGAGCTTTGAAATTCTTTTTTCTTGTTCCATTGTTCCCACTTCATTATTTTTTTTGTGTTTTATGGTTGAATAAATACATGTATATATCCATTTGGATCTTCTGGCATAGAATTCATTTGATAGTATTCTGCAGTAAGGGACTGCTTGTTCCTTATAAATACTTTTACCCATGGTCCCTTATATACCTTTGGGTTCCCTTGTTTGTTATAAATCCAGTTCCTGCAGCAGCACACCAGACTGCTGGCTGCTCGGTGAGCCAGCGGGTGCAGCTGGTGGGTGGGCTCCCTGAGCTGCCCCTCAATGAGTAAAGTGGCTCGTAGAATGCCCAGGTGTGACTCGGCACCCCGAGGACAAAATGTGTGACATGAAGCCACTTACAAAAAAAGGGAAACCAGAAGAAACGGATGCAGCTCTCCCAGACACAGCAGGAGAGCCACTGATTAAACATCCAAGGCCCTCTGAGGAGCGCCCCATAATGCCCCGTGGGGCTTACACACATTGTTGAAGGATAAAAAACATTATTTTTCAGATCGTGGTCGCCCCAGGAGGATCATCACCAAAGAACAGGTAAAGTGCGGGGGAGCTTCTGGAGCAGAGCCGCCTCCCCCAAGAGGATTACCAGGATCCCCACCCTAAGTTGGGTGAGAATCTGAAAGGATAACCCCTCAAGGGTTTTCAAGGATTTTTACCCATTCCCCAGGCTGGAGTTTCGGTCTACAGCTGGGGGTGCTGAGCCCTCTAGGGGTAAAAAGTATGGCTGCAGAACCTGTGGTCAGAAGTTGGACAACATAAGTATTCATGTTGCATAAACACTCTCTAGAGGTGAAAGGCTGTAACTATGGGGCCGATTCCGATCTCGGTCGGAGGCGCACCCAATACCATTCGGTCGGGAAAAAAGCCATGCGAATGCCTGTTTCCCGACCGATCCGCACATTATTCCGAACGAGCAAGTACGATGCGCACAACAGCATAGAATCCGGCCGAGTCGTACTCACCCAATCCAGGTCCTGTTCTCCGACCGAGGCGAATCCGGAAACGCCGAATCGAGTCGCACGGAAGGGAAAATGCAGCCCCGTCCGGCCGGACAAGTACGATGCGCTTTCCGTACGCGCCGAACCCGTCGCTATGTCCGGCACGTCAAAGCTTCCGGGAGAGGCACACTTAAGCTCCGATTCGCGCCACAACACGATCCACGGCTACGAGGCGAACACGCCAGCGACGAGGACGAGGCGAAGCAACGAGAAAGACGAACGAAACGAACCAACCATGAATCCCTTCGTTCCGATCCTACCAATATTCTACATTTACTACCGGAACAGGCACGGACGCGTACGGCGCAGAAGGTAAGTCAGACACCAACCACAAAAACATACAACACGTACACGACACATCACACACACACAGAGGGATGCAGAATTTACTTACACCAGCAACAGCAGCACCATAGGGGCGGGATGCCCATCACCAATGCCACATATGCACACAGGGGCCTGGATGCGCACCACCACTACCACCACTACCCAGGGGGGGCTGGAAGCCCACCTCTACTACCACCCTTACCCAGGGGGCTGGATGCCTACCCCTACTACCACCCTTACCCAGGGGGCTGGATGCCTACCACTACTACCACCCTTACCCAGGGGGGCTGGATGCCTACCACTACTACCACCCTTACCCAGGGGGCTGGATGCCTACCACTACTACCACCCTTAGCCATGGGGGTGCCAGATGCCCACCACTACTACCACCCTTACCCAGGGGGGGCTGGATGCCTACCACTACTACCACCCTTACCCAGGGGGGCTGGATGCCTACCACTACTACCACCCTTAGCCATGGGGTGCCAGATGCCTACCACTACTACCACCCTTACCCAGGGGGGCTGGATGCCTACCACTACTACCACCCTTAGCCAGGGGGCTGGATGCCTACCACTACTACCACCCTTAGCCATGGGGGTGCCAGATGCCCACCACTACTACCACCCTTACCCAGGGGGGCTGGATGCCTACCACTACTACCACCCTTACCCAGGGGGGCTGGATGCCTACCACTACTACCACCTTTACCCAGGGGGGCTGGATGCCTACCACTACTACCACCTTTACCCAGGGGGGGCTGGATGCCTACCACTACTACCACCCTTACCCAGGGGGGGCTGGATGCCTACCACTACTACCACCCTTAGCCATGGGGGCTGGATGCCTACCACTACTACCACCCTTACCCAGGGGGGGCTGGATGCCCACCACTACTACCACCCTTACCCAGGGGGGGCTGGATGCCTACCACTACTACCACCCTTAGCCAGGGGGGCTGGATGCCTACCACTACTACCACCCTTAGCCAGGGGGGCTGGATGCCTACCACTACTACCACCCTTAGCCATGGGGGTGCCAGATGCCTACCACTACTACCACCCTTACCCAGGGGGGGCTGGATGCCTACCACTACTACCACCCTTAGCCAGGGGGGCTGGATGCCTACCACTACTACCACCCTTAGCCAGGGGGGTTGGATGCCTACCACTACTACCACCCTTAGCCATGGGGGTGCCAGATGCCCACCACTACTACCACCCTTACCCAGGGGGGGCTGGATGCCTACCACTACTACCACCCTTACCCAGGGGGGGCTGGATGCCTACCACTACTACCACCCTTAGCCAGGGGGGCTGGATGCCTACCACTACTACCACCCTTAGCCAGGGGGGCTGGATGCCTACCACTACTACCACCCTTAGCCATGGGGGCTGGATGCCTACCACTACTACCACCCTTACCCAGGGGGGGCTGGATGCCTACCACTACTACCACCCTTAGCCAGGGGGCTGGATGCCTACCACTACTACCACCCTTAGCCAGGGGGTTGGATGCCTACCACTACTACCACCCTTAGCCATGGGGGTGCCAGATGCCCACCACTACTACCACCCTTACCCAGGGGGGCTGGATGCCTACCACTACTACCACCCTTACCCAGGGGGGCTGGATGCCTACCACTAACAACATCTCCACTCACAGGATGGCTAATACATGTCGCAACAAGCACACACCAACATAAAGAATGCAACATTAAGACATCCCCCCAACACCATGACAAGCGTGTGTAGACTGTGTCAAATGCCTACGACACAGAACATGATCATCAACATACAATGTGACACCCTATCACATGTGCCACACATAAATGTGTGTGGCCCCCACAATGCAAGCAGGCCATGACCATTGTGGCAATGGGGTCCAAACCCCCATCATCACAGTGCCCAAAATGTAAGTGTGGGGTCCTGAGCTGAAGCACATCTTGACCATTGTGGCAATGGGGTCCAAACCCCCATCATCACAGTGACCAAAATGTAAGTGTGGGGTCCTGAGCTGAAGCACATCTTGACCATTGTGGCAATGGGGTCCAAATCCCCATCATCACAGTGCCCAAAATGTAAGTGTGGGGTCCTGAGCTGAAGCACATCTTGACCATTGTGGCAATGGGGTCCAAACCCCCATCATCACAGTGACCAAAATGTAAGTGTGAACAAAGTAGAAGCTGCAACTGGCAAACTGCATGGACAAATCCTGGTCACAGAACAACAAACACAACTGTGGCAAAGTAGTGCAGGTGTCCCATTGCAACATAGATTTGGGGAGGCAAACAGTGCAGTGCAAATAAGACATACCTCTGGCCAGCTGCATACAAACATCACCCATGGTGTCTGACACCGTCAACATACATCAATGACACAATGACAGAAGTGACCATCACAATGCAGACCCACATATTTGCACCAATGGACACACCAATGCAGATACCCTGTGTAGACTGCAGATGGCAGGTGAACAGATACCATACCATGGCAGCAATGGGACACATAAACAATGATCATTGTGCTGACTGATGACCTAGGAGTCCCAGGGACAGCAGGGCAAACACACCAAACAACATACAGATAATGGCACACCATGAATATGCCAATGCAGTGGCGCTGATGCACAAACAGGCAGACACACACTGCACATCAAACACAACAGGTGAGGGGGGGGACCAGTGTCCCCAGGCAACCACACAACACATGAGGAGGCCTGAAGACCAAACACACAGATGTGCATACAGTGCCACACAAAGGTAACTCAGGGATCCAATTCCCCTATGTGGGCAATCAGGCATTGTCAGATGAGAGGGAGCACAAATCACACATGTCACACAAGCATGTAGGAACAGCAACCCACACAGTAAGACACCGAGGCACCACAGCACCACCCCCAGGGCCCACACAATGTGGTGACCCTGGGCTGCATTACAATACCACTGTGATGACAAAGCTAGATGTCGTTCACACTGTGAACCACAGTCATGTATCCTGAGCAAAGAATCACCAGCACACCCACACAAGCACAAATCAATCAGCATGGCCAGTAAGCCAAGGCCAACATGGAGGCAGGGGTCTTGCCGGGCAACAACTCTCATCTGCACACACTAAACAACACACACCTCGACCACCAACAATGTGCTGCAGTGAAGCTCACATGCACAGGTGACATTGCGCATGCACCCATGACAATCCCAGGGGGTGGGTGGGAAGCAAGGTGCAGAAACACAGCACACATGGCCACTCAACAAGACTCCTAAATGTCTGACACACTGCACACTACGCCGTACATGGACATGACAGCAACACCACACCAACCAATGGGATCCCAGCCACAGTCACACACCAATGAAGAAGCCAAGGTCACCCACAAAGAACACACATGGACAACTACCAACATTGCAGCCCTGACCCTGAGGAGTGCCAGCAGTCACACACACAACGTGTCACAAACAATGAAAGCTAACACAAACCGGAAATCACATTACAGGAGTAAACAACAAGTGCTAAGGGGAATCCTAACTGTGACCCATCAGTGCCTGCCCACAAACTCAGCCCTGACAGCAAACACACCTATGGGTGTCACCCTGATGACCAGTAATGTGCCATGCACCCACATCACAGAGAACCCAGGGAGTAGACTTTGGGGGAACATAGCTCAACTCAGCAAGCATCACAAACAGGAACATCACTAGGGATCCCAGCACGCATAGCAAAATGGAAGTGAACACACAGACATGCTCATACGACACACACCTTGGGCGCAGGCAATGTCACAGGAGCACACACTGCCATGAGGGGACTCCACTCCTGTGTGAGGAAAGCTGTGCCATATGTCGCATCAGTAGGGCTCCATCATGTCAGCACAACACTTTGTCACACAGTAAACAATTAGCACCAAATCAAGGCTCCCATCACATCAGCCTGGTCATGGGAGTGTCAACGAAATCATCAGCACAGATCCAACACACATGTACAGCAAGTTGCACTGACAACACAGATGAGTCCTTCCCCATTGATGCCCAAACCTGCATGTCCACTGGAGATGGCCACACGGTCAGGGAAGTAGACGAATTGAACAATGGCAAGCACTACAGATGTGCAGGGATGGAAGCCACAGATGTGACATTGCTAATGTAACTAGGAAATTCCATTGCCAAATATTGTAAACATGACACCCACAGATGCTGTTAAGGATGACATGGATACACCACAGGATAGGACACTGTCCCTCTGGACCACATGGGGCCCTGCCCAGTGACACTTCATTGTCACGAGACCAAAGATCATCATCCCTGCTGCAAGGGCATGGTCAACATCATCAACATCATGTACATCAGAAGTAATAGCATTAGAGAACAGAAAGTTGCTTTATTCAGCATATGTGTGTCCAAAATCTCAGAGAACAGTAATGCTCCAACAAAGGCCAATGGCCAGTCCATCAAGTAAGTCAATACAGGGTGACAGTGGCAGATGTCACCCTACGCATGCCTGCACTGCACAAAACCAGGGACAATCCACTAGGAGGGGCAACCGGGGGGGCAGGCCAGGCACCGCAGGGACAGGATCAGGGCTCACCAGGAGGAGGCAGGGAAGGGGTGGTGGGTGCTGGAGAGCCACTGACAACTGCAGTGGAGGTGTCTGACATGGTGTGTGCCGGCACAACTGGGGGGCATGGCTCAGATGGTGTGTGTGCTGGCACGACTGCAGTGGACCGTGCAGATGGAGTGGACAGGTCCGCCACTGCAGTGCCCAAGTCAGACAGGGTGGTAGTGGACTCCACTGCAGTGCCTACCTCCAGGGGAGGAGAATGGGGAACAGGCAAGGTGGGCTGGACAGAGGGGGAGGACACCCTCACCACATCAGTGGCCAGACAAGCGCAGCGGGGGTGTGGTGCCGGGAGAGCAAGTGGCAGGGGGAGAAGGCCTGATCCTCTTGGGGATGGTATATCTGTGGGTGGGGGAACCTGGGGCAGGGTGTGGTGGGGGCACCTGTGGAGTGGGGGCCTGAGGGATGGAGGAAGGAGACCTGGTGCCTGAGCTGCAGGGCGGCGGGGTCTTGCTCTTACGACTCTGGGGGGACTTGCGGGTGGGGGCCTCAGTCTGTCTGCGCCTGGGGGAGGGTGTCCGGGGGCGAGGGGCACTCTGCTCCGTGTGGGTGGGCTTCCTCTTCCCCCTGGATGCTGGAGCAGCTGGATCGTAGGGGATGAGGCCGAGGTCACAGAGGAAGAGCCGCTGTGACTTTGGGGTTGCAGGTGAGGCAAGGGAGGGTGCTTTGGAGGGAGAGGCAACTGAGGACTGCGCAGTGCTCGTGGATGCGTGTGTGTGTTCCAGGGCCCCATCCCCTGTGAGTCTGGTTTCAGTCCCCTGACTGTGCGTGCGTGTGCGTTTTGTTTGTGGCGTGTGTGTCTGTGTGCTGGACGTGTGTGTGCTGGTGTGTGCCTGTGCCGGTGTGTGTGTGCTTGGGACGGGTAAGGTGCTGGGGAGTGTGGATGGAGCAGAGGCAGGAGGGGTGAGGGACTGTCTGAGGAAGGACACTGCTGCCGTCAGGGAGGAGTCCATGGACCTATTGCCCCTCTGTAGGTCAGACATGCCCGATGAGATGCCCTCCATGAACGACACCAGCTGAGTCAACAGAGCGGTGTGTGCATGGAGGACACTCAGCATGGTTGTCTGCCCTACATGGAGCTGGCGAAGGAGGTACACAGACTCCTCACTCAGGGCAGCAGGGGACACAGGGGCAGGGGGTGCGGTGCCTGGCCCGAAGGAGACACGCTCCCGAACATGGGAGCCTCCACGGACCTGGGGAATGGGAGCCGATGGGAGGGCGGTGGTGGTGCTGGTGGTGGCGGGGACAGCAACACTAGCTGGGGTGTGGTGGCTGCTGACACCCGCCTCCATAAGGGAGTCATCCTCCGAGCCGCTGTGGTCCTCAGCTGAGGTGGATGCTGCTGAGGACTCCTCGGTGTGGCTCCCCTTGCCCTCCGTGCCACTGGGTCCCTCCGACCACTCCTCGGCTGCTGACCCAGTCTGGCTCTCCGGCTCCTCCTGGTCCATGGAGCTGTCCCCTTCTGTGGCCGTGGATGTATCTGCAATCAATGGGGAAACAGACAGACATCAGTCACCTGCACCAAACGCACACACCACTGTGAGCACAGCACATTACAGAGCAAGCCCTGGCATCATTAGTTGAACATTTCTAAAAGTGCCCTAACTGAACAGGAGAAGCCAATTGTCAGTCTGATGCCAACCATGGCACTCACATCCCACATGGCCTTGCACCCATCTGTCTGGTGTCTGTTGGATAGCAACACCCCAGTGTGGACACATGCACCACCTACACAGTAGTTGGACAGTGCAGAGGACACGGTGTAGCATGTGGACATGCACACATCACAACTCTTGCCACTGAGTCAGTACAGGTTTCCGGATGAAAGGGATGCCCAGAGTCAAATAGGAAATGCATGTGATGCATACCAGCAACAGACACCATGATGCACCCATGTCCTGATAGCCATCGCCACAATGGTGTGCATGTAGCACATGTCACTCCCCTGCAGGATCACCAATAAGTAGACACATGCCATGGCAGAGGCATGACTGCTAAGTCATACATCACTGTCTCAGTGATGTATGACTTGGCAGCCAGACAACAACACTCTGCACTGTGTCACAATAGTAGGTCATGGGGAATGCAAGTCCTGGAGCTGCACAAGTGCACATGTACATCCCCCACACAACACATCATCTGAACCCTCATCTGTCCAGGTCATACCGATTGGACATATGGGAGACCTGTGACACTACCCTCTGAACCTGAGCCCCTCACAATCTGCTGTGAATGGGAAACAGCTGCCTGAACTTCACATTTGCATACCCCAGTCTGCACGGGCAGCTGATCAAACACCTATGTGACACACAAGTATCGTCTCCTATGGTCACATCTCCATTGGCATGCTGAGCCCCAACCGAGAAACACCCCAGCAGTCCTGGCAACAAATCCACAGCACACTGACACAGAGGCAGACACCTGAGGGGTCAAATCACTGCGCACAACGTGTCAGCTGATACACGGGAGTGGGAGTACAGGTGTATTGGATGGGCTGGAGTAGGCATGACTGTCCTGCCCCACATGAATGAGGGATGAGCCCTGGACAGTGGATAGCTGGCTATGTATGTGTGACACACGTAATCTGCACACTCCTGGGGCCCAAACATTGTTCCCACCCGCTGCATGGGTGTGTGCCAGATACCCCAGGCACATGTGGTGGCTCAGCTCAGCAAGTGGACCGCATATCAAAGCAACACGCAGATTACATGTCCGAACACAGGCATTGTGTGAACAATGGACCCACCCACGATGCCCACAACAGAGTTAGGGAAACAGATGCTGTCCCCCACCTTGAGTGAAGCAAACTGCAAGGACACAGTCCCAAGTGACACAATTCCCTGACTGTAAGGGCCACACCTGGGTATCAGATGAGGAGTGGGCAGTGCACACTAGAGGGACATGGCTCCTGGACAACATGACTGCTGTACTGTGGCAGTTTAACCAGGCCAGAGGAGGGCACATAGCATGTAATACAGAGTTCACAGTGCAGTCTTTGACTCAACCCCTCCTTGCTGCTGTCTGGCCTTCAGCTGCCCATCCAGGTTTGGAAACACCACCGCCAGGATCTGGAGCATGTGGGGGGTCAGGGTCCGTGTTCCGCCCCTCCTGCGAGGAGGCGAGTGCTTCAGCTGGACCCGTGCAATCCTCCGGGTCCAGCCCCGAAGGTCCTGCCACCTCTTCTGGCAGTTGCGGATCTGGCGCTTGTAGACCCCCACGGACCGGACAGCCCGGACGATGTCCTTCCAGATCTCCTGTTAATGGGCATTAACCTGTGAGGATGACAAAGTGAAAAGGCCATTACTACACATGCAATATATCCATGCATGACACAGTTGTATATACATGTCTCAATCACAGGGGCACATGATGTACACAGGCAGTGCAACGCTGCCCATGGACAGTTTGCCAGAAGTCACTACATGTGATCATTGCATGGGAAGGTGGGTGACAACTACTCAGTGAGCCTGCTAGCCAGTGGCGTGCAGACTTTCAGCCTTGCTAGTCAGACAAAATGCACATTCAGAAAGGCAGTGGACAGAACACTCACCTGCTCCCCTGGTGTCCCATACAACTTGCTGTACTGTGGAAGTAGGCTGTCCAGCAGGGCCTGGTTCTCCTCAAGGCTGAAGGCTGGGGCTCTCTCCACAGTACGTGCCATTGCAGGGTCCAGAGGGGGCAGAGACAGCAGCAGTGCAGTGGCAGATGTCGTCCTGGAGCATGTAGTGCAGGCAAGTGAGCTCTCAGGGGAACAGCCAGCAATATATGTGTGCTGCAGAGGCAGATACTGTCCCATGTGTCCAAAGTGATAGGTCCAAGTCGTTTGCATCTTCTGAATCTGGCCAATCCATGGAATAGCAGCACCAACACACGCCCACAGCATCCTTCAAATCTTCAACTCCATGACATACATGATTTTGCAACATTGTTGTGGGTGACCAACTGAATTTACAGCAACCGACTCATTCGAATTTTGAAAACGCGTCCGTTGCCAGGCTAGGCCATTGACAATGGGTGCGCACCGATCGGTCCATTGCTGTTCAACGCGTACAGGGGTACAACGCGTACCCGCACACATTGAATGCAATGGGCCGGCCGGGGCACCGATCGGTCCATTGCTGTTCAACGCGTACAGGGGTACAACGCGTACCCGCACACATTGAATGCAATGGGCCGGCCGGGGCACCGATCGGTCCATTGCTGTTCAACGCGTACAGGGGTACAACGCGTACCCGCACACATTGAATGCAATGGGCCGGCCGGGTACACCGATCGGTCCATTGCTGTTCAACGCGTACAGGGGTACAACGCGTACCCGCACATATTGAATGCAATGGGCCGGCCGGGGGCACCGATCGGTCCATTGCTGTTCAACGCGTACAGGGGTACAACGCGTACCCGCACACATTGAATGCAATGGGCCGACTGGGGGCACCGATCGGTCCATTGCTGTTCAACGCATCCCTGTACAAGTGACTGGCATATGTCACCATGCCTGTCTCAGATGAACATATGCCAGCCACAAATAGCTCTCAGGGAGTGAGGGGCACACCTACAACACCACAGCCTGTCCAAACTGTATCATAAGGCATGTAAGGCTGCATTTCCTATTGTGTGTATTTTGGTGTACATGTTGTCCTGTGGGTGTCACCTGGGGGCAGCCACCCCCAGGCTGTGCACATGTTCATGGGGACAGGATCCTGGGTGTTACGTGTACATGACCACTGTGATGTGCAACTGTTCATATCTGAGCATGTGCCATGCTCGCATTTCACGGTGGTGTATGTGTATGTCATGTCACATACCCTGTGAGTCCCATGTGGGACGGTATGTTTGAGCCAGGGTGACCCAGTGGCACAATAGTGATGGTCCTCCACAGTCTGTGTGCATGTAGTGTTTACAATGTCTCTGATTTCATGTGCACAATGGGAGACAGTCTCCACATCCACGTTGTTTGTGCATGGACTTTGATGTTGTGCGTGTGTGTGTCACAGACGTCCATGTCTGTCCTGCAGAGGCAAGTGGAACCACTACCTGTGGGGGTCATGGTTGTTTTGCTGTGGTGTATACATGATACTCCATGTAATGCCAGTGTCCATGTGGCAATACAGGGTCCCTGGGAATGTACCTGTCGTTGAGCTGTGATGCCTGGGGCACATCTGTCCTCACATGTCACTGTGGGGGGTGATTGTAACATGGCAGCAGGAGATGGGAACTGTGACACGGCCTCATGATATCCAATGGGCCAACCTGGGACTAATTGATGCCACTTGTTGAACCGTGATGACAGATGTTGGCCATGTATGTACCATACATGTCCTTACGGAACTGCACACTTCATGTAGTTGTGCCTCATAATGATGTATGATGTGATATTGAGTGTGTTCAATGCCGCATGTGTGGGGTGACTGACAATCTTGCTTTCTTCTCCTCTGCACTGCAGGGCTCCTGCTGTCCATAGACCATTCCCAGACCTGGCAACGATGGTGGAACGGGACAGCATCCGACGGTACCGCTTCACCAGGCAGCTGATTGAGGATTTGGCAGTGCAGTTGGCCCCACATTTGCAGCCTGGCCGGCCGTATCCTACAGCGCTGACCCCCAAGGTGAAGGTGATGGCAGCCCTACACTTCTTTGCCACCGGTACCTTTCAACACACTGTGGCGACTGCTGGTGGGATGTCACAGACCATGTTCAGCCGTGTGCTTCGCGATGTTTTGGAAGCAATGTTGCTATACCTGAACCGGTACATCTATTTCCCTAGACTGCAACGACTCACTGACGTGAAGAGTGACTTCTATGCCCTGGGGAGGATGCCGCATGTCATTGGCTCCATTGATGGGACACATGTGGCTTTGGTACCACCACAGGCACATGAACAGGCCTACCGTAACCGCAAACACTACCACTCGGTCAATGCACTGGTGGTGTGTCTTGCAGATATGACCATCTCACACGTGTGTGCCCGTTTCCCTGGTTCAGCACACGATGCCTTTGTGATGAGGAGTAGTCGCATCCCCAGGATGATGGCACAGATGCAGAACCAGCGTGCCTGGCTTGTCGGTGTGTACTGACTTTGTGCCATTGTGTGTGATCTGATCTGTAGTATTCCGCCCACTTTTCCAAGTCAGCTAATGTGCACTTGTCTGTCCGTAGGTGACTCGGGATACCCCAACATGCCGTGGTTGCTGACACCCCTCAGGAACCCTGTGACACCAGCCCAGATGCGCTACAATGAGGCACATGGTCGGACCAGGAGAGTGATTGAGCGGACATTTGGTCTCCTGAAGAGCCGCTTCCGCTGCCTCGACAAGACAGGAGGGTCCCTCCCATATGCCCCAGCGAAGGTGTGCAAGATTATCATCGTCTGCTGCATGCTCCACAACCTGGCAGTGCGGAAGAAGTTGCCTCTCATCCAGGATGACAATGACCAACATCCGCCACCTGTGGAGGATCCTGGCCTGGACCACGATGCCAGTGATGATGATGATGATGGTGATGTCCACACACAGCTCATCACCAACTTCTTTAGCTGAATGTGAGTATCCTGAGGTGTCATGTCAATGATGTGAGTTAGCATGATATGTGTAGGTGGTGCTCTGGTGCTGTTAGAGTGTGTCCATGGGCTACTTGACTGGATGTGTGTAGCGATGTGTGCTTACAGGTAGTCTGTACTCCCCAACAGTGTTGACATGCTAACTTGGTTCTGGGTGGGTATCTTGTAACATGTATTGTGCATGAGTTTTGCTGTTCTGTCCTGTTCTCCATTGCTTTTGACTGTGTGTCATTTCTGTCCTTCACAGGGTACTTTCAGATTCGTTTGGTCAACTGTGTCCACCGACGCCGTGATTGTACTTCCAGGGTGGTAGCTGTTGTGTCCCTACAGGTGAAGTGCGCCACACCCATGGACTTCCTTCCTTCTACAGTTGTTGACTGTGTGCCCGCTGCCAGGTGGGATTACCTTGCATCTGTAGTGGTTACAACATGTTGCAACTGTGTAATAAACCTGTGCTTCACTTTGTGATGTGCGTTGTCTGTGGTCACACATTTGACTGTCATTTGCTTACTGCACCTGTGGGCTACTTGACTACAACTGGGAATAGGTGTGGTGTCTGTGCATTGCACCGTCTTTCCTGGCAACATCAGTGTAGGCAATGAGTCAGATGGCCTAGGTGTGTATGTGTTGTGTAGCCCTGCTGGTGTGTCTCCCTCATATGTGTCACGTTGCCATTACTCACATGCCTGTGTTGTACTTGCTGTTGCAGTTCGCATACACAGTGTAATTTTGCAGTTCATCATCCCCATGACAGCACCCACGTTGGAATCACAACAGAGGCAAGTATGGTGTATTAGTGTGTTTATTGTGATACATTTGTGTGAATAGTGCACAGGATGGTTAGTGCTGTACATTTATATTGCAATCAGAAGTTCCTAGATGAATTGAAAGTCCTGGTAGACAAAATCCCCAGTATCGGGGCCACAGTTGTCTGAGACATTGGTCCAACTTGTACTCCCCATGTCATGTGTGGGAGTTGTGTTGCCGTCAACAGGGTGAACAGTTTGCGCACAAAGGTGATCATCCAGAACAGGTTCAGGCTTCCTGGGGGTTGCACATGGCCATCGGCCTCTCACTTGCCCCTCCTCGGACGACCCCTCTTCTTTGGGGGGGCCCTCAAGTGCAGGCTGCTGCGGTGCAGGGGACTCTCCGCCAGAGTCATCCTCCCTCCCTGTGGCAGTTGCAGTTGTTCCGGCACCAGATGTTGTTGGCACACAGGGAGGTGTAGACTGGTTGCTGGTCATCTGGCGGAGGCATTGTAATATGTCCCTATGCACCGCCGTCATCTCTTGCAGTGTGTCCCACTTGGACTCCACGCGGGACATGTGTGAGTCCAAGCGGGCATGATGGGCAGCCTGCTGCTCTTTGATGTCCCTGAGGAGCCCCACTACCTGGCTGAGATCTCCGGTGCTGGACTGGTACGCATCGGCTATGCGTGCCAGTTGTGGGTCATCATGCACACCAGACACCTCTGCAAGCAGCGACCTCTGCCTCCCACCCCTCCCACCACCCCTGCCGACATGTGCAGTGCGTGCAGTGGCATGCACAGATGACCCTGGTCCCCCTTGGGGGTTGGTGGTGGTGGTGGTGTCCATGGCCCCACGTTGGTCCAGGGTCCCTGTGCTGGTGGTACTCCTTGTTCTGTCCATGTCGGCAGGGATGGTATTTGTGGTGACAGTCGTTGGAGGGGTGGGTGCAGGGGGTGCAGCTGGTGGTCCTGCTGGTGCTGCAGCTGGTGGTCCTGCTGGTGCTGCATGATGACTTGCACCGGAGGTGCCAGGTTGGTCTTATTCATCCGAGGAGGGCAGAGGCTGTTCGACACCAGTGAGCTCCGTATCCTCTTGAGCCTGGGACTGGGACTCCTCAGCGTCTGCTGCTGTGTCCCCATCATCACCTGTTTTTGGGAGACACACACAATGTATGTTATGTTTCTGCAGGCATCAATGGTTGACACACCTGACAGTTGTGACTGTGCCTCTGGGTGCGGGCCTGTACATTGCATTGTCCTAAGTTGTCACAGTCAGGGGTTGATATTGGTGTAGCACATTGTCCTGCATTATTTGGGCATTTCTATGTATTTGTTGGGGTGTGAACATGGTCTGCATTGGTTGTATTTGGTTGACAGCCGGCCCTCCTTCCCACCCAGCCAGTCAGTTATCCCACCATGGACTGTGCTTGCATTGCAGGGAGTGAAAGTTGTCTTTCAAGATGTCAGTCAGTGGTGTCCTGCTGTTGGTTGTTGCACAGTTGCCAGCGGGGCCTTGTGCTCCCCACAGCAGTTGCCAGTGTCAGCCATCTTGTCAGTTGTTTTCCACTCCCTGTGATGTGAGCATGGTTCAGGGTGGTGTTGATGGGACAGTTGTGGGGGTGAGCTATGTCTGTGACTATGACTCCCATCATGCTATTGCCTCCACCCCACTTCCCAGCATTCCCATACTTACTTGCTTTTGTGGGGAGTTCAGTGTGTGTGGGTGTGAGAGCAATGGCAAGATGGCTGACAGTGGTGTCCTGCTGTTGGTTGGTGTGCAGTTCCCAGCATGCCCTTGTGCTCCCCACAACACAGCACCAGTGTCAGACATCTTTGATGGGCCTTTCCACTCTCTGTGGGATGTGCATGCGTGAGTTTGAGCTTGCTGGGCCATGTGGGTGACGGATGTTGAGCTGTGACTACGACTCTCATCATGCTATTGCCTCCACCCCCCTTCCCAGCATGCCCATGCTTCCTTCCCTTTGACTCTGCTTCCCTGTGGGGTTGTGTGCCTGTGCTGACAAGATGGCTGACAGTGTAATCCTGGGGTTAGTTCTGCTACAGGTCCCATGTGTGTCCTTGTGCTTCACTCTGCATGACCCAGTGTTGTGGTTCTTTGTGGGATAGATTATTGGTGTGTGAGGCAATGCATTCTCCCAGGTGAGTTGTATGGAGTTTGTGTTAAGGGGGGAGGTGTGAAAAGCTGCTGGTGACTGTGGTCGGTGCTGTGAGTCCTCCTTCCCACCCAGCCAGATATCCCACCATGGACTGTGCTTGCATTGCAGGGAGTGAAAGTTGTCTTTCAAGATGTCAGTCAGTGGTGTCCTGCTGTTGGTTGTTGCACAGTTGCCAGCGGGGCCTTGTGCTCCCCACAGCAGTGGCCAGTGTCAGCCATCTTGTGAGTCCTTTTCCACTCCCTGTGATGTGAGCATGGTTGTGAGTGGTGTTGATGGGCCAGTTGTGAGGCTGAGCAATATCTGTGCCTACTACTCCCATCATGCTATTGCCTCCACCCCCTTCCCAGCATGCCCATCCTTCCTTCCTTTTGACTCTGCTTCCCTGTGGGGTGGGCTGCCTGTGCTGAATGGATGGCTGGGAGTGTTGTCCTGGCAGTTGTTTGGCTAAAAGTCCCAAGAGTGTCCCTGTGCTTCACACAACATAACCCAGGGTGGTGGTTCTTTGTGGGATCTTGAGTTAGGATGTGAGGCATTGCATTCTCCCAGGTGGGTTATGTGGAGTTTGTGTTGAGGGGGTGTGTGAGGGGAGGTGCTTGTGACTATGGTCAGTGCTGTGAGTCCTCCTTCCCACCCAGCCAGATATCCCAACATGGAACGTGCTTCCATTGCAGGGAGTGGAAGTTGTCTTTCAGGATGTCAGTCAGTGGTGTCCTGCTGTTGGTTGTTGCACAGTTGCCAGCAGGGCCTTGTGCTCCCCACAGCAGTACCCAGTGTCAGCCATCTTGTGAGTCCTTTTCCACTCCCTGTGATGTGCACATGGTTCATGGTGGTGTTGATGGGACAGTTGTGGGGGTGAGCAATATCTGTGACTACGACTCCCCTGATGCTATTGGCTACACTGACTTGCCCAGCATACACAGAATTCCTTTCTTTCAGTGGTCTTCACTGTGTGTTGGTGTTGTAGTGGTGGCTACATATCTGGATGTGTTTGTTAGTTATATTTGTGCCACTGCCTAGCTGTAGTTGTAGTTGTGTTTGTACATGTGATGACACGGTTAAATGTAACTTTGAGATGGCATGTGTTGTGTTTATCTGACTGACATACACATTTTGGGATGATTCTGTTCTGGTTGCTGTGTAATTGCTAAGAGTGCATGGTTTGACTCTCCCCTTGACAGTGATGTGTGTGTGTATTGTGGCAGAATATTGTGTACATTTGTTGTGTACTCACCAGGCTCTGGGATGTTTTCTAGTCCATAGACGCTCACTGGCGGTAGGATGGCCCGCACCTTCTCCTCCCAGGGCCTGAGGTATACTGGCTTGGCAGGAGGGCCACTGCCGGTGTGTTTGCTCAGGAGGTAGTCCTTCTTCAGCAGGTCCCGTACCCTCCTGCGCACGTCATACCACCTGTTCTGGATGTCAGTCTTTGTGCGCAGACATGGTGATTGTGCATTCACCCTGTTGATGATCCTCTCCCACATATTTGTTTTCTGGGCGATGGGTGTCTGTTGGACCAGTGCGCCAAACAGCTGTGGCTCTACCCTGAGGATCTCGTCTACCATGACTTCCAATTCACTATCTAGGAACTTGTGATTCTTCTTTGGGGGCATGGTGATGGGTGGTGATGGTGAGTGATGTGTGTGTTGGTGTGCAGGTGAAGGTGTGTGAGTGTGTGTTTTGCTGGGTGTATGTGAGGTAGCTATTTGTTAGTGTGCTGATGGTGTGTGGCTTGTGTGAGGATGAGCTGTGGGTGTGTGGTTGCTGTCTGTTGAGTGCTGGCAGGTGAATAGGATTTGCAAAGGATCATGGTTGGGATTTGTGTCCTTTATATGGGTGGAGTTGTGGGTGTGTCTTTGTTCTCTATCCCCACCCCCCCCCAGTATTTATTGGCTTTGTAATTGCTTGTTTGGCCTTTTTTTGTGTATTTTCCCTTAGTACTTTCTGTGCATGTTGGAAACGTTCTTGTGACCGAGTCGGACCCTGCAGTTGTCTCGTACGGTCTTCTCCGTTTCGTTCACGCTGTGTTTGTGCTATTTTCTATGCTGCGTACGCGTCGGTCGCGGTGTTTTGTGTTACTTCGGCTCGCAGTTTCGTATGCGTGTCGGTCGTACGGCTTGTCCTCCGTACGACTCGGTCGTGGTTTTCGCGCCTTGCATCGTACTTGGCGGTTTGGAGTTCGCGGGTACGTTTCGGTCGGATTTGTTCCGGGTGCGTGTCGGTCGGTTCGATTCGCGTGTTTTTCCGGCCGGATTGCTGTTTTCCGTGCGGCTCGGTCGTTCGGCTTGGGTTCCGTACGTGTCGGTCGGATTTTGCGCGCTTTGCATCGTACTTGGCGGGTCGGGCGCCACAGGTACGTGTCGGTCGGAATTAATACCGGCTCCGAGTCGGTCGGTGCTTTTTCCGGCCCGAATCGGAATCGACCCCTATATGTGTAGCTATTACAATTGTGATGTCCTTTAGGGCCTATGTTTTATTTACAATTTCATGCTGAAAGTTATTATGAGTGCACAAATCATCTAGACCTGCACATACATTTTCCTTGTAAATGCATTATTGAAATATTGACACTGACAGCCAGTATATTTGCTTTATTGCCAGATTAACTGCAGGTCATTCAAAGTTATATCCAGGTAACACATGTAAGTACAAGTGAATGTTTTGACATGTGATTTGTTGATCTAAATCCCCCTTCCAGAGGGGCAAGAGTGATTACGCAATTTCATCAAGAAGTATTTCCACCAGCTTATTTATATTTGTAAATTATTGCATAGTGTTGAGTAGTGTGTGTGTAATAAATTTCAAAAGAAAAAGCATAGACTGGACAAACATTTATTGAGTTTTATTATTGTGTACCTGTGAATGGTGATTACTAGCCCACACAACCTCCCTTGAGTAGGCCTTGGACTGTTCTGCTTTACTACCCTGTGAGAATCAAGCACTACAATGTGGTGTTTGGTTCCCAATGGAGGACAAATATAAACCCATTACTTGTGCAGGCCATACAACTAATGACTCAATTTCTAACAAGATCCACATAAGAAGCTGCAATGGTGGCAAGGATTTGGTATTTTGTGTCTTTTCTGGATCTGAAGCCTTCTGGAAGAGTCACTTCTATGAAATGAAAATTGTAAGTTTTGCTTTCTAGTGTGGTGTAAGCAGTGTGGTTGGGTGAGTGATGTTAGTAATAATGGCAGTCTTGATGTTCTGTGAATTTGTAGTTCATTAACCTTAACTCTACCCTATCACATCTACCGATTCATACCATACCTTGCACAGGATGAAAGCAGTATAACAAGCTTGCATACTCTGTCTAACACCCCCGCATTTAAAGCACTCACATTGGCACAATGTGGACACTCCCCATCTCATACACAAGAACTGCCTATGAACCAAACTCATACCGCACACTCTCAGGCATTCTCCATATTTGTCCGGCACCATCACATAGGAGTCTCCACTACATAACAAAGTTTGAAACACTAGTCTCTCTCACCTCTACCCCTGTGTGTGCCATCTCTACACACACAACATTAACCTTGCTAAACACACCTGCAGCTAGGCCTCACAATCAAAATTCCACATACTGCCCTGTGTGGCAAATAAGAGCATGGATGTGACACTTGCTCCAGTGGCATCTGCATGGCAGACAGACACACTACACTTCTGTGCACCCACTGTCCACTCAGCTTACCACATGTAGCACAGGCCAATCCAAAAGACATCACAGCACCCCTAGGTCAGCTCTGTGAGACCTGGCACAGCATCACGCATAGCTCAAAAGGACACCATTATCAGTCATGCACAAATGACTACCTAGACACAAATCTTATGCTCACCTACGAATGATGTGTGGCTGTAAACATGAAATTCCATCATGGACAGACCAAACACAACATCAACATGATGTAGTCAGACAGAAGCAGGCTGGCACGACTCACATGAGATTTAAAAATCCCTGAACTTGTAAGACCACAGACACCTTGCCAAACAGGACCATCTGTAGATACTTAACTATTTGGAGGCAACAGGGTGTGAAGACTGTGAGAATCCAGCTCAGCTGACACTCATCATGGGCTCCGCAAATGTATCAGATGAACCCACAGCCATGATTGGAAATTGCCTACAGTGGAATGCCACCTGTGTCAAGCTTGTTATTGCCACTGGTCTACCAGACGAAAAGGAGACACAGACATGGCTCAACCACTATCAAGTAACATAAAAATATTGTACCCTCACCTTGTGTACATGGGTGTGTCCAAACTCGCCACCACATAGTCAAACTCCAGATGTACCCAGATGTATTGATGAGACAGGTATCTCACTGCACTTCCCAAACATATTCAGCATGCTCCTCCTAAACTGTAGCACTTAGCAGCACTTGCTCTATGTTGACATATGGTAGCATGACCTATGTGCAATTGTGACTGAAACAGATAAAAGGATGGTGAATGCATGTCACCCTCATAGCCAAAACTGTTGTGGGTGATAACATCCAGCAAATGCAGACAAGTAAACCTGGAATATATACTATAAAAGCTCACATACTCCATGGACCACATGCACTCCATGACATACCAACATCATTGTGTACTCACACCAATAATTGAACATGAATGACAGTTGACTTATTATCAATTTGTGGGACACAGAAATCAGCATTTCAAAACTTTAAATATGCTTTATTCTGCATGTTGTAACGAAGTTTATTAGAACAAACGCAAGGCCAATGGCTAGTCCATAAAAGTCCAACTTTTTATGGTGTTAAACAATATACCCATCAACTCTTGCCTGCACTGTGACTGCAAGGGGTCACCTCCCCTGGGACGGGCATCTAGGGGGCATGCCAGGCACCAAAGGGACAGAACGATGGAGTATTGGTTTGGGATTTGGGACGGTTGGGATCAGGAGCGGTGGGTGGGTCGACTGCAGTGGATGGGCCAGATGGAGGGGGTGGTTGGTCTACTGCAGTGGATGGGCCAGATAGAGGGGGTGGTTGGTCCACTGCAGTGGATGGGCCAGATGGAGGGGGTGGTTGGTCCACTGCAGTGGATGGGCCTGGTGGAGGGGGTGGTTGGTCCACTGCAGTGGTAGGAACAGACTGAAGGGGGGCAGTTGTAGTGGGAGTGCTCGCTGGAGTGGGGGGGGACTGGGCTTGAGCTTCTTGGAGATGGTGTAGTGGTGGATGGTATAAATAGGGATGGGATGGACTCTGACTCTTTGGGAGGGGTTTTCTTGGTGCGGGAGGTACTGGTCTAGGGAAGTATGGGTTGGTGGAGGGGATTTGGTCTTGGGAGAACAGGGGATTTGCGTGTGGGGGGCTTGGTGCTCTTCCTCTTCGTGGGTGGCAGGTTGAGATGTCAGGGCCGGGGGGTGGGTTGCCTTTTCCCTCTGGGAGGGATTTTGGATGGGTCAGAAGGGAAGAGGCCATGGTTGCAGAGGAAGAGTCTCTGGGCAGAGGGGGGAACAGGAGAGTCAAGGTTAGAGGTTGTGGAGGCATAGGGTTTTGTTGTCTGTGGAGCATCTGTGGATGCATGTGTGTCTTTTACTGGCATGTCTCTGGTGGTGTGTGTGCTGTCTGTCACCTGAGTGTACGTGTGTGTGGGTTTGTGATTGTGACTGTGTGTTTGTGTGCTGCATGGGGCTGTTGAGGTATGTGCATGTGCATGTTTGGGTGTGCTTGGGTCAGGTAGGGGAGTTGGGACTGTGGATGGGGAAGAGGCAGGAGGGGGGAGGGACTGCTGGAGCTGGGACACTGCTGCTGTCAGTGTGGCGGCCAGAGCCAGATTTGATCTCTGGAGGGCAGACATGTCAGAGTGAATGCCCTCCATGTATGACACCATTTGTGTCAAAAAAGCGGTATGCATATGGAGGACATTCAGCATGGATGTCTGCCCCACAGAGATCTGCCTCAAGATGTCAACCGCCTCTGCAATGAGGGCAGCAGGGGAGATGGGGGCAGGGGGTGAGGTGCCTGGTGCAAAGGAGAGCTATCTCCTGCCACAGGACTGGCCACGGACACTGGGAGGAGTTGGGAAGATGGAGATGGCAGTGGTGGTGGACTCTGATGTTGAGGAATGCTTTCCTTTGTCCTCCACCACCAAGGAATCATCACCGGAGCTTGAATGGTCCTCAGATGCTGCAGATGTAGTTGCATACCTGCCCTCAGTGTGGCTCCCCTCATCCTCCCCGCCAGTCGATATCTCCACGTCCGATTCAGCACTTGACCCAGACTGGCGAACTGCTCTCTCTACACCCGTGGCACTGTCTCCTCAGCTGGCCAGTGCTGATGCTGTGAACAAAAATGCATAAGATTCACATAAGTCATCTGTATGTACTTGACACATTGGGAACATTGCAAAATATCACAGTTCAACCAACTACATCATTTTGATTCATGCTATCAACGTGTTATACATTTACATGCATGGCACTTGTCAATCTGCAAGTTAGCCATTGCTACCTCACACATGTGGTCATTTGCAACATTGGGTTCATCAACTTCGATTGACACAACCACATTGGCGACTACTTCACTATGTAGCAGGTGATGTATTTGTTTTGGCACCTGATGGTCTTGTGTCCTGACATACCTGTCTCAGCTCCTGCAAGGGAGTATAGAGCTCACAATGGGAATAGGATTCACACAATTGAATTGAGACATGGGATTCATTCTGCAAGCCCTAGTCATCAAATTGGGAAACATTGCTCCAATGTCACAGGTCAAATGACATCCTTGTCCAACTTTAAGCTTGCATACTCATTGCATGAGTCATGTCACACAGATAACAGTGATTGGGCTCATTTGTCCTGAAACTTAGGTACTCTACTGTCAGGTCACACATCAGACTCTGATTGAGGATTCATCAAGGTAGTAGGCATAGCTAGGTTGAGAGGCACGTGGCCCACTGTCTTGTGTCAACTATGCACACTGCCATGAGGATGAATCTGAATGTTGTGCACATTGTGAACAGCTCACAAAAAACAGATGTGAACAATGGTCTACATACTTCCAAGTCCGATGAATGCATCTTCATGATGCTTCTGGTAGAACACCATGCCAATGGGCCATCTGGGTGCACTGTCTGTACAGACTATCAGTACTGAACCTCCACCCTTCATGAGTCTTGTCAACACTGTGTCCCAATCCTGTCTAGACTGCCGAGGTACCCATTTGCATGGCCCAAGTATGATTCTCCCAAACTTTCATTAGACCTATTGCACACTTCCTACAGCTTACATTGCTCTTCTTTCCCATCTCATTTTGTTGATTCTCTTCAGAACGATGCATATTTCACACCTCTCAGGCTGACAGTGATGCGTCATGCACATGCTTAACAAAGCCCCAAGTTTGTATAGTCAACAGCAGACACTTGCATGGCTACTGTTGTTACTGTTGTGAATGTGTATCTGACATCATACTTTACAATTTCAGCAATGTATTAAACAGTGACCCCCTGTGTTTGTCTGTGAATGGCATGTGTTGTCACTGTTACAGAGTCAGACACATGGACTCACTCCTTTGAATGGAGAGAATGGAATCTTTCACACAATCATGTGACAGGCCCGTGTGACAGATGACCATAGTTAGCATACCTGGAATTGGCACATGGGAATCATTTGATAACACAGAGCAGCACGGCTGGGACCTAACAGTGGCACAATGAGCAAGCAAACTCGCCAAAGCCTCAATCTTGATGTCACCTGCTGCAGGGATGTATAGCATGGCCTAATCACACTTGTTTGCTCCAATGACAACATGCCTCACACATTTGTGGAAACCACACTGAAAACAGGCCATCAATGATAACTTCTGTCCCATGAGAACAGTGATAAAATGTTCAGCTCCTCAATGAATGTTGGGACCCTGTCCATTCTACGTGCCATGGTAGGTAGCTCCCAGAGAATGTGGTAACAGCAGCAGAGAGATGGGGAGGTGCAGGAAGGATGCAAGTAGTGCAGGCCAGTGAAGTCTCTAGGGAGCAGACAGACTTATATCTGAACAGCAGAGTCGGTGTTAAATCCATGCTGCAAAAGTGATAGGTTTGCGTCGGTCGAGTTAGCCTAATCGGTCCAATGCATTACATTGCTTGCAAACGACACGCCTACCGCAACGTTCAAAAACTTATCATCGGCCCGCGAGTGACTTTGATACATTGTTGATGGGAGTTTATTGAGTTGGTTTCCACGCGATGACTATTGGAATTGTAATGTGCATCTGTCACCATAACAACCAACATCCAATGGCTGTGACCAAATCGGTTTCGGATGCAACTACCGCGTCCTTTGAATACTCATCCATGTCTCTCACCATAATAACTTTCAGCCAATGGCTGTGACCGAATCAGTTCGGATGCCGCTACTGCGTCCTTTGAATACTCACCCGCGTCTCTCACCATAATAAATTTCTGCCAATGGCTGTGACTGAATCGGTTCGGATGAGGCTACCACATCCTTTGAATTCCCACCCGGGTCTGTCACCATAACAACCAACATACAATGGCTATGACCGAATCGCTTTGGATGCGGCTACCGTGTCCTTTGAATACTCACCCGCGTCGGTAACCATTACAACCAACATCCAATGGCTGTGACCGAATCATTTTGGATGCGGCTACCGCGTCCTTTGAATTTTCATTCCGCAGGGCAGAAAACACTGTGATAGATGTATGTTTTGAGCAATCCATGTGTATATTCATCTTTTTACAAGCTAAAATAGACCTTTAGATGCACAGTTCACACATCCATGATGAGCTAAATTTGGGGGGCACATGACACACTGTAATTGTGGCTAATACCAACAATTTTCATATGTTTTGAAATTTAAACTTCTTGGCTTTGTCACAGTGCCAATGACTCCATGGGCATGTGCAAGAACATATTTTAATATTATCATGGCATTTGGTGAGTCTGTAACCCAGTGTGCAATCAGTGTGATTCTTGACTAACAATAAAATGTATGATTCAAGCATTTACATTTGAATGATTAGACCGTGACAAGATGCACCCAAGCAAATTATGTGTGTGTTGGGTGTTTTACCAGTGTATCTCTGTTGTCCCTGACTCAAGTGTATGAAGGCATCATATCTCCAAATCACAAAAAAATAATGGTTTGTGTATGTAATTGTATGTGTGATGCTGAGCTGGCAACATGACAGTGTCCATCCTGGACAGTAGTGTGCATAATTTCCAGAGTGGTAAGCTGTATGTATGTAGTGTCCAACATATCTGTCAAATCATAATCCTTATGTGTGTACATTTTAAGCATGTAATTGTTGTCACACACCTATATCTCAGCTTATATTGTGTTGCTTAGTTTATTATGTGATGCCTTATTGACTTGACCGTTGACGGACAGTAGTGACTTTGTCAGTATGGCACACAAATTACTGTGTGACCATACCATGGTAACAGATCTAGCAAGGGTCATTATACTGTGAAATGTATCCAAGATCAACCGTATACATTCAAACATGTATTACAAATGTACCATACTCTATTTTGTGCTCACATTACATGTTCTGTTTGTAACGATGCATTTTATCTTGTATATTTCAATCTGACAACAATTGTGTTTACACTCTACACATAGGTATCTCAGACGACCACCAGTCCACAGGCCCTTTCCAGACCTGCAGACCATGGAGGAACGTGACCAAATTCACAAATATCGTTTCACCAGGGCAAGAATTGAACAGTTGGCTTGCCAGTTGGCACCAGATTTGATGCCTGGTCGCACAAATCCGACTGCACTGACCCCCAAGGTGAAGGTCTGACCGCCTTACATTTCTTTGCTACTGGGTCTTTCCATTATACTGTGGCAACATATGGTGGCATGTCACAGACGAAGTTCAGTCGTGTCCTATGTGATGTGTTGGAGGCATTGCTCCGTCGCCTGAACCAGTAATTCAAGTTCCCCACACCAGGAGAGTTAACTGACATCAAGGGTGAATTCTACACCTTGGGACATATACCACACGTCATTGGAGCAATTGATGGAACCCATGTTGCTTTGGTACCACCACAGGCCAATGAACAGGTCTACCACAACCGGAAGCACTTTCACTCCATCAATGTCCAGGTGGTGTGTTTGGCGGACATGTCGATCTCCCACGTCTGTGCACATTTTCCTGGCTCTGCACATAATGCTTACATCTTGAGGAATGCGTCGTCCCCCATATGATGTCCCAGCTGCAACGTTACCGTGCCTGGATTGTTGGTAGGTGATGTTTCATGTGTATGTTGTAGATGTCAGATAGTGATCTATTGTCTGACAGCTGAACTTTTTTCTGTGTTCTATGTAGGTGACTATGGATACCCCAACCTTCCCTGGTTGCTGACACCTCTGCCAAACCCAGTCACCCCTGCAGAAGTGCAGTTCAATGAGGCACAGGTTCGTACCAGGCGAGTGGTTGAATGTACATTTGATCTCCTGAAAACAAGGTTCCGGTGTCTGGATCGCACAGGAGGAGCACTACAATATAGCCCCCTGAAGGTGTGCAAGATTATTACAGCCACATGCATGCTCCACAACCTTGCAATCCGGAAAAAAATCCCCTTATACTGGATGACGGAGACCAGCAGCCACCAGCAAGCGAGGATCCAGGCTTGGGACATGATGCCATTGATGATGAGGATGATGTTGGGGATTTGCGACAAGAACTCATCCGCAACTTTTTCACCTAAATGTGAGTATTCAATGAGAGGTGCAAACCCAAAATGTTTGTTTGTTGCTGTTGTCCTATGTGTATGTATGCTGATGAGTATATGTTATTCCTCAATAGGTTTGTACTGAGTTGCTTAAACAAATTTTGCATGTGACATGTACAATGCTTCACTCAATACTAGCTTGTGTTCACACTGACATTTGTATGCTTTAGCTGAGACAGTTAGCAACATTAAGCAACATCATTCCTGAGTTTATGACTCTATTCTATGTTACTGCTTACCAGGATCATTCACCATGTCAACTGCAGAATTTTGACCACACCAGACCCATGATACTGTGCCATACTCCCACAGTGAGCAGTTGTGAAACTCCCTGGACCGCTCTTCCTTCTTACCTGATGATCATTTCTTTTTGCTTGTGACCATTTTGTTACTGTTTGATGTCATTACAGTTTGGGTTAAGGTGCAATGTTGTATAATTTGAAAAAACCTCTGCTTCACATTGAGGTGTGCCTTGTCTGTTTGCACACATCCAAAGGTTATCCTGAAACAAAACATATTCCATGATGATCTGTTTTGGTGACAAAGATTGTTGTTTGTGCTTGCAAATGGTGATATGCTTGCAGACAGTAGACTACAATTGCTTTAGTACCATGTACTATGGGTTGTGTGATAACCTGGTTGTGTCTATCTAACATGCTGTGACAGGTTACATTTACTCCTAAGCTAGTAGTTAACATATCTTAATTTATTTCTTATCCAATTTTGTTGACACTTTCTTCTTTGTTATTTAGTGCGTCTTTTAAATCTGTACATTTGTGTTTCAAATTACCGACATGAGCAAGTATTTTGTGCAAAGTGATTTATTTCACTGCAAGATTTGATGATAACAATTCAGATAATGGGGGAGTGCACAAACAAAACATGGAAAATAAAGTGCAGAGAGGAGTTGATGTTCTCAGAAGTAAATCCACTGTTATTTACATCCAAAGTCCAACTTAGACCCTCCAGCCAATGTGGGCGAGTTCAATGAGAGTTAACAAAGTGAACGCTAGGCACACAATGGAGGGTATAAGGAGCAGGTTGTCACTTCCTGGGGGTGATGCGTAGCCTTCAGTTTCTCAGTGATCCTCCTTCGGACGATACCTCACACGTTAGGGGGGACCCTCAGGTGCAGGCAGCGGCAGTGCAGGGGGCTCTCTGCCAGAGTCCACATCTCTCCCTGTGGCAGCTACAGATGTTGATACATCAGATGTTGTGGGCACACAGAGAGGTGTGGACATGTTGGTGGCAATCTGGAGGAGGCAGGTGAGAATATCCAGATGCACCGCAGTCAGGTCATCTATTTTGGCCATGTGTGTGTCCATTTTGTCATAGTGGGCTGCCTGCTGTTGTTGCATGGTCCTAAGGATCCCAACTACCTGGCCAAAATCTCCTGTGCAACCCTCGTACGCATGGAGGATTCTGGATATGTGTGGGTCATCTTCAGCAGCAGCACTAGCTGCATGATGGCGCATGTACCCATGGCCCCTCCCACCACCCCTACCCACCCGCGCAGGACCAGTTGGTGCTGGCACAGTAGACACTGAGGGGCCGATTCCGATCTCGGCCGGTAGGGCTCCGAATCGGATCCGGCATCACCGGATCCGATTTGGAGCCCTATTTCCCGACGATTCAGACGTGCGTCCGGGCGAGCGAGTACGATGCGAGCGGACGCGAAATCGCCGACCGACTCGTTCGCGGGACCCAACCGCTCCGACCGACTCGCACAGACTCGACTCGCACCGCGCAATGGAGACGATCCCCGGCCGGGTAAGTACGATGCGCGCCTCGAGCAGTCCGACCGACTCGCGCCATCCGCTCGAACGAGCAGTCGGAGCCGTACTTTGGGGGTCCGTGTCGGACCCCCCTGTACGCCTAGCCACGCGAGTCGCACAGGGTCCCCCCTACCTGTGCATGTACGGCACGACCCGCTTCGATGCGAACCCACTGTAGGGGGCGCCCTTGTTCGCCTCGCACCCATCGAGTCAATGGGAGCCCACGTACGCGTTGTACGTCCGGCTTCCATTGACTTCAATGGGAGTCCGACCGAATCGAGTCCGATAGCATGCGAACGCATCGTACTCGTTCGGTCGGACTGCTAGGGTCCGATTCGGTCGGAAATCTCTCCGGGTCCGGATCGGTCGGAGAGATTTCCGGCCTGAATCGGAATCGGCCCCTGAGTCTCCTTCCTCATTGACAGTGGTGTTGTTGTCCATCAACTCCAGAGTGCCCCGTGTTGCTGTGCTTTTGGTGGTGGCTCTGGCTGGTGTGTCCGTGAGGGTAGGGGTCAGCTGGGTGTTGTGAGCTGAGGCCGGAGTGGTCACAGAGGATGCTGATGTTACTTCTGCTGGTGCTGCGGGCTGACCCACACTTGATATGCCGGGTAGTTCTTCGTTACTCAAAGATGGTTGAGAGACCTCAATGCCGGAGAGCTCAGGGTCGAGCAGAGTCTGGGACTAGCTATCCTGGTTTGTGCCACAGGTGTGCCCAGCTTGTCCTGTGGGTACAGAAAAGACAAAATGATTTATGTGAATGTCCACAGCCCCTCAAATCATACCCATTACATAGGCTACTGAACCTAAGGATGAATTTAAGTACATAGATTGGCCTCTTTTGGAAAGGAGGATGAGTGTTTTCAATGGCCAGATTGACCCATCAGGCCCTGCATTACACACACATTCCAACAATCAAAAACGCCCATGGAACTATGCTATCCATGAGAGTGAGTAGATATGTACTGACAAGGAGGTCTAAAACTGGTGCCTGGTGTTTGTATCCCAAGGCCCTTTTGGTAGTTGTGGCAAAATAAGACACCAGTGACCAGTGAAATGCATCCTGCTAGTAAAATTGTACATACTGTGGGTGAGCTTAGTTCCTGTTGGGCTTTTTGTGCTGGGTGGGAAGGTGTATGTTAGACAGGGCCAGATGTGAGTTGTGGCCTTTCCAAATACTCCTCCTCTCACCCAGCCCAGCTAACTCCTCTGAGACAATGGCTAACTGTCAGTGAGGGAAATTGTAGTAACAAGGAGGCTTACACTGCTGCATGTTATTAAACTTTTAGGCAACTCCCAACAACGCCTTGTACACATAGCACCATGCTACAATGTCAGCCATTTTGCTGGTGCACTTCAATTCACTGTCAGGTATCCATATGCCCAGATGAACTGGTTGATTTGTGTGTGGGTAGGGGTGCTTGCTTTTACTCCAACTCCCATCAGGCCCTGTCCTCCACACACCTTCCTAGCCAGTACATGCAGACCAACAGGAAATGTGTTTCCTGAAAGTGAGTGGGAAGTGTACTGTACATATGCCTGTCACTGGGGTCTGTTGTCAGAGTTGACCACAACTCCCATCATGGCCTTGTGCTCCAAACACCAGTCCCCAGTATCATCCATATTGTCAGTGCATTTCCACTCAGTGTCAGGTAAGCAGAGTTCCATATGTGCTTTTTGTGCTTGATGGGAATAATGTGTGTGCAGGACAGGGCCTGCTTCGAGATGTAGTCAGGGCTAGCACTCCTCCTCCCACCCAGGCAAAATAGTCCATCATGAACCATGCTTACCTGCTAGTGAGTAGAACTTTCCATTCAAGATGTCTGACACTGGTGCTTGTTGTTTGACTTGTCTGCAACATCCATCAAGGGCTTTTGCTTCAGACACCATGCAGCAATGTCAGCCATCTTGGCAGCACATTCCCACTCACTGTCAGGGAAGCAGTGTTTCAGGCAAGATATTTGGGATGTGCAGGAAGGTGTGTGTAGGACAGAGCCTGATGGTAGATGTAGTCAGTGCAAAAACTCCTAGCCCCACCCAAACAGGGTCATCTGTGCCAATGGCTACCTGTCAGTGAATGGAAGCGTACTAGCAAGATAGCTGACACTGTCGCATGGTTTTTTGGTCACAGGGCCTTGAAGTGAGTTGGCTTCAAGTTGAACACCAGGCCCCAGTGTCAGCCATCTTGCGAGTACACTTACCCTCACTGTGAGGTAAGCATAGAGCCAGTGGACTTCTCTGGCCTGTGTGTGGATGAGTATTTGCAATGTCTAAATGTCCCATCAGGCCTTGTCCCCCACATACCTTCCCCCAGCAGCAAAAGCCTACCTGTAACTCAGATTACCAGACAGTGAGTGGGAATGTACTTGCAAGAGGTGTGACACTGATGACTGGTGCCCATTTGTCCATAACTCCCAGCAGGGTCTAGTGTTCCAGTCAACCAGTCCCCAGCATCGGCCATCTTGCCAGTACTTTTCCACTCACTGTGAGGAAAGTATAGTACCATGTGGACTTGTTGGGCTATGTGGGAGAAGAAGTGTTAGGTGTGACTACAAGTCCCATCAGGCCTGTGCCCAGACCCACCTTTCCAGCCATCCCAAACATCCTTCCTGTGACTCAGCTTTCCTGTGAGTAAGTGGAAAAGTATTGGCAAGATGACTGCCACTGGGGACTGGTGTGTGGAACACAAGGCCATGATGGGAGTTGTGTGCAAATAAGATGGCAGGCACTGGTGTCAGCCATCTTGCTAGTACATTTCCATTTAGTCTCAGGGACAGCATGGTCCCAGGTGTGCTGTTTGAACTGTGTGGGTAGGTGTATGTAGGACAGAGCCTAATGGTAGATGTAGTCGGTGCAGACACTACTCCTCCCAGGTAGCCCAACCAGGCCATCAGTGAGAGTGATGTTCTGACAATGAATAAAGTGTACATTCAAGATGTCTGACACAGGTGCCTGCAGTTTGTTTTGCCCAGAACTCCCAGCAGGGCCTAGTGTTCCTGTAAACCAGTCCCCAGCGTCAGCCATCTTGCCAGTACTTTTCCACTCACTGTGAGGAAAGCATAGTACCATGTGGACATGTTGGGCATGTTTGGATATTAAACTGGTACTAATGAGGTGCATCCAATGCCCAGACAGTATTAACAAGTTTGAAAATGACAAAATAATGAAGTAGTGCTATTACAAAATGCGCCAGATTATGCTGCATAATTTCCCTTTTCTTCCGGGGTACTTACTTAACCCTCTCATGCAATTTGGCCCTCCCTTGTGGCATAATTCCAGCTGGCCCTGATTATAGTTGTCTCACTGACGTATAACAGGTACATTACAGTCTTTTTCGTTTTTTAAGCGTTAGTTTCTAACTCATGTCAACACCGAAATATTACATTACTTTAAATCTAGTAGTTTCATTGAATTTCTAGGTTTTTGATTAAGGTAAGCTAAGGTCTTATCACCATGCTCAACTATAACGTCACTTTAACCACAGTTTTTTTCACTGGTGCCTGCAGTTTGTTTTGCCCACAACTCCCAGGTGGAAGGTCCATTGTCATCATTGTCCTCATCACCTGGAAGACTGAGGTTGAAACAGGATAAGTAATTAACCTATTATATAATGTGGTGCAACACAAATGTTGATTCTACTGTACTTTGCATCAATGGATGATGCACATGTGACATGGGTTGGTTACACCTACTCTTGACAGCTCACAGTATAGCATTGAGGTGTTGAATGGAGAAGTACAATGCACAAGCAAACTCACCAGCTCCAGTTGCTTTGTGAACCCCCTGATTTCAATTGCTGAACCTGGCTTCTCATAGGAGTAGTTGAAGATGTGGTCCTCGATGCAGCAGCTTGAGAAGAAAATGACACCATACTTAAGATCTGCATGAATAATATGCTAACAGGCACACGTGACATGCACATAACTGAAATAGTATGTATGTAACGTTTTACACACCAACTATAGATGCTATGCAGAAGGGGATTTATATCTTTGGAATGATTTTGGAATCCATAACAGGGAAACACTGTATGGTATGTGTAACTGATTGTCAGATGCGAGTAGGTTTCACTGCTGCTGCCAGGATATCTTACTTACCCCGGGATGGTGTTGTCAGCAGCACTATGGTATCCTGCCAGCAGCTGTTATGAGCATACACAACAGAACCATGCACCAGTTGTATGCACATAACTATGCATGTACGGACCTATTGTGTGAGAATGCAGAATTCTCTATCATGTTGTGCCACTTATCATGACAAAATGTGTGGATTTGCTTCCCAATTTGAGTAGGTGTCCTGTGAGTAGTTTGTTATGGGACATGTGATCTAACTATGCAGGCCTGCCAAGTGCTCAGCACACAAGGCATTAGCCAACTTGTCTTCAGTCAGGTGAGAAGACCTCACAGACATCTTCACTGTGACCCAGTATGCTATAGTGACATATATGATGGGCAGTAGATGTACAGTAATGTATGGTATATGTGGCCATGTGATGCTCATGTGGGTATAATGTGCTCAGCATGCTGAGATTAAAGAACAACATTGATATGTGCCTGGTATCCAGCATGGGCCAGACTGGGACAGTGTGTATTACTCAATATGACAGATGTACAAAGGACTCCCTCCGTGGACCTGCAGATCCACAGATGTGAGCTGAAACAGTGTCACAGGAACATGAGTTGGCATCAATATACCTAGTGAGACTAGTGTGGGTATGGTGCATGATGAGAGCCACACACCAGAGACTACTGTTGATGGGACCATTTTGTCAGTGTTTGTGATTGCCTTAGCACAGGCCCTTTACTCCCACATGCCTTGGATTTTGTCCGACAATGGGTTAAAGGATACTATTAAAAAGGAACAATTTTCATGACAATTATTTACACGTCTGATAGTTTGGCAAATCTGCAGGGCTGTTCCAACGTGCATCACCAGCTTTGTCAGAATGTGCATGTGGTAATTGCCTGACATGCTGCCATGTGTCAGCCAGCTAGTTCCATGTAAAACACTTATGTAATCTAGAATGTTGATTCTTGAAACTCCAAGCTGAGTGTTCAGGTGTCAGTTACTGTTGTGTGCCCTGTGGATAGGACGTTGCTGTATTTGAAGCCTACAATAAACAACTCAACCTTCAACGCTACCCTGCCTCCTGTACTTCTTCACACTGGCGACGAGCGAAGAAACATCGGACCCAAGAAAGGCTATCTTTTTGCTTCCTCAAGACGAGTCCTACGTGAACAGCAAACATCCTAACACAGATAAGTCTTTATTTGAAATCTAAAGGTACTGTGCACGCTGTGCTTGCCCGAGAATAAGCCTGCAAACTGTTTATCTGCCGTGCTGCCCCATTACTTATTAGCGATTGGCCCGCAAACTCACTTTTTGCCGAGGCAGTTCTTCACATTACTTGTTTGACATTGCTTGCGCATCAAAACGCTTCAATCGCTTCTTCACAGCACCAGACATTCAACCACGATTCAACTAGTGCGTCTTCAAACATCTTTATCATAGCGCGTTTTCCAAAGTCATTGGTATTGCTTCCCAACTTTGAGACTGTAGACCTGCATTATTCAAACGCGTATCGTTACCTGCACGCGCCGCCAGCTCCTTTTGTTCTCCTGAACGCCTCCATTGCTTCATCGACGTCACCCCTTTGTGCCGCACAGAGTACGCTGAGCGCTGTCTGCTGTCATCGTTCTCTTGAGCGCCTCCATTGCTTCATCGACGTCACCGCGTTGTGCTGCACAAAGTACTTGACGCGCCACGTCTTGATGTTCAACTCCTTAACGTTGCTATGTAACCAGTTCTTAGCAACCAACGCTGACGACGCCCTCGGGAAACATTCAAGCGCTGCCTGCCTGGCCTGCCTGACCTCTTAATACCGCTTACACTCAAGAAGCCAACAACCTTTAATGTCAATGGCACACTACTGTACTGTACAGCACTATTTCTAATATCGTCTTGGAATTAGACACAAGAACACAAAAGTACTTACTCTTAGAAGCTTTCCTGGATGCCTTCTTCAAATAAGTCACTTTACTCTCTTACTCAACATGTGAATTTCTAATTTCTCCACTGAAGTGACTGGCTCATCAACCTCCTGCATAACGTTCTACGGTGACAAGCACACCTTCTACAGTGTCAAGCACAACTTTTACGGTGACAAGCACACCCGCTTGTCAATTTACAGCTCATCATTACTTCTTCGGTGACAAGCACACCTGCTTATCTAATTACTCCTTCGGTGACAAGCACACCATTTCCTTCACTATGGTGACAGGCACACCCTCTTAATGAAAAGTACTTATCTATCTCTGTTACAATTATACCAATTTTAACTATTTTTGCTTGTCTACACACCTGTCTAAAATGAAAAATGTTACTCCTCCCACGTTTTTTCTCTCCAACCCTGGTGAACCTGTCATACGATGGTCTAAATGGAAAAAAGTTTTCCTTAACTACGCCAGAGTTTGTGGGGTATCGCTAAGCGCAGAGAGAAAATCGGCACTACTTTTACACTGTCTAGGTCCTGAAGGACCAGAAGTGTTCGAGCATCTTCCTGAATTGGGCGAGAGTGAGTCTGATAGTCTCAATGAATTTGAGATTTGCCTAAAGAAACATGATAAACACTACCTCCCAAAAGTCAGAACCATTCTGGAGCGTTACCATTTTGGAAGGCGAATACAAAAGCCAGATGAATCTGTTGAGGCTAACATTACCATTCTCCGTAAGTTAGGTGCCACTTGCAAGTTTGATGGGTCCTTTGAAGAGCGCATACGTGATCAGTTCATGTTAGGATGCAATGTTGAGAAGATTAATGATGAACTGTGGCAGAAGGATGACCGTAAATTAGCTGAGGTGATTTCCATAGCTAAGAGGATTGAACACTCTCTTGCCTGTGTCGAAGTCATCAAGAAGGAAAATGGTGTCATAGAGGAAAAGTTGCACGCTGTGACAAAGAACTCGCTGAGACCTACTTTGAAACAGCGTGAACCCGCGTGAACCCGTTCGTTCCTCTCCAACTCTCAAACCCAGGGGAAACTACAAGGTGAAGTGCTACCGATGTGACATGGTTGGTCATCTTGCTAACGACAAGTCATGTCCTGCTCTTACATCTAGGTGTCTCAATTGTGGGAAAGTTGGTCACCTAGCTAAAGCTTGTGGAGCTCAAAAAAGCAAGAAGGGCAGACGTGTCAAAGAAGTTTCTCTAGAGGATGAGACTGATTTTGATTACGATGAGTTGCACTGTGGGGAAGTTTTAGTACAAAGTGGACAGAACAAGTGCAAGGGTCCCGTTGATGAAGTACAAGTGAACGATTGTAATATCAAAATGCTTTTCGACTCAGGGGCGAAAATTTCCCTCATCCCCAAAGAGTTCTTTTAGAAGAAATTGAATGGGAAGGTGAGAGTTTACAAACCTGATATTAGGCCACTAGCTTATGGTGGTCAACCCATAAAGTTGTTTGGCTATTTTATGGGCAACATTGAATACAAAGGGAGACTGACTGCTGGGAAAATATATATCTCCTGCAGAGGTGACAGTATAATTAGCTGGTTTCACCAGGCTGACTTGGGTGTGTCGTTGGTTCCTGATAACGATCCTTGCATCATCCTCAGAGACATATCTCCACATCCTGTCCCTTTGAATGTTGTTTCAGGTGAGGTTGATCGAAGCTGTACTTTACGCACTGAGTTCAAAAGCGTTTTCAGTGGGAGGTTAGGATGCCTCTCGGGTTACACACACAAGATCACACTCAAACCTGATGCTGTTCCCATGACATGTAAGGTGCGCAGCGTACCGTTGACCATGAGGGAGTCTATGCACTCTTAACTCGAGAAGTTAAGGAAAGAAGGGATTATTGTTGAGACAGAAGCGAGTGAGTGGTTGGCTCCGGTCGTTCTTGCATGCAAGGCCTCTGGAGAAGTGAGATTGTGTGTGGACCTTCGTGCCCTCAACCGGGCAGTTGTCTCTGACAAGTACCCTCTTCCCAACATCTCTGAGATGCTAGCTCAATTAAAGGATGCCCGAGTTTTCTCCACTCTGGATCTCAAGGCGGCCTATCATCAGGTCAAAATTGATGATGAGTCCATGGACATGACGGCCTTCATAACCCCTTTCGGAACTTATAAATTCACTTGTCTTCCTTTTGGCTTGAACTCCGCAGCCTCTGTATTTCAAAGAGTCATGGAAGACGTGTTGAGTGGCGTGGAGGGGGTTAAGATAGATCAGGACGACGTTCTGGTTCATGGCTCATCTCAACAGGAACATGATGAGAGACTTAGGGCCGTACTCGAGAGATTTAGCGCGAGAGGCTTGACCTTGCGTGAGAACAAGTGCAAGTTTAACCTCTCAGAAATTGATTACTTGGGCCACTGTTTGACTGAGGGAGGTGTTAGACCTAGGGATCACCTTGTGAAAACCATTGAGGAGCTTCCCGTTCCACAATCCAGGGACGACCGAGGTTACCTTTTTAGGCATGGCGGAGTACTATAATAAAGTCATTCCCCAGTTCGCATGCTGCACCTTCACGTTAAGATCCCTCCTAAAAAAGGGAGTGAAGTTTTCTTGGTCTTCTCAGTGCCAGTTGGAGTTTGAGGGTGTCAAGAATGCACTAAGTTCTGCTCCCTCTCTTCAGAGCTTTGACACTTCTTCGAGTTCGATTCTGATCACCGACGCCAGTTCAAGGGGTTTGGGTGCTGTCCTTAAACAAGTGAGAGACGGCAAAGAGGTAACCATCATGTTTCTTTCCCGGGCACTCATTGGTCCAGAGCTACAATACTCCGTGATCGAGAAAGAAGCACTGTGTAAATTTCTCTGGGGTAGCTCGTTCGTTGTCCATTCAGATCACAAACCGTTAAAGGACGTGTTCTGCAAGAAGAGTTTATACGCTGTCTCCTCCAGGATATGTAGGTGGGTGATTGCTCTTCAAGATTATGACTTTGTTGTGAAATATATACCCGGCACAGAGAACAAAGCCGCTGACTGTCCCTCTCGCCTAGTCTCCAAACAGTGTGGGAGTGTCCCGATTGACCCCGAGGATGCATGGGAAGATGATGACTACAAGGTGTGGGAGATTGTGGAAGGAGTAATTTCCGAGGCAGAATGGAAAGACGCCATGAAGAATGACGTGGTTATAAATGAAGTATGTAGGTTGGTGTCTGAAGGCTGGACAGGCATCAGGAACTTGAGTGAAAGTGTTCGGAAGTTCTGGAACATTCGAGATGAACTCTCCGTGAGTGGTGGCTTGCTTTGGAGGGGCACCAGGCTCATTCCTCCATCACCTGTTAGAATAAATATTATTCACTTGGCCCACCAGGGGCACCAAGGTATCTCCAAAACCAAGGAAAGGGTTTGTTTGCACTTCTGGTGGCCAGGCATTGATATTCTAGTGGAGCGAGTAATAAGAGACTGTATGGAGTGCAATGCTTGTGATAAGGCTTACAAGACTAGAGTACAACCGATGGTCATACAAGAAGCGCCCACACGATGTTGGCAACATGTAGCCTTGGATCTTTTGGGGCCTGTCACTAGTAAAGCGGGCCAATCTTACGTCCTCGTGTTAGTGGACATGTACTCAAGATGGCCTGAAGTCAAAGTTACACAGAGCATAGAAACTAGGGACATTACCAAGTTCTTGGAGGACATTTTTTGCAGGGAAGGGCTCCCAGAATCCCTTTTGACTGACAACGGCGTTCAGCTCGTGTCAAGAGAAATGGAAGAGTTCTTAACCAAAAAGGGGATCAAATACAAGCGTTGTTCCCTCTACCATCCCGAGTGCAACGGTATGGTAGAAAGGTTCAGCCGTGTACTAAAAGAGTCAATTCAACTGGCTAAAAAACAAGGCAGGGACTGGAGGTCTGGAATAATAGAAAGAGTGAAGATCTACCGCTTGACTCCCCACTCTACCATTGGGAAAACCCCTTTTGAATTGTTTAGGGGCCGCATTCCCAACACTTATATGTTTCAGTCTTGGATGAGAGGGAAAAGTGGTGGCATTGATGATCGCGAGGGTGCTCAATGGTTGGCACTCCAAGATCTCAAATCAGCCAAGAGAAAAGCAAACTTTGACACGAGACATGCTGTCTCTCACACGAAGGTATGCGTGGGTGACCGTGTGAAAGTTCGTTATCCTCAGAAATCTGCTGGTACAACATTCTCTCCACCTTTTAAGGTAACCAAACAATTTCGTAATGCTGTGAATCTTGATGATGGGCGCATATGGAATTTGAGTAGGATTGCCTGCATGCGTTCCATTACTCCCTCTGAACTAAATAACCTGCCTGTTCCCTCCAAGGTTTTCTCTCCTTTACGCAGGAGCCCTTGCATGCGTAAAGCTCCTGAGGCTTAACGTGACTTTGTTTTAAACTGATTGTTCTCCCATATTCTTGTGACTCGCAAGCTTTAGGTTACATGTGAGCTTGCCCATGCCTTGATATTTCTATGTGTTGTAATGTTCTTGCTTTAGGTTTGGGGGGAAGGTGTGTGGTAATTGTCTGACATGCTGCCGTGTGTCAGCCAGCTAGTTCCATGTAGAACACTTATATAATCTAGAATGTTGATTCTTGAAACTTCGAGCTGAGTGTTCAGGAGCCAGTTACTGTTGTGTGCCTTGTGGATAGGACATTGCTGTATCTGAAGCCTACAATAAACAACTCAACCTTCAAGTCTACCCTGCCTCCTGTACTTCTTCACAGTGCAATTGTGCAGTATGTACAATGCTAAGTAGATGTTGTGCCATACAAACTCTGCCACATATGGCATATGGTGTATTCTGTGATCTCAAGACTTAAGACACAGAAACATGCAGACGTAGTCTGAGGGTCACATCAGAAATCTACATGTCTATTGATCCGCAGACTTGAATTTATCATTTACATGCATCGCAGCCCTCTTGGGTTTTTGAGAGCAAAGAATTTGCATCTACTAAGTGCAATGATTGTAGTGATGTTTATGCTAGTGAGATTTAAGTAATTTCTCCTGACTGTGCAGGTGACGGCCAGTGCAGCAAGACAAGTGTAGGCTTCTGGAGGACACATTACTGTACTACGTTACGTAGTAACACCTTTCACAGCACATCTGGTGAGGGCCATGGGTATGTGATGGCAGGGGCGTTGTGTAGTGTGTATGGGCATGATCAGGATGGAGGGTAGTATACAGAGGAGTTCAAAAGTGAGCAGTAAAGCCATATCTTTAGGTCAGCATGTACACTTCAATCATGTCATGTATGCAATGTTGTGAGATGTCTATGCTAGCTTTGTAGTAGCTCTGTATCACCCTAGCTGATAATTTAAATCTTGCATGTCCACTCAGTCTCTTCATCTATTGCATCTATACAGGTCAAGGCCCATCATGAGGTGTCGATGTGGAAAGCCATTGTCCGGAGAGTCCGGACCCTGGGGGGGTCGCTCGTCGGTGCAGCGCTCACTGCAAGAAAAGGTGGGAGGACCTCAGAAGATTGACCAAGAAGTTTGTTGAGGTCAAGCTGGGCCTGTTCTCCCTCGGCAGAAGGGGCGCTCATCAAACCCTGACCACCCAAATGGACCGCATACTGGCGGTGGCATACCCTGACCTTGATAGGCGGTGGAGAGCCCAACAGTAGCTAGGAGGGGGTGAGTATTTCCACCAGTGTAACGTCATACATGACTATTTTTTTTTTTTTACAGGCAGCTATTGACCATTTTAGGTGGGAGATGACTCATTTCCCACACAAGGTGAAATTAGTTGCACATGTAGGTCTGGTAGTAGGAGCATGCTATTCATTTAAGACAATGTGCATGTAACCATGACCTAAGCATGCTGAAGTCACAAATGTGTCTCCAATATGGTGCAGCCATTTGTCTGCCTATTCTCTGAGACTAACAACCTCATCTTTGGTAGCAATGTCTCACAGTGACCCCAAATAGACCACTTGTCAGCCTTGTGTCTGGAGTGATGCTCCTGCACTACTGTGTCTCTTGTGATGATGGACACTCCCTGATGTACATCACCGTATGGCATGTGACACAATGCACTGTGGATGCAAACACTGAGTACTAAATCCCCTTTGTAAGAGGGCAATGTTGAGTAACATGAGTTGGCAAACATTATAGGTGGCCTAGATTTTCTTGCCTACATGCTGGCATGTTATGTTATGTTATGCTATTTGTAAAGCACAGCGTATACCCGGAGGTGTCTTGGCGCTGATTCTGTATGCAAGGATGAGCGGAAGGGAGGACCTACTGACTGAAAAGCCAAGTTTTCAAAAGTTTCCTGAACTGGGGTAGGGAAGGTGCTGACCTTAGATTGAGTGGAAGAAGATTCCAGGATGTGGCTGCTCTAACCGCAAAGCTGTGACCACCCCATTTAGATTTTTTGAATCTGATAGAATTTATTGTTGTACTGCCACATATACAACTGCTCCATACATGATGACGAGGGTCTAGAAGTTCTGACAGCATCCCACCTTAAATTATATGTTGTTTAATGTGTACATGACAATGTGAGTAAATGATGGGTATACATAGTATGTGTAACCACATTCTGTAGTGGATAGACAAGGGTTGGTGAGTCACACATAACGATTGACTGACATCAATACCCAGGTGAATTGTGGAGGCACTGACACACATGCTTTGAAAAGCTTCAAAGACTTTTGGGCAATGTTCCATTGCATGACATTGTGAAGTGTGTATGCAGTCTGGAGGTATGCACATATGCATCTGTGTATGCTCATTCTGTGGCTGGTTGAGTGTTATGATGACATGTTGGGCTCATATGTGTGTCTCACCACTCACTGCTACATCAGTATTTGTGTTATCAAAACATGACCTGTAGAGTGAATTCACTTCCCTACTAGACACGAGTAATACCTCTTAGAGGACTAATAATTTCCAATACCTCATGTACTACGAACATTTACTTTATTTGTAAAGAACGTGGGCTCACAGTTGACAATATAGACAGGGAATGTTCCTATGCAGACTATGCGGGACATTTTTCATGCTAACTGAAACCAAATGGAGGTACTATGCCTACATTATACTCTTCTGTAGTACATGTGACACCTACCTAGGCTAATCTGAGGAATCTGTCAACTGCATCATCTGGCAGTAGAGAGAAGTTTAAGTGTCACATGTGAAGTGTGAACATTGTGTACTTCCATGTCATGTCATTGGTGTTATTCACAAGATACAGCAACTTCTATGTAGCAGGGGCCCAACTATCCTACATGTAGTGTATTAGGGAAACAAGCTATAGCAGAGTGCAGGGCCTTATGTCAATGTGTAGGGATGGATTACCTTTTAACAACCCATTTTATGGTATCTGTTACCTTTGGTATGAGCTAAGGACCTACATAGACAGGGTGATTACATCATTTGATACACACATGAGGCTGAATTAGGGATATGGTCACACATGCAGTTTGAGCAGACTGTGGTGATGACACCATTATTTGGGTGTGTGCATAGCTCATTTACCATTCATGCATATTATCATGGTACTGTGGGGGCGAAGTAATTTTTCCTACACAAATTGATTTCCGGGTTATTATGTAATATGTTGTGTTATGACATGAATGTGTAGTGTGTTCAGCCTATCGCAACTTACATTTTTCTCTTCTTGTTTCAGCATCTACCCAAACCAGTCTAGGAGACAGGGCCGAGACAGGTGGGGATGCAGCTCACCATGGTGGTTGCCTACAACCAAGTGACACTGAGGGACCCAGTGGCCCAGAGGGTGGTGGGAGTGTCACGGAGAAGCAGCACAATGACTCGACTGCAACATCTTTGTCAAGCACCAGTGTGCCCACCCCAGTGGTGGTGGACTTCCCTGGACATCAGTCGTCTACATCCGTGTCCTGGTGCTCCTCAACCATTTGTCTGGGCTTGCTGTCCTAAGCAGAGGAGAGTTTCCTTCCCCCAGGCACCTCACCCCCTGCCTCTGTCTCCCTTGCTGCCCTCAGTGTGGAGGCTAGTCACCTCCTGAGGCAGATCTCTGTGGGTCAGACAGCAGTACTGAATGCCCTCCAGGTGCAAACAACCCAGCACAACTTGATGGTGTCGTGCCTGGAAGGCATTCATAATGACATGTCGGGCTTACAGAGATCTTTTCAAGCTCTGGCTTCCACACTTAGGGCAGCCTTCCAACATTCACAACTTTCCACCCCACTTCCGGCCCCTTCTTCAACCACTATCCCTATCCCACTACCTGTTCAAAGCACATGCAAACATTACACATCCACATCAACAGTCACAACCAGCACACACAAACTCAAACCTAAGAGAACAAAAACAAGCATACCCACTCAACATGCAGTCAACACACTCACCACCACATCCAACATCACACAGCCAGACACCACACCCACAACGTCAGCCACTGACACTTCCACCATCCCACAGCCAGACACCATGCCCACAACACCAGCCAAAGACACTTCTACCATCACACGGCCAGACACCACAACCACAACACCAGCCACAGAGACTTCATACACTTTCAAACACAGGAAACATCCCACAAAAAACATATATCATACACCCAGAAACATGCACGCACTGTACACGCATCCACAATTCAAACCTCACATCCCTCTACCTCTAAGACCCAATCCCTTGCCATTCCTCCTCCCTAGCCTCACCAAACTCTTATCACATGTACCCTTGACCTTTTCCCTGCCACAGATGCCCCCCTATAAACCCAAAAGGTCTGGTTTAGCAACCCTACCCTACCCTTCCACATCAATATCCAAAAAACCTGGCCCCTCCAGTAAAGAGCATCCCCCTACCACCAAAGGGGGTAAAAAAACCTGTCCTGAATCAGAGCCACCCCCTCTCAAAACCAAAAGGTCCTCTACCCCTACCCACCCCAGAGCTTCTCAGAAGAAGAGACAACCACCTGTTTCCACCCTCCCTATTCACCTCACTACCCTAAAAGGATACAAGATCCCAAAGATGGTCCATCCCAGTCCTCCAAATCCTGAGTCCAGCTCTCCCACACCAGAAACCAGACCTCCCAATCCTGACCACATCACTTCCACCGACCTACCCAACCCTCCCAAAACAGACCCAATTCCTCCCAGGGCCCAACCCAGCCCACCTAATCCAAACTCCAGCCTACCCCAATGACTTACCAGAGGTGCCTGGACTGCCCATTGGATGCCCCTTTCCAGGGGAGGTTTCCCTGGCAGTGATCGAGTTGGCAAGTAATGTGACACAGCAGTGTGCTGGTCCACATGGACATATTTTGGACTGGCAATTGGCTTTGTCATTATCAATATGAGAGATATGTCTGAATGAAGACTGATTAGTTCATGTTGACCTTTGTCCTGCATTTGCTACTGATGATATTTGTTGTGATGTGTGATAACAGTTAGGTTTGTTTCCCACTGTAGCTGATCGATTTGCAGTGGTAAGTCTAGTCACTACTTGGAACACGTTATGGAGTGACAGAAGACAAAGGTCAATGTTCTATGGTATCACAAAAGATATATATCCCAAAGTGGCATACATTTTTTTTGTGTCGTCCGCCATGGAAAGTAGAATATCTTGCCTTTCCCAATGTCCACATCTTCAGGCTTGCTGTACTAGGTGAGCTGTGTGGTGGATAGGTGTTACATATGTGCTAAGTAGGTATTTGTTACAACACATATGCGGAGTGCAGTACCATGAGGGATATTTGTTACTTTTGAGGCACATGTAAGCCTTTACATGTGTGTTCTTCCAAATGTCTTCTCGTGGTTGTCTGACTAGTGCTGTAGTTTTTTTTAAAGGTATTGCACTTACACATCAGACACATGAGCAGGGCAAATGTATGATAATATTTGTTGTCCCATTTCTACACCATGCCACTGGTCCTATGCACATGGTGACATTGATTTAGATGCAACCTGGACTGTGTCCTTGGCCTGGTGCCTTCCACTGGTCCCCCTGGCTTGGATACCCACATCTGCAGGGTGTCTTTACAGTGTGCCCTTTACATATATGAGACAGTAGTTTTTTACCAATCCCATTAACCTGACTTATCGTATTTATGTGTGTGATGTTGGAAGGTGCACTACAGTGCTTTTGTAGTGTAGTACTTTATATTTTTGCCATAGGCATCCATACAGCTATATTATCAATGTATCAACAAGAACTAACTTATGTATAAGTGAGGGTGTCACAACATTTGAGAGTTATGTCCTTCGTGAGGAGGTGCTGTTTGGTGCCACTGTTATTTACAGCTGTTTCTTAGCTGTTCACAGATGTAGATTTTGTGAGTGGGTGACTGTCGATTGTCACTGATATGGGCATAGGCATAGCCATGTAGATGTGATGGGAACATACATTCAGTGATGTTACATACAGGTACCAACTAAATATATTTGGTCCGGGGATTCCACACCCCTAGCCTTATCCACAGTGTGGTGTCTCAGGGGGTGGGTACGTAGTGTGTGGAATACATTATTGATGTATGGTGTGGGTCAAAGTTGCTTGGTAGTGTTTTCAGTTAGGTGATATGCATTGTCTGTGAATTTTCCCCAGGGACGTTTGACATAAACACATTGACACATGTACACCATCACTGTCTCCTCTGTTATGGTTGGTTTTGACTGTTTGATGAAATATGTGTTTGTATGTGTTTTTAATGTACTCCACAACAGTACTTTGAGTGTGATGAGAGTCCTGGGGGAACTCTCTCAGGTGCATGGGAGAGGTACATGAGAATGTGGCTTTCAAGCATGTAAGCTGTACATATGTAATTGTCATATTGTCCCACTCATGCAAAATATTTTTTATTGTGACATAACTCAACATCAAGTTATCTGTGGACAGTATTTACATTGCATCTATAGGGATTTAGTGCTGTTGGATTTGCCAATTGTTGTTACTTGCATTAGTACTAGGAGTTACTACGGGAAACGGCCTGAACAACGATTTTTCAACAACGAGTGTCCTTAACAACGACTCATAAACAACGACCTGGAACTGAACCACGACCTCCTCAACAACTACTTTATTAAACAACGAGTGGCCTTAACAACGACTCTGACCTTAAAAACACTAACAAAAATGTAATTAATTTAAAGATAAATTTGAATGAAACTATTTTTAATAAACAATCTTGAACAGAGACACTGTTTTAATTTACCTTGTGAGGCCAGTAGATGGCACTGTAGGATTGTTTTAAAATGATGTTTTAATGCTGACGTGTTTTTTTTTTTTTTAAATCACTTTAGATAGTGCATTTGGTTTAAATTTTCCGGTTGGTATGCCGCCAATTAAGTAAGCATTGTAGTTAGGAACTAAGCCTGGGCGTAGTTCGCGAAGTAGCGCTACGCGAAGCAACGCAAAGTGCAGTTCACACTACGCGAGCTACGCGTAGCACTACGCGAACTGCGTAGTGCACTGTTCGCAATGATTGCACAGTGCCGGATGCTTGTCCGCACTGTGCAATCATTGAAAACGGCATCTTGCACAGTGCGAGCTGTCTTTTACTGCCGCCGAGTAGATTTTTACTCGAGCAGCAGCTTTCTCAACGCGGACTGGTAGTTTCTCATCGCGAGCGGTCGCGAGCATACGCGACCACTCGCAATGGGAAACCTGACCTCCCCGCGTTGAGAATCTCGGGCCGGGAGGTTTATTTTCCACGCTCGCGATCGGCAACTTGATGTTGCTGATCGCGAACGAGGAAAAAGTCTCGCCGGGATAGTCATTTGCTTGCTCGCGGTCGCCAACTTGACGTTGAGGACCGCGAGCAAGCAAAAATGACCGCTGCACTATGCTACGCTACGCTACGCGTGTTTGCACTGTGCTACGTGCAATTCGCGTTGTGCGAAGTAGCGCAAACTTCGCAAACTACGCGAGCGTAGCGTAGTGCTTTGCCCAGGGTTATTAGGAACACTTCCACATCCCAGCTTAACAGTGTGATTCTGTATGATCTCTGGCATTTTGCACTTGTTTATTCAGATTATACAACTCGGTGATGAGAGAGTAAGTTGATGTGGCATGCTGCATCAAGCAGCTACTGGAATATATATTATCATTTTAGGAACAGACCACCAGGCACTTCCTCTTTCTTTATCTGATTCTAGCAGGTTCTTTTTCATAACTAGGATCGCCCTTTTCGCGGGTTTCATTAATATCATTTTATCAATTCTTCTCTCTTTTCTGCCATTATTTCTGCAGCTCTACGAAAATATTTCCGTAATCAAACGTCAACACCAGCAACATTTTAATATAGTTCAAGTCTGGAGATTAACGGTTAGTAGCATTGTAGAAAATGTAATTAAAATCGGAGTTAAGCGTCTACGTGTAAATATCAGTATTGTTAAAAAAGAAAAACAGTGTAAGAGTGGCATTTTAAAAGATATCAGGTATTCATTTACAACAGTTTAAAAGTATGGTTTACTGAAAGCGACCGTTCATAAATGGCATACTAAACAACAACAAGATTTCTCGCATCTAGATTCGGTTTTTATGTCAAGAGAATTTTTTTCGTGGTTCAGTAAGTCGTGGTTCAGTACTTAGTGGTTAGGATTTGGTCGTTGTATAGCCTTCGTGGTTTAGGCACTCGTGATTCCAGAGGTAGTTGTTTAATCATACAACCAGTTACTACTAATACTTTTTAGCATTATATTTATGGTGCTGCTTCTTATCTGACCTAGCAATACTGGAAATTGACTTTTTAGGGTCTCATTGGCTGTTACATGTGCGACGGTGGTAGGTGGTACTGCTGCAGAATTGATTATAGTTCACACCCTGAGTGAGGGGATTATATGGAGACTCCGCTGAGACCCTTATCTGCATCAGCTTTTTACAGCTGACGTTGATGACCACCGACAACCCCGGAACACTTCAAAACCTTCAACACATCTGTCACTATTCGCTCTTTCCAAGGTCCCTTCAGGCCCCCTCATTTCCGGGTTCTCATTTATTTGGTATTACCTATATGTCTGTGCGTGTTCATTTCGGGATATGTTGCTCGCACACCCCCATTCCTATGAACAAAAGTACGGGCCTGCTGTAACATGGCGGTGCCTCAAATTGGTTGTGGACCATATGTGAAAGGGTCGATGTGTCACTTACCGATGGTGGCGTCCACGATGGTTCGAATTTTGGCCAAGAGTGAGCAGAAACATTTATGGGCATGATGTGTAGCATTGAACCATGTCGGTGGAGGAAGTGGGAAGCTGCGTAGAGGTGAGTGTCGGGCTTATATCCCTCCCTTTCTGCCTGCTCTGATGAGGTGATTGGACCGCTACGATGGACTTGTCCGAATGACGCATCCTAATAGGACAGGCTGGTCCATTCTCCGACAGCCTCCATTGGTCTGTTCCAACACCACCATGGTCGGAAATTTCTGTTGGAGTCGGACGGACCGCTGCGGTCGGCTTTCTGTGCATTCGCAAGCATTCATCGTAATTAGGCAGTCGGGTGACCGCTTCTGACATGACCATGGTGGTCCGTCTGCCTCAGACAGGGCCGTGGAAGCCGGTCCGACCGGCATCGTAATGAACCCCAAAGTGTGAAAAAGCAAGGTGCTGGGAAATTATAAATAACAGTAGAGATAGAGAGACACTGTTAGACCTGGTACCATTGGCGTGAGTCTCCCTTCCATTTTTCGCTGTTGTCTCCTCTGTTTTTGATATGTTGTTGCTGGTTTAGATGCTTTGGGCACTGTGCCACTGCTATTCAGTGCCACAGTGCAAGTGCTCCCTATTGTAAATTGCTGTAATGAGTTAGTGACTCCATGATTGGCTTATTTGATTTACTTGTCAGACCCTAGTACAGTGCACCATGTGTGCCCAGGGCCTGTAGATCAAATGCCGCTGGTGGGCTTGCAGCACTGGTTGTGCCACCCACAGAAGCAGCTTGTAAAGTGTGTCTCAGGCCTGCCATTGCAGAGCCTGGGTGCAGTCTAGTACTGCCATGTCGACTTGGTAAGTGCACCCACTTACCAGTCCCTAAACCTTCCCTTTTCTACATGTTAGCCACCCCTAAGGTAGGCCCAAGGGCAGGGTGCATTGTAAGTAAAAGGTAGGTCATGCCCTGGTATGTGTGGCATGTCCTGATAGTGAATTACAGCCAATTTCGTTTTTCACTATTGCAAGGCTACCTGTCCCCATAGGCCAGAATGGGCAGTTTGATTATAACATCTTATAATCCTAACTGACCCAGGGAACATGGAAAAAAACGAATTTAGTATGCCTGAATTCAGAATGTTAAAATACATCTTTTAGTGTAGGTGATTTTTACATTCTGTGTTTGAAAATACCACTTTTAGAAAGTAGGTATTTTCTTGCCTAACCATCCAGCCTGCCTCTACTAGGTTGTGTATTACTTGTCTGGTTTGTGAGTGACAGGAGGGCTTGGGCTCCAGCAGTCTGATGGGTCAGGGCTGGGCTGAATAGGACCATGGCAGAATAGAGAGTAGGGGGCGGGGATTTCCTTTCACTCCCCTGAGCCCTCATAGAATAGAGAGTAGGGGGAGGAGATATCCTTTCAGCTACCTGGGCCAGGTCTGCTTTCAACAATGCTGTCTCCACCTCCTGCCAGGAATCTGCACCAGTGTGGACAGAACTGGTTTTGGCCAGGTACAGACACTCTCTGCCTTTAGAGAACAAAGACTTTTTGAGTATAAATATTGGGGCCCAGACCCCAGAACTGTAGATCACTTCTGGGAATCAAGACAAACCTTTGCCAAGGAGAGAACCAAGGAAGCTGAAGGATTTGACTGCCCCTGTGCCATTGTGCTATTTTCTGGGGTTGGCCTGCAGTGGTTTCTTATCTGCCAAGGAAAGGAGAAGGAACTTTTAATGAACTTTCATCATCCTGAAGAAGAATCTCCAAGGGCTTGAAGTGTGCTTGCCTCCTGCCTGAAGTCTCAGGGATACAAGATTTCACCACCAGCTCCCCCCTGAATTTCCTTGCTGGGAATTCTGTCTGCAGAGATTGCGTATTATTGGGAGCTGGAAGCGTGACGCAACGAGAAGAAGCGTGTCGCCGCCGCAGCTGTTGCCGTTGCATCCCGGAGAAGCGTGTCGCCACCGCAAGGGTCGCCGTCGCATCACCGAAGAAGCGTGTCTCCATCGCAGCTGTTTGTCGTCGCATCACCGGAGAAGCGTGTTGCCACCGCATGGTCGCCGCCGCATCACCGGAGAAGCGTGTCGCAGGGCCTGTCGCGGCTCAGAAGTTACCGAGTTCGCCGCACTTCCATCGGCGTGCACGCATCGCCTTCACGTCGTCGCATCGCATCAAAGACGCCATCTTGTCATATCGCACCGGATCATCGCATCACATCGAGGTGCCGTTTTGTCGCATCGCAACCAGAACGCAGTACGAGATCGACGCATCACCTCCTCTCCCTTAAGGAACAGACGCGTCCCCTACTTTGCACAAGCTTTGAGGAGCAGACGCATTGCCTCCCCCGAAGCAAGGAACTGATGCATCACCCTCCCTGCGAGCCTTTTGTTTGTTTTGCGTTACGCATCCAAGGTACTTTGTGAGAAACATGTTGCATTTACCATCACCTTTGAACTAAGCTATTTCTACCATTTAAAAGTCATTTTCTTTAATACTGTATTGTGGATTTTTGTTGTTTGGGTCTTGTGTTAAGTCTATATAAAGATTACTTATGTTTCTAAACCTGTGTGGTGTCGATCTGTAGTGTTTTCACTGTATTACTGTATGTGTTCACAAATGCTTTACACACTGCCTCTGAGATAAGCCTGCCTGCTCGTGCGAAGCTACCACAGGTTTGAGCAGGGGTTATTTTAGGAGTGTAGCCCCCTTACCCTGACTAGAAGCAAGGGTCCCTATTTGGACAAAGGTGCAAACCATTGCCAACTAGAGACCCCCAGTTCTAACATTGGTGGTCAGCGGTGGGGATTCTGGACTTGCATTTGTGACTCATATACAGTGATTGGTGTACACTACTAGGGAGTGCACACCAAACGCAACCACATACATTTTGGTAGAATTTTCTTTCCTTGGAACTGTTATTTTTGATAAAGACTGCCAATTCTTATTGCCATGAGCAAACCAACATCCAACGCATCTATGGATCTAGATTTTGAGGAAGAGAGTGTGGATACCTACACTGTGAAACAGCTGAAATACTTCTGTAGAAAATTTAAAGTCGCTACTCAAGGCCTCACCATGAAGGATGAGTTCCAAAAGGCGCTGAGGGCCTGGTTGGAAGCTAGAAATGCCTCTGCGCATGTGGAATAGCCTGTGGAGGAGGCTGAGGATACAGATGGGCAGCTAGATGGGCCATTGGGTCCGGCCAGGGGGACAGTACCTTTTCTGACAGGCAGCAGTGTTTCTTCCAAGGGCCTGTCCCCAGGGGAGCTGGAGGACAGGGAGAGAAATAGAATGCATAAATTGGAGCTAGCCAAGCTCAAGATGGAGGGTCAAAAGGACCTAGAGAATAAGAAGCTGGAGTTTGTAAATAACAAGTTAGCATTGGAGAAACAGAAAATGCAATTAGAGCATGAGAGATTTTTGAGGGAGTTTGAGATCAAAGCTAGAAGCATAGAAATTAATCCCTCTGGTGGCAGCGCACCATCTGTGCCTACAGAAGGAAGAGTATATATCCCCAAGGAGGTCATTAAAGATTTTCATAAGCATGAAGATATTGGGCAGTGGTTTGCAGCCTATTAAATTGCAATGTTGGCCCACCGGGTCCCTGAGAAGGATTGGGGAGCGGGGTTGTGGGGCCGCTTTGTTGATGAGGGGAGGGATACTTTGTTAGACCTGCCCAGTGAGAATAGGATGTCTTATGCCCACATGAAGGAAGCCCTGATGACTAGGTATGGGTTGACCCCAGAACTCTATAGATAGAGGTTCAGGAATTGTAAGAAGCTGGAGGCAACTACCTGGGTGAAGTATGTATCTTTCTTTTGCAGAGCCATGGATGGTTGGGTGAAGGGTAGCCAAGTGAATACTTTTGAAGTGCTCTATGATTTGTTTGCAAGGGAGCACTTGTCTAATAATTGTTTTCTAGAGCTACGCCAGCACCTTATTGATAGCAAGCTAACTAACCCTAGGAAGCTTGCTGAGGAGGCGGACCTCTGGGTCAGTACCCGGGTCCACAAGGGTCATGTGGTAGACTTCGCCAAAGGTAGGCAGGGTCCCCAGCAGAAGAGTGGGGGGACAAGGGTAAACAGAGGGAGTTCCAGAAAGGGCCCCAAAGTAATTCCCAAGGGAACCAAGGGAAGAGTTCCCAGCCTCCCCCTGAGAAGAAGCCAGAGCCCCCGACAGGTAAACCTGTTCGCAGGGGGCCCCCTACATGTTTTAAGTGTGGTCAAGTGGGCCACTGTTGGTATGATCCCAAGTGTCCCCAGAAGGATCACAAGGCACCACCTAGTGCACCACCCCGGCAGATGGCGAGTGTAGCCCTGGGGGGGAGGAGATGGGTGCCCAAGGTGGGTGGAGTCCCGCAGAAATGTCCCTTGTCTCTTTAGGAGGTTATGAGATGGTCCCTAGGGCCCAGCTGCCTGATAACACTAAAAAATACAAGCAGTGGGTGACCATCAATGGCCATATGGAGGAGGCTCTGAGAGACACCGGGGCCAGTGTGACAGCTGTCAGTTGTCGGCTGGTGTCTAATCTAAGGAGCAGGTAATCCCCCATGCACTCTTCCCTGTAGTTGCCGCTGACAACTCAGAGAGCCACTGTGAGGTGGCCCAGGTTCCCTTTGAGTGGGGGGGTCTCAGGTACCCTTCAAGTAGCTGTGAGGCCAGCCATGCCTGTTGACTGTCTGCTAGGCAATGATTTGGAGAGCTCCCCTTGGGCTAAGGTGGAGAGAAGGTCTCATTTGGAGATGTTGGGTCTGCCTGAGTGGGTGTGTGTGACCACTTGGTCTATGGCAGCCAGTAAGGGTGTTCAAGAGGACCTGGAGCCTGAAAGTATGGCCCAGGTACCTGCCTTAAAGAGAAGAGGTAGGGGGCGCAGGAAACCGGCCCCCACAGTTCCCACGGTCCAGGAGGAGGCAGACCTTGAGGGGGATGCCCTGGAACCTACAGGGGAGCAAGTGGCTGAACTGGGGGACCTGCCTGAGCTGACCCATTGGCAGCAAGAAGGAGGACCCTCCAGGAAAGAGTTCTGTGAGGAGCAGAAGAAGTGCCCTTCTCTTGTGGGTTTGCGGCAACAGGCCACAAACCAGGCAGCAGGTGATCAGTCCGGATCACATTGGATCTACTGGGAGAATGGTCTCCTGTATAGCGAGCCTAAGGTTGCTGAGCCTGGGTCAGCCCTTGTGCTGGTGGTACCCCAGCGCTTCAGAGCCTTCCTACTGGGTTTGTCTCATGATGTATCTTTAGCAGGACATTTGGGGCAGAACAAGACCTTTGAAAGGCTTGTTACCCACTTTCATTGGCCCCAAATGCGCAAGAGTTCAGATACTCATTGCAGGTCCTGTCAGACTTGCCAGTCAAGTGGTAAAAGTGGAAGGAAGCACAAGGCTCCTCTCCAGCCTTTCCCTGTAGTCAGCACCCCCTTTGAACGGGTGGGTATTGACATTGTGGGGCCTCTGGACCCCAAGACAGCCATGGCCAACAGGTTCATCCTGGTCTTGGTGGACCATGCTACCCGGTACCCGGAAGCCATACCTCTCAGGACAGTGACGGCCCCTGTGATGGGACGTGCATTGATGGGGATTTTCTCCCATGTGGGGTTCCCCAGACAGGTGGTGTCAGACCGTGGTACCAACTTCATATCCAAATATATGAAGTCCCTGTGGCAAGAGTGCGGTTTAACCTACAAGTTCACCACTCCTTACCACCCCCAAGGTAATGGGCTGGTTGAGAGATTCAACCGGACCCTGAAGGGCATGATTATGGGTCTTGAGAAACTCATGAGGCGTAAGTGGGACGTCCTCTTGCCATGCCTTCTGTTTGCTTACTGTGAGGTGCCACAGAAGTCCTTAGGGTTCAGTCCCTTTGAAATGCTGTATGGTCACCCGGTAAGAGGACCTCTGAGTCTGGTGAAAGAAGGCTGGGAGAAAGCTCCCAGTAAACCTCCCCAGGATGTATATAGCTACATGCTGGCCTTCAGGAACCAGACTAGGCGTTTCAGACAGCTCGCTCAGGCGAATCTGGAAGCCAGCCAGGAAGAGATGAAACAGTGGTATGATCAGAATGTCACTCTGATCGAGTTTCAGCCTGGAAAGAAAGTTTGGTCATGGCCCCAGTGGAGCCCTGTGCGCTCCAGGATAAGTGGACCGGACCATTTGAGGTGGTGGAGCGCAAGAGTAATGTCACCTACCTGGTGGACTTGCGGTCTCCTAGGAACTCTTTGTGGGTCCTGCATGTTAACCGCCTAAAGCCCCACTTGGAGAGGTCCGAAGTTGGCATGCTCCTAGCAACAGATGCTGGAATGGAGGAGGAGACTGAGCCTCTTCCTGACCTCCTGTCTGCAACAGAGCAAGATGGGTCACTGGATGGTGTAAACCTCTCTACCACCCTGACCCCTGAGCAGCAGAATGACTGTTGCCAACTGTTGGGACAATTCTCTGATCTGTTCTCCCTGGTTCCTGGTGTCACTGAGTGGTGCGTCCATGATGTGGACACTGGGGACAGTCCTCCTGCTAAGCACAGAGTGACTGACAGGGTCAGAGGTTACATCAAGGAAGAGGTCTCCAAGATGTTTGCCTTAGGGGTGATTGAGTCCTCTAACAGCCCTTGGGCCAGCCCAGTGGTCTTGGTCCCAAAGGCTCCCGCGCCTGGTGCCACACCCGAACTCCGGTTCTGCGTGCACTACCGAGGACTCAATTCAGTCACCAAGACTGATGCGCACCCCATCCCCAGAGCTGATGAGCTCATTGATTGGCTAGGGGCTGCATGGTACCTCAGTACGTTTGATCTGACGTCTGGGTACTGGCAGATCGCCTTAACTGATGGGGCCAAAGAGAGGTCAGCATTCTCCACACCAGATGGACACTACCAATTCCGGGTTATGCCCTTTGGGATGAAGAATGCCCCTGCCACCTTTCAGAGGTTGGTCAACCAGGTGTTGGTTGGACTGGGAGATTTCAGTGCCGCCTACCTGGATGACATCGCAGTGTTTAGTTCCACCTGGGATGAACATCTGCGCCACCTGTGGGAAGTGTTGATGGCGCTGCGGAGAGCAGGCCTCATGATCAAGGCAAATAAGTGCCAGATCGGGCAGGGTTCCGTGGTGTACTTGGGGCACCAGGTAGGAAGCGGCCAGGTGGCGCTCCTACAACCCAAGATTGATACCATCCTGGCATGGGAACCCCCCAAAACCCAGACACAGGTGAGAGCCTTTTTAGGACTCACAGGGTATTACAGGAGGTTTGTCAAGGGGTATGGCAACATTGTTGCACCCTTGACTGAGCTGACTTCCAGGAAGCAGCCCAAGAAAGTGAACTGGACTGACACCTGTCAGAAAGCTTTTGACGCCCTGAAGACTGCCATGTGCACAGCACCCGTGCTTCAGGCGCCCAACTTCTCAAAACCATTCATTGTGCAGACAGACGCTTCAGAGCATGGTGTGGGGGCTGTTCTCTCACAGATGAATAAGGAGGGCCTCGACCAACCTGTAGCCTTCATCAGTAGGAGGTTACTTCCACAGGAACAGAGGTGGAGTGCAATTGAGAGTGACGCATTTGCTGTGGTCTGGGCACTGAAGAAGTTGAGACCATACTTGTTTGGGACTCACTTCCGGGTTCAGACAGACCACAGGCCCCTCAGATGGTTGATGCAGATGAGGGGTGAGAATCCAAAGTTGTTGAGGTGGTCCATTTCCCTACAGGGGATGGACTTCACGGTGGAACACCGCCCTGGTACAGAACACACCAATGCTGATGGTCTGTCCAGATTTTTCCGCCTTAGTGAAGAGAACTCCCAAGAGGATGGGTAGTTCCCCCCACATTTCAGCTGGAGGGTACACAAGTTAGACCTGGTACCATTGGCGTGAGTCTCCCTTCCATTTTTCACTGTTGTCTCCTCTGTTTTTGATATGTTGTTGCTGGTTTAGATGCTTTGGGCACTGTGCCACTGCTTTTCAGTGCCACAGTGCAAGTGCTCCCTATTGTAAATTGTTGTAATGAATTAGTGACTCCATGATTGGCTTATTTGATTTACTTGTCAGACCCTAGTACAGTGCACCATGTGTGCCCAGGGCCTGCAGATCAAATGCCGCTGGTGGGCTTGCAGCACTAGTTGTGCCACCCACAGAAGCAGCTTGTAAAGTGTGTCTCAGGCCTGCCATTGCAGAGCCTGGGTGCAGTCTAGTACTGCCATGTCGACTTGGTAAGTGCACCCACTTACCAGTCCCTAAACCTTCCCTTTTCTACATGTTAGCCACCCCTAAGGTAGGCCCAAGGGCAGGGTGCATTATAAGTAAAAGGTAGGACATGCCCTGGTGTGTGTGGCATGTACTGATAGTGAATTACAGCCAATTTCGTTTTTCACTATTGCAAGGCTACCTGTCCCCATAGGCCAGAATGGGCAGTTTGATTATAACATCTTATAATCCTAACTGACCCAGGGAACATGGTAGAAAAACGAATTTAGTATGCCTGAACTCAGAATGTTAAAATACATCATTTAGTGTAGGTGATTTTTACATTCTGTGTTTGAAAATACCACTTTTAGAAAGTAGGTATTTTCTTGCCTAACAATCCAGCCTGCATCTGCTAGGTTGTGTATTACTTGTCTGGTTTGTGAGTGACAGGAGGGCTTGGGCTCCAGCAGTCTGATGGGTCAGGGCTGGGCTGAATAGGACCTTGGCTGAATAGACAGTAGGGGGCGGGGATTTCCTTTCACTCCCTGAGCCCTCATAGAATAGAGAGTAGGGGGAGGAGATTTCCTTTCAGCTACCTGGGCCAGGTCTGCTTTCAACAATGCTGTCTCCACCTCCTGCCAGGAAGCTGCACCAGTGTGATCAGAACTGGTTTTGGCCAGGTACAGACACTCTCTGCCTTCAGAGAACAAAGACTTTTTGAGTATAAATATTGGGGCCCAGATCCTAGGAACTTTAGATCACTTCTGGGATCAAGACGAACCTTTGCCGAGGAGAGAACCAAGGAAGCTGAAGGATTTGACTGCCCCTGTACCATTGTGCTATTTTCTGGGGATGGCCTGCAGTGGTTTCTTATCTGCCAAGGAAAGGAGAAGGATCTTTTAATGAACTTTCATCATCTTGAAGAAGAATCTCCAAGGGCTTGAAGTGTGCTTGCCTCCTGCCTGAAGTCTCAGGGATACAAGACTTCACCAACAGCTCCCCCCCTGAATTTCCTTGCTGGGAATTCTGTCTGCAGAGATTGCATATTGTTGGGAGCTGGAAGCACGACGCAACGAGGAGAAGCGTGTCGCCGCCACAGCTGTTGCCGTCACATCCCGGAGAAGCGTATCGCCACCGCAAGGGTCGCTGTCGCATCACCGAAGAAGTGTGTCTCCATCGCAGCTGTTTGTCGTCGCATCACCGGAGAAGTGTGTCGCCACCGCAGGGTCGCCGTCGCATCACCGGAGAAGCGTGTCGCAGGGCCTGTGGTGGCTCAGAAGTTACCGAGTTCGCCGCACGGACATCGGCGTGCACGCATCGCCTTCACGTCATCACATCGCATCAAAGACGCCATCTTGTCGCATCGCACCGGATCGTCACATCGAGGCGCCATTTTGTCGCATCGCAACCGGAACGCAGTACAAGATCGACGCATCACCTCCTCTCCGGTAAGGAACAGACGCATCCCCTACTTTGCGCAAGCATTGAGGAGCAGGCGCATCGCCTCTCCCGAAGCAAAGAACTGACGCATAACCCTCACTGCGAGTCTTTTGTTTGTTTTGCGTTACGCATCAAAGGTACTTTGTGAGAAACGTGTCGCATTTACCATCACCTTTGAACTAAGCTATTTCTACCATTTAAAAGTCATTTTCTTTAATACTGTATTGTGGATTTTTGTTGTTTGGGTTTGGGTTTGTGTTAAGTCTATATAAAGATTACTTATTTTTCTAAACCTGTGTGGTGTCCATCGGTAGTGTTTTCACTGTATTACTGTATGTGTTCACACATGCTTTACACACTGCCTCTGAGATAAGCCTGCCTGCTCGTGCCAACAGGGTTGAGCAGGGGTTATTTTAGGAGTGTAGCCCCCTTACCCTGACTAGAAGCAAGGGTCCCTATTTGGACAAAGGTGCAAACCATTGCCAACTAGAGACCCCCAGTTCTAACAGACACTCATGCAATATCAGAGGTTATACAATATAATGGGTTTGCAGCAGGAAACTAAGCACAAATCATCACTGTTGCAACTTTGAAGAATAATTACACTCCCACATTTTGCAAAATGTTTAAAAGAGATGCAGGTAGAGTAAGCTATTAGAACCTTTTAGTCAGGCAAAAAACATCAACAAAATGATTTAGAGTTTGGCTATTACAGGAAATCTGCTAAAAAGTATCTCACTCAAGTCCTGCTTCCTCCATCAATTTTTAGAGGTGGAGGAATCACTGGGTTTCAGAGACCTGCTTGCATATTAGGGATATCTTTAATGAAAGTCATCTACTGGTGTGGTGGGCGCACTTTCATAATGCTGCATGCAAAGCCATGTTGAAGTGGGCTGCCCAGCATTCTCATTTGCTGGGCAGCAATAAACGACCAAAGCTGAGCTTTGCAGATGCAAAGCAAACGACACATCCTTGAAGTGCATTGAGGTTTCTTCCGGTGAGGAAGCTACATATGGACATTCTCCTTCCTGCAAATGACATGTCAAGGTCTGCCACAGAACTGACCACAGCCATTCCTTCACTTATACAATTGGTGGGAGTAGCGGGATTTGCTGGGATGGGCAGTACTCTTTTTAGAGGATAGCCTTTAAAGTTGACAAGATTTGACAATGGCCGTTTTATTGTTCTGTGTTATTTGTTTGATACAATGTGCGGAAAATTGTTCTTTGCTGCTATGGTTGCTGGTGTCTCAGTGACTTCATTTCCCAGACTGCTCTTCTGCTGCCAAGGGAGGAAGGAGAAGCCATTGCGACTATAGCAAACATGGCAGATCCGCAGCTCGGGACGCGCCTGGGCTGTGGTCAGGAGAAGACTGGGCCAGGAGTTGACCCGTCTGCACCCGTCACTGGCCGGACGAAGCAGGGCCACCCCTCATTGGCCCACTTTTCTTTGCCTTTAGTGGATAATGGGCAAGTATAAGTTGCCCAGGGGTCAACCCACTGAGACAGAGCATACATGATTGAGTAGGGATGATCGCAAAAGAAACTGAAATTACAGAAAGGTGTCTTTGTGAAGCCTCCACTCCTTCGCTAGTCTCAACACCTGTCCTCCACCTACATAATACATAATACAGCTGTAGGAAAGCCCAAACTCACTGCATTCCCAGCAATACAATTGTTGAATTATATGTTACTTCGATGCCTCCTAGTCCTCATGCATCCACTGGATCACCTCTGTCTAACTCTGGACTAGCGGCCAAGCTTTCAAAAAAACGTTCGAAAGCACGTAGCAGAAAACCCCATGAGCGTTGCAAAGTGGCTGTTTTGTCGTCTCCACCTCTTAATGTAAATGCCATCACTGAACTGTTATGTGATAAATTTAAATCTTTTTTGAATACTAGTCAGAAACTCCTGTATGATCAATCGGAGGCTATTGATACATTCCTTGCAAAGCTAGGGGACACGGTCTCAGATATCATGCCTGGATATCATGCTGCTTCTACAATTGCCCAAGAGTGCTGACCCCCTGTACAAAGTAGACCTGTAGTGACTCCTTCAGTACCCCCTCCTGGTTCAATATATTCGGTTGAGCTCCCAAATTCATTAGCCTGATCAGGGGGTTTCATGCCCCTCAGGGGAGGAACGGGTCATGGGGGGGGTCTAGCTAATGAGTTATCATATGAAGCACCCCCAGTTAATCATCCACTGCCGGCTGCGTTCCCCTATTTCCTATTTCATTGTTTTAATAGATGTACCTCCTTCGGGTCTGCGAGCAACAGAATACACAGAGCAAATCAAAAATAAAGCCTGCCACTGGCTAACATGACATTTTAGACATAACAGTTACAAATGCAGTGATATTTAAATGATGCAGAGAGCAGAGACCATATTTGCCTGATGGTGTGCTAGACTCAGTCAGCCAGTCACACAAATATTTATTTCGCTATATTTCGATAGCATATAAAGTACATGAAATACAAAATGTATTATACATCATATATTGACTGAAAACATGATAAAACCATTGATAAAAACATAAAATGATACATTATTAAAATTACTCCTGCCAAATCGGAATCGGTACCTCTGCATGCTGTTTGATGAGAATCATTGGGTCGAACTTCTCTTTATTGATCTTGTCCCACTTTAAAATAAAACCCTTCTTCCTTACTAAAGATGGTTTTGATACTTTGTTCACTAGGGACGTATGTCTGTCATCCCATTTCATGGAACCAGAGAGGGCAGCATGATCACTAAAGCTTAGGGGCTTTGTTTCAACTTGGTTAATCTGCCCGCAGAGGATTTCAGAGGCCACAATAAAATCGATAGTCGATCTACTGATCAGGGTGCCAAATGTCTTCTCTAATAGTCCTGTATGGGGACTACCTTATTGATTATTTCTAGATTCCTAGTTATCAGCAGCCTGTTAAGCATGTTGCCATACTCATTATGGGTAAAATGTGGGATTACTCCCCCCTCCGCATCAATTAACCCACACACTGGCTTCAACATCTTCGCACAGTTATGGGCATTACAATCTCCTTGCCATAATATGGTAAGACGGTTAGGGTGTGCTGTGTAGATAGAATTAATCTCCTTCTCTAGAGATCCCATCACCTGGGCCATTTTACCACCAAAATTATTGTTATAGTAATTGACTAGGATCCAATCCCAGACCTTCACATAACAGAATATGGTAGCATATTTAAAAACGTTATAACCTTAAATCTTACTGTATTTGCTATCAAGGTTAGTATACCACCTCTTGCTCTATCAGCCCTGGAGGGAACAGCTGGGGTTTGGAATGAGCGATACTCTTAGCAAATCTACACAATACCGGTTACAAGAACAATGAAAAAAAAAGTTCCATTCTTTGGCACAAATCATCATTACATTTAGGTAAGCCAATTCTTGATGAAGCTTCTATTCCCACAGTCTTATTAGCTTTTGTGTCCTTCTTGATCTTTACACCTCCCCTTTTCCTCTTGACTGGGGGGTTCTATTGGGGGCAGTTAGGTCAGCACCACAGAGACTTGAATGATTACTGTACAACCTAAAAGGTGAACCCGCTAGCGTGACTGAAGGGGCAGAATTCATTAAATCCACAGATTGGGGCATTGCGGTTGCATCCACACCATTTCTCATCTCCTCTAAAGACAGGCAGTGTTCAGTTAGTTCAATCGCTTTAGTTAGAACATTAGCCGCCCTTGTCAGGAACAAATCCAGAATATTAATAATTTTACCCCCATATTCTGGATGTTTGGCTCTCCTTTTGTCCATTCTCCTGCAGGGACACTGCAGCATGTAAGAACCAGTAGCTTAAAGGGGGGCCGGGCCTCTTCCGGGTGCTATGGGGCATGGAGGGGCCCGCCCTTGGCCCACGCACAAGTTCCGCGCTGCGGGTTGGCGTTGCACTTATATGGCTTAGGAGTTTCAAAGGGGATGATGGAGAGTGTAGTTTTCCCCCAGCTGTGCAGGCAGTCCTGAAGTGGATGGCTTCTCCCCCATTCACCAGCAAGCAAAAGCATCTACAATGCCTCAGGTCTGCGTCACTCTTATATGTGCATAGGAACTTCACAGGGGAGGATGGGGAGTGTAGTTTTCCCCCAGCGGTACAGGCAGTCCTGAAGAGCATGGCTTCCCCCCCTTTCACCAGTAAGCAAAAATGGCTATAATGCCATGGGTCAGTGTCACGCGTATGTGTGTGTAGGAGCTTCACAGTGGATAATGGAGAGTGTAGTTTTCACCCAACAGTGTGAGCAGTCCTGAAGAGCATGGCTTCTCCCCATTTTACCAGCAAGCAAAAGTTGCTATACTTCCATGGGTCAGCATCGCGCTTATATGCGTATAGGAGCTTCACAGGGGATAAAGGGGAGTGTATTTTTCCCTCAGAGGTGCCGGCAGTTCGGAAGAGCACATTATCTCCCCTTTTCACCAGCAAGCAAAAGCGGCTACACAGCTGCGGGTCGGTGTTGCGCTTATATGTGCATAGGAGCTTCAGAGGGGATGATGGGGAGTGTAGTTTTCACCCACTCTGAGGGAGCTTGGGGAAGAGCCACCTATCATAGACTTTAGAGGCAAACAGTTGTACAGTCTTCTACTGTCACATGATTTATGTAGCGTTATGGATTATGTGGGCCCCCATTTCCCCTAGGGTACCATCCTTTGTTCAAGTTTTAAAAGAGATTTTATTTGCAATTAATTAAATACAATATAATAAGTACAAGATAAAATCATACATATAAGGTTATCAGACCAATAAAATATGCAAGAAAAGGGGGAGGGGAGGGGAGAGAATGACAATCATCAAGTTCTAAAAATGCTTATAATCACAGTTCAATAAATAACATCAAAGTCGAGAGTAAAAGAAAAAGAATAGATAAATTAATATATCACTATAATTGTAATATATGAAAAACAATCATGGAGGTTTAGGAACTTCCTCAATTTGGGGATTATGAGAACAAGCAGTCATAGCAGAAATGTCTGGAAAGGTAGTTATGGGTTGCCACATGGTGTCACGCTTAATAGCAAGGGAAATGGGAGAAAGATATGCTCTATCTAATCTGTGATTGTAACAAACCGCATACCAACAGGCTCGATAAGATATGTTTGTAGAATTCTTCCATTCCCTGTTGATTTGTTAAAAAGCAACGGCAAGGAGAAGATCTATTATGGAAAAATTGGTTACCTGGGAAGCCCAATCTTTAGAGACACTCCCTAAGAAAATGTTAACAAAAGTAAGGGGGACTTGTGTATGAAATATATCATTTATTTGTTGCCAAACCTGCGTCCAAAAAGTAAAAATATGTTGGCAGTCAAATAACATGTGCTTTAAATCCGCTTTGTTAGAAGAACAAGACCAACAAGACAGGGAAGAGATTGATTTATCTTGTGTAATGAAACAGGAGTAAACATAAGTCTATTATATATATAAAATAATGTTTGAGTGGTATTGGCTGCTCTGGAAGATCGTCTTATTTCAACCACACATTGTTCCAAATATGGATAGGGAAAGTAAGTTGGAGATCTGCTTGACAAAGTAATTCTACTTCTGTTTTCTCTCTAGTGGATGGCTGAGGGATAAAATGTTTATACAATTGAGAAGCACAAGGGGTAGATTCCAAAAGCGCAAGTAAATTAGGTGAGGAAGCGGAAGATACAGTGGAAGGTATGAAATTATTGTAGGTATCTTGAATCTTTGTGGTTAAAGAATTGAATTTAGATTCCCAGGAAGAGGGCAACGAAAACCGCACTTGGGCGTTAGCAAACGAGATACAAAGAGCACCATGAAAAAGTTGAAAAACCCAATGAAGGCCTTCAGCGTGCCAGTTTTACCAAAAGATAGTCTTATTATTAATTTGAATGTGTTGGTTGTACCAAATGGAGGAATGCAAGAATTGGTCCTTAGGGGATTTATGACAATTGAAGATAGGTTGAAAGATTTTTGAGATGTTATTAAAGATAGGAAGGGACAGAGACAAAGGTCTACGTGAAAAGGATAAGAATTCTTTAAAGAAAAAAGGATGGAAAAAAGACTTTTCAATATTGACCCATAAAGGTAGATCTGAGGCATCATCCTCCTGTAATAGGACGGCAGATTGCTTGAGGAAAAATGCAGTATGATAAGAGTGAAAGTCCGGGAAGTTAACACCCCCGATAAACGTGGGTCTTTTAAGTTTCTGAAGAGACATACGCGGTTTATTATTATTCCATAAAAATTTAGATAAGATGGAATATATTAATTTATATTGGAAATGAGGTATATTTATAGGAAGATTGGACATATAAAAGAGAATTATAGGGACCTGCATCATTTTTATCACATCCAAACGGCCCCACCAGGACAAGAACAGGGGATTCCATCTGGAAGTAAGATTTTTCAAGGTTATTTGCAATTCTTTTAGATTTAAAGATACAGTTTCTTTAATAGTAGGCATGAACCATAAGCCAAGGTATTTAATTTTGTCAGGTTTCCAACTGAAATTCGAGGAGATATAATCAGCATGAAAACATAATCTATTTAGGGGAAGGATTTCACATTTGTCGGAATTTAATTTGTACCCAGAAACCGAAGCAAAAAGCTGTACCTCCGATAGGAAGGCGGGAAGAGAAGTCTGTGGATGTGAAAGAAAAAGTAAGATATCATCAGCATAGACAGAGGCTTTTAAATGATTATCACTGTATTGAAAGCCAGAGATTAAGGAATTTGAATGAATCTTTATCAGAAATGGTTCAAGAGCAAGAATGAAAAGGAGAGGAGAAAGGGGGCATCCTTGTCTAACACCAGTCGCGGCTCGCAATACTCATGGAGGGGAGCACGGGGGGGGGTTAAAAATAAAGTTAAAAATAACTTACCTGACCGGGTTGCGCCGCCTCTGCTGTCTGCTCCTGGGCCCGCGTTGGCGGAATGGCGCCTTCAACGTCTTCTGTTCTGCGTTAGTGGCTGGTGGCAACCCCTCTCAGCCAATCCAGACACTGCTCCAGCAGTGCCAGGATTGGCTCGAGCAGGGACTGTCCCCGCACATAGGAGACCGGGGGCTGCGGCCACTGGCCAGTAGCAGCCCTCGCTTGCTCTCCAAATGTGCAGTAGCAGCACTGCAGGCTAGTACTAGTGCGTATGTTCGGGCCGGTCACAAAAATGACCAGCCCAAACCCGAACATGCGCACTGGGCCTGCCTGCAGTCAGTGTCAGACATACTCAAACACAACACAAACCCAGCCCTGAGCCACCCCCTTCAGTGTCCTGACTGACAGACTCGGGCGTGGATTACGAGTCAGGTCAGGACGGTGAAGTAAGTGATGTGACGAGGAAATGTGGCCATGCTGTCCATGTGGCATTAGTGGGGCAACGCCCCAACGCCCCAATGGACGCACCGCCGCTGTCTAACACCCCGATATAAGGAAAATGAAGAAGAGATAAGGCCATTGACTAAAATAGAGGACGTGGGGGACGAATATAGTAGAGAAGTATAATCAATGAAAGTTTTACCAAAACCAAACCAGGAAAGAGTAGAGAAAATAAAAGGCCAACTCACTTGATCAAATGCTTTTTCGGCATCTAGGGCAATAGCCGCCAGAGAATGTTTGTAAGACTTGGATTTACTAAGGACATTAAAAAATAATCTAATATTATCTGCAATATGACGACCCTTAATAAAATCACATTGTTCCCCTTCAATTAGTTGAGGTAACAAGGATTCCAGATGGAGAGCTAATATTTTTGCAATTATTTTATAATCTAAATTGATCAAAGTAAAGCGCCTGTAATTTTTAAACAATAAGGGATCCTTATTTTCTTTGGGAAGGAGGCAAATTAGAGCATCCGGGAAAGAGCCACCGGAAGTTTTAGAGGATATAAAGAAAAGGAAAAGCTGATGCAATTTAGGAAGAAGAAATTGAGAAAAGTGGAAGTAAAACTCAATGGTAAACCCATCAGAGCCCGGTGCCTTACCATGTTTAATAGTATGGATTGCATTAAGGATATTCTGCAATTGAATTTCTTTATCTAATGAAGAGAAGTCTACATTAAGGTGGGCGGGAGGAACAATGGAAGATAAATACTGCTGGATACTATCTTGAGTAACCCTGGGCGGTGAACTCCGCTCCGCTCGCGGAGTTTGCAGAGTTTCCTGCACTCCGCGTTACGCGGAGATCGCAGAGTTTTTTTCCTCGCTTGCGTTCGTCAACGTCAAGTTGGCGACCGCGAGCAAGGAAAATCAACCTCCTGGTGAGATTTTTCCTCGTTCGCGATCGTCAACATCAAGTTGGTGAGCGCAAGCGTGGAAAATCAACATCCCAGTGAGATTTCTCAACGCGAGGGGCTCAGATTTCTCATTGCGAGTGGTCGCGTATGCTCGCGACAGCTCGCGTTGAGAAACTGTCCGTTTGTGTTGAGAAAGCTGCCGCTCGAGTAAAAATCTACTCGAGTGGCAGAAAAGGAAAGCAGGGACCGCTTGCACTGTGCATGTTGCTGTTCGCAATGATTGCACAGTGCGGACAAGCATCCGGCACTGTGCAATCACCACGAACGGCATTTTTCTATTGTACTCCGCCGCTCACGTAGCTCCGCGTAGTGCGGTGGAGTATTTTTTGCACTTCGCGTAGTGCAACGTAGTGCAACGTAGTGCAACTCCGCGAACTCTGCCCAGGGTTAATCTTGAGACGTAGGAGAATCGGGTGTACAGAGCTCCTGATAAAAACGGGTAAATTCAGCCAGAATGTCCTCATTCTTATAAAGCATACAATTAGATGAAGTAAGAATCGAATTGATTTTGGAACGTTCCTTTTTTATTTTAAGATAATTGGCTAAGAGCCTTCCCGATTTATTTTGACCTCCATAGTATTTCGCAGATGCCTTAAGTAAAAATTAATTTGCGTTATCTGTGGACAGTTTATTAAACGTGAATTTTATTTTAATGAGATCTTCCAGAGAGGATGTAGAATTTGTACGGTAATAGGAATGTTCTAATTGTTTAATACGTGTAGTGAGGGATTTCAAAGTACTTAAAGAGGATTTCTTTTTGCGGGATACATATGAAATAATGAAATTCCTAGACGCAGCTTTAAAAGCATCCCATATAATTTGGGGGGAGATAAGTGAGTGTTCATTTTCAAGAAAAAAGGTATTAGCAAAGGATTCAAAACATTGGGTAAAATTATGATCTAACAGGAGAAAATTGCTAAATCTCCATCGTCTAGTACCATGAGTTGGAGGAAGGAGATCTATGTTTAAAAATACTGGAGCATGATCCGAAATAAGTACAGGACCAATATCTGATTGAGTAATGTGTTGTGCAAGGGGATGAGAGAGGAATAAATAGTCTAATCTGGATTGAGAACTGTGTACCGGGGAGAAGAAGGTATATTCTAAAAGGTTGGGATTGCAAAGTCTCCACGCATCCACTAAAGATCGTTGTGTAATGGTAGAAGTAAATTGAGTGTGTATAAGAGAGGGAATACATTTGGTTTTAGAGTTACGATCAAGTTTAGGATCAATGACCATGTTGCAATCACCACCCACCAATAGATAATCACCCTTATAAGTCATCAATTTGGACAGAATTGCAGGCCAAAAGGCACCTTTGGGAGAGGTAGGAGCATAAAGATTGAAAAGAGTAATAAGAATTTTGTTAACTAAAAGGGAAACAGACACCCATCTACCTGAATCTTCAGAATCTTGTGATAGCAATTGAATATCTAAGCGTTTGTGACACAGAATAGCCACAACATTACGTTTCCCATTACCAGGGGAAGCAAAAACATGGCTTACCCATTGTTGTTTAAGCTTAGCAATTTCTTTGTCCACAATATGAGTTTCCTGTAACAAGACAATATCACATTTTGAATTGGAAAGATAAGTTAATACTCTCTGACGCTTTATAGGGGGAACCTAAACCTTTAACATTCCAAGATACAATTCGCAAAATCATCTATATTAGAATAAACATATTAAACAATTTAAGTTGAAAAATAGAAAGAAAATGGAGCAATAATAAGATAGAATAGAATAGATACATAATGCAAAAATGTTAAAATATAACAGGGAACTGGAATGTATATGAAATATAAGATGTGATTATAAAGGAAGAAATTAGTAAAATGAGATGTGAAGGAAAAGGGAAGAAACAGGAACCATGATATACAAAATGAGAGGATTGTCGGAAAAGAATAAGTAAGAGAAAGAGAGAAAGAAAAAAAGTAAGAAAAAGAGAGAGAGAAAAGAAAGGAAACAAACACTAAATATACATAGTACAAAACAAATACATAAAAAAAGACATACCAAAAACAAGGGTGGTGAAGCCACATAAGGAAGATGACAACTGACCAGACAGCTCAGGGCAAGGTCGGGGGGGAAGACACTCCATCCAAATGAACCGGTAATCACAAGGATCAAATAAACAGGATACTGCACCTAATATAGACAGAAGAAACAAGAAAACATGAAACCATGAAAAACAATTCGAAACTCGAACAATTAACGCCATTCAGAGGAAGAGTATTATAGGAACCATTGCAGAAGAGAGAAAATACACATCATAACATCAAATATTGGAAAGTCTGGAAACGTCCATATCTTCTTCTCTACAATTATCGATACAGCGTTGCAGCAAAGCCGGATCTTCAAAATTCATTGTTTTGTTTTTATAAGTTACTTTGAACAGACATGAATGAAACAGGCCAAATCTAGCATTAAGATTTCGCAGAGCTGGTCTCATATCTAAAAATGTCTTTCACTTGTCTGCTGTTTCCTTCGCATAATCCTGGGTAAAGAAGAGATTAGAACCCTGCCAGGTTATCCGACCTTTAAGTTTGGCTGCTTGTAATACTCTCAATAAGTCAGTGTATTCTAAAAAATACATAATGACACCTCTTGGTTTCGTAGAAGGAGTTGAAGAACGTGGGCTGTGACCCAAGCGATGCGCTCTCTGAATATTGAGAATTGGAGAGTCTGGAATACCCAGTATTTTTTGGAAGCAAAGATTTGAAAAACGTGATAGGATCTGAACCTTCCTGTCCCTCCTTCAGACCATATAGACGCAGGTTGTTACGTCTTTTGCGATTTTCAAGATTTTCAATTTGTTTTTTAAGAGATATAATTTCCGTTTGCATTGCGGGAATCCGGTTTACCACACCTTGAATAGAATCAACACGTTGTTCCACTTGCACAACTTTGTTTTCCATATGTGACCACCTATCTTCCAAAGCTTGCAGGTGATAATTAGTTTCTTTCATATGAGGACGAAGGGCACGAATTTCTTCCAAAAGTAAGTCCAAAGATGTGGGTGGAGGGTCCTTTTTGACACGTTTGCCAGACGAGAGAGTGGAAGAAACCGATGATTAGAGCAAAGGTTTCGAAGTTGGAAGTGGAATATTAGAGGAAGATGATGAAGTACCCACTGGGTGTTTTACGGTATTGCTAGAACCCTCTTCCATGCTGAATTGAAGAATATTGAAAGGATTATAATCTTCGAGAGGAGATGACGAAGCAGATAAGTGTGTAGAACGCCTCACTGGTTTTGTTCTCCCCATAAAACAGACAGCAGTTACGCACAGCAAAAGTGCTTCAAATAATGTAAGCTATTGAAAGCCAGAAGAAAACTGTCAAGTGGAATCCTGTCAAAGAGACATGTTGACAGAAAATATGGCGAAATTATCCTCCCCACATCTCCTCAATAAGAAATGGTGAGAGGGAATGCGAAACAAAGATGATATGAGGCATTGAGAGGAGCAGTCAACAAAAAATAGAAACGTTGCGATGAGAGTGGAGACTCCGTCAGGAAATTCAAAATGGCGGTCGCGAGTCCCGTGAGGAAAACGCGCCGCACACATTGAAGGAAAAAGGAGCCATAACACTGCTCACCGATCGATGAAAGTCATTCCATTGAAGTCAGGCGAGGTTCATGGTCTGAGGAAGCCCAAGTTAGCGGCTGGATATGCGGTTTACCGGAATGGAGGTCGAAAACCCTCCCGAGCTGCCGCGGAGCGTCACCGGAGAGTGGCCATCTTCTCCTGGAGTCAAGCCACGCCCCACCTGGTACCATCCTTTGTTGATAGAGGATTCTGTCTGACAATTGATTACAGCTTTGCCTCAAGGGAAATGGTCACTATCATAGTAGAGGCTGCTATTAACCTAAAAAAATTTAGTGAACATAATCCCCTTGCGGCAAAATTTACCATTCCTGTAGCTTATAAGCACTTTGAGTTAGGGGGAATTACTGGGATCTCATCCAAAAACAAATGGACATAGGTAAGTATGGAAAAATGGATATGTGGAAGCTCTTAAGCAGACTAATTAAAGGTAACCTGGGTATCGTGGATTTGTGTCTTTTCTAGAACGCTGTGCCTTTTGAAGAACCTGGGGCATATGTTACCTTGAGCCACTATGTAAGGAAGTTGCTGATGAAACCGCTTAGGCATACAACTGTCACTTCGCCAAGGTGGTTAGACTCTATCTGTAAAATAGCTAATAGCAATCTCTGGATTGAACTAAGCATACCCCCGAATTAGAGAGGAGAAAATATGGGGAATATAAAAGAGCATTAAAACAGGGGAAATGTAGGTATGCGATGGGTTAATGGACTCTTGTAAGTGAAAAAATGCTTATGCTTCCGGAAAGCAGTTAACACCAACACGCTCTGTAGGACCCCTGTTTAGAATTTGGCTAGGAATATTGGTCCAGATGAGTGAGTTGAACATTTTGAAAAGATTTACCTCTCTCGCCTATATGATAATTTAGGTTGTGATGTGTATTTGCCCCTATAGCCCCTCAATATTGCATTTGATCTGCATGATGTAGTTGATGTAGACAATATAGGGTTATGGGTACCATAGTCGACTAATGGTATAAATGCTGTTTCCAAGTCTGGGCTTCCTCAATCATTGCGATCTGCAATAATAGTCCCTGTTTTTAAAAAGGGCAACCGTAGGGATCTTCATGGCTACCGCACAATATCTCTCTGGACTCAACTGTTAAAGTAGCGGGTAGGATTGTCCTGGAGAGGCTCCTGCAGCAGACCTCTGAGAGTAACATATCCTCAGTTGTCAAGTACAGCTATAGGGTGGGCCTAGTGACCCTTAACCACTGTCTGAGCCTATATTTACTTATTTCTAAATATGCAGTATCCAAACGCTGTCCTTTTTATATAGCCTTTGTGGACCTTACATATTCATTTGACAGAGTTAATCCTTCCAAGTTGTGGGAAAGTTTGAGTGACTTGGGCAACAACCTTGGTCTGGTGAGTTTCTTGCTTGCTTTAAGTTTTGATTAATCAGCTTCTGTGCATTTAGGAACCAAAGGGAAATGTACAATTCTTTTTTGGTCTGGCAACTGTATAGTAGTGCCAATTTTGATTTTGTTGTACACTAATGGGCCTGAGGCTGCCTTGCTGAAAGATTGGAAGGATATGCCTGTGGTTAATAGTAGACTAGTGCCAGTACTGCATTATGCGGATGACACAGGTATTATGTCTAGAACCCCCAACGGCTTAAAGAAATTACTTGGTTCATTTGTACGGTTTATGGAGCAGTTGAATTGGGAGACAAACTTTACCAAGTCATTCATCATGGCCTGTGGTCGTAAAAATTTGAAGTTCTGTTGTGATACTAGCAAGGAGAATGCCCCCATATTTTCCTTAGCTGGGGGTGACTTTCGACACCAAGAGCCTCACTTATGGGAATGTGGCATAGGGCAGCGCAGCAAGTCAGCTTTCTGCACTGCCCTATATCAAAGTGAAATGGCAGGAATGCAGTGGTGCATTGCTGTCCCTTCCCCCAGCACTGATGCAATTTTGGAAGTCTAGCGCCAACGCAGTCACCCTTGCACCATGGTGCAAGAGGTGCCTGTGTTGTCGTCAGGAATGTTTTGTGCAGGAAGGAGCACCTTTCTGCACAAAAACAATTGTAGGAGGCTTTTTCCTCTTTCTGTGGATACTGCAGAATGCAGCACACATGGAAAGAGAAAAAAACAAGGAGAATAGTTATTTCTCCTCGTTGCGCCTTCCCTTGGTAGGTGTAAGGTTTCGGTGTATCCCAGGTTTACATGGTTCCGTAAATCTGGGGAAGCGTCAAAATCCATGGTTGTTGTGTGGGAACACCCACAACAATGCCTAAGGAATGCCTCCCTAATGCAGAGTAAGGCAACGCAGCAATTTTCATTGCCTTGCCTTACTTTATATCTATGAGGCCATTCAAAGCCACACAAAGCGGCATTGCGTGACCTCAAAAATATGATTTTGTGATTTGCGCTAGGGGAGCATCACAAAAAGTGATCTTACGGCAATGCAAGGGGCTCATAAATATGCCCCTAATTGTACTTGAGGCCCCTGTCTGCTTACAAGAAAAGAGCGCTTTGTTCATGCATTGGGTACCGTATTCTCCTTTACGACAAACTTAGGGAAAAACAATGATTCCCCTTTTGGAAGTTTACAAATTAAAATGTCTCCCAATATCAATGTGTGGGGCTGGAATTTGGGGGTATTGCAACGCTAGCTCCCTACAGGTTTAATAAAATCGCGCCTGAGGGAGCATTTTGGGCCATCTCCTGAGCACTTCTAGTAATGCAATGCATGAAGAATTGGGGAAAGAATTTGTATAGAGGACATTATTAAACTTGCCACCCTACTATTGTGGCTTTCCAGATGGTGTAACAAATTTGCAGTACTGAACAAGGATATTAAAGACGACCATCTTTCCTGTGATCTTGGCCATACTATCCTTTGGCTTCAGAATATAAAAATTCTGGTTGAGAGCTTGGGCAGACCCTCTTTGTTCGCTGTTCCCGACAAGCTATCTGCTAGTATCAAGACCAGGGTTGCTCATAACTTCCTGAATGCCAGCTGTTTTGAGAGGAAGAGCGGGAAACTGCTAAAATTGTCTGTTTTAAATTATATATTGGTACAGACAACGTTAAGACTCTTGCGCCCTACCTCGAGTATGTTAATCGTACGTGGGAGTGTATTAGGTGGCAGCTGTGTTTCCGGTTGGATGATCAATAAGGGACAATCCTGTATTGATAGGAACCTGGGTATCTACTATATCAAAGAACAATGGTTCCCTCGGAGGATGTCAAGCAAGACTTTGCTTCCTATGCATAAAGACATCAAGAATCCGATAATAAATATTCAGTTATGTGATGTAATTAAGATTACACATATACACCTATCACAATAATGTAAATGAACTTCATCAGCAAAAACAATGTGCTCTAGTGAAGTGTGTTGTAAATTGTGACACAAGCGAGACCAAGTGCGCAAGAAGTGATAACACAATTAAGAAAAGTAAGCAAATAGAAAAGTCTGCACTAAGTTTTATTTAAATCAGACTCGTATTTGGAGTACAATACAAAGCAGATGCCAATACATGTATGTCTACATGCTTTAGCATTGACGTTTTGCCTCTTTATGTATCAAATGTTGTCTGGGCTTCCCCAGGACAAAAAGAGAGCACCAAGAACGGTAAGTGTTCAAGGTCAGAGAAATGTATCAACCACCTCCTTACATCATCACGATGCAACTGATATTTACTGGTCAGCAGATTCTCCGGTCGAAGGAAAGAGACATTCATTAACCCTTGCGCATACACACCGCCCTATGATTAGTGCGCCAAGCTCTTTCGTGAAAATGGATAAGTGGTGTTGACCCTTTCCTTGGATTGGTGATTCTGCTGACCAATGACTATCAATCAAATTTAGTTGGAGTGGCTGGGCGTCCACCACAAGTAATGCGGTCACTAACTTAGGTAAAGTAGAAGTTTTCAGTAATTTGAACCTGAGCTCAACCCCTAGTAGGTGTTGACCAGAGCAGACAGACTTAAGCTACAGAAACTGTTTAAAGCATTTAGAAGTACCCAAAGAGTTAAAAAGCCAAAAACACAACCAGTAGTGATGGAGCAGTAAAAATAAAAATTTTAACCCCTAACAAATTATATAATTAATTAATAAAAAATGTTCGTTTAAATGTATTAATCAACATTGTATATGTGGGAATGGTAATATGCCAATGTATGTGCTAAATAATCTATTAATGAATGTCCGTGTGTCTAATCATAACGTAAGAATAAAAAGCGTACTAAATAAAATAAATGCATGTTATTGTGCTTAATAGAAATAAAACGTGTCGTTGCAAAAACAATAGTGATGGTAAGTAAGGAGCAGTTTAAATGTCGCTTTCTGCTAGGTAACAACTAATTGGGGTACGTAGACGGGAGGGAAACGAAAGGGATATTTTTCTCTATTTTAATTATGTTTTATTTGCCTCAAATTAGTGCTTCTAAAGTAGAACCGAGTGGCGATATAAAATGGCCGCCAGTGGGAAGATGTGCGCAGGCGCAAGGGGACACGTGGTACGGGATGAGATTGAAGAAATCGGGAGCCTCGTGATGTCTCTGAGAGGCTAGGATGCAAGAAATGGTCAAGGCTGGTGTGACCTAATTGAACTGATAGTGTGCCGTGAGGATCAGGAGAGAGTCCGTGGGAAAGGAGCCCAAGAGAAAGGACAATGACTGCGGAGTTCTTGAATGTGTCAAAAGAAGATACAAATGGACTGATCGAATCGGATGGAAATGTTTAAGCGTATGGGAAAGGAAATGATCCAAGGACCCTTGAATCCAAGAGAACTTGATTAAAGAATGAATAAGCTGACATGCATGGACCAATGAAAGAAAAGCGTGATATTAATGTTGCAACAGTTAGTTAGCAAAGTTAGAATTGGGGTATAAGAGGGCCTACTCTTAGTGGGAGGGGGTTAGTTCCAGGGAAGTTCCAGAGAGTTCCAGTCAGAGTTCCAAGCAGTTGATGTCAGTCGTGGTTGCAGTCACAGTCAGGAGAGGAGTAGAAGATTCGTGTTGGTGGCTTCCAGTGCTGGGTGGTCCTGATCGATCCCTTACTGAGCGGGAGATGCTGAAAGGCTGTTAGAGGAGACGGGTTGCAGGTAGCTGATGCTGACGAGCTGAAGTTGCTGTTGCTGTCTTAACTTTACAGTTGAGTATGAGAATCAGGCTATTTCTAATCCCAAAGTTAGGTTAGAAATCTTTAGGCTAAAATAGGAAGCTAGGCAGGTAACTAGGGTTTTGGCTTCATGACAAAATTTCCTTTTCTGCAATAAATTGATTATGCTTAATAAAATTGTGAATTTAAGAATGAATAATTGAATAAAGTATTAAAAATCTTTCCATGCTTTTAAATTTATATAAAATTTAAGATTCTTTAAACCCAAAATGACTCAGTGGTTATTTTCCTAAATGATTGTGACATGAGTAATTGGTTGATTGTGATTCAGCTGGTCTTAATCACTATGAACTAATTTCTTAAATGAATGATTCATCGACAAAACAATGAGCAGGAATATCTTAAGAAATAACTAAAAGAAAGTGACAAATTAAGGTAAATAGATATCCTTGCTCTTCCAGCGGTACACAAAAATGGTGTTCTCCATTTAGTTCTCATGTTTCTCCTAGGAGTACAGAATTTCATAAAGGTGTAAAAGGAAAATCCAGGAGTGTGCGTGTGTGTTAGACGATGTTTATGGGCCCCATCGTCATGTGGATATGAGAAATATAGTTTGCCCCTGGATGACCTATAAATAACCTAGGAGGAGAATAGTTTTTATTGTACGCGCTGCATCAGATTTCTTGGTAGCAGAGTTATGGTTTTCTATAGATTAGTTTAGTGATTATTGTTTATTGATTATTGATTATTTTTGATGACTAACACTATATGTTGAGTCACGTTATGTTATATGTAAGTTTTCACGCTTCTGGGATGTAGGAAGTGGAACACGTGTGGCAAGAGAAGTCACATGGAATTTGGTACATGGTCTGAATTCATTTTGGTTATAACGCAGGTTGTGTTATGTTAGGGATTTCGGTGTGAAAAGTGTGTAAATGAAATAGCAAATCACGTTTACTTGTGAAACTTTGGCCTTAATTCTCAGGAGCCTAGTCTCCACATGTGTCTTATCCCCAGAGAAACGAGTAAATTGTTTGTTTGAAAGAAGGGTAAGGTAGAGGGAAGTGCTACTTTATCGGCGAGAGTAAATAATTCTGTGGTAGGGTAGAGGTAAGCGCTGCCTACTGGAAAAACAGGATTCTTGTGTAAAAGGACAAAGCTGTCACTTTGTTTAGCGAATCAGACTATGGAATTGTTTATTTGTTGTAACTAATGAAGAAAAACAGTGAAAAGAAAAATTGCCGATAAATTTTGTAAAGGAGGGGTAAAGAGTAGAAGTGACGTGGAAAAGTGCTGCGCTAGGATTGGATAGTGCGCCAGCCACGTGAACACAGAGCAGGAGTGACGTAGAAAAGTGCCGCGCTAGGATTGGTTGGTTCGCGGTTGGTGGAAATTGTTCTGATTGGTACGTTAGTGTGAATCGCGCTGTAATTGGACGAAGTTCCGTACACAGAAACAGTGTTAGAGTAAAGAGAAAACAAAATAGAAGACATGCCGTATTACGAGTATGAAAGGGAGAGAACGTCATGGACGACGAAATTAAAGAATTTCTTTAAGAAAGACAAAAAGGTTGTGACTAGAGAGGGACAAGTAATTCCTCCGCCGAAATCAGCAGCTTCACATATGATGCTGAAATATGGATATCATACGTGCATATGGTTGGATAATTGGGTAAAATATACCAAGAATGATGGAGCATTGGCTTTTCCTGAAAATGGTTCTTTTAATGTAGCGATTTTACGGAATTTAAAAGAAAAGATGCTTAAATTGGAACCTAGACCTAGACCGACACAGTTTGAAGCTTTAACAGAATGGGAAGATGAGATGTACGAAAAAGAAAGATTCAGAGGTATGAAAGGTTATGAGTTCGTGCCCGGAAGAATGTGGGGAATGAATCATGAGGACAGAATAAAACGATGGAGATGTGCTAACATGACAGGAGGTTTGTTTCCAGCTTTTACAGTTGAGGAAGGGACTAAGAAAAAACGGACTGAGAAAAAGAAACATTTAGAGAGAGAAAAGTATATGCATGAGAGCGAAACGGATGACGAGTTGCTGGAAGATATATTAAATAAAAATCCACCTCCGTATCAGCAGAATTCTACAGTGGTGACACCAAATGCGCCACCAATAGAAGCTATGCGAAATGAAAGTCCAGAAAAAAGACAAGAAATAAATAGGTCACAAGAACAAATAAGAACTTCCCAAATTGAGGGAATAGAAAATGATAGTGCAAGAGAATTGGCAAGGACAACAAAAGAACTAACTGAGAAAATTAGAGAATTAACAAAGAATATGGAAGCAGTTACCGTACCCGTAACAATAGGTCCAGTAATACCAGTTTTCGAGAATCAGAAAATTGATGAACGATCTTTGGTGATTCCCTTGAGTTCGCAATTCCAAAGAGAAAAGGAAAGAATGGAAACAAGTCCAGGTACGAGCAATTTGACTAGTGCTTACAGACCAAGTCCACCTGAAAATTTGACAGTAAATGAGTGTAGCAGTAGGAAAATGCCTATGGTAACTGAATCTGCAACAGTGACACCTGAAAAGAGTGGAAATTGGACAGAAATAAATAGTACTCCTATAGGTCCGACTCCTGATGAGTTAAATGAGTGGATAAAAGCTTTTAAAATAAAAGAAACGGAAGAAAAACCATTAGATGTGATCAGATTGAAAATTGACATGGAAGAATTAATTCTAGGAACGATTGGTACAGAAAAGATAAAGAATTATCAGGATGATGAAATAATGTTTCTGTGCAAAAGTATAACATGGAGGGCAAAGAATTTACATGACAAACTAGAAGAAGTGGCCGGTGAGATTGGAATAGATTTTGCAAAAGTAAAAACGTTGCAGAAACCATACAGAGTAGATTTTTGTGAAAAAGATATTGAAAATTTGAATACAGCAGGAAGGCTGACACAGATAAAAGAGTTGATTGTTTTGTTGAGAAAATGGGGTGATGTGGACAGATGGAAGGTTAGATGGACAAAGAAGAATGAGAAAAGTGTAGACAAAGGTTCATTGGCTTTTATGATAACAGAAAAGGAACATGTTGTTAAAGAGTACCCTATGAGAGAAACTCCAGGTGGTAGTTATGTGCATGTTCCCTGGACTAGGCAGGACATCCTGTCATTTACAAATGACTTTCCAAAGTTAAGAGAAAAGCCAGTTGAGTGGTACCGACAGGTAGAAAGGTTTGTAAAGGTCTCGAAAGTGTTGTGGATAGATTTGGATGGATTGTTTGACATAGTGGTACCAACGGATCTGTGGTCAGAATGTAAGATTACAGTTGACTGGCCAACTACAGAATATCCAAGAGATCCTAAGACAGGAGCTCCAGGACCAGATGTGATGAAGAAATACGACAAAGTGATTACCTTTTTGAAGAATAAGATTCCTCCAAAAGAGACAGATTGGGTTAAGATTGATAGAACTACACAGGAAAGTAAGGAGAGTGTACATGCATATTATGAGCGATTGTTGTTAGTTTTCAAACAGTATAGTGGTTATGAGGAATTAAGTGAGAAGGATATGAGTCATTTTGTATACCGATTTGTATTTGGCTTGAAACAAGAAATAAGTGATATGATTAAGCAACATATGATAAACTGGCAGAATGCAAGTGTAGATGAGGTGCTGAGGTATGCTAAGTATTGTAGTGATGAAATAGAGAGTAAACAGCGTAAGTTGAAAGAAAAAGCAATGTGGGCACAAGTGAAAGTGGCAGAAAAACAAGAAGCTCAATTGGATAATAATAATGGAAACGAATCAGGACAGAATAAGATGCGACCAAATATAGGTAAAGGAAAAGGACAAGTGAGTCTAGAAGAGGCAAAGAAGAAATGGCCATGTCATAATTGCGGAAAATTGGGGCATTGGAGAAATGAGTGTAAGTTCCCACCTAAACCTAATCCGGAACATCAATCATTAACTCCACAGGTGCAGAATGAGGTAGTTGTTCAACAAAGTCAGGTGCCACAACCACCACTTCCCAACACTGTTAACCAGCAAAGATACAGTACAGAAACAGGATTCTACGGAGGAGAGCAGGTAACACAGTTGCCGAGAGCAGCTAACATTTCCCAGTATTGGTTGCATCAGAGTGAGGATGACCCGGATGAAAGTTTCTGACGGTGCGCAAGAGAGGGGAAAGAGTGCGTGCTTGGCGCAACTCTAGAGGTAGATCAGTCTGGTCCCTTTGTGGATGGAGAAGTGAATGGAGCAAACGTAACATTCCTTGTCGATACTGGAGCTACCCGTTCTACTGTTAGGTCAGTGGAAATTCCGAACCTTCCTCTCTCAGGTGAATGCATCCAAGTGGTAGGAGTTGCCAATCAGCAGATTAAAACCCCACTTACTGAATTGGTAGAAGTAAAAATTGGTTCTTTTAGAAAAATGCATAAATTTGTAGTGTGCGATTGTAGTCCTGTAAATCTTCTAGGTCGTGACCTCTTGTGTAAAATGAATTGCACAATTTATTGTACACCAGATGGAATTGGTTTTCAGACTTCAGATGAAGATGCTTTGTATAAAGTAACTTTGATGAATCAGGAACCTGAAATGAATGGTTTGTTTCCTGCATTTGATGCAGAAAAACTTCCAGAAGAATTAAAAAGTGCAGTGAAAGAAAGTGTGTGGGATTTTACAGGAGAAGACATTGGATTAATGAGAGAAGTTGATCCCGTAAAAGTGACAGTGAAAGAAGGGATAAGTTATCCAAACACGCCACAGTACAAATTAACTCCAGAAATAATTGAAGGAATAACTCCTGTGATAAATAAGATGATTGAACAGGGAATTCTGAAAGAAATCATGAGCAGTCCATGTAATTCACCTATTATGGGACTGAAAAAGCCAAATGGAACATACAGAATAGTACAGGATTTGAGAAAGATCAACAAAATAGTGGTACCATGCTGTCCAATAGTGCCAAACCCTGCAGTGATTCTATATCAAATTCCGCATGAAGCTGAGTGGTACACTGTGATAGATTTGTGTCATGCATTTTTCTCTATTCCTTTGCATCCAGATAGCCAGCCATTATTTGCATTCCGGTTTCGGAGAGCGTATTTTGGCATGGTGCCGAATTCCACAGGGGTATACAGAAAGCCCCTCAATTTTTAATCAGATTCTAAAGAAATCTCTGGAAGATTTAAAAATGCCAGAAAAATCAGTGATGGTGCAGTATATCGATGACCTATTGGTGGCATCGAAAACCAAAGAGGCATGTGTAAGTGACACAATTGCTTTACTGAACCATTTGGAGAAAAGAGGACATAAGGTGTCCCCTTCAAAATTACAGTTTTGTCAGAAAGAAGTCCAGTATTTAGGACATAAAATTGAGAAAGGAGTGCGGAAAATAGCGACAGAAAGAGTAAGAATGATTCAAGGAATGAGAGCACCAATGACTCAAAGAGAGGTAAGAATGTTTTTGGGAATGGTTGGATATTGTCGACAATGGATAAGTGGATTTTCTTTGATTGCAAAACCATTACAAAAACTAACAAAGAAAGATGTAAAAGACCCTTTTGAGTTAAACAAAGAAGAAATGAAATCTTTCAAAGAATTGAAAAAGAAACTGTGTGAGGCCCCTGCATTAGGCATGCCTGATTATGAGAAGGATTTTGAGTTATACTGCAGTGAAAGAGATGGATGTGCATTTTCAGTACTGGTACAAAAACACGGCACCATGAAGAGGCCTATAGCTTACTTCTCAGCTGTTTTAGATCCTATAGCAAAAGCATTGCCTGGGTGTCTGAAAGCAGTTGCTGCTACTTGTGTAAGTCTGGAACAAAGTGAAGGTATAGTGATGGGGTATCCACTGAGAGTATATGTTCCCCATTCAGTAGAAATTCTTTTGACAAGAACAAAAACACAGTACATGACACATAGTCGGCTGACTAAGTATGAAAAAGTCATCTTAAGTGCAGAAAATGTGACCATAGATAGATGCATAAATGTAAATCCTTCGACATCATTGCCAGATGAAGAGAGTATAATTGAACAAGATGAAGTAGATCATGATTGTCTGAATGTGCTGGAATATTGCACAAAACCAAGAGCTGACATAAAAGATGAACCGTTAAAGGAATCCGATTATGTCATGTTTGTAGATGGTTCATGTTTACGCACAAAGGAAGGAGTGTTAAGCGCAGCTTATGCAGTATGCACAGTGGCAACTGTAATGGAAGCGTCTTGTCTGAAAGGAGTTAGGTCTGCCCAAGTTGCGGAACTAATTGCTTTGATTCAAGCATGTAAATTGGGGAAAAATGTACGAATCACGATTGTGACCGATAGCCAATATGGTTTCGGCATCGTACATGATTTTGGTCAGATTTGGTCACAAAGAGGATTTTTGACATCTGCAGGAACACCTATCAGAAATGGAGATTATGTTAAAAAACTGCTTGAGGCGATACAGCTGCCTAAACAAATAGCTGTAGTGAAGTGCAAGGCGCATAAGAAAAACGAAGATTACATAGCGGTCGGCAATAATTATGCTGATGAGATCGCTAGATATTGTGCGGAAAACATGGCGTCCCTGAACAGAAATAGAGAAAGGGAGCATGTCTCTTGTCCTTTGCTTTTCACTAATGCAGTCGAAACATGGGATGAAGTAAGGCAGTTACAAGAAACAGCAAGAGATGAGGAAAAGGATTACTGGATTAAAGCAGGATGTAGAAGACAGGAAGATAATGGAGTGTGGGTATACAGAGATGAAAGACCAGTTATGCCTGATAGCATGATTGCAGACATGGCACGGATGTACCATGGACAAGCTCATATTGGGAGAGATGCAATGATTAGACTTTTTAGACAAACTTGGTATAATCCAAAATTCAGAGCCATTGCTGAAAGTCTTTGTCAAAGATGTCTTATTTGTCAACAATTTAACCCAGGAAGAAAAACAGTAGTGAGTCTAGGAACAATAGGACGAGAAGGAGGTCCATTCACAAGGATACAGATGGATTTTATTGAGATGCCCCCTAGTAACAGATTAAGATATGTTCTGGTGGTCGTCTGTTTGTTCTCTCGTTGGGTGGAGGCATACCCCACAAGAAGGAATGATGGAACAACAGTGGCAAAACTTATGCTACGAGAGTTCATTCCGAGGTATGGTTTTCCAGTCACAGTTGAGACAGATAGAGGAACACATTTTCAAAATGAGTTGATCCAATTGATTTGTGAAGCATTGAGTATTAAACAAAAACTACATTGTGCTTACAGACCCGAAGCTTCTGGGGTAGTAGAGCAGATAAATGGAACGATTAAAAACAGATTAGGAAAAATGTGTCAAGCTACAGGACTCAAATGGCCAGATGCACTGCCTCTTGTTCTGATGACCATCAGAAGCATCCCTGAAAAGAAAACGGGACTCAGTCCTCATGAAATGATCATGGGACGAGCAATGAGACAAGCCCACGTACCAGTCAACAAGTTATTAACAATAACTGATGATCTAATACTGGATTATTGCAAAGGACTGGCTGATGTGGTGCGTTCTGTGTTTCATCAGGTTGGACCGGATGCGACCACTCTTGAAAGAAAACCAGCTCACGACTTGAATCCAGGAGACTGGGTCCGCATAAAAGTCCACAGGAGAAGAAACTGTCTAGTTCCGCGTTGGGATGAGCCAAGACAGGTAATCCTAGTAACAACGACTGCTGTCAAGTGTGCAGGAGTAAAGAACTGGGTTCATGCCAGCCACACAATCAGAATTCCAGAACCTACAGATCAACATGTGAGTCGGCGTCTGGAAGTGTGGGATAAAAGTTTAACGGCTGGAACAACCAAGATAAAAGAAAGGGTGCCAGAACTTGAAGATCGACCTGAAAGTCGACATCTGGAGACCCCAACGGAAAACACCTCTAGAGAAGAAGAGGAACAAGAAGAAGAAGAAGAAAGAAATTCAGAAGTTCCAGAACTTGAAGATCGACCTGTAAGTCGACATCTGGAAATATCTGACACAACTTCAGGATCTGATGATTCAGCTGCAAATTGGGAAGAATTCCGAAAGAGAACTTGGGGTTATAAACCAATTAGAGAAGAAACTGAGCAAGAAATTGAGTTAAATGAACAACCAAGTACAAGTTATGGTGGAAATCCTTCAGAAACAATATTAATAGATGAAGTAGGGAAAGAAGTACACAAAAAGTTAGAAAATCGAGAAGAACCCCGAGGAGCAATAGGGATAGATAGAGAAACAGGAGAACAGGGAAATTCAGAAGCAGGTAAGGAGGAAAACACCAAATCGGAAGAACCCCGAGGAGGGACAGTGATAAGGGAAAACGAAAAGGAGAAGACAGATCCACCAGTAGGAGATGACGAGATTATAAGTTTCAAAATAAGAGACAATAGTGAGACAGTTGAAACAGAAACAGAAGAAAGTGGAGGAGAGGAAAAAGCAAAGACTGAATCAAGAAAAAGAAATTGGAGATCGGAAAGAGAAGAAAGAGAGGGTGAGGTCAAAAGGCCAAGAAAAGGAGATAATTGGCCCAACAGCTATGTAAGAAAATTGAGATATAGAATAATAAGAGCAGAAGATGAAGATGCTGAACAAGTAAATGAAGTAACAAGTCAAAAGGGACAAGAAAAACCAAGTGGAAAAAGATTACAAAAGTCCAAAAGGACAAGGAAAATAAATTCAAAATTTAAGTCACCTGAGTGGCTGTATATTGCACTAACAGATTACAAAGGAGAAGAAGAAAACACTCACGGAAACCAGAGACTGAGAAGTCGGATGGGAAAAGGTGAGATGCAACAAAAGGACTGAAGTGAAGACTTAAAGTGCTTCTGCCGGACGTGACAATTTTACTGGATGTGACAAATCACCGGATGTGACAACGAAAGAATTCTGGAGAGAATTAAAGAAAGTACCAAGCAAAGACTTTTTGAAAGCAGAGTGGCGTCTAAGTCATTTTGAGGTGTAGTGACACAATTTTCTGAAAATTTAACAAATAGAAAAAGAAAAATGGAGAATAATGAGAATAGAAGAAATAAATGTGAATTTGTAAAGAGATGGTGCAAAATGTGCTGCTTTTGTACAGGGTTATTAATGACCATATGGATAGTTTTAGCAATCACAATTCCAATTAGTGTGGCTGTGATAGAAGCAAAAAATGATAGTAAACTAGAAAGAGAAGCTAGTGTTAAAGAACAAGTTATTTTAAGAAGTAGTGCAGAGTTGCATAAGGATAAATCAGTAACAGATTTTTCAAAGAACGTTTTTACAAAATTATTGTATGAGTACGTAGAGACAATGGACGTAAGAGATTGTTATGTTTGTATGCAGTTGCCTGCGTCAGTATCGGAAGGAGTGACTTATCATCACTTACCTCTGACTTATGGAATAACATGTAGTGTAATAGCAAGTTTATTTTATAAAACAGGTAGATTAGAATCTTATTATACTGATATAGATAAGATTTTTGCAAACATTCCAGTAGTACCAGAACTTAACAAAGTAAAACCAGCAAAAGTTTTAGGAGAATTCTTTTTAGAACATAGAAAATTAACGTTAGAAGAAATAGTTAGTAACAACCTTACCTGTGAGTTAAAGAAAGAAGAAAAAGTATTTCTAGACATGGTTGAGGAAAGAAGAATGAAATTTCAAAAAGAAGCAATAAAAGAGGAAGGAAAACGTTTATGGACGTTTGAGGAAGGAAATCATGAAGGGAAAAAGATAAATGCAGCAATGACATTAGACTGGCCGCAAACAGGAAAGTTGTGCATTAGGAGAAATAGGACAGTCTATGACAATTACTTTGTAGGTTCCAGTGTCTGCCATGACAATTATCAAATTCTGGGAGGTTGGGGATTCAAAGGTGGAAAAGATCCAATATTTCCAGGTATCTATTATATTTGTGGGAATAGAGCTTATTACAGGTTACCGGACCATTGGTATGGAACTTGCTATGTAGGCCTGGTCTTTCCAAAAATCTTTCACATGGACAGAGAAGAAAAGGGAACATACAAGATGATTAATAGATTTACACGTAGAAAGAGGGAAAGTTTTTCAGAAATTGTAGGAGATATTTTTGGAGCATTGATACCAGCAGTGGGAATATCTTTGAATGCATTTAAAATTCGGAAGTTATCCACAGTAGTAGATCGTTTGTCTACAGATACTGCGGGAGGGTTCTTAATGGTAAATACCGAAATGGTTGCCATGAGAGCTATGGTGATGCAAAATCGGCTTGCCCTTGATATTCTTTTGGCAAAAGAGGGTGGAGTCTGTGGAATGTTGAAAGTCCAACATTGTTGTACTTACATTCCGGATAACAGTGAAAATATACAGAAGTATATTACAAATATTACAAGTCTGCACAAAGAATTAGTCCCACTGGAGGTTGAAAGTGTTTTGGGAAAACTTGGTAGAGGGTTTTCCTCAGTAGCAAATTGGTTAACTAGGATGAGTAAACTAGTAATAGGGAAAGTTATAATAGTAGCAACTATAGTGATATTGTTAGCCATGACATTGAAAATAGTAATAACATGTATAAAGAGAAAAGTAAGACAGAATAAGATAAGAAGAAATAACAGAATAATGAGAGAAAGAGAGAGAGAAATGGGTGAAATTGAGTTGGAGAAAATGAAAGAAAGCATGTATAAAGAGACTAAAAGGCAAGATGAAGAAGAGACAGAGATATGAATAACAGAAAGTAAAGGATGAAAGACATGCTGCCTGAAAAGAAGTATGACTTGGGTTTTATGTGGTGATTTAAAAATCACCAAAGGGGGGATTGATGGAGCAGTAAAAATAAAAATTTTAACCCCTAACAAATTATATAATTAATTAATAAAAAATGTTCGTTTAAATGTATTAATCAACATTGTATATGTGGGAATGGTAATATGCCAATGTATGTGCTAAATAATCTATTAATGAATGTCCGTGTGTCTAATCATAACGTAAGAATAAAAAGCGTACTAAATAAAATAAATGCATGTTATTGTGCTTAATAGAAATAAAACGTGTCGTTGCAAAAACAATAGTGATGGTAAGTAAGGAGCAGTTTAAATGTCGCTTTCTGCTAGGTAACAACTAATTGGGGTACGTAGACGGGAGGGAAACGAAAGGGATATTTTTCTCTATTTTAATTATGTTTTATTTGCCTCAAATTAGTGCTTCTAAAGTAGAACCGAGTGGCGATATAAAATGGCCGCCAGTGGGAAGATGTGCGCAGGCGCAAGGGGACACGTGGTACGGGATGAGATTGAAGAAATCGGGAGCCTCGTGATGTCTCTGAGAGGCTAGGATGCAAGAAATGGTCAAGGCTGGTGTGACCTAATTGAACTGATAGTGTGCCGTGAGGATCAGGAGAGAGTCCGTGGGAAAGGAGCCCAAGAGAAAGGACAATGACTGCGGAGTTCTTGAATGTGTCAAAAGAAGATACAAATGGACTGATCGAATCGGATGGAAATGTTTAAGCGTATGGGAAAGGAAATGATCCAAGGACCCTTGAATCCAAGAGAACTTGATTAAAGAATGAATAAGCTGACATGCATGGACCAATGAAAGAAAAGCGTGATATTAATGTTGCAACAGTTAGTTAGCAAAGTTAGAATTGGGGTATAAGAGGGCCTACTCTTAGTGGGAGGGGGTTAGTTCCAGGGAAGTTCCAGAGAGTTCCAGTCAGAGTTCCAAGCAGTTGATGTCAGTCGTGGTTGCAGTCACAGTCAGGAGAGGAGTAGAAGATTCGTGTTGGTGGCTTCCAGTGCTGGGTGGTCCTGATCGATCCCTTACTGAGCGGGAGATGCTGAAAGGCTGTTAGAGCAGACGGGTTGCAGGTAGCTGATGCTGACGAGCTGAAGTTGCTGTTGCTGTCTTAACTTTACAGTTGAGTATGAGAATCAGGCTATTTCTAATCCCAAAGTTAGGTTAGAAATCTTTAGGCTAAAATAGGAAGCTAGGCAGGTAACTAGGGTTTTGGCTTCATGACAAAATTTCCTTTTCTGCAATACATTGATTATGCTTAATAAAATTGTGAATTTAAGAATGAATAATTGAATAAAGTATTAAAATTCTTTCCATGCTTTTAAATTTATATAAAATTTAAGATTCTTTAAACCCAAAATGACTCAGTGGTTATTTTCCTAAATGATTGTGACATGAGTAATTGGTTGATTGTGATTCAGCTGGTCTTAATCACTATGAACTAATTTCTTAAATGAATGATTCATCGACAAAACAATGAGCAGGAATATCTTAAGAAATAACTAAAAGAAAGTGACAAATTAAGGTAAATAGATATCCTTGCTCTTCCAGCGGTACACAAAAATGGTGTTCTCCATTTAGTTCTCATGTTTCTCCTAGGAGTACAGAATTTCATAAAGGTGTAAAAGGAAAATCCAGGAGTGTGCGTGTGTGTTAGACGATGTTTATGGGCCCCATCGTCATGTGGATATGAGAAATATAGTTTGCCCCTGGATGACCTATAAATAACCTAGGAGGAGAATAGTTTTTATTGTACGCGCTGCATCAGTAGAAATCTTACTCTAATTTGTAAAAGAGAAACAACTTTAATAAGCAAAGTGACACCAAATTGACAAAACTATAGCAAGAGAAATCGGAGATACGATTTTTTAAAGATTTAAGTCAAAACAAAGTCAAAACGAGGAATGTGCCCTTGGTAGTCAATGATCGCTATAAAGTAGGATGAGAGCGCAATTTGAGACTGAACGCAGCGTTGCGCAGATCGGATGCACCAAGTAGATGGGTTCTGCCATGTCTCGGAAATAGGGAACTTCAAAACTGTTTTTAAGTTCCAGTCTGAAATGGAACATCATTGTTTTTCTGAAGCAAAACTCTTCTATGCTTAGGATAAGCTTGAAACTTAGACCAACGCTGTGGAATTGCCAGTTTGCGGAGAGTGAAAACCAGCAATACAATTCAGCAAAAAGTAGGAGTTTCCTTCAATATTACTATGTTAAGCATATTTTGCTGTACTGGTCTACATGATGGCTGAGAACAAGCATATCATTGATGTGTGTGCTCCAGGTATATCACAGCAGATGAGAGGCAGTAGCAAAAAAAGGCACATATCTGCTATACAAGTCAGTTTCTGATTTTATTAACCCTGCACTTACGGTTGTTAATTTTTCTTCAATGATGTCACTTCCTGTAATGTCATGAAGGCCATATGACTTTTAGTGATGCTGTCTCGTCAAAGGCCATGTAATGTTATCACCTATCATGTAATGGAGGAGTAAAATCACTTACTACCCCTGACATATTTGGAAATCGACATCCACACTCTTCTACATTTTCAAAGTGGCAAGTCAGTGCTCCTGGCTGCTGTCACATCATGTCTAGACTGCAACAACTGTTTACCAACGGTTATCCCAAATCATGACTGGTGCATCTCAAAACCATTCCGAACTTTGCAAGAAGGTTACTTCTCAGCATATCGTGCCAGACTGTGGAATACCATTTTGAGGTGGTCCTACCCTGTTAAGTGTACCAAAATTACTTTTAAAAACCTTTGTACTTGATGTTGAAAATAAAAGGCAGTGGTCAATTGGTCATTCATTTTGCTTCTCTAGATACAATGCCACTCTCTCACACCAATGCAAAAAGAACAATTGATGGACCGAATGCAGAACAATGTCATACATTCACCCCAGTACAGAGATCTGGGCCTAAATCCATCGTTTTTTTTGCTCACCATGCCATTCCAGTTTGGACCCAGCCATATGCAAATCAGTCTTGACCCTGCTCCCAATGGGAACAGTCCAGCCCGAACTGCCAGGCCAGGGCCTCCCTGGACTGGAAACAAGCATCCTAGGACCGGTTTTGGGGTTTTACCCCTCATCAGCCAGGATAGCTTGACTCCAGTGGCATGGAGAGCAGGGGACCCACATCTGGGCATACCCGCCCCACTCGGGGTGACAAATGCAAAAAGAACAATTGATGGACAGAATGCAGAACAATGCCATACATTCACCCCAGTACATAGATTTGGGCCTAAATCCATTGGTTTTTTTGCTCACCATGCCATTCCAGTTTGGACCCAGTCATATGCAAATCAGTCTTGACCCTGCTCCCAATGGGAACAGTCCAGCCCGAACTGCCAGGCCAGGTCCTCCCTGGACTGAAAGCAAGCATCCTAGGACCGGTTTCAGGGTTTCACCACTCATCAGCCAGGATAGCTTGACTCCAGTGGCATGGAGAGCACAGGACCCACATCTGGGCATACCCACCCCACTCGGGGTGACAAATGCAAAAGAACAATTGATGGACAGAATGCAGAACGATGTCATACATTCACCCCAGTACAGAGATCTGGGCCTAAATCCATCATTTATTTTGCTCACCATGCCATTCCAGTTTGGACCCAGCCATATGCAAATCAGTCTCGACCCTGCTCCCAATGGGAACAGTCCAGCCAGAACTGCCAGGCCAGGTCCTCCCTGGACTGGAAACAAGCATCCTAGGACCGGTTTCGGGGTTTCACCCCTCATCAGCCAGGATAGCTTGACTCCAGTGGCATGGAGAGAACGGGACCCACGTCTGGGCGTACCCGCCCCACTCAGGGTGACAAATGCAAAAAGAACAATTGATGGCCAGAATGCAGAACAATGTCATACATTCACCCCAGTACAGAGATCTGGGCCTAAATCCATTGTTTTTGGTGCTCACCATGCCATTCCAGTTTGGACCCAGCCATATGCAAATCAGTATTGACCCTGCTCCCAATGGGAACAGTCCAGCCCGAACTGCCAGGCCAGGTCCTCCCTGGACTGGAAACAAGCATCCTAGGACCGGTTTCGGGGTTTCACCCCTCATCAGCCAGGATAGCTTGAATCCAGTGGCATGGAGAGCACGGGACCCACGTCTGGGCATACCCGCCCCACTCGGGGTCACAAATGCAAAAAGAACAATTGATGGACAGAATGCAGAACAATGTCATACATTCACCCCAGTACAGAGATCTGGGCCTAAATCCATCGTTTTTTTTGCTCGCCATTCCAGTTTGGACCCAGCCATATGGTCCCGGGCTCACTGTGCCCTAGTGTCCGCCCGCTGCTCGTATTCTAATTAAATTACTGTTTTACAACCTCCACTCCCCCTTTATTTATGTCCCGCTCCCCATAACAAAACAAATTATAACAAACAATCATGACAACAGGCAGGAAGAAGTTGCCAGCAGTGCAAGTACAAAAAAACTAGAAGACATTTTTTATGTTAAAATCTTTTTTTAATCAGGTTGTTCAGTTGTATATAATGTTGTCTTGGTTTGTATAAAGGTAACAAAAATGCTTAACACTTTTTGTTATAACTTTTCAACATGATGCACAGCAGCCACAATGCTCTACAACATAGCCAAAAGTTCTGGCTAAACCCATAAGGTCCCAAAGGCGAGACCTATTGGCTATGCCAATGCTTGTGTTGTTAGTATTGGTGTTATAATTATTATCCCTAATAGCAGTATTACTTTTATTATTGGTGCAAGCTTTACTCTTATTGCTGAGTTGTTGTTATTTATCCTATTCTTCTTTGCATTGTTTTTTATTATTGCTAATCAATCAATCAAACTGCAGTTGTAAAGCGCAAAACTGTCACCCCTAGGGGTATCTGGGTGCTGTGTCTCCATCAAAGATCCAGGTCTTGAGTCTCTTTCTGAAGTCTGCCAGCAAGGAAGCTATATGGAGCTGGGGGGGAAGGTCATTCCAGGTCTCAGCAGTGATGTAGGAGAAGGAGTGGCCACTGAAGTGGCTGCAACGGATGCTGGGGTGTGAGCAAGGGCAAGTGAGTAGAAGCACAGGTGTCTAGCTGGTTGGTGGAAATGTCGTTGATGTAAGCAGGTCCTAGGTCATGGAGGGCTTTGAAGCTGTGCATGAGGATCTTGAACTGGCATCTCTTCTGGATGGGGAGCCAGTGGGGGTCTCTGAGGTGGGGGGTAATGTGGGTTAATTTGAGAATGTCCAGGATGAGTCTGGCTGCGGCGTTCTGGATGGTCTGGAGTCTTCTGAGGAGCTAGGTGGAGATGCCGGCTTAGAGGGCGTTGCTGCAGCCGAGGCGGCTGGTGACAAGGGCCTGAGTGACAGTTTTACTGGTGTTGGTTGAGATCCATCTGAAGATTCTGCAGAGCATGTGAAGTGTGTGGAAGCAGGAGGTGGTGACTGTGTTGACTTGTCAATTCATGGTCAGTTGGCTGTCGAGGATGATGTCGAGGTTGCATGCATGGTCAGTCACTGTGGGTGTAGGCCCAAGTTCTGCAGGCTACAAGCTATGGTCCCATGCGGAGGTGTTCTTCCCGAAGGTCAGTACTTCAGTTTTGTCAGAATTGAGTTGGAGGCAGTTGTCTCTCAACCATTTGGCTATGCTGGTGATGGCGTTGCAGAAGTTGGGTTTGGTGCTTCAGGGGTCCTCGGTTAGTGAGATGATCAGTTGAGTGTTGTCTGTGTAGGAGATTATGTTGAGTCCATGGGATCTGACGACATCTGTGAGGGGGGTCATGTAGATGTTGAACAGGGTGGGGCTGAGCAATGATTCTTGTGGTAGGCCGCATATGATTTCTTTTGTTGCAAAGGTAAAACAAGGCAGTTGTATGCTCTATGTGCGTCCTGTAAGAAAGGAGGCGATCCACTTGAGGGCACCTTGATGTATGCCTATGATGTAGAGTCTGTTAATGAGGGTGTTGTAGGAGACAGTGTTGAATGCCACCTAGAGGTCGAAGGGGATCAGGGTCACAGTTTCTCCATGGTTGAGGAGTGTTCTGATGTTGTCTGTAGTGGCAATCAGCGCTGTCTCAGTGCTGTGGTTGGCATTGAATCCTGATTGTGAGGCATCCAGTAGGTGGTTATGTTCCAGGAATTCAGTGAGCTGCTGGTTAATGGTTTTCTCAAGTACTTTGGCTGGGTGGGGGAGCAGGGAGATCAGACATCAATTTTTGAGATTGCTGGGGTCAGCGGATGCTTTCTTTACGAGGGGTCTGACATCTGCATATTTCCATCTGTCCGAGAAGGTTTCTGAGGAGATGGAGGTGTAGAAGATGCTGGTGAGTTGTGTGCTGATTGGGTTTGTTGCAAGGTTCTAGAGGTGGTGGTGGCAGGTGGTCAGTGGGTGCCCCGGAGTGGATGGAAGACATGATGGTGATCAGGGCGGTGAGAGGAGACCAGGTGGTAATGGTTTGGCTGATGTTCGCTGGTTGGTTGAGATCATTGGGGTTGAGAGTGGTGTGTTGGAGGTTGATATTGTTGTAGATGTTGGAGATCTTGCTATTGAAGTAGTCTGAGAGGGTGTCACAGAGTTCTTGGGAGGGGTGGATAGTGTTCTCTATGGCTGACAGGCTGGAGAAATCTTTGACTATTTTGAAGAGTTCCTTTGTGTGGTTGTCTGCAGAGTCGATGCGGGTGGTGATGGCTACTTTCTTGGCTTCCTTGATGTGCCGGTGATAGTTGCTGAGGGCTGTTTTGTGAGCTGCTCTGTCGGTGGGGTTCTAAGTGATGCACCATAGTTTCTCCAGTTGATGGCAGCTGGGCTTGGTGGTCCTGAGTTCTGGGGTGTACCAGCTGGCATGTTTGGATGTCTTGTTAGACTTTGTAGGTCTCAGAGGGGCGACTTTGACGGCGCTGTCGGTGATCCAGGCGTTGAAGTTCTGGACGACTTTGTCGAGGTCTGCTGAGGCCTCAGGTTAGGAGGTGGTGAGGTCCTGTGACCACATAGTTTCAGTGACCCTGCTCCAACTGCAGTTGGAGGCAATCTGATGGCTGGTGATGGTGTGCTGGGCATCAGTGATGGTGATGTGTGTGATGGTGTGGTCAGTCCATGTGAGGTCAGTGGGTGGCTGAATTTGATTCTGTCGCTCGAGGTGAAAATAGGGTTGAGTGTGTGTCCGGCTTTGTTCATGAGTTTGGTGACCAGTTGGGTGAAATTGATGTTGTTCAGGTACTCCAGGAGGGCCATGGAATTGGCGTTGTTGGGGTCGTTGATGTGGAGGTCGCCAAGCAGGACATAGTGGTGAGAGTCTATTGCTAGGGGGGCGATGAAGCTGGAGATGGCATCGCAGAATGTTGCTCAGGGTCCCGGGGGTCTGTAGGCGAGGGTGCCTCTTATTGTGTTCTTCGCGTCAGTTTGAAGTAGGAAGTTGAGGTGTTCTATGAGAGGCATGGGGTCGTCTTTGGTGATGGTGCATCTGATGGTTTCCTTGAAGATGATGGCGATGCCTCAACCTTATTTGTTGGCGTGGTCTCAGTGTATCATCTTGTAGACCTTGGGAGTGGCGGTGGTGATGTCGGGGTTTGAGGAGGGGTTGAGCCACGCTTTGGTGATGAAGGCAACATCCTTGGAGAAGGTGGTGATGGTGCCCCAGAGTTCTGTGGCATGTTTGCAGAGTGAGCAGGCATTGAGCAGGATACAAAGGAGTGGTTGTGGGGTGTTCTTGGCCCTGTGGGCAGGAGTGGTGCGAGCTCTTTCATAGGTTGTGTCGCAGGAGAAGTGGCAGTGCCAGCAGGTGAAGAGTCCTTTGGTGGATCGTGGGGAGGAGGAGATGCAGCTGTTGCTTCAGCGTCCGGGGCCAGGTTCAGTAGTTCCTTGACGGTGTACTGGCGGATGGCAGGAGGGCCAGGGGTCCTGGCACTGGGCACAGTGTGACTGGCAGTGTGTTGGCAATGCACCTGCTGCACGTATCTGCTGTGTGGCCATGTGGCAGCCTCCATTAGTGGTCCTGATGGGTGGTCCTAGTGGACCTGGGGCAAGTCTAAGACATGCAACAAGACAGAGGAAGGCCTGAAAGAGAAGACACAGGATTTGGAACACCATCGAAATTCACCCCTATGGCCGCCATGGTACCCAGTGAGATTCTCACTTTTGAGAAAGCTGTACTGAAGTAAGTCAATGGATTAGAACCCAGAAGACCCTATAACAACCTACCAGTCAGACTGAGAGGGGCCAAACTCGCTCTCAAAGAAGACGAGTCGATTGTCATAAAACCTGCAGACAAAGGGGGTGCCACAGTAATCATGAATACCTGTGATTACGACCAGGAATGCCTGCGCCAACTGGCCAACACGAGATACTACAAAAAACTGGAAGCTGACCCCACTGAATCACTGTTAACATGAATAAAAATCACAGTGAATGAGGCAGAAACACAAGGGTGGATCACTAAACAGGAGGCTGGTTTCCTAATAAATATATCTCCTACGACACCGTACTTTTACGTGTTACCCAAGATGCACGAGGGCACATATCCACCACCAGGACGCCCAATCGTCTCAGGTATCGGTTCCTTGCTGGAACCCCTTAGTCAATTTTGAGACTTCTTTTTACGTCCTCTGGTTCAAACCACCCCATTCTATCTGAAAGATATGAGGAATTTACTCAACCTCATCACGAATACAAATACAACAAACACAGAAGAAATTAACTTCTTGATGACCCTGGATGTGGAGGCCCTGTACACGAACATCCCCCAGGATGCTACAATTGAAGTGGTCGAAAATCTACTACGCACAATGGGGATTTCTACCAACACCCCGGGGAATTTCATAATGGACTTTATCACTCTAGCCTTAAAAAACAATTTCTTCATGTACAAGACTAACATATACCACCAAATACAAGGTACTTACATGGAAAGTACCTTCGCTCCTAGTCTGGCTTGCCTGTACATGGCACACTTTGAATCACAACACATCTTCATCGGATCCAACCAATTCCAGGAGAACATCCTTACATGGAAATGTTACATTGCCAATATTCTCATCTTCTAGAAAGGAACTGAAGGTAATTGATTGTCAGAGATTCAATGACTGGATCAACAGCTTGAACCCATACTTACACTTCACCAAATCACTGTCGGACAAGGAACTTCCTTCGTTAGACCTACTGATCTCCATCAACCAGGGAAGTTTGCAAACAAAAACCTACAAAAAGGACACAGACTTTAACAGTCTTCTCCTATTTGACAGCCACCACCCGAAAGCCCTTTGAGAAAATTTGCCCCACGGTCAATTTCTCAGAATCCGTAGGAATTGCAGCTCCCTTACTGACTATGACTCCCAAGCAGCCTCATTAACAAACAACTTGGAAAATAGAAACTATCCAATCAATGTGATAAAGAAAGCCAGGAAAAGAGCATGCAACAACAACTGGGAAGTCCTTCTGGAAAACAACATACGACAAAATGAGGGTGTAATGACCTGCGTCACCACCTTCACCCCTCTATCAAATAAAATCAGAGACATCATACTAAAAAAATTGGAAAATTCTGAACACAGACAATCTGGATATAGCACGGCCTAGATTTGCCTTCAAGAGAACCACCAATCTAAGAGACCAGCTGGTACACACCAGACTGCGTACCGAAGAAGCCTGGCAGAGAATACCCTGTGAAATCTCCCTCCAGAAATGGGACATTAGCCGTGTAGCACCTGTAATGCATGTGCATCCACAAAACACACGAAGACACTAAAATTGGGCACATTCATCTGGACACAGAGACAACACACGAACTGTAACACCAAGAATTGTGTATACCTTACATCCTGCCCCTGTGAATAACTCTACATATTGCTGACCGCCAGACCGGTCAAAGTTCGAATAGGGGAACACAAAAGTATGATTCGATGCAAGCGCATCGCCACCAGAATGTGCAACCACTTCATTGAAAAGAAACACTCTGCAGATGACATCAAATGGACAGTCATAGAGGCAGACCCAAAGTGGAGCACTACTGTCCTGTTCAGAAGAGAACAACGATGGGTACACCGCCTTTAGACACACAAGAAGGGACTAAACAAGGATATCCCGTGGATTGATCTATAACCCACCCTGATACACGGACGATCCCAGGCATCAGGGATTCCAGCAATTTCAATACAGAGAAATAGGGCTGTGAAATTAGTCCACACACATCCCAACCGTGGGACACACCCTGAAACAATATGACATCTCTCCCCATCATAATCACTAGGTAGAGATGCCACACATTCTTGAGTGGGTATCCAAAGGCAGAAAACATTGACATATTATAAACACAATGTCATCAGGAGTGGGATACTCCGTTTTCACCCTTCATAGACACCACTACTAGTGCCAGGGAGGTCCCCTCCATTCATCTGTACTCAGTTATCCGAAGACATGAACCCTTTCACTCACTTTACAAGAAAGGGGTATTCAGTGTAGATAGTATCACTGTGGACTAAGATTTGCCCTCGCTACAGTTAACCTGTCATATATCTGTCACCACAAATTGCAAACAAACTCGAAGCTACTTATGGTCCATACATAATCCCAACACTATGAGTATACTGCTGGTACATCTCAACATCAATGAACAAAATTCCCTTTTTAAAAAAAAATCTTTTTATGAATTCAGGATCCTTGTATTCAGGTTCCTTACATTGTAAAACAAAACACTCACTACACTGCTAGATGGCGTCTGAACATGCGCAAATGGCCGGGACACGCCCACAGGAAACCAGGCAGCCGGAAGTCATGCAACGGGAGAAGCTCTACTTTATGGATGCCGGTCAGCCTCACGGCTAACATTCAGGCACGCATGGTTGAGGGTAGGTGCAGCAAGCACGCGCACCCGGCAAAACCGTAAGTAGGATGCTTCTCCCACCGGAGGTATAATCTTGTGAACCACTGCTCATGTAGGCAACGAGCACATTTTTTTAAAACTTGCCTCCGCTTCTCTCCCCCCTTCCCAATTGATACTCACAGCCCATAACGGTGCGGCTCACCATGCGATAGCCAATGAAGCCTATTGTCTGTAACAATTTAGGTTAGACTATGTAACTGTTTATCACCGATAAAATTTGCATGTTCTTTGTCATATTATCATTCAGTGATGATACGGATCATATGTGCTACTAATTACTAACAGGGATATGTGAGTGTAACAAATGTCCCCTACGCATTACAAAAATAATAGTATGTGTATGGAACAGATGAAAGGCGCGAAGACCTTGCAATTAATGACGGCGCCTGAATATGAAATTACATGTTCTTCGTTTGTTTATGTATGACCAGTAAGTCTGCACTTGATATATGTTGCCAACTAGAATCCCACAGTTGGATATTACCTAATATTTTTATGTCCTTTGTCTGTCTATGTATCGTGTGTGTCTCTCTTTTATCTACTTTCAGCATTCTAGGTCGAACCAACGGTGATAACTATCACGAGCAGGTACCACCATCAACAAAACAAAGGGGACCACTCAATCATAAATCATGATTGGGATTGACTCAACTAAAACTTTTTATTAAAACATTTTTCTGGTCCTGATGAAGTACCAGGGATCATTCTGACCACTTTTAGGCACGAAACATGTCGACCTTTTAGTTACTAGGGGCCATTATTACCCCACTAGTAACAACAACCTACGGGTTTTTTACTCTGACAGGGGAACCTGCACATTAAAAACGTTCAGGATATCCCCTAGCTAGTTTTAATATTTAATCTCACATTAAGTTTTCACGACCCCACTAAGAACTTACACCCTCACTCATCAAACGGCAAAATAAAAGATCTCCGCTAAAGTGACCCTTTGGGGGACCTGTAGGGTTTTGCAGTGCTGGCCCAATGAGGACCACAGCCCAATGATGAAGCATGACATCCCTTGGGATGTGTGAGGGCAACAAGAGACATAACTTCTGACTGTCTCCTGTTGAATAGCATAGTACCTAGATACCCACTCTTCTTTCTTTTCTTGACAGACACTATTTGTATCTCATTAGGAGCAGTAACCCTACTTTTGGATTGATATGATTTTGTGGAGCAAGGGCACTGGACCTTTATTAGCTCCTAGTCCCCCCTCTTCCTTGTTTGACATAAGACGTGCAACAGACAGCGTGGGTCAGGGGCAGCAGACAATGCAGGGACAGGGACAGCAGGCAGTGCAGAGAAAGGGACAGCAGGCAGTGCAGAGACAGAGACAGCAGGCAGTGCAGGGACAGAGACAGCAGGCAGCACCGGGACAGCAGGCAGTGCAGGGACAGCAGGCAGCTCAGGGACAGCAGGCAGCATAGGGACAGCAGGCAGTGCAGGGACAAGGGTGGCAGACAGCTCAGGGACAGGGACAGGTACAGGAACAGCAGGCAGCACAGGGATGGCAGTCAGCACAGGGGCAGGAATGGTGGGGAATTTACCTTAAGCAAGTGACAGATGAAAGAGAGATGGCCCAGTCCAGCCTCTTCATGGCTCTTACTGGCATGGATGGGCCCACCCTTGGCCGGGGCACTGCCCCAGGCACCGCCCACATGCGTCTCGTAATGCGGAACTCAGCAGCCAGCTATGAGGCCATAGGGGTGGGTACCAAAAACCGGAAAAAACTGGTCTGGGCTCTCCTCTCAAAGCAGAGGCTGCTGGGAAAAGTAGTTCTGGCAGCAAAAACAGAGAAGTAATGGTTGCAAAATGTAATTCCTCCAGCAAGTATCAGGGATGCAGAGATGAAGAGTACAGAGCTTTCTGGGTGGTCAGAAAGAATCCCGCAATGTGGGAGCCGGTGTCTAGCTATGAGGCCAGAGGGGCAGGAATCAAAAACTGGGAAGAACCGGTCTGGGCTCTCCTCTCAGTGGCGACGGCTGCTGGGAGGAGTAGCTCTGGCAGCAAAAACAGAGTAGTTCTGGCTGCAAAATGTAATTCCACCAGTAAGAATCTGGGATGCAGAGATGAAGAGTACTGAGCTGTCTGGAGGGTCAGGAGGAGTCTCCCAACACTTATTTTTCAAATGAACCATATTATCTTCACAAAATGCATATTGGCCACTGTCATGTAGTTTCCACATATCATTCAGAACTGCGCGTTTGGGGATGACACAAACTGATTCCATGCATCACCATAGGATATGTTGAGGCCACATCTTTTTGAAATAATAAGGCTTTCAGTTTTCTCAGGGAGTCAAAGTGCACGTTAGTAAGATTAATTGTAAGCCACAGTGTATCCTCCCTAACTACACAGGCAGGTGGATATAGGACTTGTGTGCAACATTTTACAATGGAAGATCCAGTCACCACATACGCAACCCCTGGCTTCATCCCACAATCCCCCCCCCTTCGATCTGCAGTGTATTAATGTAGATCTTGTTCTTCTCAGGATTTCGAATTCAAATCTGTGTCTCTGTACTTGTACACTGCACAGTTGTTGTTGTTTTTGAAACAGGTACAAGGCATACTTCATTGTTGTTCAGTGTTGAAGAGAGCAGGCTTCATTTGTAATTAAAGCTTTCATCTGAACCTCATGTATGGCAGCGAGAGGAGATTGGTAGCTGCCCAGGAGTCCACGTGGCTTACTGTTGATAATCAGCCACATAATCAGCCACATAATGTGGTTTGATCAAATCAATCGAGACAAACCTTTTGTCTCAGCATCCGGCAAGGGGCGGGAGAAGTACAGTTTGTGTACCTTCAACAGCGAGGACAGGCACAGCCTAAACTTTTTCTTGTCCACTATCTTTTCTCGGACCAGATACCCGATATTTGGGATCTAGCCAGTTCTTGCTGGAACAACTTTCACTTCTCCAGTGGTGGTGCATTTTACTTGGACGTACCTTTGTTTGTCCCGGAAATCATTAAATTCCTGTAAAACAGCCAAACGTTCATTGATGTCAAACTGTGTTTCTGCTACCGCTATGCTGGCTTTATTGAGGTCTAGGAGCCATATCTTAACCCCAAACAGGATCTCATAAGGAGTCCAACCACCCAGGAACTTTCTTGGCATATTGTTCAAAGCCCTCTCTGCCCCATATAGGTGATAGACCCAACTGCGACCAGAGCCTAATACACTTGCTGTTAAAAACTGCTTTAAGTCCTGGTTTTTCCTCTCCACAACTGGGTTTCCATCAGGATGGTATGGAGGTGAGAAATAAAGGGTCACACCCAAACTTCACATGGCCTCTTTGTAAGCCTGAGGGCTAAACGCAGGACCCTGATGAGAATGTAGTGTGCCAACTGCGCATGTCCCGACAAAAACCTGTAGATCCTCTATAACAGTTCAGGCATCAGTCGATTGGTGAGGCCATACCCACAGTAATCGAGAGCAGGAAACCACAGCCACCAAAATGTACTTGTAAGCGCTGTCACATGATAGGGGGCTGCAGTGGTCCAAATAAACACAAGCCGAAGGCTTGTTTGAAATCAAAAGAGTTGTCCAGGGTGGATGTGCCACAGTGGAACCCTTCATCTGCTGACAGATGTCACATCTCAGGACAAAGTCCTTGGTTCTTGGTCCATTCATAAAGAATTGGCCACTAATAGTGTTGCTGCATGAGTGAAATTGTAGCAGCCACCCCTGCATTTGCAGAAGCCAGACCCTCATGTGCAGCAAGAATTTATCTCAATCTAGGATCATTGTTTGGTATTGCTCTGTCCCCCACTCCTGGAATCTGAGCATACGGTGTGTTTTGTGCATCTAGCTTGTAGGAGTACTTCAATGAAAAGCCTTTTGGCAGGTGTGTGTCATTACACGCAGCATTGATGGCCACAATGATGTTCTTGCAGTAATCGCGTTAGTACGAACCATCGCTTTTGCGGCTTCATCCGCCAATGAATTCCTAACAACATGAATGCCAGCACATTGATGACTCAATGTATGAATGACATGAGCACATGGTAAGGATTCTTTCAGCTTTGCCACTTGTTCCCAAAGCAACTTGTGCTTCACTGTGCAAGCTTTCAAAACCCTGAATCCATTCTGGCTCCAATAATGAAGACACTCATTGCACAACTGCACACAATATTATGGATCACACACTATAAGTGTGAGGAATCCAGCATTCATATTCCGTAGTGCCAGTACTAGAGCCTTAATTTTTGCCAGCTGTGCCATGCAATCACCTAGTGACTGCGTGTAGGTTTTTTCCGGATGGAAGTTTCCATCCTGCATACAGCCTTATACGACTGTGCACAGAGTTGAATATTGGTGTTTGGTCCCCACAGCAGGCTGATCAGAACCATCAGTGTAAATGATATAGTCATAACATGCTAGAGGCATGATTTAATTAGGCAAAGGATATTCTTGCTTATACTGGAGAAATGCTTGTGTCTGTAATGTATTGTCAAATCTGTAGTCTAAATCTGTTGCAGTGAGGGAGTTTGCCCATTTTATCCATCTTGGATGTAGAGCTTTAGCTTTCGGAACACCTGCTCTGGTAACCACCTCTAAGGTCGGTACCGGGGTCATGACAATGATGCGTATCCCCTGAGCCACGATATGCTCTCTCACCACGGCAGTCTGTACTGCGGTCAGTATTTTTTCAGTAGGTGCAAAGTGCAATTCCGCATTGGTCTAGAGATGAGATTTATATACAATTGGTACTGTGTCACCTTCATTAAACGTGAGATATGCATACCCTGATGTACCCGCAATTAAACTGAAAACCAGTTTCTTACTGTTTACACTTATGTTTAAATGTTTGGAAGCGATCACGTCACTTGGACGGAATGTAGAATTTCCGTATGATTCTGTGTCCAATGTGTACTTGAAAAATCTAGATGAATAGGGTCATAGAATGGTTTTACTCATTCTACCTAATCAGGAATGTATGTTCCACCAAAATTTAGAAATCCTAATATGGACTGTAATCTTTTCAGAGTCGTCGGAGGTTAAAGCAAAGCACATTTTTCTGAAAAATGCATCACCAGGCTCTTGCCCTCACTTGACAGCTTGTATCCCAGAAACAGGACACTGAGGTGAGCAGTTTTTGATTTTTTAAAATTGAATCTATAGCCCATAGGTCAAACCCCAAGTTTATGCGGTCCACTCTGGTCAAGTGTTCCATCAGGTCATTGTCCGTTAAGTATATGGCATGGACAAATGACAATGCCTGGTCATCAAAGTTTTCAAGTAATTCTGTGACTGTGGCTGAAAACAGCCCAGGCTATTCTTGTACCCCCGTGGTAAACTGCAACATTGTTTGTAAGAACCTAGCACCATGAAGACCGTCAAATATCTGCTTCCAGGTGCTATATTTTGGCAGAAAAATCCATTCGAGATGTCTAGTGTTGTTTTGTACTTCTTCCGCACGATGTTATTCATTACTGCGGCACTGTGTGCATTTAGAACTGCAAATGTGTGAGTAGCTATGTTCAAATGTCCGTAATCTAATACTAGATGATATGATTGATTTGGTTTCATTACTGGAAACAGAGGATTATTCGTTGAAGAGGTGCAACTTTCAATCATACCTTGATATTCAAGTTGTTTCAGGATTTTCTTAACTTGCTGTTTTGCGTCATTTCTTAATGGGTATTGTCTTTGAGGTTGTGGGGTTACCTTCAATGGTATATCATGATAAGGTGAAACTTTATCCCACCCCACATAGTTGTGGTATAACGCAGGAGCCAGCGCTAAAGCCCACTCTCTGGCGAATCAGTGTTTAATTGATTCTGGAGCGAGGTTGGAGAAGGCTGGTAAAATCACAGTTTCCCCCTTTGCGCAATCCATTATGAAGTCAGGTGGCCAATCTTTTTCAGCCAGTAACATATCTTAACCTTGGGTGAGTTCCTCCCAAAAGAGGACTGTTAGAAAGTGGGATCTCTAGTTGGCAGATGTAGGTACCTTTGTCCAAGTAGGGACCCTTCTTCCTAGTCTGGGTAAGGGAGTTACACTCCTAAAATAACCCCTGCTGACTCCCTTGGTAGCTTGGCATGAGCAGTCAGGCTTATCTTAGAGGCAGTGTGTAAAGCATTTGTACATAACCAACACTAATACAGTGAAAAAACTACAAAAGGACACCACACCAGTTTAGAAAAATATCAATATTTTTATATATCCAAAACAAGACCAAAACGATAAGAATCCAACATGCAGTACTTAAAAATATAAACTTTGCAACATATCCTTTAAAATTGCGGAAATATCTCAAAAACACAGTTCCTTGAAGTTGGTAGCTCCATCCGGTGCTACCACGGTGCTGTACACAACAGAATCCAACATTTCCGTCTGACCGCGTCGGTCAGGGCGTCAACAGACTTGTGAACAGTACCTTTTGCGGCCAACACGTTGGTACGGGCTGGTCTTAGCAACCGTCGCGGTGAGAAGTGGAGCGGTGGGGTGTGCGTTGCACTCAAGTCGCAGTGCAGGCAGCGGCTCGGTGACGGTTGTCCAGCGGCGTCGGTGAGACCAGGGCTGCAGTGCGGAGTGAAGGCGGTGCCCGTTGCGGTGCTGACAGATCACGGTGCAGGCGGCAGAGCCGGTTGAGGGAAGCTGGCGTCAGTCGGTCCGGACTGCGGTGTGGGATGGGGTGGTTTGTCGTGTGACTTTTGAGTGGTGCCCCCAAGCCACGATGCGGTCACGAAAGTCGCAGTCAGCATGCAGCGACAGCGTCGGTGAGACCAGGATGGTGAAGTGAAGTGAGGCGGTGCGGAGTGCTGTGCCCACAGGTCATGGTGCAAGCAGCGGCTCGGTGGCAGCGGCGGCAGTCGTCGTCATCGGTGAGACCAGGGTTGCCGTGGGAGATGCGGACGGTGACCTCTGCGGTGCCTTCAGGACACAGAGCCAGCGACAGAGTCGGTTGCTTTTCCCTCCTCTGTGGCAACTGAAACAGTGGTTCCAGAAGCGGTACCGAGAGGTTGGTGAGGTTTGCAGTCCCTGAGTCTTCAGAACAAGAGGAAAGCTCTACTTCAAGCCCTTAGAGATACTCAGCACAAGTAAAGAAAGTTCAGTTCAGTCCTCTCACTGCCCAAGGCAGAAGCAGCAACTGCAGGCCAACCCAACAAAGCAACAACACAGCAAAGGGGCAGTACTCCTCCTAGCAGCTCCTCCAGCTCTTTTTCTTGGCAGGTTCCTTGATTCCAGCAAGTTCTCTGAAGTCTTTGATCTCCCTGAGACTTCCAACAGGAGGCAAGCTCTACTTCAAGCCCTTGGAGAAATCTCTAACAGCAGGATGATGAAAGTACAATCCAGTCCTTTCCCTGCCCAAGACAGAAGAAGCAAGCAGCAGGCCAACACAGCAGAGCACGCAGCAAAGTGGCAGTTCCTCCTGACAGCTTTTCCAGCTCTTCTTCCTGGCAGGTTCCTTAGTTCAGCAGTAATCTAAAGTTCTGGGGTCTGGGCCCCAATATTTATACTCAGTTTCTCATTGTTCTTGTGGGCAGAGAGTGTCTGTGCTCAGCCCAAACCAGTTCTGCCCTCTCTGGTCCTGCTTCCTGGCAGAAGGTGGAGACAGCATTGTCCAAGGCAGACAGGGCCTATTCAGGTGCAAGGGAAATCTCTTCCCACTACTCTTAATGCAGCCCAGGTCTATTCAGCCCAGCCCTGACTCATCCAGGAAAGGCAGGACACTCCTCGATCCCCCCAGTGGCTGTCTGAAGAGAATGGACATCCTCAGCCCCTGTCACTCCAAAGTCAGACAGTCAATCCACAAACCAGCAGAGGCACACAGGATGGCTAAGCAAGAAAATACCCACTTTCTAAAAGCGGTATTTTCAAACACACAATATAAAAATCATCTTTACTAAAAGATTCATTTTTACATTCTGAGTTCAGGCATACTAAGCTCCATCTTTCTATCTTGTCCCAATAGGAAGTTTTATTTATAAGATGTTATAAACTTCCATTCAATCCTATGGGACAGATAGCCTTTCAATAGTGAAAAATGAAATACATTGTATTTCATTATCAGGACATGTCACACACCTCAGTACATGTCTTACCTTTCACATACACTGTACCCTGCCCCTGGAGCCACCTTGGGTCTACCTTAGGGGTGTCTTACATGTAAGAAAAGGAAAGGTTAGAGCCTGGCAAGTGGGTGCACTTGCCAGTTCGACATGGCAGTACCAAACTGCGCACAGACACTGCAGTGGCAGGTCTGAGTTACATTTACAGGCTGCTCAGGCTCCTCATGTGGGTGGCACAATCAGTGCTGCAGGCCCACTGGCAGCATTTGATTTACAGGCCCTGGGCACACACAGTGCACTGTACTAGGGACTTACCAGTAAATCAAATAGGCCAATCATGGAACCACCAATCCATAAACATAAATTACATGGAGAGCATATGCACCTTAGCGCTGAATAGAAGTGGTACAGTGCCCAATGTTTCCACCGAGATATACTCACTCAGTGCTACTCCCACCAGACAATCCATCAGGATCTGGTGAACTATTGTGACTTCTGCAGCACTGTCTATTATCGTCAATGTCTATTTCCCATTCAGAAGCAGAGTCCTCAAAATTAATGGCATACCTGACCTTTAGTCCGGCTACCGTCTTCTTTTTATATTGAGGTGTTGATATTTTAACCTTGTCTTCCTGTTTTATTATATGTTCAGATGAGCATTTTTAGTCCATCCTTGGTTTCACATGTTCTTCTAATCTTTGCTCTGATCGTCCTCCTTTCTCTGAACGTTTAGCAAATTAATCCTGAAAGGAATTGAAGGAACGTGTACCAGTCTCCTAATACCTATCAGGTGGTTTAACATTATCACGGTTACATAGGTTGTAACACTTTTTGTTGGGTTCCTGTGTAGGAGACCCACCCTGTGATTTTGATTTTTCCTTGCTTTTCTTGTTATCCCACTTCTTCTTTGCCGAATTGTCAGGTACTTGCCTCGAGTTATCCTTTTCAGAATTACTCTTCAATTGTGGTTTTACAGGTCTGACTCCCAAATTATCTCTACCCAGCGTAGCATAGGTTTCTTCAATGATTGTAGGTATTTCACGCTCCTGCTGGGAAGGAGTCAAATCCCTTAGGTGCTGGCTCATAGCTAATACTGCTGCTTCCCCCTTTAATGTTACTCAACATGATGGCAGAAACTGCAGCAAATTTGCCCATCAGTTTCATCCCTAAGTCCAGAGCAGGGGCTGCCCCATGCTCATTCTGTACCTGTTTTAATACCTCAGTTAGAACCAACAACGAAAAGATACCATGTGTTCTGGTATATACTGCAGCAAAGACTGTACCCCAATGTGGCACAGTCCTCTACCAAGGGAGCCACCCCCATTGTCGAGTAAATTGTTAGTATCCTGTGTTTTTCATGAAGGCCTTATGGGGAAATACTGCTTCAAGCTGGTTTGTTGTTAGTGCTATCCAAAATGGAATTTCTTTCCTTCTGATGGGAATTTTGTTTCATTACTGCATTCAATGTTTGAGGGCTAATGCCTGGTGTAGCTAATTGTGGTGCTGCAGCTTGAATAGTCCACGCAGTAGTGAGTGTTAACGTTCGTATCACGAATTGTGTAAGACTTCTGTATATTGTTACTAGATTATTATATAATAACCGCAGCTGTCCTGCGGTCAAATGATCAACACCAGAATGCGGTGTCTAACCGGCTAAAACTGGCAATGTCACCCCCTCATTGCTGAGTGAGCCCAGTCTGTTGTATACTATGGGGGAGGGTGCCTTTAAACCAATTAGTATGTTCATGGTAGGTTAGAGTGATTTCTATCTCTTCATGTGGAGTATATTCCTCTGGTATTTTGCCTTCTTCTAATTCATATATTACCTGTGTAGCATCATCTGCTGCAGGGAATTTAATCCAGGAGTAAAACACCTCTGCTCTAAATGCCTCGTGTGCCTCTACCATGAAGTTAACATCCCCACCTTCTAGTGTGAGGCCATGTTGAAGTTGTTTTTGAGTGACTGCATGTCTGCTGTTCTCTGAAATATTCCTTGCCATGGTATGTAAGAAATGAGATTGGCTAACACAGCAGGAACAATATCCTTTCAAGCTTGAATTTAATCACAGCTAATACATAGGGTATACCTACTCGGCTGAGGAGGATATTCCCTACCACCACAATTGTCTACAGATTAAAAGATGTGTAGAGATCTCTGAGGAAGCACAATTGAACTACTCTGTTGATCCATACAAAATAAGAAACCAACCAACATTGCTGGCGCCATGTTGTGTAGTTTCCACAAATCAATAGGAACTGCACGTTTGGGGATGACATAAACTTAGGATGGTGCCAGACCATTCTTGCACCCCCGCTGGATATGTTGTCCCTTGGACTAGCTAGCTCACAGTGCCATAGTTAGCTCCCCTAAACCTAGACAGGTAGCGAACAGTTATGGCAACTACTGAACATAACAACCTTGTTCCCTTGGGAATCATGGTGACAGACCTAGACCTTTTCACTCAGTCGATCATGTTCTCTTTCGCACAGAGAAATATGCAAAGAATACTCGAAGGGACATTTTCAATACTTATTGAAAGTGATTGTTGTATAGAAGATATGTGCTGCAATGATTAACAGACAGAAGCAGATAAAAGGTATAATGAGTGTCAAAACAGTGAATAAAACGAAGAGTTACACCATCCTGTTGAGACCATGTATATATGCATAAATATACAGTATTTATAACAATCTAGAGCACTCCTGCAATGTAAACCCTAACCTACGTGTCTAGGGTGTGAATGTATGGTTTGCCAAGAAACCCCCTTCTGGATGATCTAACCCCTTTACATGGTGGGCAGGAGCGTCTTGGTCACAAACTGGACACTCCTCACAAAGATGTCAGTCAGCTGCTAGGCGAAAACTTCAGCATAAAGGGACTCCTCGATGTTGGTAGAAGCATCTCCTCTGATTGTATTTGGAAACAACAGGATATATATAGAAAAGGGCATCCTTGCCTCAGGCCGAGATTGTGATCAGGCTGTAATTGTTTGTATTCCACAGATAGCTGTGTCGCCATATGGACGTAATAACAAACACACTTGTATCGCACACATGAGGGCCATGCACATAATGCCAAGGCAGTGTGATAATGTTCTCACAAAGTTCTTTGTGTCGGCAAGATCGCTGTTTCTCAGAAACTAACCCAAGTGTCACGAATGCAAATGTGTGGCAAAAATCGATGTGACAAAGGGAAGGCAACTTTAGGAAAGAACCGTGTACTTGTAATTAGGCACTATTTCCTATCCGGCCTAACCCAGGCACATGCACCACTTTCATCATTAACCCCATCCAATCTTCACTCTATTGCTGTATGTCTGTTTTAATGTGTCATGGGTTTAATTCCCTCTGCCTGTCTTTATTGATATATTGAGGCCAGCTACACTGTAAATCACACCCTGTGGCTTTCCAGATCATTAGAGGTAAATGCTATAATTTTGCTTTCAATTACTCTAATTATCCGTGGTCTAGACAAAAACAAGTGCAGGGCATTGAAGTGAATGTGGATCAGAGCTCTTACAACTGGTATAATGGAAAGGCCTGGTGGTGGTACACTGCTGCGACCATTCATCTTGCAAAATAGGGGTTTAGAGAGTGCAACGCGCTTTGTAATGTGCATTTTTTGCAAGATAATTACTCCCTAGCATTTACATTTATGGTTGTATTTCAGTGTAATGATCATAGCAACGGTTTCTTGAATCCGCGGAATCCAAATCATTTCTCACGGAACCTGACCCTTAGTAAACTGCGTGTGGCTCTTCACAGATCCAGCCAAACACATCCGCCATATCGTAACACTTTATACTGGTGCATTCTGGGAAGGCATTGTCAAATAATCATCTGCTGCCTTTGATTCTTAAATCTTTTGAAAAGTAAAATACAGATACTGGTATGTGTGAACAAGCCAAGAATTATATGATTTCAACATTAAAGAGCGCACCTGAAAAAATATTTGTTTTAGGATAAGAAATTGGAGGACCGCAATGGGCCTCAAAAAGATTTCTTGGCACTAGATAATGTACTTGGGGAGGGAACAATTTGTAATTCCTTACATAACAGAATGAGTGATGCAAAGTCACATAAGTGCTACCGTTGCCTTGGCCTTGCCGCCTGGACTGAAATCTTGCACTTTTCCACATGCTTCTAAGTAGGATCTAAATACTGTAGAGGTGAAACCTAGGGCGGTACATTACTAAAATATTGATTTTTAACTAAATATAGTGACGGTAAGTATATATGGATACGATTGTGTTTATTATGTGTTTAGGGACTTGACAATGTATGTATCTTTAAGGTATGCACATAGAAATTAATCATAGTAAATGTATATTTGCCTAGGTAAACTGATCTTCACGATATTTTGGCACTCATACTCAGGCCTTTAAGTGGGCCGGGTCCTGCTGGTGCTCAGCACGGCAGTTCTAAAAAGCAGGTGCTGAGATGGTCTCTATCGGGCTCTCATTTTTGCCCTCGCCTTCAGGGTGAAAAATAAATCTTAACTCTGCAGCAGTCCCACCCTTCACTGTCTTTCATGTAACTTCAAAGAGACTCTTATAGCATTTTCACAGCGCCATCATTTCAGAACGGAAGCATTTCAGTATCAAATACGCGAAAGACATAGTTGTTGCTTATTTATCTAATGCAACTAACAACCATTGACAAAGCCAATAGTCCTGGCTTGTTGTAGGTATAATGTTACTTGTTGTATTATATATCTGGATGCAATGATAGAAGCAGCAAAATACCAGAGGGAGGCCACACTTTGCTAAGAACAGATTTTTAGTTTATGTGTTTTTAAGCCACTTCCTTAATTACATCGGTCAAGCCCCTTTGAGAGACCCACTAGTTTTTTCATCCCACTTAAAGCCCTGCTCATATTCTAGGTCTAATGTTTTTGTGCCTAATATTCGGACATAAGATCATGCAATGTAGTATTTATTTGTGCTTACCAGATTTTGCTGCTAGAAAGGTGGGTGAGTATCTATGCATTGCCAAAAGGGATTTCAAAACATTTCTCTGTGGCTACACCAAACAACAGGGAGATGCAAAGGAAGAGGAACATTTTCCAATTTGCATAGGATAAGGAGAAGCAACAATTTTCGACAAATTAGAGCCTCTGGTCTACTTAGACTGGCACATAATGTTATCATAGTCGTAAATGAAATTAATTACGGGCCTCATTTAGAGCTTGTAGGGAAATGGCAATCCTCAAATTAATCAGTGGCGGCTCCTCCGCTGAGGTGGAGGAGCGTCGCCCCACTGCTTTTAGCAGTGGAAATGAAGAAAAAATAAAATGATAATAACTGAACATTATCATTTTATTTGTTCCTGCGTCTTTGCGGGGTGGGGCTGCTCTGCTCTCAGAGCAGGGGAAGGAGTGGTGGCACTCTGTAAAGTCGGCATGAATGTTTGACCGGCCCTTTTGCCAAACAGTCATGCACACTTTACATGTTCTAAATGCAGGCCGCATTACAGCCTACATGGAGAACATGCCCAGGCCCCCATTCCCCATCTGAGCGCGACCAATCACAATGCTGCAATGCAATGCAATGCAATGTCAGGGGAGCCTGGCTGCTTCCTCTTCCAGATGGAGCCGAGGGACGAGGACGACGAGGGACGACGCAGAGAGACGCAAAGAGGTACGTTTTCTTTTTTTTTTAATCTTTACCCCCGCCCGCCCCGCCACCCCTGATCCGTGCCAGCCGCTACTGAAATTAATGGGAGACAATCTAATTACGGAATTGAATCCTCTGGCTGTATTTCTTCAACAATACTATCATTATTTTGTGAATGCTGCTGTTTTCCCACACAGTAGCCCTCTAGCCATGTTCTTTCTGTCTGGCCAAAAGGAAGTGATCTAAGACCAGCAGTCCTAAAGGCTCAGTTGGATTAAGGGTTCTCCCTCAGAGCTGCTTATAGGACTAGGAACGCCGAAATGTCCAATTCCCATCCATCACGAGGAGTTAGTGCATGCCAGTCCGTCAGTTGATACAAATCGGCATCAGGTCGTTTCTAGACTTCTCACTCATGCACATTTGACAGCTGTTCTCTGCCTACACTGGTGATACCAAGCTTTGCATATTTGTTTGAAGGTGAGCGCATTTCCCATACAGAGGAAGGAAAAGAAAAACTCTTTTTGTGAATAATTCTTGTGCCAGTCTCTTCTCTATATCACTGCTTAGAGAAAGCCATATTTTAGTGATTTCAACTTTTACCACCAGTCGAGGAAACTTTGACACCAACGAACAGTATAATGTGTGCTGGATTATCTTGTTATGGTGGGAGCTATTTGCATATAGGAAAGTCCATAATCCGATGTAAAATCTGAAATGACGTCATCTTGCCCGTGCTTGGCAGTACTTGATCTGTACCGAGAAGAACATGGGTCTTATTTTTCAACATCAGACTTTGACACAGAGCAAGAGGAGTGGGGCAGAAATTGTGAAAGATGGGAAAAGAAAAATATAGGAAAACAGTGAAAAAGAGGAAGGGAGGGACGACACTTTGACAGAGAGGGATGAAGGGGCAGTAGACATTGGGTGGTGGAAGAAAGAGACATGAGGGGTAATAAAAAAAGCAACCGTGGCACGGCACCCAAGACTATTGCAGGACCATGCCATTGCTCTGTTTTTCATGACATTAAGCATTGGATGTGTTTCTTTGAGCACGAAGGAGCGCTGTCATTTTAGAAAGTGTGACCTCAGTGAAGCGTATGCAGTTCCTCTGTGTCTCCATACTGCTCATCAGAAACGTACTTGGATTTTTCACCTTTGAAACAACATAGGACCTAGTCTGTAAATCTCCATCGTTTGATCGAATTGTAGAGTTATTTGATTTTTACAGGTGTGGCATTTTCTTGTCAGCTCGCAGCTTGCAGAACGGTTTCGTATTACATGACCTTTCCCGAACGTTAAAACTACAATTAAACATAATTGAGAGAAATATCTTAGCACATAAAATTACCATGTAGGGGCTCAGAAAACACGAACTCAAATATGATTTATTCCTTGCAATTACTTTTGCATCGCTCATACTCCCCGTCTAATTTTTCTCTCTTAATATGATCTGCATTTTTTTCACACAGGAATATCAGATTTTTCTGTCGTTTTTTAACGTTGTTAAATCCTAAACTGACTTGCTTAATGTCATTCCTTGCATAATATGTCAAGTGATTATGCCAGAGAGCATTGGTTGAGATCTGATCTCTCTCTAAGCCATAGCCATTAAAATTTAGAGTCCTGCTGAAAAGCTTAAACAGACACGTTATACCTGTGTATCGTGACTGAAACTTTACAATGTGATCTCAAGGGATCGACATTTAGGGGCACATTTATAAAGAAATTATGCAGCACAGCGCAGCAACACACCTCGCTGCGCTGCATGATAGGAAAAGGGCAGATAGGTGCCACCTTTAAGATCATATGGTGCATTCCTGTCTTTTCCTTGAACTGCCTGGCGCCGATGCAGGCACCCTTGAACCATGGTGCAAGGGTACCTGCATTGTAAGAAGGATTGTCTTTGTGTAGGAAGGTGCACCTTTCCCCCAGACTGCAGCACACCTCGAAAGAGGAAAACACAAGGAGAAATAAAGCTATTTCTTCTCGTTATGCCTCACCTGGGGAGGTGTAGCATTTTGACGCATTCCCAGGTCTACCAGTAATGGTAAATCTGGGAATGGGGCAATAACCATGGGTGGATGCATGGGAACAGCCAAACTCCACCCCTGGGACACCTCCCTGGGCAGAGTAACATAAAGCAGCAATTTGAGCTGCGTTGTGTTACTCTAGATTTATCAAGACACCAGACTCACTGGGGGTGGCAGTGGCCGTCCAGCCTCCGCCGCACCAGAGGCCTGACTGCCCCATTACAAATGGGGCAGTTGGACCACTATTGCACTACCTCAGCCGCCAGGGAACCGCCATTCCTTGGCAGTGGCGCGGTGGCCAGGGCCTCAGTAATATGCTGGCAGTGATGCTGCGGCACCGCCATGCATATTACGAGTTTCAGGACCGCCAGAGGTGTCATGGAGGTCAATCCTCCATGAAAAGGATTGTTGTCCTGAAACAAAGGGGGCCCTACAGTGCCCCCTGTTCCACATTTGCATGGGGATGCATGCAGGGGGCACAACATGTGCCCCCCTGTGTGCATGCACCCTAGTTCATGCACAGCATGGAGTTTATAGTCCATGGCATGCAGGAACTTTTTTGTGGCATTCCCATTGCAGTGCCATTTTCAGAGGCACTGCTGTGGGACGGCCAAATAAAGCCCGCCAGACACATGGAAACTCGTAATTTGGCGGGCGGTGGGCACATAGGTTTAGCGGTGAGGTCCACTCCCGCCATGCCAAACTCGTAATCAGGCCCTTAGTAGTTGCATTGCCTTTGCGCCCCATTATGCAGTGAAAGGGCAATGCAACTGCATCATAAATATGCCCCAGGGTACTTACAGCGGGTGACGTTTTTGATTTTTTTTTTAGATTTTCAAAATTCACATAAGCGCTGACACAAAATAATTATGCGCATTATAAATACAATTGTGAAGCCATCAATAAACATTAACAGCTACAATACATTACAACCATCATGAAACACATGCTACCTTGTTATTGGTTAGTTAGAAATTACATATGCAGTGATAGAGACTATCTTGTGCTTAAAATTCACCTTCCCTTGACATGGTCCTTTTTTAGTGCTTGCAAATAAATTTGGCATTGTATGAATAAACTACACACAATTCGGCGGGGATACATTCTAACATGTCAAGATTTTTGTAGATCTGTTTAGTAATGGGAAAGTTAGAGATGCATCTTAAAAAGGGAATTTTCTCATTTAAGCTGCCATATGTTTACTCTCTGCTACACCTACCCCAAAAGCTGCTAAATGAAATGTCAACAGATTTTGCCTGACACTAAATTGGTGTTCGAACAAATTATCAAAAAAGAAATATTGTGATAAAAAATTATAGTGTCAAAAATATCAAGATGTCAAAAATATTGTCGACAGGAATATCGAAGGTAGAAATATCGGTTTAAGTGTTGTTTATAATATCGTTGTAAAAGAATATTGATTTAGAAAATATCTTTGTATGTAATATTGTTTGTAAGTGTTAATTAGTATGTAATTTGTTGTAGTGTGTTTGATTCTATATGTTTATTAAACAATCACATATCTTTATTCGGTCAATATTTACCATAAAAGCACATGTAAAAACAATAAGTGGAAATTCATACATATGAATTTGGAGTGTAAGGTGCAAAAGGTAGCTATATACAGTCAAAACATACTCTCAGCATATCCCTGACAAAAAAAACCTCAAAAGGTTCAGCTATGTAAACAGGAATTAAACAGAACTATCATAAACATCTTAAAACTGTCAATCCGAATGTTCAATCATTTGGTTGTACCATAATTGTCGTATCTCGGTTCAAATAATTAAATAACCATAAAAACAGTATAAAAATACTCAACCTAAAAAACTTCACACCTTCTAAAACGTAATACATTAAGCAGTATAATCTATACAATTGTACAGTCATAGTCTCGATCCGATTTACATCCTATTGTAATCTATACATAAATATACAATCCAAAATCCTAATAAGCAGTTAAGATCCATTTCATAAAATCTATTATTTGGAAAGTTAGGCCAAGTATGGCCTCCACAAATCAAGGTACTATTGGGTTTATTCTTCCGTTCAAATCATCTAATTCTGTTAATTGTTTTCTTCTGGCAATAACGGGTGTGATGTACATTGAGACTCTATAACAGACTAATTGATGTAATACGCCCAATCGCATACATGCCAAGTAAAACCTCTGCTGTGTGTTTTTCACTAAAGATAGGTACTTACGTATTCCTGGCTGAGACTGTATAGGCATGTATCTTGTCACAGAAGATTTTCCATTCTCAATATTCTCCTTCAAGCTCCTCCTATGGTTATTAAAAACATGTTTTATCTCCTTCTTTTTTTTTTTTAGTTTTATATAGCGGGAACTAGACCCGAAGATATCAGGTATCACAGTGCTTTACATGAGCACCAGTTTCGTTACAGATGGACACATTCATTTTTTCTTGCTAAACTGCAAAATGCTTCCTGGATTAGCGATGGTTACTCCCTCAAATAACTTGCTTAGCCAGGGGATCTTATGGTGCTCGTCAAGATTTAGACAATCAAGTATAACATCTTTTGTACATTTCGAGCCTGCCTTGCTCCATATGTTGTACCAACAGATACCAGTGCTCTGATCAATCAAATCTTTTATGAATGGCATATCCAGCAATTTATGTACTATATAGGAAGAAGTGGAGCAGTGTAAAGACAGTATCTTACATAAAAAACAATTTTCCTGGGTTTGGAGGGGAGTACTATCTGCAATGCCCCATACAGTGCTCCATAAATAGCAGTAGGGTGGCATTTGCTCCTATATAATTTAGTCAGTTCTCATTAGGCTTATTTCTTATTTTTCTAGAAAATCTGTTCAGGGCCTCCATAGTTCTAGATGCTTTGGCTTTTGCATTTCTGATATGTAGTCTCCACGTGTTAGTGTCAGAAAATTGAATGCCAAGATAAGAGAAACTCTGCACTTCTCCCAATTTCGTATTCCTCACATAGTACAGGCTTTTTTGGGATTACTCCTCCCACATACCATAGTGTATGTTTAAGGTAAATTGAGCCTTTAATCACAATTCTCCGTGTATGTTGCTAATTCCTAGATCAAGAGCCGCAATACATTTGTGGTTCTTGATATCAGGACCGCATTATCAGCATACAGGAGAACAGGGGCCTTACGTGGGCCTACTCTAGGGGCATTCGCTTCGAACTGTTGTAATACCTTGTCTACCCCGTTGATGTATATTGAGAAGAGAAAGTGCGCTAAGACACACCCCTGTGTTATGCCTCTAGTCACTTTGAAACTAGGTGTACATTCTCCTCTCAACCCATGTATCACTCGTGTAGTCAGCCTTCTATAAGTTTTAGATAGGTGGCTGATTATATCTGCAGCGGCCCCCAACTCCATAAGGTTCTTCCTTAATAAAGCATGATTGATAAGGTTGAAGGCAGTACTTAAATCAGAAAAACACAGGTATATGTGCCCATGTTTTGCCTCAGTGTATTTACTAATCAGCAAGTTAAGGTTAACACATTGTTCAATTATCCCTATATCCCTTCTAAAACCATATTGTGTGCCTGTGAGTATGCATTGCCCAATCTTTTAGCCTACCTAAAATCATTCTGCCCATGCTTTTTCAGATGAATCTAAAAGGGATATAGGCTGGTAGCATTTTGGTTAATTTCTATCACCTTTTTTGAAGATGGGAACGATTATGCTCCCAGGCCAAGTGTGTGGGATTTCCCCCTGCGCTACAGTATTAAAGACTACAGTGAGAATAGGTGCCCATAAAGATGTATTCAATTTAAAAACATCCACTGATACGACATCTGTCCCCGGGGCTTTAGCGGAGCAGATTTATCTATAGCCAGTATGACTGCCTCCAGGATGACTGGTTTTAAGGATATCTTTACACATTTATTACTGGAGTCCATTCTGTTGGAATCAACAGCGTTAAAAATATCCCTGAAATGTGTAAGCCATTTCGAGGAGGATACAACTATATCAACCTTTGGATCCTGGGAATCCTTGAAAAAGGGTGAATTGATCACTTACCAAAATGAATCGTATCTTTAGTATCTGCGCTTGATCTAATTTGGCCCAAAATTCCTCTTGCAGGTGCGTTTTCCACTTTTTTATCACTGATTTATATTGAATTCTTAGTTCTCTTATTTCCCTATAATCTCTAGGAACTGTTTGCAAGGCCTCTCTAAAATTGCGATTTGCTTGTGAGCACGAAGCATCAAACCATCCCTGGGTTTTCCTCTGGACTTTAGTACCTGGCCTTTTCAGGTTCATTGTAATATTTAGCATTAAGCTAAAAAAGGCATGCACAATAGCCCCTGGTGGAGCCTCAGGGTTAGTACAAGTCATCAAATTATCCTTATTTGTTTCCGTGGCGTTGCTTAAAATGGAGGGTGTATCAACACTGGCCCATTTCAGGCTAATGCCAATCCTGGTTGCCACCTCAATATTTAATGTAGATGGTAGGGTCGAACTATTCTTATACTCAGCTTTCTGTTTGAACAATAATTGCATGTGATCACTAAGAAGAGCTATGTGTACGGATAAAGGACTAATTAAATCCATTACTGATGCAGATACTATCATAAGGCCAATATGGGAACTAAATGTATTTCTTAAAAATTTAGGGAATGGGATCTTTTCTCCCAACCATTCTTGCACCAGTAACTCCAGATTATGTTTATGTAATAGCTCATTTAAGCATTTGCCGTGCCTGGGAAGGGTGGCATTGTTGTATATTAAATATTAAAATCCCCTCCCCAAATTATCGTATGATCCTTTTTTGCACCCTCGAAAAAGGCATCCTATTTTCCCTCCAGATCTTCAACAACTGTGTGCATTTGGTTATTAAACACCTTGTTATAGAAATTTACTAACACTAGTTTTTGGGATGTAGTTGTCTGTATAGATGCTAGTTGGAAAAAAGGGGAGAACAAGTTAGATTTTACTATTTTTGCATTGATTGAGGTTCAAATTAATATGGCCAAACCTCTCTTGGCTTGACAGTGTGCGGAAGTCAGAGCCGGGGTTATTATAGTAGTAAACCCATTAACAGTAAAGGGCTGTGTCTGCCAAGACTCCTTTTGAAACCATATATGGCCTTGCCTATTAGTTCTAACCATTCCTCATTGTCTAAGTCGCTTGAGATCCCAGCCACATTTCAAGTTTTAACCACTAGAGATTTTATATCATCTTGTTCCCTGTGTGTCTTTGAGCAATTTTAAGGATGTGTCTCTTCCATTTAAAAAGGATGCAGTTTGGGCCCTCTCGGGGTATTGTGATGACCTCCTTATGCCCCAGCTAGTCTGGGAGGTATATCATCTCCCCTTCATTGTCAGTTTTGTTCATCAAGATTGAGCAAACCTATTTGAATGGGCAAAGAACAGGTCAAGAGTTCCTAAATGATCCCGCTGCAGGAGTCTTGCTGTGACAAGGCAGGGGGGACTTGTTTTCCTGTCTCCTGCTACATGAGGAGCGCTCTTATGCACGAAGCCAGCTCGCAGCCCCCTGTAGCCGCCAACAATCCTGCTGCAGGAGTCTTGCTGTGACAAGGCAGGGGGGACTTCATTTCCTGTCTCCCCCTGCGTGAGAAGTGCTCTTAAGCATGATGCCAGCCTGTGGCCCCCTGTAGCTGCCAACGATCCAGCTGCAGGAGTCTTGCTGTGACGAGGCAGGGGGGACTTAATTTCCCTTCTCCCCCTGCGTGAGCAGTGCTCATAAGCACAACGCCAGCCCGCGGCGTGGGACGCACGCGGGACATGCCCGGGCAAGGCCCAGGGCAGGCCCGTCCATGCCCGTCGGAGCCTGAAGGAGGCTGAGCCACCCTTCTAACATGCGTCCAACGGGAGCTGCTTGCAGAGGCTGAATGATGGGGAAAAGAAAGGCCGTCCCAGCAGACCGTGGAGGTGAGTTGATTAACATCTTGGATTCATTTCTGTTAAGACCTCCTGATGCCCTGGAGAAGGAGATTGAAATCACTGCCCGTATACTCTCCATGGGGGAGTTTGTTTGCCACTGGTGCCTCTCACCCTCGGGGAACCTCCAGGGGAGCCCTCCATGACGATTGTATATACCCGAGCTGAGCCAATAATTATTACTTGCCCCAAAGGCCTGAGCAAACTTTCCATGCGCTCAAAAAGAGCCATCACCTTCCCCACAGAACCGCCTATGAAGAAGAAAAAGGGAGGGAGACTGAGTAACCGCAGTAACATGGATGCAGCCCCTATTCCGCTCCCCCAAACAGATCAGGAGGAGTTCCTCCTTAGACTGGAACAGATAATTGCAAAACTCTTGCAGCCCGTTTCAGAGAGACTCTCTAGAATAGAGTCTATTTTAGCCTCATTCAATCCAGGAGGGGGGTGGTCTTCCAGAGAGAGCAACCACCAGCCATGCTCCTACCACAACCACCCCCAATTACACTGCTCCGGTGGGGCCCGATTCGTGCCTGATGAACATTGTCCCCAAAATGTCAGCTGGTAGTTCACCAAAAGCTACTGGTCCCCCCAAGAGACTTAACCATCACCCGAGCCTGAGAGATACATTAAGACTGCCTCAGGTGCCCCATCACCCAATTCCTCAACCTCTCCCTCCATATGTCACCACACCAAGGGAGGCTGATCTAACACAGAGTCCTTCACGAGGGCCTCCCGTTCAACAATCAAGGTTCGAAGGCATATGAAACACAGCCTGGGAAGGACAGAACGAGCTTCTTATGCCTAGGCCCCATACAAGACTTGACCTGCCACCAGCAGCATGCCCCTATGTGATCATCCTGGCTAATACCCCAGAGTTGATGAGCTCGCAAAAGGAATATACCGAACAATTCATTTTAAAAGCTCGGCATTGGATTAGTAAACACACGGAGGGGTGGTCAGAAGCTTTCACAGGCATTTCAATGGCAAGGAGGGTGGGTTCGGTGGGAAACTCAGACAAGAAATTCAGGGGGGACTGTGTTGTTTTAAATATTAAATCAGCAATTATGGTCTAAAATCTTTTAAGCGTCCTACCTAAGCCCTCTTCCACGGTGTCCCCGATATTTGCCCTGCCCCTGGGCTTTTTCTACAAACCTGTTATTCAAACACCATGGGGAAAGGGATCTAGGGACCATGTAAGCCACCCCCATTTAATGACCAACCAACCATCAATGAGGCCAATATTTAACCCTATACCAACCAGCAACCATTTTTTACCGCAGGATGATTTGGAAGCCTGCAATCGACAGTTGACGAATGGGGCCCCCCCAAAATACAACTTTTAGTAGTGATGGAGAGGGGGTAGAGTATTCATCATTAATTAATGTGGAAAATGACCAGGTAATGATGATTGTATGGAATGTCGCAGGGCTCGATTCTAAAATGTCTGATCAAATATGGCTTCAATATATCACTTCCTTCGATATAATTTGTTTGCAAGAAACGTGGGAATTAGTCCCCTTTTATGTGGACGGATATCGTAATTTACATACTCCAGCGATACAGTCAATATCAGGCTGTGCAAAGGGTGGCATCTTGAGGTTATTAAAAAACACCTTGAAACTCCAAGTTTTATCCGTTTCTAATGATACACCATATTTCAACATATTACACTTTTTAGGGCCTGGGGATAGTAACACTCTCTTAATATATTACTACAATAACAATTTTGGGGTGAAATGGCAAAAGTTGCTGATTTGTTGGAAGGGAAATTAACCGTAGCAAACCAGAACTTCAAGAAGGCACCCAGTATTCTATGGGTGGGTGACCTCAATGCGCATAGCTGTCCATCGGTAACCAACACGAATTGTGGATTACTCGATGGAGAAGGGGGAAGGTATCGCGCACTTTACCCACAACCCGCACGATGAAGCTCTTAACAGACTTCTTTTTAAGCAAAACTTAGAAATAATGAATGCTATTAACGAGTCCTCAGGTCACTTACTGCATACCTTTGGATATACCTTCCACGGATCGACCATTGATTATGTAATTACCCTAGCATCCCTTAATAAGTCTATCATTGACCTAAAACTAACTTTCACTAGATTCAGTGACCACACAGCTATTACTGGTCATCTGGCTTAAGAAGGGATACAGGCCCAACAAATAACCCACATAAAACCATGAATAACTAGGAAAAATTGTATTGTGTTAAAATGGGGCAAAATTGATATGGAAAAACTCGTCCCTTCGGTAGTTGCAAATCAATATAGTGAAATTTTGATACACCTTGAACCGAATAATGACCCAACTAAGATTGTGACAACCTTTGAGTCGTTAACGCGTGAGGTAAAAAATAACTTAACAACAAACGGCATAGCAGCCAAACCAATTACCCCATGGTGGTCTGACCAAAATTGAAGCAGAACTCTCTCAAACCTACACAAGGCCATTAGGACCAAGCCTCTAGACAGGGCACAGGTTAAGCTATCATGGAAGCTTTATAAAGATGCTAGGAGAGCCAGACTACAAGCTCTGAAGGAGGAAACCTGGAAACAACTTCAGCAGGCTTCTACTACAAAAACTCAAGGGAATTTTGGAAGGTAATTAATGCCCCATTTTTAAATCATCCCTTGACCCCAAACTAGACAGCCACGTGGAGGGAGATTCATGGGTGGTTTACTTTTCAAAAATATTTGGAACTGGGAGCGAGGGAAGGCAACTGCCGACTAATACCATTAGTCTTAATCTACCCCTTGTTCTTACTTTTAGCCTCCTAGAGGTAAGAGAAGCTCTTTCTCAATGTGCAAATAATAAGGCCCATGCCCAGATGGTACACCAATAAACCTTTTCACTGCTCTTCTGGACCTTTGGGCCCCAGTTCTGACCAATGTTTTTAACGTGCTGGCTAAGGCTTGCCCACCACAGTCATGGTCAAAATCTGTTATAATCCCGATATTTAAAAAGGGGGAGAAATCGGATCCAAAAAATTATAGGCCTATCTCACTCCTGGACAGTACGGCTAAACTCATGCATTGGGTCCTATTGAATAGATTGGAGGAATGGGCTACTAGCAACAATGTCCTGATCCCTACTCAGTATGGTTTTAAGAAGGGGAAAGGTACCCAGAACCAATGTTTAAATCTGAGTTTGCTCATCGCCAAATATTCACAAGCTTTACATGGCCTTTGTGGATCTTTCACCAGCTTTTGACTGCATGGCTCATGATCATCTGTGGAGAATTATGAAGGACATGGGGGTCAACGAGGCCATCATCCCTTTGTATCAGACAACTATATTCCAGGGCAGCGGCTTGTGTCCGCTATGGGAAGCAGGGAGAGTGCACCAGGTGGTTCCCTATTAACAGGGGGGTCCGCAAGGGTACGTTCTCGCTCCATTTCTCTTCTCTTTGTACACCAACGGAGTTGAGGCCCCTTTGTTAGATTCAACCCCTGACATCCCAAAGATGAACAAAGCCGGCATACCCATCCTGCTCTATGCGGATGATGCAGTTTTAATAGCACACACAGGCCTGGCACTTCAGAAGCTTTTAGACACCTATGTTAACTTCATGTATAAATTAGATTTGCAAACTAACTATACAAAATCTTTTATCTTTGTGACTGGACCGAAGGCAAAGACAGCCCCATCATTTTATATAGCGGGCTTAAGAGTTGCTCAGACAGTCATGTTCTCCTACTTAGGGTTGACATTCAATAGAGCGCTATCTTGGTCCTATATGGTGAGATATAGGGGCTTAATGTCAGAAAAAAGTATTGGAGCTCTACTCTTCTTTACAAAAAAGTTAGGTTCAAAACCCTTTGACGTTGTAAAAAAGGTTTACTCAGCTAAGCCCACTGCAGTAGCAACTTACGGAGCGGGTGTCTGGGGACATACAAAGCATGCAACATTGCAAACAGTGGAAGATATTTCTGGAAGAATCTGGTGGGCCTCCCTAAAAGTAGTTCTAACTGCAATTGCCATACCGAGCTGAACGTTCCTTACATATCAGAACAGATATCCCTGGCCCCAATCCGCCTATGGCACTCCATATGGAGAAGGTATTCGGATGATTTAACCCAGCAGTTCCTGGTGGACTGACTTGCTTTGGAACGTGCAAAAAGATCTTGTGGCTATTGTATGTTAAAAATAACCTGATCTCTCTAGGTCTAGAAACTATCTTTGAAACACCGAGGTCTTGCAAGAATAGCCCCAAAAAAGCGATTAAGGAACGCTTTTTAAATTTAATGGCAGAAAAAAGGAATCGACTCAACAGTTTCAACTATATGGTGTGATTGTATTGTGAGGGACCGTTATAAATCAAGGGGACATTTTCATACCTGATGGCCGTGATAAACCCGTGCCATAGATTTGTACTGTTGAGGTGTAGATTAAACTTAATTCCCTGGATGTTGAGGTACCCATCGGGCATTTTCTCACTACAGGTTTTGCCTTACCGCCCTGCACTTGTGATGGAGTGTCTACCCAATCTGACTTACACATTTTATTCTTCTGTAAGTTTTATTTGGAACAGCACAAAAGATTTATTCTGCCAATCATGCACAAACACAATTTTAGGCGATGTCGCCTTGGTCTGTCATTTTTTAAAACGCTGCCAGATCATTTAGTTTGTTATTGTGTTGCATCATTTTTATGTCTTTCCTTGAAGATCAGAAGATTGTACAATCCCCCGGAATGAATCATAGCTTCTCTTTTAGTGTTTTTATATTGTTTTTAACTGTCTTCTTATATATTTCGATGAACTATGTTTTTTATACTCATGAACTTTTATGATTTGTAAACACAGCTCGAATAAAGTAATTTCTGAGTCTGAGTCTGAGTATTAAGGGATTGCTGGGGGCCCTTCCTGTTTTTTAAATAATACACTGGTTTATAGAAGTATCCCAAAAGTACTGCCTTGATCCTTTCCTCTCTTCGGTTCTGGTATCTGTGTCTTGAGGTGAGATCATTTAAAGGCCTCTTAACGGTTGATGGATTTTAAAAATGTACAACAACGCAATCGTCAGTACCCAATTTGGGAGAAAGTCCCACCCAGCTTACTCTCCTGACAGCTATTATTTTCACTTTGTAGAACATTTGGTTCGCAAATGCTCTTTGACATCCAATGCACTACTTTATTTTTAAGATCTTGCCAGTACTCCTCCCCATGGGGGACAAGTTTGGGAACATATCTCAAGATTATAATATATGTTTATTAATTTATTATTTGTGTTTTTAGTAAGATAATTGATTAATTATAAAATTGATGACATTTATATTTTTAGTTGTATTAATGTATTAAAATAATGGGTTTCTAAATTTTTTGCAGCGGGATATTGAGATTTTAGGAGATAAGGGTGGGGAGATATTTAATAAGTGAATATTTTATGTAAATGTAATGTTAATTATTTTAATAATATGCAAATTAACATGGTAAATGGTTTACATTTATTTTGTTACATTGACTTTTTAAATAAGTGTTTGTAGTTAATTAAAGCACATTTTAACAATATTACATTTAAAAAAGAATTATTGTTTTTTAAATATTAAAATAAATATTTAAATTCCAAATGTTTACAAATTAAAAGTATATAAAAACTAAATGAAATAAAGTAACATTTTTGAACATTTTGTAGATAGGATCTATACATTTTATAAATTTTGTGGAAAAAAATCATAATTATTATTTTTGGTTGAATTTTACAATGTCATTTTAAAAATATATTTAAAAAAATTAAATTGCCTTTGTATTTTTAATTTTATGATTGATAATTTTGGATTATGATTTTATTTTTTATTTAATGGCTCAAAGCTTAGGAATAGTAGTAAAACGTTTGGTTAGTGTGTTCTTAAATAAAATGTTAGTTTATTTTATAGATTAAATATTGTGTGTGAATATGGAGTATTGATTGTGTATGTAAAGTTTTTAGTCTGTAGCACCTTATATAAAATGTTTTAAAGTGCAGTGGAAATGGTAAATTTCACCACTCTAGTGTCCAACACCTTCTCCAAATGCTTTTATGATGGAACAACGCATGCCTTTAACGCGCATGCCCTTACCACGCATCCTTTACTAGGCCTGGGCGGAGCTCATGGAGTTTAGCTATGTGGAATGCTGCGGAGTGCCAAAGGGCTCTCTGAGATTCCATGAATGGGAGGAAGTGCTCACCCACCCGTTCGCGCTGGTTTTTTACAGCTACAAAAAATCTGCGCAAACGGCACCACGCGGGGATATTTTGCTTTCCATGCTTTCTGATCTTTGCATGTTGCTGGGCCTGACTTTTTAATCCTTTTCAATCCTCCCCAGGATCCCACTCATCCATCCCTCATTTACCTTTTTTTGATCAGTGTGTGTCTTTCTGTAATTTACGTTTTTGTGTTCACCAGCGCTGCCAAGGGGTGCATCCCTTCCCCATATTTTCTGAGGCGTAGTTGGCAGCACCTGTTTTCTATGTTCAGTGCTACTGCCCCTATATGTTGGCAGCAGGACAGGGAAGGGGTACACCCTGCGTGAGCATCGGCTGCTGTGGGGGAGAGTTCACCAGTGTGTGCGCCGGCACAGTGGGGCGCAGCACACAGTGCAGCAGCTGACGCACCGCTGGGCAGATATAATAGACCGTGAACAGAACTTTATTGACCTGTTGGGTGTGGAGGTTGTTAGGCTCGGTGAGTATTTATTTCTTGTTTGCTTTCTAAAATGCTATTTTATTTTTCAAATAGCCTCCGGCTCACATTCAGAGGCAAGTTAAATTTATAACGTTATGAATTTTATTTGATCCAGCTTGAGCTAGCCAGATGCTCGGCGCTACCTAATTGTACTTGTCAGCACTCACCGTCATGCAAACTCCTCTGGCCTTATTTCTTGATTTTATTTTTGAGTTTTATATAGCGCTAGCTGGACCCGAAGGTATCAGAGCACTTTACAGGTTATGTGAATATGTAAACAAGTTTGCAAGAGGTACATGAGGGTATTCATAATGTCAAAGTCCCAAGACAGTACAGCACTAAGTGGTTATAAAGTCACAAATTACACACAGGGCAAATTGAGGAGAATTACATCAGGGACAAAAAAGGCGATTGAGCAGGTCATGTGACCGTCTAGCAGGCATTAATCAAAGAGGGACACATAGAACAGTTTGTGCGCTTGTTGAGTTAGTTGTTGTGAAGTAGAAATTTGAGGTCCCATTTGAAGGAAGGAAAAGAGGAGTTACAGCGGAAAATTTTGGGTAGTGAGTTCCAGATCTTCAGAGCATTACCTGAGAAGGAGCGAGCCTGAGATGATTTCTTCTTGTGGTTGGGAGGAATGAGAAGTTGGAGCTTCTCAGTGTTCAGGCTCTTCCGGCTCTTGAAATTGTGGTTACTAAGTATTCAGGGTTTTTTGTATGAAGCACTTTGTGGGTGATGCAGGCTGTCTCAAAGAAGCATCTTCCTTTGAAGGGAAGCCATTAAAGACTATTGAGGGCAGGAGAGATGTGATCATATTTTTAGTGCCAGTGACGAGTCTGGCAGCCATGTTGAGAGCAGCTTTAAGGGGCACCAGGTGACATTTTGGAGTTCCTGTAAGGAGGGAGTTGCCGTAGTCACATTTTAAGATGCCAGGAGATTGCACTATCAACAAGGTCGACTGGGGAAATAAACGGCTTCACTTTCTTGAGATGTCTGAGTGTGCAGAGTGCACCTTTTGCAGAGTTGTTGCTGTGCTCCTCCATGGATATGTTTTTGTCCAGGATGATGCCCAGAGACTTAATGGAGTTAGAAAGAGAGAAAGAGCAGTTAAGAGCATCCAGATTCTTGATCCATTCTTGGATAGGTGAAGGGTTGTTTCTGGGAGAGAAGAGAAGTAGTTCTGTCTTTTTGGGTTTAGTTTAAGACGGTTGTTTTTGAGCCATGTTTGTATATTAACAAGTGTGGTGTTAGTTGTCTGAAGTCCCAGGGTGATTTGATTTTGCAGTAGAATTGTATGCCATTGGCATAGAGGTGGTATTTGACCCCTGCTGGGTTCAAAATGGCAGTGAGGGGTTCCATGAAGAGATTAAAAATGGCTGGGGATAGGATAAAGCCTTGAGTTTTGCCTTTCATCACAGGAGCAGGTTTGGAGAGACAGCTATGGATTTTTATTTGCTGACAGCGATGATGCATATAGGATGTAAACCATTTCAGGACTGTGCCATTGAAACCCTTGTGGTTTCTGAGAGTTTCAAGTAAAGCTGGGTGTTTTACTGTAACGAATGCCGCTAACAAGTCAAGTAGGATTAGGAAGCAGGCATCACCTTCATCTAGGTTTCTGTGAATGTTGTCCAAAATATTGAGCATAGCATTTTCGGTGCTACATCCGTGTAGCGGTAGTGAGTGATCTCAGTGAGTTAGCGTTCTCTGTGACTTTCCTTATGTAGCTCATACAGTCCCAATCTCCCAGTGATGAAGTTGCATCTATGAATTGAAAAGGGACACTGAGTTGGCCCATCAAAGGGGGTTGATAAGCAAGCATTATTCATTGCAACACAGTAGTAGTTTAGGAAATTAGGAATAGATCTTAGGTTTAGGAAATTAGGAATAGGTCAACTTAATACTACTAGTTCTACAGGCGATCTAATTTAGAAAAGTACAATTGTACTGTGTTTGCCTGTCAAAATGTGTTTAGGGAAATTAACTGAACTACTAATCTATTTTTATTTGCTTCTTTATCTGTTATATCAGCAACCAAGGGCAAGAAGGCATCACCTAAGCAGGCGAAGGAGATGCTGCCACCACCAGTGCAGTGGCTGGTGGAACCACCACCCCGAGCGCAGTGGCCGATGGTTCTGGTGGTCCTAGTAAGTCCTGTTATTATTCATTTAATTTCCCTAACTTTCACCTCTCCCCACAATTAGAATCATTTAAATTTTGCCTTGTTTATTTTTTATACTGTCTCCTTTTATTTCAAATCCTCTATCTAATGTTTGTTAAATTCTTCTTATCCCTGCATTATCCTATTTTTCTATATTTAATTTTTCTATAGCCGACTTCCTCCTGTCTGTACTAGTCTGTAGGTTTCTTCTGCTTTGTTAGCAAGCTTTACCTCTTCCCTTATATATCTTGTGGTACTGTAAGGCTAAGAAAAGAGATTTCTGGTACTTTAGTGTGAAAATTGCAGGCCCAAGTAAGCTAGTCGCTATGCATGTTTGTTGAAAAGGGTTTCTTTTTACTGCTCAGGATCAAACAGTTAAAGTGAGAGAGTGTCCATGGTTATGGTAACCTCCCCGAATGCTGTGCTATATTTCATTTGTTTACCAGCAGTTGCCATGACGGTGCAGCATGGCAGAAAAGTATGAGGTCCCATATTGCACTTGCCAACCAAGACCATATGTCCTTCATTGACAATTATTCCAACCAGTCATTGTGCTTCAATGACTGAGACATCATAGCTCTGCCTTTCCATTACAAAATGTTTTTGCTTGACTTGAATACCTGGCTTTTCCTGCATTGTCAACCAAGGGCAACAAACCACCCAAAGTAATAGTTTTGATAAAATTTACTGCTAACCAAACTGTAGTGAGGCATTGCAGTCGCATTTTGTTAAAAAAATAGTAATAAGGGGAGGCATATCTGGTAACTGAAATGTGTTTTTTGTTTCTAGCCATACAGACCACCAGTTCCGGGGAGAGCGGCAGCACCAGTGTGCCAGAGGTGGTTGAATGGGGAGTCCCAGCGGCAGCAAGGACAGCAAGGACAGTTGGTGGTAAGTCACATTACTTGCTTATTGACAAATCAAATATGCTCACTGTATTTGTTGATATCCCAGCCATCATCATGCATCACTCCCCTGCCCATGGCATTTTTCCACCTGGGCTGTGACCTAACTGCAGCATGTTTCAATTCGGCACTGCAGTGTTGGCTGCGCAATGTGCCTCTAATTTAGATAATACAGCATTAATGAAGTTTTCAGTGCATGACAAACTGAAAACAGAGTGTGTTTCCCAGTACCCACTCAGTCACCTCCTACTTTACTTCTTTATTCTTTCCTAAGTTTTGTCCCAGCCTACCAAAAAAATGGAAAAATCCATCCTTGGCATGTGCCACATTTTTCTGGTCAACTGATTTTTGTATATATATATATTTCATGGCTACCATAACAGATTTATGGTTAAGCCTGTTCACATTTTCCCTTTCATCATTCATCAACTACAGTGACCGACTAAACCAAAGCTTAGCACAGGTCAGTGATACCCTACCATTCTATTGCAAAATCTCAACCTAACCCAATCCCTCTAACATACCGTGCAGTAGAATAAGTTTCCCTACTGCCAAACAAAGGTATTTGGTGAAAATAATTAGTGGTGGAGAAAGAGGCCAGGGAGTAAAGTGGGACTAAGTTCCTGTTTTAGATTTTGGCTGATGGGATACTCTATGATGAACATGCCAAATAGGAGCTTTCCTGTTCCTTCCCTGTACTGCAGTGCATCTTTTTTCCCACTATCTACTTACGGTAGACAGGATATTGGTATTTTATATCTGACTTGTACGACATATTATTATTATTCAGCTGCTTCTTTGGGGTCTGGGTAGAAAGGATAGGCAGTTGGCAAAGAGCAGGGCCACTGGAATAAAAGTAAGATAATAAATTGTTCATTACAGCTGCTCCAGCTGCAGACTGCAGAGAGTAACAAAGAACCCAAGGCACTAGCATGCCTCAATTAATTTACCACAAGTAGAAGAATACTTGTGCTGCATAGAGCACAATGCTTTACTTATTAATGAAAGCCAATTTATTTTTCTTTTAAGTTTTTTTATACTCAAAGTGTTAGTTTAGTTTATTTATTAGGAAATCCTTTAAAAGAGAAAAATCACTTACTTTTAATCTGGTGGTATGCTGTTCTGGCTTAATTCCTTGGAGCCAGTCAGTGCTTCTTTTATGTGAGGCATGTGTGGGAAAAACCTGGCCATGTGACTAATCACATAAAAAATTCAAAGGGCCCTAGAGGACCAGCAATGTACTCCTACTGTGCCACTAGCCACTATATAAACAAGTGTTTTCACAGAGCATTATTTACAATTTGTCTTTTTTCTTTATTTTTCTTTATTTATATAGCTACTCACACTGACCTTCCCTCTTGGCAGGAGATACTAGCCAGGCTGCTGCAGCAGAAGGTGGAGGCCATCCAGGCTGAATATCTCTGACTGGTGGCTCTGGCAGAGGTAGAGGAAGAGGAGGCATCTGCCATCACCTTCCTGGGTCCAAGTTCCTCCAGCCAGCTCCTCCATCCTGGCCACAACATGAACAGCCGCCGCCTGCAGCTGAGATTCTCATCCCGATCCCTCACTGCTGCTGCCCCCTCCTGCTCATATCGCTTCCAATGCTGCATTGTCCGCAAGCTGGCGTGGCTTCACCAGGAGGTGTCAAACCTTAGCTCCAAAGTTGATGACTGTGAGGCCCTTTTTTATTTTTTGCTTTGGTGGGAGGGACATTTGTTGTTAGTGGTGAAGGTGGGAATTGTGAAGGGAAGTTGGACGTTTGGACATTCTTTCTTTTGAACATGGGTTGGGGATGGGGTGATGTTTGGGGAGAGGTAGGGACTGTTGTGGGTGGAGAGGGTGGGTTTTATTGTATAAAAAAATAAAGGAAATTAATATTTTGCTTTATGCCTCAAATCATTTTTGGTGTTTTACTTTGCCCTGCTGCCTTTTAGTGCAGTCTGCTTTTTCAATCTGCTTTACAAAGTGTATACAAGTTAGTTATACCCTTGTCCAACAGCCTTCTTCAACTATAATGACCACTAAGGGGGGATTGCCATTGCTTATATTGCCTACAACAACTTAGATAAACAGCATATTCAGTCAAAGTTAGTTCACTTTTTGCCATAATTCTCTTACCTGAATAGATGAAGCAATGGCTGAAACTTCTCTAAATCTTCCCAAGCTGCCTTCTTTATGATGGAGTTAGTAATATCAGGCTAGTGCGCTAACGGGGAAGGCATCACAAGAAAGATCCCACTCCCGCCTAGGTGAATTCCAGCTGTAGGATTAATCAAATGAATAGCCATCACAGGCAACTAGATGGAAACAAAACACAGAGTTAGAGGGTTATATTATATTTATATCATAACTATAGAAAGACAGAGACCAGACTACCACCGTGACACAACAAAGAAGACCTGATATTATAAGAAAAACTAACAATAGTAACTTCTTCTGAGCAATGGGAAGCTAGGATTTAATTAAAAGTAAACTTTTGAAATCCTTGAGTCACAAGAATTCGACTCAGAGTCAGGAGTGGACAAGTTTAAGCATTTACACAACACAAGGCCTGAATGATGATGTTGACAAATGATGTTCTATTTCTAAAATAGGGAACCCTTTTATGTGTGGGTGGGTAAGTAGGGCTGGTGTGAGCTATTGCTCAGGTAATATAAGATCCTTCAGGGAGCTGGTGTTGGTTTTGCCAAATCTGTCCCAAATCCGTGTTGCTTCCACCAAATCCACCACACCAAGTGTGTGATCCATTATTGTCACACCTCAATAACTCACGCAGCCCCGGGAGACACGGTTAGGGGTTTTATGAATGGATGGAAAAGGTGATTTGGGGAATGGTGTGAAAAGACAAACATTACACAACAAATCATCAAGGCCATGAGCAGCACATCATCTTTAATCTTTTTTGAAAGGAAATAAAGTAATGAGTATGACACAGTTCAGTTAAATGCATTGCCAAAGTCCTTCAGCCGCAGAGACCCAAGTTATTATATATATATATATATACTTACTTAAAGCCAATTTTTGCTCGCATGAAGGACTCCATGCCCCACAATGCACCGAGGGACAAGGCACTATGCGTACGCCCAGAGGGGTTGGGTATGGGAAGGAATAAAGCCAGTAAAGCCAACCATGTGAGCTTCCAGTGTGTTGTTTGTGCCAAGGAAGAAGAGGCTGAATGCCTTGAAACGCGTTGGCAGTGAGAAAAGAAACGCGGGGCTGGAAGGCAGGCTGCACTTTCATGCTGGATGGCGAAACACCGTCGAGTGCCTTCCTAATGCTTCAGGGCACTTTGTTGATTAATATTTTGCACACGGCAGCCTGGCCGTGGGGAAGTGCACCATCGCCAGCTGGGGGAGGACGACGCTCACCAGCTGGGAGAGGCTGTGGTCCTGAACTTTTCAAGATGGAATACGGCACAGTGTTCTTATTGCTTATAAAGCCTATCTTAAAGTCCTGCTACCTACTATAGGATTGAAAAATAAATGTAATTTCAAACGCACGCTCAAACTTACTTAAAGCCAATTTTTGCTCGCATGAAGGACTCCATGCCCCACAATGCACCGAGGGACAAGGCACTATGCGTACGCCCAGAGGGGTTGGACATGGGAAGGAATAAAGCCAGTAAAGCCAACCATGTGAGCTTCCAGTGTGTTGTTTGTGCCCAGAAAGAAGAGGCTGAATGCCTTGAAACGCGTTGGCAGTGAGAAAAGAAACGCGGGGCTGGAAGGCAGGCTGCACTTTCATGCTGGATGGCGGAACACCGTCGAGTGCCTTCCTAATGTTTCAGGGCACTTTGTTGATTTTGCACACAGCAGCCTGGCCGTGGGGAAGTGCACCATCGCCAGCTGGGGGAGGACGACTCTCACCAGCTGGGAGAGGCTGTGGTCCTGAACTTTTCAAGACGGAATACGGCACAGGTTTCTTATTGCTTATAAAGCCTATCTTAAAGTCCCGCTACCTATTATAGGATTGAAACATAAATGTAATTTCAAACGCACGCTCGAACTTACTTAAAGCCAATTTTTGCTCGCATGAAGGACTCCATGCCCCACAATGCACCGAGGGACAAGGGACTATGCGTACGCCCAGAGGGGTTGGGCATGGGAAGGAATAAAGCCAGTAAAGCCAACCATGCGAGCTTCCAGTGTGTTGTTTGTGCCCAGGAAGAAGAGGCTGAATGCCTTGAAACGCGTTGGCAGTGAGAAAAGAAACGCTGGGCTGGAAGGCAGGCTGCACTTTCATGCTGGATGGCGGAACACCGTCGAGTGCCTTCCTAATGCTTCAGGGCACTTTGTTGATTAATATTTTGCACACGGCAGCCTGGCCGTGGGGAAGTGCACCATCGCCAGCTGGGGGAGGACGACGCTCACCAGCTGGGAGAGGCTGTGGTCCTGAACTTTTCAAGACGGAATACGGCACAGTGTTCTTATTGCTTATAAAGCCTATCTTAAAGTCCCGCTACCTACTATAGGATTGAAAAATAAATGTAATTTCAAACGCACGCTCGAACTTACTTAAAGCCAATTTTTGCTCGCATGAAGGACTCCATGCCCCACAATGCACCGAGGGACAAGGCACTATGCGTACGCCCAGAGGGGTTGGGCATGGGAAGGAATAAAGCCAGTAAAGCCAACCATGCGAGCTTCCAGTGTGTTGTTTGTGCCCAGGAAGAAGAGGCTGAATGCCTTGAAGCACGTTGGCAGTGAGAAAAGAAACGCGGGGCTGGAAGGCAGGCTGCACTTTCATGCTGGATGGCGGAACACCGTTGAGTGCATTCCTGATGCTTCAGGGCACTTTGTTGATTAATATATATATATATATATATATATGTATAAATGTTCTGTCATCTAGGTTTGAAAAATAGTAAACACAAATTAAGGAGGAGTGAAGCGACCCCACACATTTCTACAAATTATGATTGTTAAAAGAAAAATGATACTGTATTGCCAAATTGGGCGGTGCGTCTGCATTATTCTTGGAATGTCTGTTACTCTTGGGTGCCTGGCTGAACCAGTCCGGTAAGGTAAGCAGGAGTGTTATGGAGCTCTCACCTATCGTGTAGGAGAAGACTAAGGCATGCAGATTGTAAAACAGAAATGATATTGTAGAGTCAAGGAGAAGGACAGAAGGTAAGCTTTACGAGGAGTGTACCAAGCCTAAGAGCATAGGCTGCTGCAATCTTTCAATTTATGACTCATGAGCAAATAATTGAGAAGTGAGAACAATGTTATAACCAATCATGGACATGTACTAGCTGTATGTACCAGGCTGATCAATCTCACAACTGTCATTATAACATTTAGCCGAGTGTCAGGCTTTTGGCCGTGCGCGATCTAGGGCCCACCCCATCAAATGCCATAGCAGGAGCAAGTGGCAGCTCAGTGCGCAAATACATGTCCCCATGCACCAGGTTCCATGCCAGTACAGGTCTGCCTTGTAGGAAAGCCCATGAGGCCACTATTGTAGTGCATTGGTGTTCACTCCTCGCATGTAGGTCCTTTTGAGGGCCTAACTGTGTATGTGCTATGCCTAAAGTGCTGGCCCATCCTTGTAATGCACTATTGATCTTCATTTCCCCTTGTTTTAGGCCAGAGTAGTCACTGGGGACTACATTTGCCAGAATCTCCGGTGGTGGCCATCTTGATAGTGGCGTGTCCATCAACATGGCTCACCCTGGGAAACATGCTTACTATTCCTTGACCGCCGATACACCTGGAGCTCCACTTCCGACTCTAAGCTCACAGAGGGCATTTCCCAATGTAGAGACACAATCCTGGGCAGAGTATTGTACTGCAGTCCTTGTCTTTCAAGCAAGAAAGGCTGGACGGGTCCTTATGGTCGGACGAGCTTTTACAGCTTACACCTGAACTCTCAAGCATGGTCAGATCTGTTGCACATTTTCCATAGGGGTGATCCTATCTAGCACATGAGGTTAAGAGGGAGAAGCAAAGTCCCATTCTGAGTACGAACTATATTACTGCATGACACAAGAATTTTACAGGTTGTGAAGTGCTCTGAGCCAAGGTCTAGGATAAACTTGACACTCTACATTAAAAAGTATTTGGCATGTCTACAAAATATTGCACTGCATTCTGGATGGTGCACAGCTGATTTCTATAGCTTTGATTTCAGGAAGCACTTGAGAAGTGACATGTATAAATGAAAGTTCATCATTCATGTTTATTATTGCCTGACTATAAGGATACAAGCGCTTGAGAAGTGAGAGAGTATGAATGAGAGTTTATCATTCATATTTATTATTGCCTGACTATAAGGATACGGTTACAAGGTTCTGAGACATGAATCATAGATACTGATACTGAGCCTTAATCAGTGTAAAAATCGAAGTGTGTGAATACTGATCAATCCACAGGATATTACATGTGTTTGTCTATGTAATCTTTTTCCTTACAGGTCTCCTTCCCCGTTGTTCCTGTCCCAAACCCTTTCCCACCCCTGGCCGCTCTAATCCTCGGCTCTAATAGCATACAGAGTTGGAGCTACCTAGAGGTGGATCACAAAAGTCAATGTGCAGATCCTGAGGAAGAGGCCACATCTGACAACAAGTGCGTGCATCATGTGATGATGTGACATTACATATCTGTTTCCAGTTAGAACAACATGCCTCCCCCTGACCACAACCACATAATAGACGAGTTTTCACATTTGAGCCAGTACACTCACTCAGCATCATTTCCTAAACCAACACACCTTTCTCTAGTCCGCAGAGCTGAGTAGGTGTCTTGGAGTCATTATCATGTTGGTTTTCCTGAAGTCAATAACTTCCTTCTTCTGGCTGTTGAGGTTATGGTAGTCTCGCCCTGAGTCCTTCCATCATCCTGACTCTGAGTAACGAATCAGTCCATCTCTTTCCTGTCCCAAATGAAAGAGATCAACCTGTAGTGTACTGCTGTTGATGAACAAGAAAAGAAACATTATTTGAGTAATTATTTTAGTGTAGATTTGTGTTTAACTAAACTGACTGGTCTTGGTCCCTGACATTTAGCCGAGTGCATGCATCATGTGATAATGATGTGACATCACATGTCTGTCTCCAGTTACAACAACAGCAGGTCCCCCACCCGACCACAACCACATAATAGAGGAGTTTCACATTTGAACCAGCACACACACTCAGCAGCATTTTCCAAATCAACGCATCTCTCTTTAGTCCACAGAGCTAAGTAGGTCTCTTAGAATCATCATCATGTTGGTTTCCCTGAAGTTGATAACTTCCTTGTTCTGGCTGTTCAGGTAGTCCTGCCCTGAGTCCTTCCATCATCCTGACTTAAAGTAACGAATCAGTCCAACTCCGTCCAACCCAAATTAGAGAGATTGACATGTAGTGCACTGCTGTTGATGAGCAAGAAGAGAAACTTTATATGAGTAATTTTTTTGTGTCGATCGATGTTTGTTAACTAAACTGACTCTGACTGGTCTTGTCTCTGATGACTGAGAACCTGAAGAAAAATAGCGGATTCTGAAAATAAATCTTGCTAAGTGTGAAAGGGTCAATCACCTTCAGGAAAAATGATCACCCATCAGGCCCCAAAAATTGCCAATCATCAAAATAAAGTTTACAAATTAATTGAACACCCTCCCTCACTGTCTGCCACCACATGAATCATCACCCACAATCACTTAATAATATATCACTCATTGGAGCAATAGTTACCTGCTCCAATCCAAACATGTTGGTACACAAGTATGTCTCCTCGTTAATGCAAGCAACAAACAGTGGGCAGTCTTGTAAATAAAATAATCTGAGGCAGTCCTGCTAGGGGCTTGAAGGGAATGAGTAGGCTTCTTCACTACAAACTGGTCCACCTCCTATCTGGCCATACAAGTGCCTAAAATGCTGCTGCTGCATAAATCAGTTAGACATAAACAAACAAAATATATAATGTTCCCCTAGCTAGATCCATTTTTTTTGGGGGGGGGGCATAGCAGTTCGACAATAAATAATAATTAAAAAGTTCTAAGGTGGCCTACTCTCAGTCAAAGAAGTATTGTTCATCCTCAAACTCAGATGGTTTGCCCAGAAATTGGTCAGCTGACACACTTGAGTCAGACCAATCTTGTAGACATGGGCTTGGGCTTAGGTTGGGGTGGGGTGGTGCCGGTAATGCAGGAATGCTGCTCCCAGTTTGCTCCCCGGTGGCCAGTGTGGCAGGCGCAAGTTTACAGAAAAAGGTTTCAGCTAACACGTCAGTGGTGAAAAGCTGGTTCTTCTCACTGGCCACTTTCTTGGCAGCATCTTTCTTTGGGGCCACCTTGAAGCTGTCAGTTGGCAGTGGCACTTAGCTGCACAAGCGCAAAAGATTGGAGGACTCACATCACAAATTGTGTGGTCACATCACTTTGTACAGGCCTTCTGTCTGGCAGTACTCGTGTTGATGTCTCTTGTGCACCTAAAAGCAAACAATAATTAATTAATACAGACAAAGACAGTATAATTTAGCGGGGTTACTTAAGTTATTATAACCCTAAATGATTAGCAGCAATACAGTGTGTCCATTCCAAAGTCAAACCACACCCCTATGACACAATATTTCATTTCCAATCAAGGTAATAACATACAGATGTAACTGTTTGCTTTATGTATATCTCGGGGAGACACATGTGGCAGTCAGGGAAGTGCAGGGAAAATGGTATAATGCTTAAAAAATGAATTCTGGTATGTGTCTATGGCAGGCAAGGGAGTCCATGGGGAAATTGAATAATCGTTAAAAAGTGAATGCTGACATGTGTGCACCTATGGCAGGCAGGGGACCCAGGGGGAAATTGATTTATCCTTAAAAAATGAATGCTGTTGTGTAGCTGTGTAGCTATAGCAGGCAGAGGGTGGATGGACGTTGGGCAAATGTAAAACAAAATTAATTTTTTTGCTAAATAAAATTAAAACAAAACATTTATATCATTGTTTTTTAATGGAAAAAATAAAATAATAATAATAATAGTTGCTGGTGTACTAGGGGACTATGAGAAACCCACTGGCGGGCAAGGAGGAAATGCAATAAAATGCATTTAATATAAAAAACTGTTCATAATTATAATATACATATACTACAATAGTATATTAAACTGATATGAGGGAAAGATTAAAAAAGGCATAGGCCTCTCCAGTTCAGCTTCCTAGAAAATGGCTTTGAAAACTAGAACAGAATGGTGACTGCACAAAATGGCCGCCAGCCACATGGCCAACCAGCAACAGCAAGCAAGGAGGCATGGCCACAACAAAGAACACATGCAGGCCTATGGCAAAATCACACTGGCTGGCTACACAAAATGACCGCCGCCACATGGTCAAACAACAACAGCAAGTAAGGACTCATGGCCACAAAGGAAACTGGGCAGCTATACAAAATTGCCACTGGCCACATGGTCAACCAACAACAGCAAGCAAGGAGGCTGGCCACAGCAAAGAACTCATGCAGGTCTATGGCAAAAGCACACTGGCTGGCTGCACAAAATAGCCGCCGGCCTCATGGTCAACAAACAACAGCAAGCAAGGAGCCATGGCCACAATAAAAAAAAACATGCAGGCCATGGAAAAAGCACACTGGCTGGCTACAGGAAATGGTCTCTGACCACATCATCAAACAACAACAGCAAGGAGACAAAGAACACATAAAGGCCTATGGACACTGACTACACAAAATGCCCCCTGGCCACATGGCATGGAGAACAAAGACAAATGCCAAAAGGAAAATTAACTGAGCTATCAAAATTTTACAACACACATCCTCCCAAGGCATCAAAATATTACACCACCTATACACTTTCTGCGGAAACAAAACGTGAAATACAACAGAAAACCTAAGTTTTTACTTTATTCCAATGCCATCCATGCCCTAAATAATGTTTTAAACCAACAGAAACAGTTGTTTCATGCACCCATGACTAGTACTGAGCCTACTGGCTGGATGGGCCATTGGCAGACTAGGCCATTAAGTAAAATTAATGAACATTTCAAATTTAACAAATATGGAGCAAATGTACTGAACTGTGCAACATTTTTCTTTACGTAAGATAAACAATTAAATGCAAAAAAATAATTAGGCCACCTACCACATTAGAATAAAAGAAATCGAATAAAAGTACACATACATTTTGGTGCATGCCATCTATCAAACAAACAACACCCTTATACAAAAATTTGTGAACTTACTTATCATATCACAAAAACAAAATCCTTAAATCCAATGGCATATATGCAGCAGACAAAGAGAGTAATCCTTCCAGCACCAGCACTGGGAGGAGCCTGCTAAATAGGAACAGGAAGTTGGACTCTCTGGGGCACTTCCTTCTTGTTGAAAAAGAAAAAGGAAAATAAAAAAGGCTTCTCACACTAAAAAACAACTTGAACGGTCTGTTGAAGTAAAATATTAACTCGAAAACATCTTTTGGAGTAGATTTAGCTGCTTCTCTAGTAGAGAATCTGCTCAAGGTGCAGCCGAGGTTTCTTCTGCTCGCCAACATCACAAAAAAAGTGCATGGTTAGTGCGTGTTTGAATGGATGAGTACAAGCATAGTGCCTGGGTGTTTTGATGAGTGTATTGGAAGTGCCTGAGTGAATAGATGAGAGCATGGATAGTGCCTGAGTGAAAGGATGAGTGCAAGGATAGTGCCTGGGTGATTGGATGTGTGCATGGGTAGTGCCTGGGTGAATGGATGAGTGCATGGATAATGCCTGAGTGAATTGATGAGGTCATCGGTAGTTCATGAGTGAATGGATGAGTGAATGCCTAGTGCCTGAGTGAATGGATGAGTGCAAAGGTAGTGCCTGGGTGAATGGATGAGTGCATGGGTAGTGCCTGGGTCATTGGATGAGTGTATGGGTAGTGCCTGAGTGAATGGATGAGCACATGCATATTGCCTGAGTGAAAGGATAAGTGCAAGGGTAGAGCCTGGGTGATTGTGTGAGTGAATGGATAGAGCCATGGTGATTGGATGAGTGTATGGGTAGTGCCTGAGTGATTGAATGAGTGCATGGGTACTGCCTGGGTGACTGGATGAGTGTAAGAGTAGAGCCTGGGTGATTGGATGAGTGCATGGGTACCACCTCATTGAATGGATGAGTACAAGGTTAGTGCCTGGGTGATTGGATGAGCTCATGGGTCCTGCCTGGGTGATTGGATAAGTGCATGAGTAGTGCCTATGTGAGTGGATGAGTGCATGGGTAGTGCCTCAGTGAATGAATGAATTCAAGGGTAGTGTCTGGGTGATTGGATGAGTGCATAAATAGTGCCTAGGTGATTCAGAGAGTGCATAGATAGTGCCTGAGTGAATAGAAGAGTGCATGGCTACTGCTTGGGTGATTGGATTAGTGCATGGCTACTACCTGGTTAAGTGTATGATTGTGTGGGTAGCGCATAGGTGACTGGATGAGTGCAAGAGTAGGGCCTGGGTGATTGCACAAGTGCAACTGCTGTGCCTGGGAGTTTGGATGAGTAAGTGAGCAGAAACTCTATGAATTCATCACTAGATTAGTGATTTGACACACGTAATATATCTTGACTTCCAACCACTGTGAAAATATAGAAACAGACAACAATGCATTAGAATTTCATTTCGAACATTAGGCAACCAAACAATGCACAATATTTTTTAACCAAAATTTTAATTCAACATAGACAAATGTTTTACTGTTTTCTTCCTGGTTTCAGCTTTCATACTTGTTCATTTTCAACAGTGCTTTGTTTGAAAACTCATCATTTAACGTTGGGAAAAAAATAATCAATGGATTGTAAAAAAAAAAAAAAATGTGCACAGTAGATCATTGCAACTATGTCATAATGTTCCCTGCACTCACTACAAGTTTTTTAATACTGGCTTGCTGATAGGTGCTACCTTAATGAAAGCAACTATATGTTAAAACTGTTTCTGATATTTTTATATCTGGTACAAAATGTCCAACAATTATGAAGAAGTCTTCATCTTGTATATCCTTTTATAAACATCATCCCTGTTAAGCCAAATGATGTCTAAAATGTTCTCAGTCCATGTATGAAAAATATAACACATAGTACTATGTAGGAGTTTCTGCAGCAGAAGCAAAATGGGACTTTTTTTAGTGGTGAAGAGTCTCTTTACATGCGACTTAAGGCAACCGGTATTTTAGTACCTCCATTTACTATTTTTCTGTAATAACACAATGTAGTCTTCAAAAGTTTTATAAATTCCTTTCCTGCAGTTAAAAAGAGTCCTTCATTTCATACAGGATGCTGTAGACAATACCCCCAATAGGCCGACTAATGTCTCAGAAACACATAATCCATACATATGTCAACACAATACCACATTTCCTTATCCTAGAGCATGGGTACTCACAAACTTTCTCTTGGGGGCCAAATTTACAGTGTGGTTTGTGGCCGAGGGCCGCACCTGTGGGGGCGGGGTCATTGGGGGAGGGGGCGGGGCTAGAGCAAAACAAAACTGTGACCATGAGGTGGAACACAGGCCCCTGCAGCGGACGCCTTCGTCCACTGAGCCACCGGACCCGGCATAGACATCTCTCTCTCTCTCTCTCTCTCTCTCTCTCTCTCTGTCTGTCTCCCTCCCTCCCTCTCTCTGTCTCCCTCCCTCTCTAACTCTGTCTCCCTCTCTCTCTCTCTCTGTCTCCCTCCCTCCCTCTCTCTATCGCTCTCTCCCTCTCTCCCTCTCTCTCTCTCTCTCTGTCTCCCTCCCTCCCCCTCTCTCCCTCCCTCCCTCTCTCTGCCTGTCTCGCTCCCTCTGTCTCCCTCCCTCTGTCTCCCTCCGTCTGTCTCCCTCCTCCCTCTGTCTGTCTCCCTCCCTCTGTCTCCCTCCCTCTGTCTCCCTCCCTCTGTCTCCCTCCCTCTGTCTGTCTCCCTCTGTCTGTCTCCCTCTGTCTGTCTCCCTCTGTCTCCCTCCCTCTGTCTGTCTCTGTCTCCCTCCCTCTGTGTCTCCCCTGTCTCCCCCTGTCTCCCTCTGTCTCCCTCCCTGTCTCCCTCCCTCTGTCTCCCTCTGCCTGTCGCCCTCCTCCCTCTGTGTGTCTCCCTCCCTCTGTCTCCCTCTGTCTCCCTCTGTCTCTCTCTGTCTCCCTCTCTGTCTCCCTCTCTGTCTCCCTCTCTGTCTCCCTCTCTCTCCCTCTGTCTCTCCCTCTCTCTCCCTCTGTCTCTCCCTCTCTCTCCCTCTGTCTCTCCCTCTCTCTCCCTCTGTCCCTCCCTGTCTCCCTCCCTCTCTGTCTCCCTCCCTCTCTGTCTCCCTCCCTCTCTGTCTCCCTCTCTCTCTGTCTCCCTCTCTCTCTGTCTCCCTCTCTCTCTGTCTCCCTCTCTCTGTCTCCCTCTCTCTGTCTCCCTCTCTGTCTGTCTCCCTCTCTGTCTGTCTCCCTCTGTCTGTCTCCCTCTGTTTGTCTCCCTCTGTCTCCCTCCCTCTCTCTCTCTGTCTCCCTCTCTCTCTGTCTCCCTCTCTCTCTCTCTCTGTCTCCCTCTCTCTCTCTCTCTGTCTCCCTCCCTCTCTCTGTCTCCCTCCCTCTCTCTCTGTCTCCCTGTCTCCCTCCCTCTCTCTCCCTGTCTCCCTCCCTGTCTCTCTCCATGTCTCCCTCCCTGTGTCTCCCTCCCTGTGTCTCCCTCCCTGTGTCTCCCTCCCACTCTGTCTCCCTCCCACTCTGTCTCCCTCCCACTCTGTCTCCCTCCCACTCTGTCTCCCTCCCTCCCACGCTGTCTCCCTCCCACTCTGTCTCCCTCCCACTCTGTCTCCCTCCCACTCTGTCTCCCTCACTCGCTCTCTGTCTCCCTCGCTCTCTGTCTCCCTCGCTCTCTGTCTCCCTCGCTCTCTGTCTCCCTCGCTCTGTCTCCCTCGCTCTGTCTCCCTCGCTCTCTGTCTCCCTCGCTCTCTGTCTCCCTCGCTCTCTGTCTCCCTCACTCTCTCTCTCCCTCTCTCTCCCTCTCTCTCTCTCTCTCCCTCTCTCTCTCTCTCCCTCTCCCTCCGTCTCCCTCTCTCTCTCTCTCTGTCTCCCTCTCTCTCTGTCTCCCTCCCAGGCCTGAGCTCCCTGGCCTTGGCTCAACTCTCTGACTACAGGATGGCGGGAAGCATCACATCACAGGATCTTAACGCACACCTCATCCGGCTCTCACTCCCTGCTGCCCTCTGTCGCCCTCTGCCATCTTACCCAGCTCTCACTCCCTGCCCTCTGTCACCCTCCGTCACCTTACCCGGCTCTCACTCCCTGCTGCCCTCCATCACCTCACCCGGCTCTCACTCCCTACTGCCCTCTGTCACCTTACCCGGCTCTCACTCCCTGCAACCCTCTGTCACCTCATCCGGCTCTCACTCCCTGCTGCCCTCCGTCACCCTCTGCCATCTCACCCGGCTCTCACTCCCTGCTGCCCTCCGTCACCTTACCCGGCTCTCACTCCCTGCAACCCTCTGTCACCTCACCCGGCTGTCACTCCCTGCTGCCCTCTGCCACCTCACCCGGCTCTCACTCCCTGCTGCCCTCTGTCACCCTCTGCCATCTCACCCGGCTCTCACTCCCTGCTGCCCTCCGTCACCTCACCCGGCTCTCACTCCCTGCTGCCCTCCGTCACCTCACCCGGCTCTCACTCCCTGCTGCCCTCTGTAACCCTCTGCCATCTTACCCGGCTCTCACTCCCTGCTACCCTCCATCACCTCACCCGGCTCTCACTCCCTGCTGCCCTCCGTCACCTCACCCGGCTCTCACACCCTGCTGTCCTCTATCATTCTCTGTCACCTCACCCCGCGTGTGTGGCAGCCCGGGCTGAGACAGCTTCCCGGGCGCGCACACAGCCGCACCCGAGTACTTCACAGGTCTTTAAAAGACCATTTGCATGATAACGAGGCTTTGTTGTATTTCACCTCTTAGCGCCCCTGCAGCTCCACTCGGACTATCGGACTATCGGAATCGCCCGGCCCCCATAAAGCAGAGTCTGTGTTTGCTGACACACTGTAAAAAATTTAAAAAAACACAGGTACGATGTCTGCAAGGTCCGCGGGCCGCCAAGGAAGGCTTGCCGGGCCGCTGGCGGCCCGCGGGCCGTACTATGAGTACCCGTGTCCTAGAGTTTCCTTAGAGCTTCGGTTCTAGAAATAGCAGATATGAGTTTGGTAACTTTTTGGGTAATCTTGATCTGAATGGCACTTGCATGTCATTGCAATCTGTCCATCCTATTTGACATCTTAAATATATTGTGTAGTGTCCAGAGGTTATATTAACTCCTTCATGAAATATGATTGCTATAGTTGTGAAAGTTCTTTTTAAGATGGAAATTTGTGCAGCTTTAAAATTTTTAATTTTGGTTCCTAATTTAGTACCATCCACTCTTCATCGTTGTAGCATAACTATGATATATATTCCATATATTTGTAGAAACAACGTTGACCTAAGTTCATATCTGCAGTTTGGCCAGGTCATATCTTGATGGGCATTTGTAGTTAACTCTTCAAATGCCACAGCTTTACAATCTGGTAATGTCAAGTACAGGAATCGTTCTGAATTGATTTCAGCGTTAGACATACGTTCACAATCTTCACAGTTATGAGTCCATATATCAGTTAAGCCAAATAATTCATTGATATTCACATCTTTTTCATCTAATAGTCCTAGCATTACCATTAGAAATTCTTGAGCATCCTGCTGAAGATTTTGAGAGAACACTACTGATCCAGTACAGTCATCGGTGAGTTTTCTTATTCCAGTAGCAGAATGTATAATACTTCTGTCACTTCTCAATTATCAAGTTAACTACATAGTTGTGAAGACATTCTTTTATCTACCTTTTCTTTAATAGAATTTCTAAAATTAGGCAAATTACATAGTCCATTTAACACCACATTTGCATAACAGTTCACTCCAGATTTATTATCAAAGTGATAGCCTTGTATTTCCTCATTGTGCTCTAGCTTTCTTTTCTTTCCTCCTTCTTGCCTTTCTTTTTGTTCAACTTTCTGTTCAACTCTGATAGACTGTTTTGATATATTCCACTTTGGACACAGTATTGCTTTTTGAACCACAGGATACTGGCCTAAATGAGGAGCATATTGAGCTCTTAACCGATTATACAGCTCACATCAGCACTTACTTTCTTCTCATCAAAATCAATCAGAAATAAATCAGACAATGTTCTAATTCACGGAAAAGCAACATATGACATTCCTTCTTTGAATACACTACTACCAATATTAACAAGACTGTATCTCTACTTAAACCTTGCAATTTGTAAACTGTTACTGCATACGCTGAAGACACTGGGAAGTGCTTTCGCTGGACATACAAGTCTTTCACAAGTAGGAAACATACACTGCAGCTACCAATCTGCTTAACTTCAGCAATATCCTCAAATTTTATGGCTAAGTACTCCACATCATTTCTGTTTGGACAATAAACAAATTTCATAATTTTACCCATTGTACCATTCAATAGCCCTTCTTCTACATTTAAATTACAACGTAAGATTACACAACAATGTTTACAGATACTTAACTGTTTTTCTAATCCTGCAGTTTTCGACACAGACTTTTCTAAACTATCCAATTTTGATTACAGTTTTTCCGTTAGTAGCACTGTAACTTCTTGATGTACCATTTAATCATTTGCTCTCATTTCGACAATCTCTTCTTTTTCCAGTTGCAATAATTGTTCACTGAATTTACTACACTCCTATAGAGTTGGCATCAAACAAACAATAGACTTCTCTTCCTTAACAAAATTATACATTACTTCAACGTTGAAACATTACTTGGAAACACATTTTTGATGACACAGGTTTGTAATACGGTCTTTCTTTATTTTGTGATAACTCCCACTCACATCCTTTAGTATGTCTGCATAATGCATATCTGATGCTTAGCGCATATTTTAGATTAACTGTTTGTATTGGAAGTTTTCCCAAATGTTTACATTTCCAATACTTCCAAGTTAATTCCTTGTTTCAGTATGTAGTAGTTTCTTGAATACAGGTTGTCCTTTTATGGGAGTTAGTTGCAGCAGGTTTCCAAAGATTATTGTTGTCCTCCAAAAAGAACATTGTAATCAGGTTTTAATATTTGCTGTATTCTTAAATGTATAAAAGCTAGCATTAGGTTAGACACCATGCTCACTTCATCAATAATGTGTAGCTTTAATTTCTTTAATACTCTTGCCACTTTATGACAAGCATACCAGCTAATATGTTGTATTGTAATTTGTTGTCATGTTCAACAGGCAGCATTAATAATCGATGAAGCGCAACTCCTTTAACATTATGAGCAGCTAAGCCTGTTGTCGCAGTGACTACAAACAACAAATTGGAATCTGTTGTCTTCTGTAAGTAACTTGTCAGTACTTTAACCAATAAGCGTTTTCCAGTTCCAGCTCGACCACTTATGTACAATAGAACTGGTTTATATGTAGGACATGGACACATTTTATTCTCATGGAGAAATCCATGTTCTACTTTACCTTTTACCTGTTCAAAAATGTCTTCCTTATCTGCATTCAATTGCTGTATTAGTAGTTCTAGATCCACAGTTTCCCGTCTTACTTGCTGCATTGCATTCTCCCATTCATTTATAGCTATTGCAGCCTTATTTTCAATGCTTGGCTGTCCAAGATGATCTTGACCTCCAGGTGCTGCACTTTGACTGCTCTGACAACTCTCTCTTGCTATCTAAGCAGCAATTGTTTCATCTTGTTCAATCTCTTCTCTCAACTTCAAGTAGCTCACTTTCAGTTCGCCGTGGCTTAAACAACTGTAACAAGGCTAAATAGAAAAACTATCTTTTGTCGGGAGTTTGGCAACTTAGCTTTTGATGGTTGATTACATTTCCTTTGTTATGTCTCACCAAACATCAATCACATCAAGTCACAGCAAATTTACCTTCATCTTTGGTTTCACTGAAATTACTTCTAAAAGTATAATGTTGAAGTAGTTAATAAAGACACATCCTTTCCAGATGACGACTTCTTCTTCGATAGTACGTATCCAGCATGTTACTCTTCAGAATATCTGTACTGTGTGGCTCAAATTCTGCAAGATATTGAATTTCAGAAAAAGACTTCAGTGCTCTGTTTTAGGAAGCCCTAAACTCAGCCATAGAATTTCTCCAGATTTAGAAAACAAACTAGCTGAGCTTAACCGGTCTAGACATTCACAGGAGCCTATCTCTCTGTGAGAAAGCATTTTCAAGCTAAAACTGCAATATCTTTGTAAGACTACGTTCTACTGAAATCTCCTCCTACATCTCTTTCATCTCAGTTTTCTCTGACTTTGTTTTGTAAGATGTAACGTACCGAGCAACAGCAATCAAGTTGTCTGCAACAAACTGTACATCCATGTTTGCATTCCAAAGCTTCAGAATCACAGGATTGAAGTTAATAATACATTAACCCCTTTGCTGCTAGGCCTTTTCCCCTCCTGTGCTAAGCCTTTTTTTGGCTATTTGGGGTAGTGCGCGCTTAGGCCCCTGTAACTTTTTGACCACATAAGGTATCCATGCCAAATTTGCGTCCTTTTTTTCTAACATCATGGGGATTGTAAAGGTACCCAGGGTTTGTGGATTCCCCTGGAGGGGACCCAGAAATTAGTCAAAATACAGCAAAATTTTGGGGTTTTTGGGAAAAATGCGAAAAAAGGGCTACAGATGAAAGCGTCTTGATTTTTCCCTGCAAATGGCATCAAAAAGGGGTTGTGGGGATGAAATCACCATCTTCCCAGCTTTCAGGGACAAGCAGACTTTTGTCAGAAAACCAACTTTTTTACACAGTTTTGGCATTTTTCTGGGACATAGCCTATTTTTGCTATTTTTTGTGCTTTCAACCTCCTTCCAGTTAATGGTAGAAATGGGTATGAAACCAATAATGGATCCTGGAAAGCCATACATTTCTGAAAAGTAGACACAATTCTGAATTCAGCAAGTGGTCATTTGTGTAGATCCTTAAAGTTTTCCTTATAGAAACTAACAGTTAAATAAAGGAAAAATAGAAAATTAGTTGAAAAAAACAGTCATTTGTGTCAACGTTTTCACCTGTAACTTCTAATTATGACAGCTATTTGAAGGCAATATACCGTTATATCTGCTGGACCTTTCTGGTTGTGGGGATATATAGGACTTGTAGGTTCACCAAGAACCCGACGAACCCAGAGCCAATAATTGAGCAACATCTTGCAATGATTTTTTTAAGTACCGGGTATATAGCAATTATTTTGGGAAAATGTATACATGGAAAAATTGTTATGAAAGACACCTATGTATTTCTGAAATGGGAATAAAATGTAGATTTTAGAAACAGTAGATATTTGCACATTTCCGAAATTGGGAGTACCCATACTAGCATGAGAATTATAGGTCATTTTTCAAAATGACTTATTTTTTACACATTGTCTTTCATTTGGAAGGCAGAAATGCATCGAAAGTCAATAGGTAATAACAGTTGCTCTACAATTCTGTGTTACCCTAAGTCTCCCGATAAAAATGGTACCTCACTTGTGTGGGTAGCCCTTGTGCCCACAACAGGAAATGGCTCAAAATGCAACGTGGACGTACCACATTTTCACAATGAAAAATTACCCTTTTTTTGCAAAGTGCCTAGGTGTAGTTTTTGAACCCTAGCTCTGCCGGCACCTAGGGAAACCTAGCAAACCTATACATTTTTGAAAACTAGACACCCAGGGGAATCCAGGATGGGGTGACTTGACTGCCTCCCACCAGGTTCTGTTACCCAGAATCCCTTGCAAACATAAAATATTGTCAAAAAACCCACATTTTCCTCACATTTCTGTGGTGGAAAGTTCTGGAATCTGCGTGGATCCACAAATTTCCACCCACCCCGCGTTCCCCAAAGTCTTACGAGAAAAATGGTACCTCACTTGTGTGGGTCGGCCTAGTGCCTGCAACAGGAAACGGCACAAAACGCAACATGGTCACACCTCAATTTCGCAGTGAAAAATGACCCTTTTTTGGCAAAGTGCCTAGCTGTAGTTTTTGAACCCTAGCTCTGCCGGCACCTAGGGAAACCTAGCAAACCTATACATTTTTGAAAACTAGACACCCAGGGGAATCCAGGATGGGGTGACTTGACTGCCTCCCACCAGGTTCTGTTACCCAGAATCCCTTACAAACATAAAAAATTGTCAAAAAAACCACATTTTCCCCACATTTCTGTGGTGGAAAGTTCTGGAATCTGCGTGGATCCACAAATTTCCACCCACCCCGCGTTCCCCAAAGTCTTACGAGAAAAATGGTACCTCACTTGTGTGGGTCGGCCTAGTGCCTGCGACAGGAAACGGCGCAAAACGCAACGTGGTCACACCTCAATTTCGCAGTGAAAAATGACCCTTTTTTGGCAAAGTGCCTAGCTGTAGTTTTTTAACCCTAGCTCTGCCGGCACCTAGGGAAACCTAGCAAACCTATACATTTTTGAAAACTAGACACCCAGGGGAATCCAGGATGGGGTGACTGTACTGCCTCCCACCAGGTTCTGTTACCCAGAATCCCTTGCAAACCTAAAAAATTATCAAAAAAAACACATTTTCCCCACATTTCTGTAGTGGAAAGTTCTGGAATCTGCGTGGATCCACAAATTTCCACCCACCCCGCGTTCCCCAAAGTCTTCTGAGAACAATGGTACCTCACTTGTGTGGGTCGGCCTAGTGCCCGCAACAGGAAACGGCGCAAAACGCAACGTGGTCACACCTCAATTTCGCAGTGAAAAATGACCCTTTTTTTGCAAAGTGCCTAGCTGTAGTTTGTGAACCCTACCTCTGCCGGCACCTAGGGAAACCTAGCAAACCTATACATTTTTGAAAACTAGACAACCAGGGGAATCCAGGATGGGGTGACTTGACTGCCTCCCACCAGGTTCTGTTACCCAGAATCCCTTGCAAACATAAAAAATTGTCCAAAAAAACACATTTTCCCCACATTTCTGTGGTGGAAAGTTCGGGAATCTGCGTGGATCCACAAATTTCCCCCCACCCCGCGTTCCCCAAAGTCTTACGAGAAAAATGGTACCTCACTTGTGTGGGTCGGCCTAGTGCCTGCGACAGGAAACGGCGCAAAACGCAACGTGGTCACACCTCAATTTCGCAGTGAAAAATGACCCTTTTTTTGCAAAGTGCCTAGCTGTAGTTTTTGAACCCTACCTCTGCCGGCACCTAGGGAAACCTAGCAAACCTATACATTTTTGAAAACTAGACACCCAGGGGAATCCAGGATGGGGTGACTTGACTGCCTCCCACCAGGTTCTGTTACCCAGAATCCCTTGCAAACATAAAGAAATTGTCAAAAAAAACACATTTTCCCCACATTTCTGTGGTGGAAAGTTCTGGAATCTGCGTGGATCCACAAATTTCCACCCACCCCGCGTTCCCCAAAGTCTTATGAGAAAAATGGTACCTCACTTGTGTGGGTCGGCCTAGTGCCTGCGACAGGAAACGGCGCAAAACGCAACGTGGTCACACCTCAAATTCGCAGTGAAAAATGACCCTTTTTTTGCAAAGTGCCTAGCTGTAGTTTTTGAACCCTACCTCTGCCGGCACCTAGGGAAACCTAGCAAACCTATACATTTTTGAAAACTAGACACCCAGGGGAATCCAGGATGGGGTGACTTGACTGCCTCCCACCAGGTTCTGTTACCCAGAATCCCTTGCAAACAGAAAAAATTGTCAAAAAAACCACATTTTCCCCACATTTCTGTGGTGGAAAGTTCTGGAATCTGCGTGGATCCACAAATTTCCACCCACCCCACGTTCCCCAAAGTCTTACGAGAAAAATGGTACCTCACTTGTGTGGGTCGGCCTAGTGCCTGCGACAGGAAACGGCGCAAAACGCAACGTGGTCACACCTCAATTTCGCAGTGAAAAATGACCCTTTTTGGCAAAGTGCCTAGCTGTAGTTTTTTAACCCTACCTCTGCCGGCACCTAGGGAAACCTAGCAAACCTATACATTTTTGAAAACTAGACACCCAGGGGAATCCAGGATGGGGTGACTTGACTGCCTCCCACCAGGTTCTGTTACCCAGAATCCCTTGCAAACATAAAAAATTGTCAAAAAAACCACATTTTCCCCACATTTCTGTGGTGGAAAGTTCTGGAATCTGCGTGGATCCACAAATTTCCACCCACCCCGCGTTCCCCAAAGTCTTACGAGAAAAATGGTACCTCACTTGTGTGGGTCGGCCTAGTGCCTGCGACAGGAAACGGCGCAAAACGCGACGTGGTCACACCTCAATTTCGCAGTGAAAAATGACCCTTTTTTTGCAAAGTGCCTAGCTGTAGTTTTTAACCCTACCTCTGCCGGCACCTAGGGAAACCTAGCAAACCTATACATTTTTGAAAACTAGACACCCAGGGGAATCCAGGATGGGGTGACTTGACTGCCTCCCACCAGGTTCTGTTACCCAGAATCCCTTGCAAACATAAAAAATTGTCAAAAAAACACATTTTCCCCACATTTCTGTGGTGGAAAGTTTTGGAATCTGCGTGGATCCACAAATTTCCACCCACCCCGCGTTCCCAAAGTCTTACGAGAAAAATGGTACCTCACTTGTGTGGGTCGGCCTAGTGCCTGCGACAGGAAACGGCGCAAAACGCGACGTGGTCACACCTCAATTTCGCAGTGAAAAATGACCCTTTTTTGGCAAAGTGCCTAGCTGTAGTTTTTTAACCCTACCTCTGCCGGCACCTAGGGAAACCTAGCAAACCTATACATTTTTGAAAACTAGACACCCAGGGGAATCCAGGATGGGGTGACTTGACTGCCTCCCACCAGGTTCTGTTACCCAGAATCCCTTGCAAACATAAAAAATTGTCAAAAAAACCACATTTTCCCCACATTTCTGTGGTGGAAAGTTCTGGAATCTGCGTGGATCCACAAATTTCCACCCACCCCGCGTTCCCCAAAGTCTTACGAGAAAAATGGTACCTCACTTGTGTGGGTCGGCCTAGTGCCTGCGACAGGAAACGGCGCAAAACGCGACGTGGTCACACCTCAATTTCGCTGTGAAAAATGACCCTTTTTTGGCAAAGTGCCTAGCTGTAGTTTTTAACCCTACCTCTGCCGGCACCTAGGGAAACCTAGCAAACCTATACATTTTTGAAAACTAGACACCCAGGGGAATCCAGGATGGGGTGACTTGACTGCCTCCCACCAGGTTCTGTTACCCAGAATCCCTTGCAAACATAAAAAATTGTCAAAAAAACACATTTTCCCCACATTTCTGTGGTGGAAAGTTCTGGAATCTGCGTGGATCCACAAATTTCCACCCACCCCGCGTTCCCCAAAGTATTACGAGAAAAATGGTACCTCACTTGTGTGGGTCGGCCTAGTGCCTGCGACAGGAAACGGCGCAAAACGCAACGTGGTCACACCTCAATTTCGCAGTGAAAAATGACCCTTTTTGGCAAAGTGCCTAGCTGTAGTTTTTGAACCCTACCTCTGCCGGCACCTAGGGAAACCTAGCAAACCTATACATTTTTGAAAACTAGACACCCAGGGGAATCCAGGATGGGGTGACTGGACTGCCTCCCACCTGGTTCTGTTACGCAGAATCCCTTGCAAACCTAAAAAATTGTCAAAAAAACCACATTTTCCCCACATTTCTGTGGTGGAAAGTTCTGGAATCTGCGTGGATCCACAAATTTCCACCCACCCCGCGTTCCCCAAAGTATTACGAGAAAAATGGTACCTCACTTGTGTGGGTCGGCCTAGTGCCTGCGACAGGAAACGGCGCAAAACGCAACGTGGTCACACCTCAATTTCGCAGTGAAAAATGACCCTTTTATGGCAAAGTGCCTAGCTGTAGTTTTGAACCCTACCTCTGCCGGCACCTAGGGAAACCTAGCAAACCTATACATTTTTGAAAACTAGACACCCAGGGGAATCCAGGATGGGGTGACTGGACTGCCTCCCACCAGGTTCTGTTACCCAGAATCCCTTGCAAACCTAAAACATTGTAAAAAAAAACACATTTTCCCCACATTTCTGTGGTGGAAAGTTCTGGAATCTGCGTGGATCCACAAATTTCCACCCACCCCGCGTTCCCCAAAGTATTACGAGAAAAATGGTACCTCACTTGTGTGGGTCGGCCTAGTGCCTGCGACAGGAAACGGCGCAAAACGCAACGTGGTCACACCTCAATTTCGCAGTGAAAAATGACCCTTTTTTGGCAAAGTGCCTAGCTGTAGTTTTTGAACCTTACCTCTGCCGGCACCTAGGGAAACCTAGCAAACCTATACATTTTTGAAAACTAGACACCCAGGGGAATCCAGGATGGGGTGACTGGACTGCCTCCCACCAGGTTCTGTTACCCAGAATCCCTTGCAAACCTAAAACATTGTCAAAAAACCACATTTTCCCCACATTTCTGTGGTGGAAAGTTCTGGAATCTGCGTGGATCCACAAATTTCCACCCACCCGCGTTCCCCAAAGTCTTACAAGAAAAATGGTACCTCACTTGTGTGGGTCGGCCTAGTGCCTGCGACAGGAAACGGCGCAAAACGCAACATGGTCACACCTCAATTTCGCAGTGAAAAATGACCCTTTTTTGGCAAAGTGCCTAGCTGTAGTTTGTGAACCCTAGCTCTGCCGGCACCTAGGAAACCTACCAAACCCACACATTTCTGAAAAGTAGAGACCCGGGGCTTCCAGGGAGGTATGGCTTGCGTGGATCCCCCAACGTTTCCTTACCCAGAATCCCCTGCAAACCTCAATTTTAGCTGAAAAAATCACTTTTTCACACATTTTTGTGTGGGAAAGTGTGGCATCATTGGCCTCACACAAATTTCCTACCACCCAGCGTTCCCCCAGGTCTCCCGATAAAAATGGTGCCTCACTTGTGTGGGAGGCCCAAGTACCCGCGACAGGCAAGGGCCCACAACGTAGTGAGGCGACCTCAAAATGGCCTTTCACAAAACCACCTGGTTTTGCAAGGGGAGTCACCTGGGTTTTTGGCCCCGTGCTCGGCGGCCATCTAGGGAAACCTACCAAACCCACACATTTCTGAAAAAGTAGACCCCGGGGGCTTCCAGGGAGGTATAGCTTGCGTGGATCCCCCAACGTTTCCTTACCCAGAATACCCTGCAAACCTCAATTTTAGCTGAAAAAATCACTTTTTTCACACATTTTTGTGTGGGAAAGTGTGGCATCTCTGGCCTCACACAAATTTCCTACCACCCAGCGTTCCCCCAGGTCTCCTGATAAAAATGGTGCCTCACTTGTGTGGGAGGCGCAAGTACCCGCGACAGGCAAGGGCCCACAACGTAGTGAGGCGACCTCAAAATGGCCTTTCACAAAACCACCTGGTTTTGCAAGGGGGTCACCTGGGTTTTGGCCCCGTGCTCGGCGGCCATCTAGGGAAACCTACCAAACCCACACATTTCTGAAAAGTAGACACCTGGGGGCTTCCAGGGAGGTATGGCTTGCGTGGATCCCCCAACGTTTCCTTAACCAGAATCCCCTGCAAACCTCAATTGTAGCTGAAAAAATCACTTTTTTCACACATTTTTGTGTGGGAAAGTGTGGCATCACTGGCCTCACACAAATTTCCTACCACCCAGCATTCCCCCAGGTCTCGCGATAAAAATGGTGCCTCACTTGTGTGGGAGGCCCAAGTACCCGCGACAGGCAAGGGCCCACAACGTAGTGAGGCGACCTCAAAATGGCCTTTCACAAAACCACCTGGTTTTGCAAGGGGGGTCACCTGGGTTTTTGGCCCCGTGCTCGGCGGCCATCTAGGGAAACCTACCAAACCCACACATTTCTGAAAAGTAGACACCCGGGGGCTTCCAGGGAGGTATAGCTTGCGTGGATCCCCCAACGTTTCCTTACCCAGAATCCCCTGCAAACCTCAATTTTAGCTGAAAAAATCACTTTTTTCACACATTTTGTGTGGGAAAGTGTGGCATCACTGGCCTCACACAAATTTCCTACCACCCAGCGTTCCCCCAGGTCTCCTGATAAAAATGGTGCCTCACTTGTGTGGGAGGCCCAAGTACCCGCGACAGGCAAGGGCCCACAACGTAGTGAGGCGACCTCAAAATGGCCTTTCACAAAACCACCTGGTTTTGCAAGGGGGTCACCTGGGTTTTTGGCCCTGTGCTCGGCGGCCATGTAGGGAAACCTACCAAACCCACACATTTCTGAAAAGTAGACACCCGGGGGCTTCCAGGGAGGTATAGCTTGCGTGGATCCCCCAACGTTTCCTTACCCAGAATACCCTGTAAACCTCAATTTTAGCTGAAAAAATCACTTTTTTCACACATTTTTGTGTGGGAAAGTGTAGCATCTCTGGCCTCACACAAATTTCCTACCACCCAGCGTTCCCCCAGTTCTCCCGATAAAAATGGTGCCTCACTTGTGTGGGAGGCCCAAGTACCCGCGACAGGCAAGGGCCCACAACGTAGTGAGGCGACCTCAAAATGGCCTTTCACAAAACCACCTGGTTTTGCGAGGGGGGTCACCTGGGTTTTTGGCCCCGTGCTCGGCGGCCATCTAGGGAAACCTACCAAACCGACACATTTCTGAAAAGTAGAGACCCGGGGGCTTCCAGGGAGGTATGGCTTGCGTGGATCCCCCAACGTTTCCTTACCCAGAATCCCCTCCAAACCTCAATTTTAGCTGAAAAAATCACTTTTTTCACACATTTTTGTGTGGGAAAGTGTGGCATCACTGGCCTCACACAAATTTCCTACCACCCAGCGTTCCCCCAGGTCTCCCGATAAAAATGGTGCCTCACTTATGTGGGAGGCCCAAGTAACCGCGACAGGCAAGGGCCCACAACGTAGTGAGGCGACCTCAAAATGGCCTTTCACAAAACCACCTGGTTTTGCAAGGGGGGTCACCTGGGTTTTTGGCCCAGTGCTCGGCGGCCATCTAGGGAAACCTACCAAACCCACACATTTATGAAAAGTAGACACCCGGGGGCTTCCTGGGAGGTATAGCTTGCGTGGATCCCCCAACATTTCCTTACCCAGAATACCCTGCAAACCTCAATTTTAGCTGAAAAAATCACTTTTTTCACACATTTTTGTGTGGGAAAGTGTGGCATCTCTGGCCTCACACAAATTTCCTACCACCCAGCGTTCCCCCAGGTCTCCCGATAAAAATGGTGCCTCACTTGTGTGGGAGGCCCAAGTACCCGCGACAGGCAAGGGCCCACAACGTAGTGAGGCGACCTCAAAATGGCCTTTCACAAAACCACCTGGTTTTGCAAGGGGGGTCACCTGGGTTTTTGGCCCCGTGCTCGGCGGCCATCTAGGGAAACCTACCAAACCCACACATTTCTGAAAAGTAGACACCCGGGGGCTTCCAGGGAGGTATAGCTTGCGTGGATCCCCCAATGTTTCCTTACCCAGAATACCCTGCAAACCTCAATTTTAGCTGAAAAAATCACCTTTTTCACACATTTTTGTGTGGGAAAGTGTGGCATCTCTGGCCTCACACAAATTTCCTACCACCCAGCGTTCCCCCAGGTCTCCCGATAAAAATGGTGCCTCACTTGTGTGGGAGGCCCAAGTATCCGCGACAGGCAAGGGCACACAACGTAGTGAGGCGACCTCAAAATGGCCTTTCACAAAACCACCTGGTTTTGCAAGGGGAGTCACCTGGGTTTTGGCCCCGTGCTCGGCGGCCATCTAGGGAAACCTACCAAACCCACACATTTCTGAAAAGTAGACACCCGGGGGCTTCCAGGGAGGTGTGGCTTGCGTGGATCCCCCAACGTTTCCTTACCCAGAATCCCCTGCAAACCTCAATTTTAGCTGAAAAATCACTTTTTTCACACATTTTTGTGTGGGAAAGTGTGGCATCACTGGCCTCACCCAAATTTCCTACCACCCAGCGTTCCCCCAGGTCTCCCGATAAAAATGGTGCCTCACTTGTGTGGGAGGCGCAAGTACCCGCGACAGGCAAGGGCCCACAACATAGTGAGGCGACCTCAAAATGGCCTTTCACAAAACCACCTGGTTTTGCAAGGGGGGTCACCTGGGTTTTTGGCCCCGTGCTCGGCGGCCATCTAGGGAAACCTACCAAACCCATACATTTCTGAAAAGTAGACACCCGGGGGCTTCCAGGGAGGTATGGCTTGCGTGGATCCCCCAACTTTTCCTTACCCAGAATCCCCTGCAAACCTCAATTTTAGCTGAAAAAATCACTTTTTTCACACATTTTTGTGTGGGAAAGTGTGGCATCACTGGCCTCACACAAATTTCCTACCACCCAGCGTTCCCCCAGGTCTTCCGATAAAAATGGTGCCTCACTTGTGTGGGAGGCGCAAGTACCCGCGACAGGCAAGGGCCCACAACGTAGTGAGGCGACCTCAAAATGGCCTTTCACAAAACCACCTGGTTTTGCAAGGGGGGGTCACCTGGGTTTTTGGCCCCGTGATCGGCGGCCATCTAGGGAAACCTACCAAACCCACACATTTCTGAAAAGTAGACACCCGGGGGCTTCCAGGGAGGTATGGCTTGCGTGGATCCCCCAACGTTTCCTTACCCAGAATCCCCTGCAAACCTCAATTTTAGCTGAAAAAATCAATTTTTTCACACATTTTTGTGTGGGAAAGTGTGGCATCACTGGCCTCACACAAATGTCCTACCACCCAGCGTTCCCCCAGGTCTCCCGATAAAAATGGTGCCTCACTTGTGTGGGAGGCCCAAGTACCCGCGACAGGCAAGGGCCCACAACGTAGTGAGGCGACCTCAAAATGGCCTTTCACAAAACCACCTGGTTTTGCAAGGGGGGTCACCTGGGTTTTTGGCCCCGTGCTCGGCGGCCATCTAGGGAAACCTACCAAACCCACACATTTCTGAAAAGTAGACACCCGGGGGCTTCCAGGGAGGTATAGCTTGCGTGGATCCCCCAACGTTTCCTTACCCAGAATACCCTGCAAACCTCAATTTTAGCTGAAAAAATCACTTTTTTCACACATTTTTGTGTGGGAAAGTGTGGCATCACTGGCCTCACACAAATTTCCTACCACCCAGCGTTCCCCCAGGTCTCCCGATAAAAATGGTGCCTCACTTGTGTGGGAGGCGCAAGTACCCGCGACAGGCAAGGGCTCACAAAAATGAAATGCACTGTTAATAATTGAAAGGACGAGAACCATTGACTCACAGCTCGTGAGCTGTAAAGCCACGACAAGGCACCAACCTCTTTACAGGCCATTCATACACCTTTCATATGTGTGACAAATACAAAACCATTCACACCACCAGCCGCGGGCCCATCACATTACAACACTCACACCAGCAGACAGCGCCATTCAAGGGCCCATCACTTTCACACGCCCACATTCCTAACACAGCAACCACACAAGCTGATGGATTGCGTGGAGTGTCGCTCGGCTAGCAGTGTGTGTAGTGACCACCAGCAAGTCACTACTCACACACTGCCAGCCGAGCGCCAGTCCACGCACACCGCCAGCCAAGCGCCACTCCACGCACACCGCCAGCCAAGTGCCACTCCACGCACACCGCCAGCCAAGCGCCACTCCACGCACACCGCCAGCCAAGTGCCACTCCACGCACACCGCCAGCCAAGCGCCACTCCACGCACACCACCAGCCTAGCGCCACTCCACGCACACCGCCAGCCAAGCACCACTCCACGCACACCGCCAGCCAAGAGCCACTCCCCGCACACCGCCAGCCAAGCGCCACTCCACGCACACCGCCAGCCAAGCACCAGCCTACACACACCACCATCACATTTAGGATTTTTTTATACAAAAAGAAAACACAAACAAATTGCAAATAGATACAAATCTACTAACACAAAATCAGAAACTAAATACATTGCACTAATGCCAACCTTGAAACAGAACAACAATTCTTAAACATTACAGACCAGGCAGTTCACTTTACCACTCATGGTTGCTCCCAATAATTCTTTTGCTTGTGGTACGCTCTATAACAAGCAGGCACACACAGCCCAGGGTTAGAAGGACACTCAGGGCAGTACATACGAGTCTCCTTCCACGTACCTCTTCGCCAACAGACTCTACATCTCCTAGTGGGAAAGTCTTTTGAGGATGTAGGAGGAATGTGATCAGGAAAGTGGCGATCTTTCAATCGAGCCACATCCTCCACCACTCCAACTCTAGGAACACTTGCCTGTTCCACAACAACAAGGCTGCCTATGACAGACTCCTGAAACTGAACAAAAGTCAACTTTGACGCAGGAGAACACTCCTTGAACACAACAAAAGCATTGAAAGTTGCTAAATTGAAGAGATGGATGGCCAACTTCTTATACCAAATGTAAGACTTACGAATAGCAGTGTAAGGTTCCAACCTCTGATCTACTCTATCAACACCACCCATGTGCTTATTGTAGTCTAAAATGCACACAGGTTTGCGCACTTCAGCAATCTGACCCCAAACAGCCACAGGTGAAGTACTCTCATCATGGATGGTAGTCAGCATGTACACATCCCTCCTGTCCACAAATTTCACAGCTAGCAGTTCCTCACTACGCAAGGCACTGCACTGTCCCCTCTGAAGTTTTTTGCAAACAAGCTCTTTTGGATAACCTTTACGGTTAGAGCGGATTGTGCCACAAGCAAAAGTGTCCACTTTGAACAATTCCTTAAACAATTGCACAGCAGTGTAGAAGTTATCAAGGTACAAATGGTGGCCTCTGTTAAACAGTCCTCTAGCAAGATCCCACACAATTTTCTCTGAAACTCCAAAAGTGGACGGACAACCAGGGGGTCAATAGTGGAATCCCTACCAGTGTACACACGCAAATTAAAAACATATCCTGTCCTACTCTCAGACAACATATACAGCTTAATTCCATAGCGTGCCCTCTTGCTAGGAATGTACTGCCTAAAAACCAAACGGCCCTTGAACAGGACCAAAGACTCATCAATAGATATTTCTTTCCCTGGAGTATAGATCTCTGAAAATCGATCTACAAAGTGATCAAGAACAGGCCGAATCTTAAAAAGACGGTCACATTCAGGGTGATCTCGTGGCAACGCCAAACCATTATCAACAAAATGCAGCATCCGAAGCAAAAGTAAATACCGATCACGAGTCATAACTGCAGGAAATATGGCCGTTGCCATCAAGGGACTGGTAGACCAATATGAACCCATGGACGGCTTCCTTATCAAACCCATCAAAAAAGTAAAACCCAAAAACTTCTTCATCTCTTCCAGATTTGTGGGACTCCACCGGGTAGCTCTAGAATGGGGCCTAAGTCTGGCACTGTTGTCCCTCAAAAACTGTTCAGCATACAAATTAGTCTGCTCAACAATCTCACCCAAAAATACATCATCCATAAACAACTGAAAATACTGTATGGGCAAATAATGTTCACAATCCACTCTACACCCTGCATAACCACTAAAGGCAGGCAACACCGGCTGCACCATGTTTGGATCAATCCAGAGTCCAGCACTTCCAGTAGGAAGCCTAGCAGCCCCAGGCTGCAATCCAGATGCCTCTTGCACCATCGGCACAGTAGTATCCTCCTCTAAATCAGGCACTTCATCTGCACTGAGAGTACCTTCATCATCCGATGATTCCATGTGGAGAGAAAACTCACTGCCTGAATCTTCCCCTCCCTCCTCTCCCTCAGACGCACTGTCAGTCTCATAATCCTGCTCAGAGGAAGATTCAAGAAGCAAACCAACCACCTGCTGAGCAGTAATTCTACGGCTAGCCATAATGCTTACTAATAAAGGTTATTTGTCAAACAAGTCAACAACAACAAACCCTTTGTAAAAAAAAGAAATAAACAAAATGTAGCTTTATCACAAAGACCTATATACTCCAACACTATACCACTCACGTGACAGAAGCAGCTAGACTCACCACCACCTACTCTGCACAGACACAGTAAGGATCAACAATATCCCACTAAAAAAGAAGAAGAAAAAAATTACACATAAGATAATGCAAAACATCGCAAAGAATTTCATGCTCTGAACACTAACAAATATGCTGCCATTATGGCACCACTTACAAAAAAATTCATTCATGCATGACAATAATACTCATTTGGAGTACACACAACAAAAATATTTTTCTTACCAAATAAATGCAATTACGCAAAACTGCAGAACCACCACTGCCGAAACCGCAAACAGGAATCAAAAGCTTTACACTAGAATAAAAAGGAGAAAAAAAAACATTACAATCACATATGCAAATAATGCACCAGTCCACACACAATCCACCAGCCAAGCTAAGGGGTAGGTGGGCCTAACAGTATAAATAAAATATTCACCCCCGTAAAAGGGAGCAACCCTTGCCCTTTTGGCCACTCCCCAACACAAAAATTAAAAAAAACCCTGGTGCCTAGTGGGCATTCCTGCTGCACGATCACATGATCGTGCAGCAGGAATGCACAAAGAGGCATCGGGGAAAGGAAAACCCTTTCCTTTCCCTCGATGCCTCTTTTGATACAAACCCCCCTCCCCGAGCCAAACCTCACCTGATTTCCCGATGCGCTGGAAGCAAATGGCTTCCAGCGCGTCGGGAAGAAAGGGAAACCCTCAATGATGTCAGCGCGCTGACGTCATTGATGGGAGCGAGGGAGGCAGGGAAGCCCTTCCCCTGCCTCCCCCAAAAAAAAACTAACGATCGGATTCCCACGGGGGAGCGCCAGCGCTTCCCCGTGGGTGGTCTTATGACGAGCTGGACTCATCATGAGCACACGAGCACTGTGTGCCATTACGAGTCCAGCTCCGTCATAAGCACCGAAGGGGATAAAGGGTCAGAGCAGGATCTCAGCGGCAGACGAGGAGAAGGAACCTCCTGGTCACAGGAACTACACGAGCATTGCGCTCGAGAAATTCAAGGATGCAAAGACCTCCATCAAGGATTACAGCTAACTTTTCAGGGTGTAAATGGAGAGAAGCCACATCTGCTTAACCACGCTCACGAATTCTACACGAGAATTGCGCTCGAGAAAATGAAGGATGCAAAGACCTCCATCAAGGATTACAGCTAACTTTTCACGTTGGAAATGGAGAGAAGGCACATCTGCTTAACCACGCTCACGAATTCTGCACACCTGCCCTGCATATTTACCCAAGAAGATGCCACCATTTTGTGCAATACCTCTACTCAACTGGAGTACTGTCTATTGGCTAATCAGTAAGTGTTACCTCGTTGGGTAAATGTATAGTGCCTTTCCTACACTACAGCTGCGTAAAGGACCAGAAGAATTGTCTCCAGTGACCTGTGTGTCTGTAACTTTGCCACCGTGCCGAAAGCGCCGGGGTCCTTTGAGTAAGCTGTCCATCATAGTGGGGAAAGGGCGGGCAGACGTTGCATACCGCTAGTGTATGTGTAGCGGGGCCAAACGAGCGGGGCTTCTAGGCCCGTTCACATGCCTCTTGTTTATAAAGGGTCAGAGCACGATCTCAGCGGCAGACGAGGAGAAGGAACCTCCTGGTCACAGGAACTACACGAGCATTGCGCTCGAGAAATTCAAGGATGCAAAGACCTCCATCAAGGATTACAGCTAACTTTTCAGGGTGTAAATGGAGAGAAGCCACATCTGCTTAACCACGCTCACGAATTCTACACTAGAATTGCGCTCGAGAAAATGAAGGATGCAAAGACCTCCATCAAGGATTACAGCTAACTTTTCACGTTGGAAATGGAGAGAAGGCACATCTGCCCTGCATATTTATCCACGAAGATGCCACCGTTTTGTGCAATACCTCTACTCAACTGGAGTACTTTCTACTGGCTAATCAGTAAGTGCTACCTCGTTGGGTAAATGTATAGTGCCTTTCCTACACTACAGCTGCGTAAAGGACCAGAAGAATTGTCTCCAGTGACCTGTGTGTCTGTAACTTTGCCACCGCGCCGAAAGCGCCGGGGTCCTTTGAGTAAGCTGTCCATCATAGTGGGGAAAGGGCGGGCACACGTTGCATACCGCTAGTGTATGTGTGGCGGGGCCAAACGAGCGGGGCTTCTAGGCCCGTTCACATGCCTCTTGTTTATAAAGGGTCAGAGCAGGATCTCAGCGGCAGACGAGGAGAAGGAACCTCCTGGTCACAGGAACTACACGAGCATTGCGCTCGAGAAATTCAAGGATGCAAAGACCTCCATCAAGGATTACAGCTAACTTTTCAGGGTGTAAATGGAGAGAATCTGCCACGAATTCTACACGAGAAAATGAAGGATGCAAAGACCTCCATCAAGGATTACAGCTAACTTTTCACGTTGGAAATGGAGAGAAGGCACATTTGCCCTGCATATTTATCCACGAAGATGCCACCGTTTTGTGCAATACCTCTACTCAACTGGAGTACTTTCTACTGGCTAATCAGTAAATGCTACCTCGTTGGGGAAATGTACAGTGCCTTTCCTACACTACAGCTGCGTAAAACACCCTCCCTCCCTCCCTCGTGGGCATTCCTGCTGCACGATCACATGATCGTTCAGCAGGAATGCACAAAAGAGGAATCGGGGGAAAAGAAAACCCTTTCCTTTCCCTCGATGCCTCTTTTGTTACAAACTCCCCCCTCCCCGAGCCAAACCTCACCTTATTTCCCAGACGTGCTGGAAGCAAATGGCTTCCAGCGCGTCGGGGAAGAAAGGGAAACCCTCAATGTTGTCCAGCGCGCCTCGCGCGCTGACGTCATTGATGGGGAGGGCGGGGGGGCGCCTCCCAAAAAAAAAACCTGACGATCGGATTCCCACGGGGGGAGCGCCAGCGCTTCCCCCGTGGGTGGTCTTATGACGAGCTGGACTCGTCATGAGCACACGAGCACTGTGTGCCATGACGAGTCCAGCTCGTCATAAGCACCGAAGGGGTTAATGTACTCAGAGGCTTCTGTTCTTCTTAAGTTGTATGTATTTTTCAGTGATTGTAAGTGTATGTCTGACAGCAGACAAAAAGCTGTTGACTCTTCCTTGTGAGATGACCGGTCGTGGGAATCCAAAACAACATCTTGTATACAAATTCCCTTTTGCTCTGTATTTTCACTGACAGTATTTTCCGCATCTATAAGTATGGAATCTTAGAACTTGTTCTCTTAATATATTGTCACTACTCTCTTTGGGATGGAGCAAATTACATACTGCTTGATAAAAGGCAACACAGACTCATCACTGTCTGTTCCAAACTTTGGGGCATAATTTACCCACAACAGCATGTGAATATGGGGAGCACCTCTGGCTTATTACTCTATGCTAAAAGAAATCAATCACTTTATCAAGAGGAGGTTTTGTTTTGTTCAAGATGAAAGCCATCACTGCTTGAAATCTGTGATTAAAATATCTGCAATCATTTGTAGGGTCTCGTGTGCACAGTTCAATGAATGTCTTTTATATTTGAATTTGACTCCTGCAAGAATTCTAGCAGGTCATCCCATGCATATTCAGCACAACTCAGCATCAGGAACCAAGTAGATGCTCCAAGGTTCCTCAACATCCACTTCAGTTCACCATGACGCCGATACCAATATTCATTTGTCTAACGCTGACATGCCATTAGGTTTATTAAATTGTATTCCAAGTGCTCATCTTTTCCTTGAACTTTCTCCAAAAGTCCTCTTGCTGATATATTATGCAGATTAACTCCTGTTTTTAAAATATGATTCACATCATATGAGAGGCCAGAAAAGTCACTCTGAAATAATAGGTGACATATATTGAATACACTGAAGAAATCTATGATCTTCTGAATAAAGTTTACTACATCTATATTCATTTACAGGTATTTACACAGGCTGCTCATCATACCTGCCACCTACTCCAGTAGGAAAAAGATGTAGGAATGACTGAGCTTCTAAACTTTTTTTCCCACACACTAAATGGAGCTCCTTCTGCTTCCTTCATTTGAAGCAGCTCAATGGCATCACCAGTAACCTCTTTAGAACGCAAAGGGTGGATGCCATAATGTTCATAAATTTCTTCTGTTCTGGACTGATCCACCTTCTCAATCAGGCCTGAAATGTCTGATCCTCTATATGTGTGATATCTTGCAGGCTTTCCACATTTCTATGGTAAACATTGTTTTGTACCAGATATAAAGTTGTTTTTTAACTTTGGTAACAGCTACTAACTCTTGCCATATCTTCTTGTTCATTGTAGGCACACCATTTACAATAATTACTAGTCCTTCCTCAAAATCCCTATTTACCCTTACTGTTTCAATGTTTTTCTTGACATCTAATGGCAAATACACTACTCTACCTTTTAGACCTTTTTGCACCTGTGTTGGGGGTAACTTGCCTGTCTTTTGCTCCATACGTACCATAGCCTGAAATGGATGTATAGGTAGGATAAGAATGGACTCTTAAATATTTAAACCTTGAAGTGCTTCTGGAATGGGAACCAGTTCTAACTTGTTATGCACAGCTCTAGTAGGTATTTTAGTATCCTCTTATTTATTGTAGCAGTACTTATATATAACTTGTTGTGTGGACAAGTCAAATCTTTCTTCTACAAATAAGTACAGTGCAAACTTTTGCCAGTTATCATTATTCTCTATTTCACTTTTTTAAAATGTAAGACAACAGTACACATTTGATTCTTGTAGTGAGTGTGTTGACAACATATTCAAACATACTGCCTTACATTTTGTAATCTATTCTTCAAAACTATCAACTGTAGTACCTGTGTCCTGTTCTGCAACTCCCCCTGTTATCAAAACTTCAATTTTCCTATAGTCCTGTTCTGGACCAAAGAAATTAAACTACACATCACCACAAACCTTTTCTACCTCTGCCACAGTGCCATGCAAAAGTGCCCTATACATTTCTCAGAAACATAAAGCTGGAGTTTTCACATAGTACAGCCTCCTAACTAAAGTTTGCATTGTTGAGTGGTGTACAACTAACATCCTAAAATGTGAAATGTGCTTTGGCACACTTTCTTTGATAAACTGGCTAGTGAGTGTCCCTGCAAATTTGTATGCTTTCTCAGCTTGCAAGGATCCAAACCTTGTAAAGTACTTATTTTGTGTTTTAAACTTTGTCTTGGAAATATATACGTAGGAATTTCCTTAATATATCAATGGAATGCTGTCTAATGCTACAAACACTACTACAATCCCATTTGTATGCAGGGGCCTGACTGCGCCTCCCTTGTACCTCTTGTTGAAGGAAGTGACCTGTTTAGGGCCACCCGGGTCACTAATGACCACCTCGCAGCCTTCCATACCAAATGAAGAGTCAGTCAGACAATAGAGAATACAAACTAATAGCTATTTATTAATATACACTCAGTGCGGAGCCCGGTCTGCCCAGTCGCCAGGAGTGCTGCAGAGAGGACTAAAATCGACAAGCATAAAGATACATTATGTACATTTCGTAACCGGGCTAAAACACGCCCACAGTGGAATTTTCCAAGCAGGTGCAGCTAAACAGTGAAATACAGAAAAAACCGGTTTCAGCGCTTCTATCTTACACGAAGTATCACAATTCCAAGGTTGTTCCATCCAGAGCCTGCCACCAGACAAGGGGGAGAAGGCCTCTATTTAGTGAGAAAGCTATGTGCTAATATGAACGGTATGCTTATTACTAAAACAGGACACAGAGGAGGAATCGAAACTTGCAGAACGGCATTTCTCAGAATTTAACTGGATCAGTTTCGAACAGCCTAAAATGGCACCCACATAGAAAATGGCGCAGCGAATGCTAACTTACATAGAGCACTGCGTAAGCATACATTTTTTTTATTCTAACAGACCCTCTGTTTAGCATGAGCTAAAACATTTTCTAATAGCAACAGGAAGAAACAAAACTGCAAACAGTAATAAGAAATCGCATTGATAATAATTATAAGCACTCAATATTTTCAACATCAGGAAATGAAACAGTAAGGAGGGAAGAATTTTCAAAAATACCCTCATCGATGTTCATCATATCCTCAATGTCCTTCTGTATCATAATGGCGGCATTGGTGTCATGAATCAATATTTTCCTTTTAGGGGTGAGAATAGTGGTGCAATAGGAGCAACAGAAGGGAAGGCACTCAATAAAAACACAGCAAAGCACCAATATCACAATCAGATAAATCACTTTTTCAAGAATCCAGCCCCAGCTTCCAAAGAGAGACCAACTCCAATTCCCACGTTCCATTCCTTTGACATTTTCAAGAATATCCAAAATATGTTCGGTAATATTCTTTTCCATATTTTTGATCCCGACCACACACTGATCGCCCACTACTGCGCATACACCACCACTCTTAGCTAGAATAAAGTCTACTGCATACCTGGTCTGTTCTGAATATATTTGCAGACTCTCCAACTGAGTGGTGATGTCACGCAAAGCTGCTACAGTGGTATTAGACAAAATTTGCAGTTTACATCCGAAATATTCTCTCGCTTTCTCACCCCTGGCCATGGAAGCACTACCCAAAGTGAAAATAGAAGAAAGGATGTATCCAAAAGTGATCCCATTGCTATAATTATTAACCTCTATATCGGTCACTCCCTCACAGAATTCTTTTGTTAAAGTCCTTTTAACCCAGCTTACATTAGGCTTAGCATATTTACAGGGCACACCTAAGGGCAATACCATCCCAAGGGCTACATCATCTGCACCATTATGGACATTGGAATATGTACAGTTAGACAAGAAGTAAAACCCCGGGTGTGCATAAATTGGTCCTTCATAATCGACTGCAGCATATCTAGTGTTCATTCCAAAAGTACTCAGATCTTTGTCATTCACCAAAGGGATCGTATTTTTAACAGCACTATTCCAGAACAATTGATATACAAAGAAGTGTCAGTGCTATTCACGATGGGGCAGCAAGCAGGATAATAACCAGCCTCCCAGGTGACTATCAATTCCTTGTAATGCCAGCCCACCAATGTGACATTCTGTTTCTCCATATAAAGATTCTCACAACAGGTATTGTTATCACAGCCTGGATAACCCACTCCTAATGGCTTTCTATGATACAGACATGGTCCCGGATAACCAAAACCAAATACTCCTTTTACTTCAGTAAATTGGGGTGGCCGCGTATAAGTATAATTAACAAGTGACAATGGATATGCAGTCCACAAACTTGTGACACATTGGGTGGGGTAACAAGCTGTCCCTTCTCCGAAGAACCTCTTATGTGTTTCTAGAAATACATTACTCAGGGCTGTTCTTTTGTTTCCTTTCGGGGAGATAACTTTACCCTTGCTGCGCAAAAGCACATCTTGATCGTTTTCCAAAACCCATGACACCCCACACAATATTATTATCAGCAAAACCAACAGAACAATACATGTTCTTTTTTTTTTTTGTGTCCACACAATATCATGCTGAGCAACAAGAACCATTGGCTGCTCTTCCTCAGCAACCTTTCTACCAAAGGGATGCATAACGTATGATAAAGGGGCCAAAATGCAAAAAGATATACAAGTTTCCAGTGTCCGTCATAGCCTTACTGGTACAGGCTCCTATTGATTATCAATAAGTTGGTGCTCTTGAGCACCAGCGGTGAAGCTTGCTCTGTCCTAAGCTCTTTTAACGTATCCCACGTCGATCCAGATGGTATACCTTCAAGGTATACTTCAGTCTTCCCTAACTAATGTTCGAACAACTAAGATAAAATGAATGCAGAAAAGTCTCCACTAATTTCTGCTAATTCCGTTGGTACTGTAACTCAGTACTAGCTGTCTTTACGCAGTCGATCCCTAATCTTTTTTCTCCTTGGACTCAGTATCCCTCAACCGAGGGTGCAAATTGTACCTAGTGGCCCCAGGCACTGTGTGATCAACAAACAAGGGCTCCTGGATAGCTCGGATCTCTGGAGGAACAGTTGCATTTAAAACATCCTTGTTCTCCTTATCTGTCTGCGAACAGATTAGCTGGGAGTCGCTAAAGGGAATGAACTTGGGCACCTGTTCACACTCTGAGTCACCCACGCGTTCTTTCACCCATTGATCATAAGGTAACGGCAAAGGAATCCTCCGACAATGGGTCACATGCACCCAGTTCTTTCGACCAGCACCCTTTACAGCCGTCCGTGTCACCAAGAAAACCTGCTCAGGACCTTTCCAGCATGGCTTCAAACTTTTCTTCCTCTCAAAAATACGAAGCAACACATAATCACCAGGCCGTATGTTGTCCCTCTGGTGTGGAAGGTAGGGATTCCTGCACCTGTTGCTGAATAGAACATAAACTTTCTGTTAACTGGCCAAGGTAATCAAGCAACACAGGCTACTCACTAACAGAATACTTATGAGGACGCAGGACGCCCCAGACATTTGCCGGGCGCCCGAACACGACCTCGTAAGGAGACAATCCTGTCCTAGAATGAGCTGTTGTTCTTGTTGATAAAAGAGCTAATGGTAAAGCATCTGGCCACTTTAACCCTGTTGTCTCCTGAATTTTTGCCAGTTTCAGTTTGAGAGTACCATTGTACTTCTCAACCAAACCCGCTGACTGTGGATGATCGGCAGCATGAAATTTCTGTTTTACACGTAGACCTTCACAAATCAATGTAATTACTTTCCCATTGAAATGACTTCCGTTGTCACTCCAGATAATTTGGGGCAAACCGAACAGAGGAAAGAACTCCTTAAGGAGTACCTTCGCAGTTGTAATGGCTGTGTTATCTTTAGTGGGGTAAGCCTCAACCCATTTACTGAATGCACATACAACTACCAAAACGTACTTGAGATTATTGCATCTCTCTAATTCTGTATAGTCCATTTGAAGGACTTCAAAAGGAAAAGTGGGTGTTGCAAAATTACTAGGGGTTGAGGTACCATTCCTGGATTATGCATCATGCAGACCATGCAGTACTTAACTAAATGCGCAGCTGTCTTGGAAATGTTGTCATTCTGCCATACAGGAGCTAACAATTTTACAAATGCCTTTTGCACTAATATGAGCTGGACCATGTGCCATAGTAACCACAGTAAGAACATATGCATCCGGCAACATCCATCTCTGCTTCCCAGATTTATCAATCCAATACCCTTCCTCATTCAACTGTGCTGTACTCTCCTGCCATTCCGCTAATTCTTCTATCGTGGCTTCACTTTGTATCTTCATACACTCTTAAGGGTATTCTCAAACATAGCAACTTCGGGAACCCACCTAGCTGGACCTGCTACAAAAGTGTGTTTCATCTCCGTTCGGGCAGTTTCCTTAGCTGTCTGATCTGCAAAAGCATTTCCTCTACCCACATCATCAGTAACCTTCCTGTGGGCACTACACTTAATTATGCCCAATTTCTTGGGGAGCGTTAAAGCGGACAAAAGCCTCAATATGAGGTGCCAATGTTGGATTTTGGTGCCATGAGAAGTAAGGAACCCTCTCTCAGCCCAGAGTCGGCCAAAATTATGCATGACCCCGAATGCATACTGGCTGTCAGTATAAATGTTGACAACCAGTCCTTCGCTCAATTCACAAGCTCGAATAAGGGCAGCGAGCTCAGCAGCTTGAGCTGACTGATAAGGGACCCGTGATGTCGCTACCACAGTGCGCAACGTGGTGATAGCATAAGCTGCAGTCGTGGTGCTATCTGGCAATTCAAAACAAGAACCATCAACATATAGTTTTCCTTGAGGGTCAGATAAGGGAACATCAGTCAGGTCTACCCGTCATTTTGTCTCTTCTTCCGTCCGGAAGATACAATCATGTTTATCAACTGCATCATTCTCAGAAGGGAGGGGTAGTAACGTGGCTGGATTCAAAGTGACACATCTTTTGATGGTAATATGTTTAGCAAACAATGTCAATTCATAACCAGAAAGAGGTGCACTGGTGAGGTGCTGTGTCTTCGTCTTATTTAAAAGCGTATCTACAGCATGGGGTACCATAACTGTGAGGTCAGTATCAAGTACGAGTCCGGCTGATTCCCTGATTGAAGTGGTCACAGCCGCGACCGCTCTCAGACAACTCAGAAGGGCCCTAGCGCAGGGTCAAGCACAGCAGAAAAATAAGCACAAGGACTCTGCTTATCCCAAAACGTTTGTGTTAGGACAGAAAGTGTGCAACAAGCCATCTTGTGGACCTACAGCACAAATGGTTTGTTATAGTTAGGTGTGCCAAACACTGGAGCTGAACAAAGCGCAGTTTTTAATTGCTCAAAAGACTGCTGACATTCGGGCGTCCAATGCAAAGGCTCATGCACTGCGTTGTTAATGCAAGCAAAGGTTTGATTAGTAGCGAGTAATTTGGTATCCACTGGCGACAGTAGGAAGTAATACCCATAAAAGCACGTACGTCTTTCTAGGTTTGTGGAATGGGCATTTTAACAATAGTACTAATACGCTAGGGGTCAAACTCCTACCCTCCTTCGACAGTAGGTGACCTAATTAGTTGACCTCCTGATGACAATACTGAAATTTGGAAAGGGAAACCTTATATCCATGGTGAGCCAAATGCAGCAACAATTTCACTGTGCTGTCTTTACAACCTTGTTCGGTATCGGAAGCTGTGAGTAGATCATTGACGTACTGCACCAATACATTACCTGAGGGAAGCGATAAGGATTCTAACTGACATTTTAATGCTTGACTATAAATCCTGGGTCTCTCTGTAGAGCCTTGAGGAGCGCAACAGAACCTAAAGCTTCTGCCAGCCAGCGTAAACCCAAACAAATACCTACTGTCTGGATGGATAGGAGTACTAAAAAATGCATTTTTCAGATCAATGACAGAAAAGGACTTAGCAGTAGATGGAATCATCGTTAAAAGCGTAGTGATATCAGGAACCACCGGAAACTGCGGAACTACAATTTTATTAACCTCGTGCAGATCAATTACAAAGCGATAAACATCATCAATAGTCTCAGAGGAATCCGAGGGTGTCCTCTTAAGGACCGGAAGGATAGGACTATTACAAATGTTGGCAGATGCTTCTTCCACTACTCCCTTTTGTATCAAATCCTGAATAATGTGAAGAAGAGCCCGTTCTCCCGCCTGAGGTATTTTATACTGAGGAATGCGAGGCAAAATAGCATGATCCTTAACCTGTATAGAAACTGATGGTATATGCAACAGCCCTAATCTGTGTCACCTGTTGCCCATAGAGTGGGTGGTACTTCAGCAAATTCAGCTGAGAGGGGTGCATCCTGAGACAAACACTGTTTAGTACTCACATCTGGACCCATCGTAATATAGACACCTGCAGGAGAGCAATAGATAGTAGCATGCAATTTCTTCAATAAATCCAAACCCATCAAATTTTCACCACAATTAGACATTAACAAGAACGGAGACTCCACAGTAAAAGGACCAACAGTCAACGCAAGGGGCCGTGAAATGGAGCTTACAACCGGTACACCTGAAAAACCTAACGAAACATTATTGTGGCCAGACAGAGCTGCCCCAGGGACCATATGACGAGAAACAGAATTCTTTGTCGCACCTGCATCCACCAAAAATTCCTTAGTCGAACCTTGCAAATCTGCTGTGAAATAAGGACCACGCTGATCTACAGGTATCTGAACTGGTCCCTCACCCTGTCCCTGGCTGTCCTTGCTGTAACACATACCTGTCACATCATCCATGTCATAATCATCATGATAATACTGTCTGTCTCTGGGGTCATCAAAATAATTAGGATCAGAACGGCCCCCAGGAGCCAGAGCATTCTTATTTCTGTCAGCCCCACGGCCTCTACCACCAGAGCCACGTCCTCTAGGGGACGGAACCTTCTGTAAAAGCACAGGGCACAGGCTGCGCCAATGTCCTTCCTCATCACAATAAGCACACTGATTCTGTCCTAAAGGTGTCGTTGAAGGATGCCTAGTATGTGGAAGTTGTCTAGAAGGACCTCCTCGTCCCCTATTATTTTCCCTGAACGCTTGCTGCAGCAATACCTTTGTCTTTAAGTCCTTATGTTTCTTGTCCGTTTTATCCTTCTCTTCCTGATCTCGATGTTCATAATATTGGGCCATATTCAAAATAACAGAGAGGTAAGACGTAGACCAAGTACTTCCAGATGCCTGCAAATGAATCATTATCTCGGGAAGAAGATTAGTAACAAACCTGTCCACAAACAAGCGTACTCCCCCCTCAGTGGACATATCCTGCCCACTATAATCCCAAAATGTATCTTCAAACCGAGTAAAGAAGTCAGACACACTCTCATCCTTCTTCTGCTGACAAGCCGTCAATCCGTCCCAGGTGACCTTCTTAGGTGGAATAAGTGTGTGCATGTATGTAATAATATGACCCGGCAAAGCATTTATCTCAGCACGGGGTTTATCACCTGGCTTCTTTCCTGATCCCATCCTCTAATCCCATCCCATGTACCACCCAATTCTGCAACATGATCTTGAGTATGCACCTGCCGCCAAATATGAACCAGAACAAGGAAGCCAAAAAAGATTTCAATATCAGCAAGAGTCGCTACAGTAGAAGAAGCAGCCCCTGTTAATTCCTTATAATAAGCTGTAGGATTTTTCCTAGGGTCGGGCAACCTAGCCGTAAGGGCTAAAATCTCGCTCCTTTTCCACGGAGTGTAGACCCATTGTTCCTGAAAACGAGGGCTAAGGCTGCTCTAGTGACATTACCGTGCTGATCCGTTAACTCAGGAATTTCTGGATGATATATTGGATGAACCTCACGCATAGGGAACTGAGTAATTTTAGTGGGACTCTTTTCAAACAACCGAACTCTATAGGAAATTATAGTATTGATATTTGCGAGCACCTGTCCTGGGGCTAAATCAGCAATATAAACACGATCTTTAATATCAAATAACACTTCTGGAGCGTCAATTTTAATATGTGTGCGCCAAAGATTGATCAATGTAGCAGACATATGCTGGAGAACATGCTGCTGTAGAAAAGGCTCAAACTCACACACAGCCAGCCAAATGTCTTCAGCGCCATAAACTGAATTACTAGCCCACTTCATAGCCTGTCTCGCTAATACATCTTTCTCATCCTCACCTACTCCGGAGCGCACCAACGGACCCATCCGTTCCCTGAATTTTGTCCAATCTCTATCTTCAAACCCATGTACAGGCGTCTCAGTATTCAAAGATGTCGGAGGGTGAAAAACTATAGAAGGAGAAGCGACAGAAGTAATAGGTATGATCGTAGTCAATGTTTGCACCGGAGGAGAAAGAACAGAAGATACAGGAGTTGGAACAGTAGATGTGCTAGGGGTCACAGTCGTTAAAGATGGCGAGGACAAAGAAGGGGCAGGAGGTGCCGTAGCCAAAGCTGTTGAAACAACAGCCATAGATACGGGAAGAACTGAAACAGACAAAACAGGCTGCTGTGACTTTAAGGGAACGGTGGGGTATATCCTCTGCCGGGCATAAGGAAGCGGGGGTCGAGTATCTAATATCTCTTCTACAAAAGTATCATTCTCCTCTTTGGCCAAATAAGACTTGTCAATGTGTAGTCAAAATCTTCTATCTTCACATTCAATCCTTCACTCCTGCTTTTCTCTATCATACGCTACAGCCTTCTGTGTCAATGTTTGCATTTTCCCTTTCCGTGCTTCTATTTCTATCTTTAACGGTCTCTGTCTAGCCTCCTTCTGCCAAGTCCGAAGAGAATCAAACATCGACTGCCTACTTTGTCTCTTAAATAACTGTTCCTGTAAAAACCCAATCTTTTGTTCATCAAAAGTACCCGTCAACGGCCACTGCAACTCGGCATTGTCCCTCTTATATTTGTGCCATAATGAACTAAGCATAATAGGGCCAAGACCAAGTTTCACATACATATCAAAATTAGGGCTGCCTTCGGGAGACACTGGCTGAGCCTCTTCGAATCGAGCATCTGCAGAACTACAACGACAACACAAACTCCAAACTTTGCTGAGGCCAGGCATTTCAAAAAGAAAACAAGTGTGTTATTTTTACCTTGCAAAGTAGTTGCAAATACTTTTTATCAAGACAGTCCTCAGACCGTACCAAACTCAAACCACAAGGGTACCATATCCACAAAGAACCAAAACAAACTCACCTGATATCAGTAGTACAAAAGAACCAGTTCTCCACTGCCAACTCTTCAGACCAACGGTCAGATCCAATGGTTTCGCTGTTTAGGACTCCAGTCGGGATGGCCACTAGGTGAGGCACCGTCTGGCAGGAAAGAAGGGGCAGCTGCGACAAATACAAACTCTTCGTGCAGGGATCCCTGAGCCGTCAGTACGACCCGACGATGTCCTCGGCCTCCCTCCCCGTCTGCGGAAAGGGGATGGATCAATCACCCGAGAGAGTCCCTGTTTGGGCGCCAACTGAAGGAAGTGACCCGTTTAGGGCCACCCGGGTCACTAATGACCACCTCTTAGCCTTCCATACCAAATGAAGAGTCGGTCAGACAGTAGAGAATACAAACCAATAGCTATTTATTAATATACACTCCGAGCGGAGCCCGGTCTGCCCAGTCGCCAGGAGTGCTGCAGAGAGGACTGAAATCGACAAGCATAAAGATACATTATGTACATTTCATAACCGGGCTAAAACAAGCCCACAGTGGAATTTTCCAAGCAGGTGCAGCTAAACAGTGAAATACAGAAAAAACGGTTTCAGCGCTTCTATCTTACACAAAGTATCACAATTTCAAGGTCGTTTCATCCAGAACCTGCCACCAGGCAAGGGGGAAAAGGCCTGTATCTAGTGAGAAAGCTATGTGTTAATATGAACGGTATGCTTATTACTACAAAGGGACACAGAAGAAGAATCGAAAGGGCATTTCTCAGAATTGAACTGAATCAGTTTCAAGCAGCCTAAAATGGCGCCCACATATAAAATGGTGCAGCAAATGCTAACTTACATAGAGCACTGCGTAAGCATAAACTGTTTCTATTCTACATTCTGCAATAACTTCTTCTACATTTCTATGTACCATCACATATTTTGCAATAGTACTGCCATTCTTCATTTCATAACATCATTAGCTTTATCAATAGCATGAACTAATCTGTTATCCTGGAGATAGCTTTCTTCATTGAAGAAAGGCTCTGTACTAGAAGTATGTATCCATTCTCCACTAAAACTGTACAAAAGTGACTTCTTTTTACAAATATTTTCTTCTGGTTTTGTCTCCTCGTGCACAACACTATTTTGTCAAGAGTCTTCATTCTATTTAGAATCAAAATGAAAGCTTCCTCTTCAAAGCAAAGGCCTTATCAACTACTCTCTCACCCCATTCTTTCTGTTTCAGTGCATCTCTCCTTCTTCTATACTTTTTCAAATTTCTCAGTAGATATGCAACCACTCTACTAAGAAACATTCTGGCTCTGATTTCCTTAAACTGCTCCTGTCTCCTGGTTAAGGTGCATCCATGTTTTTTACAATCTTTTCTGTTCTTGCAACATGCACTTCATCCACTCTTATAGTTTCTCATAGTCATAATTTCATTTCTTTTATTTTGCAATCTTTGCAAATGTCCACATATATTTTAAAGAAATGACTTTGTCTTCTTACCAGTAGTTCTTTTTTCTTTTCCACTTTTTCTGCATTTTGCCCCTTCTGTAACTCATCTCTGCAAACATACTGTAGTTGGTTCTATTGATTTTTTGTCCGAGCATTTATAGGCATAACTGTGTGTAGCTATGTAGATATTGTTCTGTAAAAAAAACAAGTATATTTTAATTTTTACTCTAGCCAGTAGCTTTACTACTGACTTACTCTAGCCAGTAGCTTTACTACTGACTTACACATAATACAAAAACAGTTTTCATGTTATGTTGCAGTTTTAAATCTACAGATGAACCTAGTTATATTACTACATTCACTTACTTTAAAATAACAAACCCAGAGCAAAACACAAAACTTTATTTATTAGTTACCTTTTAACATTTTAGTCGTACAACACACTTCTCACTTATACATGGTGAAAGAACAGTTTCTCCCTTCTGTAATTTTTAAATGAACATCAAGGCAAGGAGGCATATTTACAAGCCCCATGCACTTTCCGGAGCGGCACTTTTTTGGACACCAGCTTCGTAATGGGGCGCTCGATATTTACAAATCCACGTAAAGCCACTCTGTGTAGCATTTCATGGTCTTATAAATACAGGCACCTTTCAAGCAGCACTTTGCAAGAAAGAAGCATGCCATGGGTGTTGCTATGGGTGTTCTCATGCAACACCCATGGATTCTGCCACATATCCAAATTTACCACAATTCATAAACCTGGGAATGTGTCAGAATCCTACACCTCCCCAGGGGAGGTGTAGTGAGATGCAATAAGGATAAATACTTTTCTTTCTCCTCCTTCTTTCCTGTTTCTATGCATGCTGCATTCTGCAGCACACATATGAAGAGGAAAATACCTCTTGTAACTGTTTTTCTACAGGAAGGTGTCCCTTCCTGCACAAAAACAATCATCCCCACTACACAATGGTGCAAGGGTGCCTCCGTTGGCAAATTGCAGCCAGTTGTGCACCAGCACAGGGGAGAGCATAAGGATCCATCAAATTGTTGTAAATATGACGCATCCCTGTGCTTTGAAACTAATGGAGCATGGCACAGCCAAATGGCTTGCGGCTCCGCACTGCATTGCTTTCTTGTAAATTTATCCCCAAGTGTACAAGTACATACAGTGTCTCAACACTGTAAATATGAAAACACAACATAAGAACTATTGAATGCCTCTCTACCATTGTGTTAGTGGTGTATTTAGTATCTCAGCACTGTTCTACTGAAATGTATCAGATTAAAATTTTGGGAAACAGTGCATATAACAATCTTTAAGTTTCTTTAAAATCGATCTTAAAGACCTATTTTCAATGTTTGTGGTTACTCGGAACGAACCAATGTCGCCGTTAACCACGACGGTTGCGCCTGTTCCAAAAATTGAAAACACATATATACACATTACATTATTTTACACACTAGGGGTTTATTACTGTACACTTCAAACTCATGTTTTTCTATTGCATCTCGAGAACAACCATCTCTAAAACCTATTTTCCATTTTCGCAGTGAGGCGGGAGATTGAGATGATGTTGGTAATCGCGAACCCCGCGGGTACGTTACGAAAGTGGAAAGCAAAAGCAGGAATTCAATAGCCACTACCACATTCAAAAATTATAACTATATAACTAATTCTAACCATCACAGTAGACAACTCACTGAATAAATAACTGTATAAAAGCATGTATCAAAATTTCAATATCTCTATACCAATGCGTATTAATGATTCATTGATATGGTTTTTTATATTTCCACCAATATTTGTGACGTCATCCGTAGTCGCGATGTTCCCGCGATGATACACATGGGCGCGCTGGTGGTTGTGGTGTCATCTCGAATATTGCGCAGATTAAAAAATCTATTTTGGACACATAACATGTCACTAACACCCCATTTCTCAACCATGGGGTCAGAGTATCTCCACCCTGACCCCTTATGTTGGCTTTCACACACATTTTCAGCCAGAGGAACTGTTCCCAATAGATAAAATGGTGGCCGCAACTTTCTGTTCAGGTTGCGTCCAGCCAATCAGAGCATTCCTGTTGGTGCGTGCATTCGCAATTCATTGTGAAACCATTGCAAAATATCCATGACCAAATAGGCATGAGGCACTTCCTTGAACCAACATCTACCGCTCTGCCAAATTTGGTGTAAGTCCGTTCAGCGGTTCAGGCTGTAGGTGTGGCTAAAGGTTCCTATGGGAATTAAAATTACAAACACAACCTATTTTGCACCCCAAATTCTCGGTCCGCACTGCACGGATCACCCCCAAACTTTCCACGACAACCAGAACCTACATTGACACTTTTTTGGGAAAATGTATTGAAGATTGGTCAAAGGATGCCAAAGTTATAGGCAAGTCAAAAAATGCTTTTCCTATGGGAACTAGGTCCTAACTATAAGTACCTACTGGCACTAGATAGATATATATATATATATATATATATATATATATATATATATATATATATATATATATATATATATATATATATATATATATATATATGCTAGAAACATGTAGGATCACAGGAAAACAACAGCAATAAGCTCACCATTTAACCATTTAATGCTGGCCAGGCCCTCAGAGATTGAGTCCCGGAGTCCAAAAACAGCCCAGGGAGGAGAGCCATGTAGCCCTTCTGCCTTTGCATATATCAGCAGTACCCTGGGGGGGCTGGCGGTTCCGGGGCTGAAATCGGTCCTCTATGAAATCCCTCATAACATCTCAAATGACATCCCTGGTGACAGGGATTGTGAGTGTTTTCTAAAAGTTATGGAGTGTTAAACACATATACTAAGGTGGATTATTGTTGGAGTGCCTGTATGGGTGAGTGGGTATGTGTGTGGTATATAGCAGAGTGAGTGGGTATGTGAGAGACTGTATACATGAGTGAGTGGGTGTGTTAGTGGGTGTATGAGTAAGTGAGTGGCTGTGTGAGTATCTGTATGTGTCAGTGAGTAGGTGTGTAAGTGGCTGGAATGGTGAATGAGAGGATGGATGTGCGGCTGTATGGATGAGTGTGCCTGTGTTAGTGGGTGTAAATGGTGAATGAGAGGGTGCATGAATGGGTGACTGAGCAGGTCCTAAGTGGCTGTATGGGTGCATAAATGGGTGTGTAGGTGGGTGTATGTGTGAGTGAGTAGGGGTGTGAGTAGCTGTATGGGTGAGTGAATGGATGTGTGAATGGCTGTATGAGTAAGTGAGTGTGAGAGAGGATGTATAGGAGAGTATGTGCTTGTCTCAGTAACTGTATAGGTGAGTGAGTATATGTATGAGCAAGTGAGTTGGTGTGCAAGTAACTGTATGGATGAGTGAGCGCCTTTACGAGTGGCTGTTTGGTTGAGTGAGTAGGTGTGTGAGTAGCTGTATGAGTTACTGATTCAGTTTGTGAGTGGCTGTATGGGTGTATGAGTAGGTGTGTAAGTGTCTGTATGACTGGATGTGTGAGTGGCTGTATGGGTGTATGAGTAGGTGTGTAAGTGTCTGTAGGCCTGGATGTGTGAATAGCTGTATTGGTCAGTAAGTAGGTGCATAAATGGCTGTATATGTGAGTTAGTGGTTGTATTAGTGGCTGCATGGGTTAGTTGATTTGTGAGTGGCTCGATGAATCAGTGATTAAGTGTGTGTGTGTTTGTATGGGTCTGTGAATGGGTATGTCGGTGGTTGTGTGGGAGTGGGTATATGGGATGTTGTATGGGGGTATAAGTGGGTGCATGAGTGGTTCTATGGCTGATGTCACAGTGAGGTCATTTGTCATGTCATCTCTGCTGTCATCAGTGATGTCACTGACCATGTCATGACTAATATGTGAGGTCATAAGCAGTGCATTGCGGGGCGTAATTTATAGTAGGCTCAGCTAACTATAAATGCTGAATGTCTCTGGTTTTGTATGAGTGAAATGTGAGCCTAACTACAACGCCCCAATAAACTTTGTTTTTTCTGTGAATTTTTAAGGTTTTTTTAGTCCCAACTGTAATGTCCCTGTAACCTTTGGTTTTGTCACTGAGGTGTAAAGGTTTTTAAAATTATATTTCATAACTTTAACACCCCTGTAACCTTTGTTTTTTGAGTGAATTTCACAGTTTTCTCATATTTAATTTCCTAACTGTAACCTGTTGAGGTTCAATTTCTGTGAGATGAGCATCATGCCATATTTAATCCTGCCCAGCTTATTTATCCAAGAAGAGGCCACCTTTTTGTGCAACATCTCTACCCAACTGGAGTACTTTCTACTGGCTAATTAGTAAGTGCTACCTCATTGGGGAGATGTATAGTGCATCTCCTACATTACAACTGCACAAAGGACGCTGAGAAAATGTCTTCAGTGACCTTGTGTGTCTGTAACGTTGGCAATGTGGTTGTTTCTCGAACGTCTTCACCAGATATCTTTAGAAAGTGGAAGTGAAGAGAAAACACACCTGGATGATTTGTACTTTGCAGAAGAAAGTGCGTTTTTGTTTGGGGAGATGCAATTGTATTGCTAGGCATGAGGAACGAGTCTCCAAAATAGGTGGGAAACATGCTGGAAGGTTCTTTAGTAAGCAGTCCATCATCCTGGGAAAAGGGCGGAAAGACGTTGCATAACACTAATGTAAATGGGGCAGGGCCAAATGGGCAGGGCTTGTAGGAAGGGTTACATACTTCTAGTTTGCAAAAGTTTAAAACATGATCTCTGGTCTCTTCAGTAGATGTCAAGAAAGAACCCCCTCATGACAGACACTATATGAGATTTTGCGCTCGAGAAAAACAAGGATGCAAACACCTCCATCAAGAATTACAGATAACTTTTCACAGAGGAAATGCAGAGAAAACACACTTGCTTTGCCTTGTTTCCATAATTACATTAATTTCAGAATCTAAGAACTTTATCACAGTTTTTTAGACTTTTAGTACTGATTATGTATGCAGTGGTTAGAATCCTCTTTTTATATGAAGCAGGAGGGTACTTTAGGGGTACTTCTGTGCCTCTCTGTCCTAACAGAGGTTTCTTTTTGTGGGGAGAAAGTCCATTCTTTGACCACTGATAACAGAGAGGCTCGGTAATATTTTTCTATGTCTGGTAAAGCTATGCATTCATCATATGCTTCTTTTCTCAACTTTAAAGTCGCTATTCGTTGTGGCCCACTGTCCCATAAAAATACATACAGCTCTGCTAGTATTTTTTTTGTTTTATGTGTCTGGAAGTCATAAAGGTACATTTTGGAAGATATATGGGAAGTTACATAGCGTAATCATTTTAAAGAGTGGAAGTCCTCAAAAAAGAGAAATTAGTAGCTTCTACAATGTTTTATGTTTTCCTAAAATCTGTTTATTAAACAAGATAAGTTACAGTTATTAAAGTTCTCTGGTGAGTGTGTAATATATATGCCTAAATGTTGAAAACCTCCCTAGTTCACAGTTGGTGAACAGCAAGACTGTCTTGAAGTGGTCCACGTGGTCAATGGAAGTAGTATGGACTTATCACAAACATGGACATAGTATGGATTCGTCTAAAGAATATCTAAAGAGTGACATGGAGAAATTATACCAATGGGCATTCCTCTTCTAATATTGATGGAGCAAGGTGTCGTAAGAAAGAGACTTGCTCGAAGGCAATCCGCTTGTTTAACTCATTAACAAGTTATTAAACGTAATCTGTGAATAACTAATACGCACCACATGAACACGCGGGTTAGTGAAGCTTGCTTATGTGTGTACTAACGCGGATAACAATGAAAACGGACTAATACCGCTTTAAAATGGGGAAACTGTAGTGCGCATGCGTCAACTGCATCTACTCAATATGACGAGCTAACGCTTGGAGGGTAATTCTAGCGCATGAGCAGAAGGCACTAAAATGGAGTCTTGAAGACTCGCGTGCATGGCATCTGCTTAGCTGAAACTAAAACAGGCTATTTTACTAATGCTAATGCGGGGAAAGCATTAATAAGAGAACGGGAATAGAGTAGAGGTGGGAGGTTTACAGTGAGACCATTTATTTTGTGAAAATAACATTTGTCTTTTGACTTTATTATTAGTGCACATTTGGGCCTCTCTTGTATAACCGGACTAGATGAAATTACGCAATGCCTGCGCATGCCTACTGAGTGAAGCTATGAAGGTCAATGACGGAGCACTTGAATGGAGGCCAAATTGGAGCGCCATGCCCTGGGAATGGATGGTGAAAAGTTCAGCAATGTGATGTTCTATTCTTCGTAGTGTCATTTATGTTGCAAATTGGATACATGTAGTGGATGGGAATAAAGTTTTGAATAAAAATGAAGGGCATGGGTTTGCGAACAATAGTTTAACAGAATATAGTGACATATAAGCATGGTGTGATGATCATTCCCCCTTGCCTGACCAATTAGATTTCGTATTTGTACGATATTGTAACTTTAGTGGGTGGAACATGAGGAAACAAAGGTATAATTAAGGTAGCTTTAGTTAGTTAGTCAGAGACTGAGACGGAGATGCTGTCTGAGAGTCGGGGATGCTGTTGCTGGAGAGATGCTGTGAGGTGCTGATGAAGACTCGAATGCAGACGCTGAAGAAGAACTTTCTATCCTAACTTAATTGGGTTAGATCAGAAGATCGCAGAAGAATCTCGAGGAGGAAGAGAGTGTCAGAGAGGGGTGCGACACAATTCGTCGGTATTCTAGAGAGGTCATCTATCCTGTCCTGAATCCTGTCCTGCAGTCTTTGTCTCCTGACCTATCCTGGGGACCCTTACCAGCCCTTTGGCCAGGGGGTTGGTCTTTCACACCATTCTTGGAAATTATAATTTCACGTTATTTGCAAATGTTCTTTTCTCTCTGTCCTCTCCCTTTCTGAGCATCAATTATTGTGAGTCCGAAGTATATGTTTTGATGTTTAATCAATTGAATTTCTCTCCTAAGAATGAGGGTGACTGCACTGTATTTTTGAAATGGTTCACATGCACTTAATTTAGATAAAGATTTTAAACCTTCCTGAGTCTGATTATTTTCGTCAAACCAAGAATAGTTAAGGGTTAAGTTAATTATCACCATCAACTAGTTCAACCAATGGTCCATCGACCAGAGGAAAGAACTTTTTGATCAGTGAAAGGTTAGTTAAGAAAATTAAATAACTAATCCTGAATATTGTGAAGTATAAATATAAAACTTTAACCACTCCAGCGGTTTACTCAATGTGTGTGTTTTTATGGGCCCAGGTGAGTATGGTAATGGAGTATCTGTTGTTGGTTTATCGCTGGATCAGTTTTCTGGTAGCAGAGATTATTGACTAGTTTGGTGATAAATATTGATTATTGATTATTGATTTATGTTTAACAAAAGAGTTAGCGTCTTGTTTTATGTTGTCCAGAATCCCGGGAAAATGAATAGCGGGTGGTGACAGAAGCCACACTGCAGTGAGGTTACTCGTCTGTTGGAATAATACTGAGAAGCTACGCAGGGCTGGCAGTATTAAACTAGGGACTATTCTCTATAAAAGTAGAGTGCGGATGATAGCGAAAGGGGTTCGCTGGTGAAACTTTGGTCTCATTTCCCAATACGGGTGACACTGGAGAAATAACAGGTTCTCCTGAGCTTGAATGAAGAGTAAACAGGGGTTTTACTCGCAGTAGAAGAGGAGTAATTTCTGAAACTCAAGAATAAATTGAAATCTATCCTTTTGTTTAGTGGAACAGACAGAGTAGCGAATGTTTTTATGTTGTTATTAACAAAGAATTTCGGCCCACATGCATCAACAAATCTCTTTGCGATTCCATAATAGCGAAAAATAAGAAATCGCTATTATGGAATCGCAAAATCGAATGCAACAATGAAATCGGTAAATATGTGCGAATCGGTAAAAATCGCAAATTTCATTACCGATTCCGTGTATTCCGAATCTGTATTTGCGAATTCGCAATTACCGAATCGGAAAATGCGAATTACCCATATTGCAGCATTGGGATGACATCACAAACCAGGAAGTCATTCACTGATTCACCACACCTGCACACAGGGAGAGGAGGAGGAGGAGGAATACTGGTGGAGCACACCCTGGAGGAATTGTAGCTGAGCAGGAGCAGTGAGAAAAATACACCATGGCCACTGAAAAGGCACAGAAAAAAGGAGAAGGCAGGAAGAGAAAAATCAAGTTCAATGATAAGGAACTTGAAACCCTCATTGAGGAAGTTGTCCAGAGACATGACCAGCTTTTTGGGAGACAATCCCTGCATGTTGCGGAGTCAGTGAAGAGGAAGATTTGGCTTGGCATACAAGCCAAGGTAAATGCTGTGGGGGTGACACACCGTGACATACAGAACCTGCAGAAGAGATGGTATGACCTTCGCAGCCGTGCCAAAGAGAGGGTGGCAGAAAGGCTAGCCGCAGCCAAAAAAACAGGAGGGGGAACATCCAGCTTGCGCCCGAACACCACACTGGAGGACCTGGTGGAATCAACGCTGCAGCCAGAGTCAGTAGTTGGTGTGACGCAGATTGACACCTCAGGACATGCGGGCACCTCCCAAGGTAAGTGCACAGCTGAACATGTACATATGTGTAATGTAATCACAACGTGCCCCAAATGCATTCCCTGCGTAGTGTAGCACACCTGAGTCCAGTCCACCTTTACAAGCAACACCCTAATGCATTCTGGGAGTTGTATGCAGACAAATGTAAGGGGAAGGCATGGAGGGCACACCATAGGTGTAGTGCAGCACAGTACAGCAAGGAGTGACAACAGTAGATGTTCAACATGACAGAAGTAGATTTAATAGAACTGCACAGGCATAATATGACAAACAAGTGCAAACAAAAATAATAACAGGATTTGCACTGTTCCACTCACAGATGCAGCGCAGGACAGTGATGGGGCAGACGACCACGAGTCCGAGGGAGACATGGAACAGCATGATGAGGGACAAGAAATGCCGCCATCCCCACCCATACCTGCTCCCACACACCGCAGGAGGAGAGTACTACCACTCCCTGACTTGGAGAGTGATGAGGACAGCAACACTGGATCCCACACACTGCAGCCTGCACATACCCCCCATCACCATCAACAGAGCCAACAATGCGGCGCAGTCCAGTGCAGTACCGCAGGCGAGGGCCAAGGAGAATTCCCACGCCTGCTGATGACAATGGCGAAGCCAGTGCAAGTGTCGTTGAGTCCAAGATGCTGAGGGTCCAGCGCCTGCAAGGGAAGAACATCCGTCACATGCAGGTCCAACTGGGAACACTTGCCAAACACATGGGTGGTATTCATGACTGTCTGAGGGAGCTCACAACTGCAGTAGTGGAAGGGCACAGGGCAAACAATGCGAGACTAGACCGTGTTGCGACTGGCATTGAGGATATGTGCAGGGCAATTCAGGCAGAGCATGTGACAAATGGCAGGAGGCATCAGACTGCTATGGCTCGCATGCACAGTTACACCCGGGCCATCAATAGGCTGAGTCACACCACAGCTCAGCTTTCAAGGCGTGCTGTCGGCATGCAGGTGGAGATGGCCCATTGCTGTGGGGATGTCGCCAGGGGCCTCATCCAGGTCACCACTGCTGTGGAAGGACTACAGACTGCAGCAGCTAGCGGAAGCCCCATGCGTGCAGGGGGGACAGTGAGGAGGGCTCCAGCCTGAGCAGCCTACTGGCACCTGTGTCACATGACAGGAGGCGCAGTACCAGGAGTCAATGTGGCACAGAGGGGTCCATGAGGGGGTATCAGAGCCCACAAACAGGGCCACAGGAGTGCGTGGCAGGCGAAAGTAGTGAATCGCACCTGTGCCACTCTGGTGAGGTAACCAGAATTATGACTCCATATCAATGTTGCAGTGCCAAGACAATGACTTTCAAATTGTCTGCACCCACACTGCACTTTTCTGAGTATGGCATGTGTGCATCAACACAACTACCCACCTAACAGAATAAACCGTTACCTAAAAATGTGTTGTGTCTTGATTACTCACCTCAGAAGTAACGTTGCATGATTTCGTCACGTCTCCTTCTCCCCTCTGCTGCATCTGGCCCGCGTGCTGCTTGCTGTGGTTGTCTTGGCTGGATGTCCTGTTCTGGCTCGCTATCGGAGTCCCTCCAGGTGGATGCCCCTATTGGTGGCAAGGTTGTGCAACATAGCACATGTAGCGACAATTTTACAGCATGTCTCCGGCCTATACTGTAAGGCCCCACCGGTTTTGTGGAGGATGCGGAATCTGGATTTGAGTACACCAAATGTCCTCTCAATCACATTTCGTGTGGCAATGTGGGCACGATTGTATCGCTGCTCCTGTCGTGTTGTGGGATTCAAATAGGGAGTGAGGATGAACGACCTCACAGCGTATGCACTGTCACCTACAGGATGATAAAAATAGACAGACATTAGGTACTGCTATGTGTCACCATAGCAGACAGGTGTGCAAAACAGTATGACATGTGTTTACCCAGCAAATATCCTTCTCCGAATTCACCAGCCAGCAGACGTCTATGTATGCCACTATGCCTGAAGATATAGGAGTCATGGGCACTGCCAGGGAAACTTGCCACTATGTCTGTGATTATAGTTTTTGCATTGCATATTACTTGGATGTTGAGTGAATGGTACGATTTGCGGTTCCGGTAAATATGTTCATTCACTGAGGGGGGACATATGGGTACATGCGTCCCATCAATGCAGCCAATGACTTGTGGGAATTGTGCAACCTGATAGAAATCTAATTTGGTTTGCATCAATTCCTGTGGTGTTGTGGGGAACCTGATGTGGTGGTGTATCCTCTGCAACATGGCATTTAGGAAGGCGTTGAAGAAGCGCGATAAGGCACTTTGGGAGACACCGCCAGCTGCTGCAATTACGCCCTGGAAGGCCCCTGACGCTAGGAGATGTAGTGAGCATAGGACCTGCACATGGGTGGGGATGGCATGTGTCCTGCGAGTCTGACGCTGCAGTATTGGGTCTAACTCAGCAATGAGCTCTAAGATTGTGGCAGCATTCAGTCTATACTTATCATAAATCTCTTCCTCCGTCTGCCCTAGCAGAGTAACGCGCACTCTGAAGATTCTCTCCTGGATCCTTCTCCTCTGTGCTGCTGCTCTTAGCCTCATCCTCCACGCTATGAAGTAGAGCGCTGCCATTGTGGGACACTCTGATGCTTTCTGGGGCTGTTTAAGTAGTTTGCTTATGATTTACACCTGATTTGTTGAATGTGTAATTCTTACCACCTGATATGGTTTCTTCTTATTTAGGAGTTGCAATTTGCGATTCTTTACTGATTCTGTATTTGCGAATTCTTGTTGCATGTGTGTTACGGATTTCTTATTTGCGAATCAGTAATACAGAATCGCTATTACCGATTCGGAGACTTAGAAATCGCAAAAATACCGATTTCTACACTTTTCGGTGAATTTGCTTCCTGCATTGGAAGACGCTATATTGCGATCGCAAACGGCATTTTTTACCGATTCGCATCGTTTGCGATTGCAATTTAGCTTGATGCATGTGGGCCTACATGAAAAATATTAAGAAATAAGTTTTCGTATTACCTTGTGAAGGGAGGGTCAGTCACAGGAGTTGTACTGACGTCACAGAGAGCCGCGCTGGCATTGGTTGCAACAGCTGGCGTGTGACAGAAGCAGATTGTAAAGGAGGGGTCAGTAGAAAGGAGTAATACTGACGTCACAAAAGGCCACGCTGGCATTGGTCAGACCACGAGCGTGAGCCTGAGTCTGATTGGTTAATAGATAGAAGTCGCGCTAGGATTTGTCAGAAAAAAAATTGTATGTTGAGTCCTGATTTGACTGCAGGTGTGAGTTGCGCTGACATAGGATGCGACGTAGGTAACAGAGCTAGAAGATATACGGAAGAATCTTTCCTATATCGATCGTCTGAAATGTTCGGAAGACCAAAGAAAATGACATTAATGAAGAAAATTAAAAATGTCTTTAAGAAAGATAGGCCTGTAATGACTAGAGAGGGAATTCCTATTCCGCCACCCAAAACACCTGCTTCCTTTATGATGATGGAGAAAGGATATCACACGTGTGTATGGTTGGAGAATTGGATAGAGTACACTAAAGGTGATGGAGTTTTGGCTTTTCCAGAGCATGGTACTTTTAATTTAAAAATACTTCAGAATTTGAGAGATCGAATGAATATGCTAGAACCGAATCCTAGAATGACACAGTATGAGGCTCTGGAAGAATGGGAAATTGAGGCATCTGATCGTGAAAAATACAGGAGTGGTCGGAGATTTAGAGGATTTTTATCTAGATATCCGTATGAGTCAAGTGGAGATCAAATGAAGCGTTGGAGGAGAGCTGTGGTGAGCGAGGGATTATATCCAGTAATAATGGCTGACGAACAGATAGGAGGAAAGTGTAAGGAAAAAACGAAACACATGAATACGACAGGATATGGCGAATCAGATGATGAATTATTAGAGGATATTTTGATTAAAAACCCTCCACCATATCAAGAAGCACCTAGTAAGTTTACCCCGAGTGCACCAGTGTTAGGAATGCCTTTAACCCCACACATTTTACATGATGCGTCACTTAATAGGGTATTACAGGATAATGAGAGAGAAGTTTTAAATAAAACTAGAGAAGAATTAGTTCAGAAAGTAAACCAACTGAATTTAAATGCTAAAGCTTTGACAGTACCAGTGACTATTGGCCCTGTAATCCCATTATATGGAGATAAAAAGACTTGTCAGAAACCTCAAACTGTGACAGTTCCGTTAACTAGTCCCAGAAAAGAAGTAATAATTATGGATGATCAGGCCAGTGAAAGTGAATCAATTATTTCATTAATGGATCTCCCGAATGTAGAACCTTTAACTGAAACTTCAAGAGAGTTACACCTACAAATTTGAGAGAAAAGAGATCTTTGGTTCCTATAAGAACTGGAGGTTCAACAGTAGTTACCCCTGAAGATATAGAGAGATGGGCACAGGAAATTGACAATCGAAACCCACAACCAAAGATTCTAGATATCAGCAGATTGAAAGTAGAGTTAGAAGAAATATATAACTGGCAATGTGAGCATAGAAAGACTGAACATTTATAATGATGAGGAGTTATTATTCTTATGTAAGAGTATAACCAGAAGAGCAAGAGTATTTCATGAGAGATTAACAGAAGTTGCTTCAGAAATTGGAATAGATATAGGGAAATTGAAATTGTTGCAGAAACCATAATCGAGTGGATTTTACTGACAAAGATTTAGAAAGTGTAAATGCTTCTGGTAAGAGACTACAGATAAAAGAGTTGATGAATATTTTGCGAAAGTGGGGAGACATTGACAAATGGAGAATTAGGTGGATAAGAAAGAAAGAGGAAGTACAAGCAAGAGAAGCATCAGCTGCATTTCCAGTGAGAGAATCAGCTAAGTTTGAGAAAATGTGTCCAATGAGAGAAGTTCCTGGTGGTGGATATGTTCATGTCCCTTGGAGTAGACAAGATATTTTGTCATTTACGAATGATTTCCCCAGATTGAGAGAAAAACCAGTTGAATGGTATAAACAGGTGGAAAGATTTGTGAAGGTTTCAAAGGTTCTATTGAAAGACCTGGATGGTTTATTTGACATTGTGGTACCTGCTGATTTATGGACAGAATGTAAGATCACAATTGATTGGCCAAGTGAGGAGTATGCCAGAGACTCGAAGACAGGAGCACCCTCAGAGGAGGTGATGAAGAAATATCATCAAGTAATTACTTTTCCGAAAGGGAAAATTCCTCCTAAAGAGACAGATTGGGTAAAGATAGACAGAACAACTCAAGAGCCAAATTAGTCCGTTCATGCATATTACAAGCAGTTGTTACAGGTGTTTTTAACAGTATAGTGGTTTTGAGAACATTTGTGACAAGGATATGGGACATTTTGTATATCGGTTTGTGTATGGTCTGAAATCGGAGATTAGTCAGATGATTCAACAGCACATGTTGTGCTGGCAGAGCAAAACAGTTGATGAGATTTTGAAATATGCCAAGTATTGTGGAGACGATATAGAAGCAAGGCGTAGAAAGCTAAAAGAGAAGATGATGTGGGCACAAGTAAAGCTAGCAGAACAACAGGAGAATAAATCTAATATTCAGACTGATAATCAGATGAAAGAGCAGAGTCAGAATGATCAAGTGACGAATGGTAATAAAATAAGAGGACGAATGAATAGAGAGGAAGCGAAGAAGAAGTTTCCTTGTCATGCGTGCGGAAAGCTTGGACATTGGAAGAACGAGTGTAAGAGTATTCAGAATAATAATGGGCCAAAACAAAATTGAATTACACAGGTGCAGAATGAAGTACTTGTGAGTCAGCCGCAGCAGGTAGTTACTCCACAGTATCAGGTGCTACCTGCTCCTATGCCAAACTTTGTGAGTCCTCAAAAATACAGTGCGAACACCGGATTTCACAGAGAAAGTGGTAAGAATAACAGAGTGGTTACACAATATATTTTGCAGAATGATGAAGAAAATTCGGATTATGTGCAATGACGGTGCCTGAGGGGGGAGGAAGAGGAGTGCGTGCTTGGCGCATCCTTGCCGGTAGATCAGTCAGGTACATTTGTTGATGGGAAAGTTGAAGGTAACAACATCACTTTTCTATTGGATACTGGTGCTACCCGGTCTACTGTGAGAACAGCAGACATCCCAAACCTACCCCTCTCGGGAGAGACTATCCAAGTTGTAGGAGTGTCAAATCAACAGATTAGAACCCCAATTACGAAACCAATGGAGGTACATATCGGAAATTTTAAAGAAATGCATCGGTTTGTAGTTTGTGATTCCAGTCCCGTAAATCTGTCGGGAAGGGATCTACTGTGCAAGATGAACTGCACGATCTATTGTACACCAGATGGTGTCGCTTTCCAAACCCCTGACGAAGATGTCATCTACAAAATGATGTTAGCTAAGCAAGGTACAGAAGTAGACGAGATGTTTTCATTGATAACTGAGAGTGAATTGCCTGAAGAGTTGAGAACCACAGTAAATCCAGAAGTGTGGGATTTTACAGGAAAGGATATTGGGCTAATGTCAAATGTAGATCCAGTTAAAGTGACGGTGAAAGAAGGTGCAGCTTACCCAAACACACAACAGTACAAAATGAGTCCAGAAGTGAAAGCAGGAATTGCTCCAGAAATTGACTGAATGATTAAACAAGGCATTTTAAAAGAGATAAGGGGTAGTCCTTGTAATTCGCCAATAATGGGACTTAAAAAGCCTAGCGGAAAATACAGGATAGTGCAGGATTTGAGAAAAATTAACAATAAATCAATCAATCAATCATTTGTAGAGCGCACTAATCACCCGTGAGGGTCTCAAGGCGCTGAGGGGAGGTGGGGGTGCAACTATTGCTCGAACAGCCAGGTCTTGAGATGTCTCCTGAAGGTCAGCAGGTCCTGAGTCTGTCGTAGGTGGGTGGGGAGGGTGTTCCATGTCTTGGCGGCGAGGTAGGAGAATGATCTTCTGCCGGTGGTCGTCCTGTGGATGCGTGGAACGCTGGTGAGGGCGAGGTCAGCGGAGCGAAGCTGGCGGTTCAGGGTGTAGTAGGTGAGTCGTTTGTTGAGGTATACTGGTCCGGTGTTGTGGAGTGCTTTGTGAGCGTGGGTGAGGAGCTTGAAGGTGATCCTCTTGTTGACTGGGAGCCAGTGCAGGTCACTCAGGTGGGCTGTGATGTGGGTGCGGCGGGGGATGTCGAGAATGAGGCGTGCAGAGGCGTTCTGTATGCGTTGTAGTGTTTTCTGGAGTTTGGCCGAGGTTCCTGCATAGAGGGCGTTGCCGTAGTCCAGTCTGCTGCTGACAAGGGCCTGGGTGACTGTCCTTCTGGTTGCCGTGGGGATCCATCTGTAGATCTTTCGAAGCATGCGGAGGGTGTTGAAGCAGGAGGAGGAGACGGCGTTGACTTGCTGGGTCATTGAGAACGATGAGTCCAGGATGACCCCCAGGATGCGAGCCTGGTCGGTGGGTGTCGGTGCGGCTCCCAGTGCGGTCGGCCACCAAGAGTCGTCTCAGGCGGAGGGGTGGAGCCGAGGATGAGGACCTCTGTCTTGTCCGAGTTCAGTTTCAGGCGACTGTTCTTCATCCATTCGGCGACGGCCTTCATTCCTTCATGGAGGTTGGTTTTGGCGGTGTCGGGGTCCTTGGTGAGGGAGAGGATCAGCTGGGTGTCGTCGACGTAAGAGACGATGTTGAGGTTGTGTGATCGGACGATGGTGGCGAGCGGTGCCATGTAGACGTTGAAAAGGGTTGGGCTGAGGGATGATCCTTGGGGTACGCTGCAGGTGATCTTGGTGGCTTCAGATCGGAATGGAGGGAGGCGGACCCTCTGAGTTCTGTCGGCGAGGAAGGAGGTGATCCAGTCCAGGGCTTTGTCGCGGATCCCTGCATCGTGGAGGCGTGTACATAGGGTGTGGTGGCAGACGGTGTCGAAGGCGGCCGAGAGGTCCAGGAGGATGAGGGCCGCGGTTTCGCCGTTATCCAGCAGGGTCCTGATGTCGTCAGTGGCAGCGATGAGGGTGGTTTCGGTGCTGTGGTTGCTGCGAAAACCGGATTGGGACGGGTCCAGGGTGTTGTTCTCCTCGAGGAAGTGGGTCAGTTGCCTGTTGACGATCTTCTCGATGACTTTCGCCGGGAACGGGAGCAGGGAGATGGGCTGGAAGTTCTTGAGGTCCTTTGGGTCCGCCTTGGGTTTCTTGAGTAGGGCGTTGATCTCGGCATGCTTCCAGCTCTCCGGGAAGGTGGCGGTCTCGAATGAGCTGTTGATGGCTTTTTGGAGTTGGAGTGCGATGATGGACCTCGCTTTGTTGAAGATGTGATGAGGGCAGGGGTCGGATGGTGAGCCGGAGTGGATGGTGTTCATGATTTTGGCGGTGTCATTGTCATTGACGTGGGTCCAGGAGAGCAGAAGGTTGATGTGGCTGGGGCAGTGAGTCTGCGGTGTCAGTGGCTGTTGGGAGGGTCTGGGTGTTGAAGCTGTCGTGGATGTCTGCGATCCTGCGGTGAAAGAAGGTGGCCAGGGAGTTGCATAGGTCTTGTGATGGCGGGATGTTGTTGGAGCTGGAGCTGGGGTTGGAGAGTTCCTTCACGATGTGGAAGAGCTCTTTGCTGTTGTGCGTGTTGTTGTGGATGCATTCCTTGAAGGAGGTCTTTTTGGTGGCTCGAATGAGTTGGTGGTGCTTGTGGCTGGCGGTCTTATAGGCTGCATGGTTGTCCTGAGTCTGTTCGTGGCACCACTTTTTCACGAGTCTTCGGCAAGTCCGCTTGGATTCCTGGAGGTCAGTGGTGAACCAACTGGCCTTTCTGTCAGTGCGTGTGTTTGAGGGTTTCTTGATCGGGGCAAGAGTGTTGGCGCAGTCCTCGATCCATTGCCTGAGATTGTGGGCGGCTGTGTCGGTGTCGGTGGTGTCGGTTGGTGGTTCTTGAGCGAGGCTGGCGATCAGCTGGTTTTCGGTGACCTTGTTCCAGCTGCGGTGTGGGATCCATTGTGGGTGGTGGTGTGTGGTGGGTTTCTTGAAGGTGAAGTGCATGCAATGGTGGTCGGTCCAGTGGAGTTCGGTGGTGTGGCTGAAGGTGACATGGTTGCTGGCGGAAAAGATGGGGTCGAGCGTGTGTCCGGCGGAGTGGGTGGGAGTTGTGACGAGCTGTTTGAGTCCAAGGTTGGCGAGGTTTTCGAGCAGGGTGATGGAGTTGCTGTCGTTGGTGTTCTCCAGGTGGAAGTTCAGGTCTCCAAGGAGGATGTAGTCTGTGGAAGCAAGGGCGTGCGTGCTGACGATGTCGGAGATGGAGTCGCAGAACTGTGGTCGGGGTCTGGGGGGTCTGTAGACGAGAGTTCCTCTGAGGGTGGTGTTGGGGTCGGTGTGGATCTAGAAGTGCAGGTGTTCGGCGGCGCTGGAGGTATCTTAGGAGCTGGTCGAGATTCTGAGGGTATTCCTGTGGACGATGGCCATTCCTCCTCCTGGTCTTTTGGTGCGGTCCCTTCGGGTGATCTTGTAGCTGTCCGGGATGGCTACGGCAATGTCGGGCGCCGAGGAGGGGTTCATCCAGGTTTCCGTCAGGAAGGTGACGTCTGGGGAGGCTGAGTCGAGTAGGTCCCAGAGTTTGATGGCGTGCTTGTGGACGGAGTGGGTGTTGAGTAGTATGCATCTGAGATGGTTGCGTCCTTCCCTGGTGGGTGGGGCAGGACGTGCGGGTGTTCGCTGGCTGGTGAAGCTGCAGCTTTGGCAGGAGAAGGGTCAGTGGGTGTGCTTCGGTGAGGCCTGGAAACAGTTGGATGATCGGCCGGCGTTGAGATCGTGGAGGGAGTTGGCGTCGTAGCGGCGTCGGGTGTCGTGGCTCTCGCGGGGGCCAGGGGGTCTGGCGCTGAGCGTGGTCCAGGCACGGACGGGTGCAGACGGGCTTGCCTTAGGCGTGCCTTTGGCGCGCCAGCGGCGTGACCACGCAGCAGTCGCCATATGAAGGGGAGAGGGGCGGGAGCAGCGGAAGGAAGGCGGGAGCGGGGATCGGTCGGGGGCGGGCCCGCAGGGGCAGCAGCGGCGGAAAAAGGAAATAGCTGGTAACGCAGGGGAAGACAAAATTGTAGTGCCTTGTTGCCCAATAGTGCCAAATCCAGCGGTGATCCTTTATCAGATACCCTGGAACGCAGGTTGGTTTACAGTAATTGATTTATGCCCAGCATTCTTTTCTGTTCCTTTGCACCCAGACAGCCAGTATCTTTTCGCCTTCCGGTTTGAGAATCGTATTTTGGCATGGTGCCGAGTTCCTCAAGGGTACACAGAGAGTCCCTCAATTTTTAATCAGATACTGAAGAAGTGTCTGGAGTCATTGATTATGCCCGGGAAATCAATTCTGGTTCAGTATCTTGATGACCTATTGGTGGCATCAAAAACACGAGAAGATTGTGTCACTGACACAATTGCATTACTGAACCATTTGGCCGAAGGAGGACACAAGGTATCTCCAGAAAAATTGCAGTTCTGTCAACAAGAAGTTAGATATTTAGGGCATAAAATAGAAAGAGGAGTTAGAAAAGTAACACCGGAGAGAATGAAAATAATCAAAGGAATGCAGCTACCTCAGACATAGAAGGAGATGAGAATGTTTCTGGGAGTGGTTGGGTACTGTAGGCAGTGGATCAATAGTTTCTCCATGCTAGCCAAGCCATTGATACAATTAACTCGGAAAAGAGCGAAAGATCCCATCGATTGGAATGATGAATGTTTGCAAGCCTTTGTGAAACTACGAAACTGTTTATGTGAGGCCCCAGCCTTGGGCATGCCTGATTATTCAAAGGAATTTGCGTTGTTTTGTTGTGAGAGGGAAAGTTGTGCACTTTCAGTTTTAACACAGAGACATGGACTGAGTCGACGTCCAGTGGCATATTTTTCTGCCACCTTGGATCCTGTGGCTTCAGCCTTACCTGGCTGCTTAAAAGCAGTAGCTGCTACTTGTATGAGTCTGGAGCAAAGTGAGTCCATAGTGATGGGACATCCCGTAAAGGTTTAAGTTCCACACTCAGTTGAGATTCTTTTGACAAGAATAAGAACACAACATCTCACTCTCAGTCGGCTGACTAAGTATGAAAGGGTGATTCTGGGAGCAGAAAATGTGACAGTGATAAGATGTACGATAATGAATCCTGCCACATTATTGCCAGATCCATGTTGTGAAGAAGTGAAAGATGAGATTGATCATGATTGTCTGGATGTGACCGAATTGAGTACTAAGCCCCACCCAGACATAAAAGAAACACCATTGAAGGAAGCTGATCATGAACTGTTTGTGGATGGGTCTTGTTTAAGAACTGAAGGAGGAGGATTAAGTGCTGCATATGCTGTATGTAAAATAACGGGGGTGGTTGAAGCATCCTGTTTACCAGGAGTCAAATCTGCACAAGTAGCCAAATTGGTGGCCTTAACCAAGGCATGCAAAGGTGGGAAAAATTGGAGAATAACCATATTTACGGACAGTAAATATGGTTTCGGGGTTGTGCATGATTTTGGCCAACTCTGGATGCAGAGGGGATTCTGACTTCTTCAGGATCTCCTATCAGAAACAGTAAAAATTTAAAAGATTTGTTGAAAGCATTACAATTGCCAAAAGAAGTAGCAGTTGTTAAATGCGCTGCACATCAGTCAAGAAATGACTATGTGGCGGCCGGTAATAGATATGCCGACCAAATTGCTCGATACTGTGCAAGAAATACAATGTCAATTAACAGAAAAATTGAAACTGGTGAAACCAGCTGCCAACTTATGTTTTTCTCAGTTCCAGAAACATGGGATGAGGTCAGACAGTTACAGAAAGAAGTTGAGGAAAAAGAAAAGGAGATTTGGATAAAATCAAGTTTTACAAGAAGGACAGAAGATGAAGTGTGGGTGTACTTATATGGCAGACCAGTTATGCCAGACTGTCTACTCTCTCAAATGGCAAGAGTATACCATGGGACAGCACACATTGGCAGGGATTCAATGATCAGATTATTCAGAAAAAGTTGGTACAATCCAAAGTTTAGGGTAGTCGCAGAGAGCCTTTGCCAAAGATGCTTAATCTGTCAGCAGCAGAACCCAGGCAGTAATACAGTGGTTAGTTGGGGAAAGATTGGAAAGGCAGAAGAACCCTTCACCAGATTGCAGTTAGATTTCATTGAGTTGCCTCCTTGCAATGGACTGAAATATGATCTTGTCATAGTGTGCCTGTTCTCAAGATGGCTAGAGGCATACCCCACTAGAAGAAACGACAGTCTCACAGTTGCTAAACTACTATTGAGGGAGTTAGGTTCCTCGTTTCGGTTTTCCTGTCACTTTGGAATCAGATAGAGGACCTCATTTTAATAATGAGATAATTCAATTAATCTGTGCTGCATTTAACATTGAACAAAAACTGCACTGTGCTTATCATCCAGAGGCTTCTGGAATAGTTGAACAGCTAAATGGCACAATCAAATCAAGATTAGGTAAGGTGTGCGCATTCACTATGTTGAAATGGCCAGATGCATTGCCTCTTGTACTGATGGGTCTCAGAAGTATTCTTGACAGAAAAACTGGATTGAGTCCACACGAGGTACTCATGGGAAGGGCAATGAGACAAGCATATATTCCTGGAAATAAATTAATGAATATAACTGATGATCTGGTATTGGACTATTGAAAAGGATTGGCTGAAATGGTGCGTTCTGTCTCTCATCAGGTTGGAGAAGACGCAGTTGAAAGACAGCCAGACCAAGCGCATGATTTGAATCCTGGAGATTGGGTGTTAGTGAAGAAACATGCAAGGAAGCCGTGTCTAGCACCCAGGTGGGATAAACCACGTCAAGTCATAGTAGTCACTACCACAGCAGTGAAGTGTGCAGGTTTACCCAATTGGATTCATGCTAGTCATACCAGAAGAGTTCCGAGCCCATCTGAACAACAAGAGCAGCCACTGACTGAACAAGCTGAGACGTCAGAAGTTGAAAGCTGTGAAGCTGAAGAATCTAGAGTGATAGATTCTGAAAGACAACTATATGACGAACAGCCAAGTACAAGAAAGGAAGAGTGGATACCAGTAATTGAAATACCTGATGCTGTTGTTGAAACAAGAAGAAGAACTGAATTAAGAAGACAGGAAGGTAGAAAGGAAAAGACAGGGAAAGAAGAACACACTCAGGTAAAAATAAACAAAGACATTCAAAAACCTGAGCAGGGAAAAGTAGATCTAGAAGAACAAGTTCAGGCAGAAGAAGAAGAAATTGAAATAAGACCTGAACAGGATCAGATAGATTTAGAAGAACAAGTTCAGGCTGAAGACGAACAAACTGTAATAAGACCTGAACAGGTGCAAATAGAGGAAGATCCAAATACAGAAAATACAGAACAAAGACAATCAGAACGAGAAGAGGAACAAGAACAGATTGTGCCCAGATTAAGTGAAAATAAAAGAACTTTAGAAAGAGACGGAGAAGGTGAAAGTGCAGTTCAGGTCAAAAGAGTTAGAAAAGTAGACAATTGGCCTGTAGGAGTGAAGCGACTAAAATATCATCTAAGAAGACCAGAAAAGAAACCAGAGCAAGTAAATGAGATTACGAGTCAGACACAATCTAAACAAACATTAGTAAAACTTACAATAAGAAGCCCAAGATTGAGAATTCTGAACAGAAAATACAAGGCCCCTGAGTGGACCTATGTTATTCTTGAAGAATTTGAAAACCTAGATTTATGTGAAGAATCAGAAAGAGTTCATGTTGCACAGATTGATGAAAGCAAATTAAGACCTCCTTAAAATAAAAGATTGGATTTTAAGAAAATTTAGACAAAGAAAGAGAGAAGAAATTTTCTCTGATTAAGATGGCAGAAATTGAAGACACTGAAAGACTGAAACGAAGTCTAAAAAGAAAATGTTTAAGATTTTGTTTATGTAGTATTTTATTAATGGTATTAGTATGGTTATTTCTAACAATAGGAGTACCTTTGTTGATGGAAACAAGTAACAAGAATAGTACAATTACTAATGAGAAGGTATATAGAATAAAGGGAACTAAAATAGAAATAGGAGTAGAAGATGAGATAAATTATTATAATGAATCAGACAATGATTCGTCTTTACTAAATTGTTATTTCAGTATGTTAATACGATGGAGATTAGTAATTGCTATGTATGTATGAAGTTACCCTCATCAGTGTCAGAAGGGTGATGTATCACCATATACCTCTAACATATGGTGTATCATGTAGTGTTTTATCAAGTTTATTTTACGTAACAGGGAAACTTCAGTATTTTTATTCAAATTTAGATGTAGTATTTTCAGAATTGCCTGTTAGAAAGAATATCAATCCAGTAGTTAGTAGTAAAAATGCACATTTCATGGGTGAATTCTTTTTAACAATGAGTTCAATAGATATAGTTCAAGCCCACAAGGATAACCTAACATGTATATTACGTGAAGAAGAAAAAGAGTTTTTGAATTTAGTAGAAGAAAGGAGACAGGATTTAACAAAGAAAGCTGTTGAACAGAAATCCCATGTACCTCCATGGGCTGAGAAAGAGGGAATTTATGCAAAGGGTGAAGCTCGTGCTGCGATGTCCCTAGACTTTGTGAAAAGGGGAAAATTCTGCCTTTATAGGTTAAAGACAGATTATAATAACAATTTCATTGGTTCCAGTGAGTGTGAACACAACTTCCTAATTCTAGGAGGGTGGGGACTAAAAGGGGGAAATGACCCTGTATTTCCAGTAATTTATTATGTATGTGGGAAAAATGCCTATTATAGGTTACCTGCAAGATGGTACGGGAGATGTTATTTTGGAATAGTTTTTCCAAAAATCTACCATGTGGACAGAATCAATGGAATCAATGGAAAATCTACTGGACTAACACGGATAAGAAGAGCTAGTTTTTCTGAAATAGTAGGTGATATATTTAGTGCATTGATACCCTCAGTTGGAGTCATTCTAAATTCATGTAAAATTTGCAAATTGTCAACCATAGTTGATCGTCTTTCCACAGATACTGCAGGTGGATTTTTAACCCCTTCGGTGCTCACGATGGCCGGGAGCCATCGTGCGCAACGGTGCTAGTGTGCGCACGACTGCTCCCGGCCGTCATGGCACACCGCACCGGAAATCCCTCTGGTGCAGGCACCAGAGGGATTTCCTTTTCACCCCCAAAGCCTCGGGAGCTGGGGAAGAGCTTCCCCAGCTCCCGAGGCCCCCTGGTTTGTGTGCAATGACGATCAGCGCGCACGTCGCGCTGTCATCATTGCACAGAAACCGAAACTGAAATGAGCCTTTAGGCTCATTTCAGTTTCACTTTCTATGTGCTCAGGGGGCTATCTCAGCCCCCCGGGCATGTAGAAAGATGGGAGAGGTATCATTGGAAAGGGGAGAATCTCCCCTTTCCAATGGTACCCCTCCCCAGTATATCCCTGCTTGGGGATCGCCCCAGGAGGGTGATCCCCAAACAGGGATACACCCACTAGTCACCAGGGAGGGGGGAGCCACCCCTTGGGCAAGGGCCTTTGCTCCCCCCCAAATAAATTTGGTATAATTTAGTCTTTTTGCCCCCCCTGGGGGGCAAAAAGCCCACTAGACGCCAGGGATTTTTTTTGTGTGCATATATTATTAGGGTGGGGGCTGCCCATAAAGGGCATGTCTATGCCCCTACCCTGGCAAAATTTACACCGTTTCTGCCCCCCCGGGGGGGCAAAAAGCCCACTATATGCCAGGGATTTTTTATTGCCAAATTAAATTAGGATGGGGGTTGCCCAAAACGGGCATGCTGATGCCCCCACCCTCCGGCCGCAAAACTTACAGTCTTTCTGCCCCCCCGGGGGGGCAAAAAGCCCACTAGATGCCAGGGATATTTTGGGGCAAATGCCCCCACCCCCTGCAAAAATGACAGCCTTTCTGCCCCCTCTGGGGGGCAGATGGGGGCAGTAGCCCCCAATCTTCCCCCCCGGGGGGGGCAAAAAGCCCACTAGACGCTAGGGATGTTTTGGGGCAAATCTGAATTAGGGTGGGGGCTGCCCAAAACGGGCATGCCAATTCCCCCACCCCTCCCCTACAAAAATTACAGCCTTTCTGCCCCCCCTGGGGGAAAGATGGGGGCAGTAGCCCGGAATATGCCCCCCCGGGGGGCAAAAAGCCCACTTGACGCCAACGATTACGCTGCCTTTTTTTTATGCGTGGGGGTGGGGGCTGCACAGAATGGGCATACCAATGCCCCCACCCCCCAAAAAAATAGCCACAGTGTTTCTGCCCCTCTTGGGGGCATATCAGGGCAACCCCACCCCCTGATATCCCCCGGCCCGGGCGGCAGAAATTTGAGAAGAAAGTGATTTTTTCAGCTAAATTTGAGGTTTGCAGGGGATTCTGGGTAGGAAAACTTTGGGGGACCCACGCAAGCCATACCTCGCTGGACTCCCGCGGGTGTATAGTTTCCAGAAATGTGTGGGTTAGGTAGGTTTCCCTACATGGTCGCCGAACCCAGGGCCAAAAACTCATGTGACCCCCCTTGCAAAACCAGGTTGGTTTGTGATAGGTAATTTTGATGTCGCCTCAATAGGTTTTGGGCCCTTGCCTGTCACGGGTCCTTGACCCACCCACGCAAGTGAGGTACCATTTTTCTCGGAAGACTTTGGGGAACGCGGGGTGAGTGGAAATTTGTGGATCCACGCAGATTCCAGAACTTTTCACCACAGAAATGTGAGGAAAATGTGTTTTTTTTTACAATGTTTTAGGTTTGCAAGGGATTCTGGGTAACAGAACCTGGTGAGAGGCAGTCAAGTCACCCCATCCTGGATTCCCCTGGGTGTCTAGTTTTCAAAAATATATAGGTTTGCTAGGTTTCCCTAGATGCCGGCAGAGGTAGGGTTCAAAAACTACAGCTAGGCACTTTGCCAATAAAGGGTCATTTTTCACTGTGAAATTGTGGTGTGTCCACGTTGTGTTTTGCGCCGTTTCCTGTCGCGGGCACTAGGCCTACCCACACAAGTGAGGTACCGTTTTTCTCGGAAGACTTTGGGGAACACGGGGTGGGTGGAAATTTGTGGATCCACGCAGATTCCAGAACTTTCCACCACAGAAATGTGAGGAAAATGTGGTTTTATTGACAATTTGTTAGGTTTGCAAGGGATTCTGGGTACCAGAACCTGGTGAGAGGCAGTCAAGTCACCCCATCCTGGATTACCCTGGTTGTCTAGTTTGCAAAAATGTATAGGTTTTCTAGGTTTCCCTAGGTGCCGGCAGAGCTAGGGTTCAAAAACTACAGCTAGGTACTTTGCCAAAAAAGGGTCATTTTTCACTGTGAAATTGTGGTGTGTCCACGTTGCATTTTGCGCCGTTTCCTGTCGCGGCCACTAGGCCTACCCACACAAGTGAGGTACCATTTTTCTCGGAAGACTTTGGGGAACGCAGGGTGGGTGTAAATTTGTGGATCCATGCAGATTCCAGTACTTTCCACCACAGAAATGTGAAGAAAATGTGTTTTTTTTAACAATTTTTGAGGTTTGCAAGGGATTCTGGGTAACAGAACCTGGTGTGAGGCAGTCAAGTTACCCCATCCTGGATTACCCTGGTTGTCTAGTTTTCAAAAATGTATAGGTTTTCTAGGTTTCCCTAGGTGCCGACAGAGCTAGGGTTCAAAAACTACAGCTAGGTACTTTGCCAAAAAAGGGTCATTTTTCACTGTGAAATTGTGGTGTGTCCACGTTGCAATGTGCGCCGTTTCCTGTCGCGGGCACTAGGCCTACCCACACAAGTGAGGTACCATTTTTCTCGGAAGACTTTGGGGAACGCAGGGTGGGTGTAAATTTGTGGATCCATGCAGATTCCAGTACTTTCCACCACAGAAATGTGAAGAAAATTTGTTTTTTTTAACAATTTTTGAGGTTTGCAAGGGATTCTGGGTAACAGAACCTGGTGTGAGGCAGTCAAGTCACCCCATCCTGGATTCCCCTGGGCGTCTAGTTTTCAAAAATATATAGGTTTGCTAGGTTTCCCTAGATGCCGGCAGAGGTAGGGTTCAAAAACTACAGCTAGGCACTTTGCCAAAAAAGGGTAATTTTTCACTGTGAAATTGTGGTGTGTCCACGTTGCGTTTTGCGCCGTTTCCTGCCGCGGGCACTAGGCCTACCCACACAAGTGAGGTACCGTTTTTCTCGGAAGACTTTGGGGAACGCGGGGTGGGTAGAAATTTGTGTATCCACGCAGATTCCAGAACTTTCCACCACAGAAATGTGAGGAAAATGTGCTTTTTTGACCATTTTTTAGGTTTGCAAGGGATTCTGGGTAACAGAACCTGGTGAGAGAAAGTCAAGTCACCCCATCCTGGATTCCCCTGGGTATCTAGTTTTCAAAAATGTATAGGTTTGCTAGGTTTCCCTAGGTGCCGGCAGAGCTAGGGTTAAAAAACTACAGCTAGGCACTTTGCCAAAAAAGGGTCATTTTTCACTGTGAAATTGTGGTGTGTCCACGTTGCGTTTTGCGCCGTTTCCTGTCGCGGGCACTAGGCCTACCCACACAAGTGAGGTACCGTTTTTCTCGGAAGACATCGGGAAACGTGGGGTGGGTGGAAATTTGTGGATCCACGCAGATTCCAGAACTTTCCACCACAGAAATGTGAGGAAAATGTGGGTTTTTTGACAATATTTTAGGTTTGCAAGGGATTCTGGGTACCAGAACCTGGTGAGAGGCAGTCAAGTCACCCCATCCTGGATTCTCCTGGGTGTCTAGTTTCCAAAAATGTATAGGTTTTCTAGGTTTCCCTAGGTGCCGGCAGAGCTAGGGTTCAAAAACTACAGCTAGGTACTTTGCCAAAAAAGGGTCATTTTTCACTGTGAAATTGTGGTGTGTCCACGTTGCATTTTGCGCCGTTTCCTGTCGTGGCCACTAGGCCTACCCACACAAGTGAGGTACCATTTTTCTCGGAAGACTTTGGGGAATGCAGGGTGGGTGTAAATTTGTGGATCCACGGAGATTCCAGAACTTTCCACCACAGAAATGTGAAGAAAATATGTTTTTTTTAACAATTTTTTAGGTTTGCAAGGGATTCTGGGTAACAGAACCTGGTGTGAGGCAGTCAAGTCACCCCATCCTGGATTCCCCTGGGTGTCTAGTTTTCAAAAATATATAGGTTTGCTAGGTTTTCCTAGGTGCCGGCAGAGCTAGGTTCAAAAACTACAGCTAGGTACGTTGCCAAAAAAGGGTCATTTTTCGCAGTGAAATTGTGGTGCGTCCACGTTGTGTTTTGTGCCGTTTCCTGTCGCGGGCACTAGGCCTACCCACACAAGTGAGGTACCATTTTTCTCGGAAGACTTTGGGAAACGCGGGGTGGTTGGAAATTTGTGGATCCAAGCAGATTCCAGATCTTTCCACCACAGAAATGTGAGGAAAATGTGGGTTTTTTGACAATGTTTTAGGTTTGCAAGGGATTCTGGGTAACAGAACCTGGTGAGAGGCAGTAAAGTCACCCCATCCTGGATTCCCCTGGGTGTCTAGTTTTCAAAAATGTATAGGTTTGCTAGGTTTTCCTAGGTGCCGGCAGAGCTAGGGTTAAAAAACTACAGCTAGGCACTTTGCAAAAAAAGGGTAATTTTTCATTGAGAAAATGTGGTGTGTTCACGTTGCGTTGTGAGCCATTTCCTGTCGTGGGCACTATGCCTACCCACACAAGTGAGGTACCATTTTTATCAGGAGACGTAGGGTAATTCATATTTGTAAAGCAACTGTCATTACCTATTGACTTTCGATGTATTTCTGCCTTCCAAATGAAAGACAATGTGTAAAAAAGAAGTAATTTTGAAAAATGATCGATAATTCTCATGCAAGTATGAGTATTCCCAATTTCGGAAATGTGCAAATATCTACTGTTTCTAAACTCTATATTTTGTTCCCATTTCAGAAATACATAGGTGTCTTTCATACCGATTTTTCCATGTATACATTTTCCCAGAATAATTGCTATCTACCCGGTACATAATTCAAAACCATTGCAAGTCGCTACTCAGTTTTTGGCTCTGGGTTCTTCGGGTTCTTGGTGAACCTACAAGTCCTATATATCCCCACAACCAGTAAGGTCCAGCAGATGTAACGGTATATTGCTTTCAAAGAGCTGTCATAATTAGAAGACGTTACAGGTGAAAACGTTGACACAAAAGGCTGTTTTTTTCAACTAATTTTCAATTTTTCCTATATTTAACTGTTAGTTTCTATAAAGAAACCTTGAAGGATCTACACAAATGACCCCTTGCTGAATTCAGAATTAAAGAATTCAAATACTTTTCCAAAATGTATAGTTTTCCAGGATCCATTATTGCTTTCATACCCATTTCTACCATTAACTGGAAGGAGGTTGAAAGCACAAAAAATAGAAAAAATAGGCAATGTCCCAGAAAAATGCCAAAAGTGTGTAAAAAATGTTGGTTTTCTGACAAAAGTCTGCTTGTCCCTGAAAGCTGGGAAGATGGTGATTTCAGCACCACAACCCCTTTTTTGATACCATTTGCAGGGAAAAAACCAGACGCTTTCATCTGTAGCCCTTTTTTCGCATTTTTCCCAAAAAAAACAAAATTTAGCTGTATTTTGGCTAATTTCTGGGTCCCCTCAAGGGCAATCCAGCAAACCCTGGGTACCTTTAGAATCCCCATGATGTTGGAAAAAAAGGACGCAAATTTGGCGTGGATACCTTATGTGGTCAAAAAGTTACAGGGGCCTAAGCGCGAACTACCCCACATAGCCAAAAAAAAGGCTTAGCACAGGGGGGAAAAGGCCTAGCAGCAAAGGGGTTAATGATTTAACCCCTTCGGTGCTCACGACGGCCCCCGGCCATCACGCGTCACGGTGGGTGTGTGCGCACGACGGCCGGGGGCCGTCCGAATCCCGCCCACTAATAGAAACCCCCGCACAGCGCGAAAATTCGCCGCACACGCAAGGGGTTAACACAGAGATGGTTGCAATAAGGTCTATGGTTTTACAAAATCGTCTTGCTCTTGATATTTTATTGGCAAAAGAGGGCGGAGTCTGTGGTATGTTGAAAATTCAACAGTGCTGTACTTATATTCCGGACAAAAGTAAAGAAATTAAAGGGTATATTAGAAATATTACAAGAATACATAATGACTTGACCCAACTGGAGGTTGACAGTGCATGGGGAAAACTAACAAAGAGTATAACACTGATAGGGAATTAGTTTACTGATTTTGGGAAAAGTTTTCTAGGTCAAATAATCTTACCAGTAGTTGTGATAATGACAATAGTTATGATAGTAATGATCACATGTAAATGTTGCAGAAGCAAAGGAAATAGAAGAATACATTTAGAAAGTGAAGGGAGAGGAAAGAAACACAAAAGAGAATATGATGAAATTCAATTAGAGGAAATGAAAGAAAAACTATACAAAAAGATGAAAGATTTAGAAGGAAAAGAAGTAACTGATGAAATAAGGAGAGAAAAAGGAGAAAACTGAGAAGTGCTAAAGTTGGCATCTGGGAAGGGATGGGTAATTTTGTGATGGCACAAAATGCCATCAGAGAGGGGATTGATGGAGCAAGGTCTCGTAAGAAAGAAACTTGCTCGGAGGCAATCCGCTCGTTTAACTCATTAACAAGTTATTAAACGTAATCTGTGAATAACTAATACGCACCACATGAACACGCAGGTTAGTGAAGCTTGCTTATGTGTGTACTAACGCGGATAACAATGAAAACGGACTAATACCGCTTTAAAACGGGGAAACTGTAGTGCGCATGCGTCAACTGCATCTACGCAATATGACGAGCTAACGCTTGGAGGGTAATTCTAGCGCATGAGCAGAAGGCACTAAAATGGAGTCTTGAAGACTCGCGTGCATGGCATCTGCTTAGCTGAAACTAAAACAGGCTATTTTACTAATGCTGATGCGGGGAAAGCATTAAGAGAACAGGAATAGAGTAGAGGTGGGAGGTATACAGTGAGACCATTTATTTTGTCAAAATAACATTTGTCTTTTGACTTTATTATTAGTGCGCATTTAGGCCTCTCTTGTATAACCGGACTAGATGAAATGACGCAATGCCTGCGCATGCCTACTGAGTGAAGCTATGAAGGTCAATGACGGAGCACTTGAATGGAGGCCAAATTGGAGCGCCATGCCCTGGGAATGGATGGTGAAAAGTTCAGCAATGTGATGTTCTATTCTTCGTAGTGTCATTTATGTTGCAAATTGGATACATGTAGTGGATGGGAATAAAGTTTTGAATAAAAATTAAGGGCATGGGTTTGCGAACAATAGTTTAACAGAATATAGTGACATGTAAGCATGGTGTGATGATCATTCCCCCTTGCCTGACCAATTAGATTTCGTATTTTTACGATATTGTAACTTTAGTGGGTGGAACATGAGGAAACGAAGGTATAATTAAGGTAGCTTTAGTTAGTTAGACAGAGACTGAGACAGAGATGCTGTCTGGGAGTCTGGGATGCTGTTGCTGGAGAGATGCTGTGAGGTGCTGAGGAAGACTCGAATGCAGACGCTGAAGAAGAACTTTCTATCCTAACTTAATTGGGTTAGATCAGAAGATCGCAGAAGAATCTCGAGGAGGAAGAGAGTGTCAGAGAGGGGCGCGACGCAATTCGTCGGTATTCTAGAGAGGTCATCTATCCTGTCCTGAATCCTGTCCTGCAGTCTTTGTCTCCTGACCTATCCTGGGGACCCTTACCAGCCCTTTGGCCAGGGGGTTGGTCTTTCACACCATTCTTGGTAATTATAATTTCACGTTATTTGCAAATGTTCTTTTCTCTCTAACCTCTCCCTTTCTGAGCATCAATTATTGTGAGTCCGAAGTATATGTTTTGATGTTTAATCAATTGAATTTCTCTCCTAAGAATGAGGGTGACTGCACTGTATTTTTGAAATGGTTTACATGCACTTAATTTAGATAAAGATTTTAAACCTTCCTGAGTCTGTGATTATTTTCGTCAAACCAAGAATAGTTAAGGGTTAAGTTAATTATCACCATCAACTAGTTCAACTAATGGTCCATCGACCAGAGGAAAGAACTTTTTGATCAGTGAAAGGTTAGTTAAGAAAATTAAATAACTAATCCTGAATATTGTGAAGTATAAATATAAAACTTTAACCACTCCAGCGGTTTACTCAATGTGTGTGTTTTTATGGGCCCAGGTGAGTATGGTAGTGGAGTATCTGTTGTTGGCTTATCGCTGGATCAGTTTTCTGGTAGCAGAGCTATGGTTATTATTGACTAGTTTGGTGATAAATATTGATTATTGATTTATGTTTAACAAAAGAGTTAGCGTCTTGTTTTATGTTGTCCAGAATCCCGGGAAAATGAATAGCGGGTGGTGACAGAAGCCACACTGCAGTGAGGTTACTCGTCTGTTGGAATAATACTGAGAAGCTACGCAGGGCTGGCAGTATTAAACTAGGGACTATTCTGTATAAAAGTAGAGTGCGGATGATACCGAAAGGGGTTCGCTGGTGAAACTTTGGTCTCATTTCCCAATACTGGTGACACTGGAGAAGTAACAGGTTCTCCTGAGCTTGAATGAAGAGTAAACAGGGGTTTTACTCGCAGTAGAAGAAGAGTAATTTCTGAAACTCAAGAATAAATTGAAATCTATCCTTTTGTTTAGTGGAACAGACAGAGTAGCAAATGTTTTTATGTTGTTATTAACAAAGAATTTAATGAAAAATATTAAGAAATAAGTTTTCGTATTACCTTGTGAAGGGAGGGTCAGTCACAGGAGTTGTACTGACGTCACAGAGAGCCGCGCTGGCATTGGTTGCAACAGCTGGCGTGTGACAGAAGCAGATTGTAAAGGAGGGGTCAGTAGAAAGGACTAATACTGACGTCACAAAAGGCCGCGCTGGCATTGGTCAGACCACGAGCGTGAGCCTGAGTCTGATTGGTTGATAGATAGAAGTCGCGCTAGGATTTGTCAGAAAACAAAATTGTATGTTGAGTCCTGATTTGACTGCGCGTGTGAGTTGTGCTGACATAGGACACGACGTAGGTAACAGAGCTAGAAGATATACGGAAGAATCTTTCCTATATCGATCGTCTGAAATGTTCGGAAGACCAAAGAAAATGACATTAATGAAGAAAATTAAAAATTTCTTTAAGAAAGATAAGCCTGTAATGACTAGAGAGGGAATTCCTATTCCGCCACCCAAAACACCTGCTTCCTTTATGATGATGGAGAAAGGATATCACACGTGTGTATGGTTGGAGAATTGGATAGAATACACTAAAGGTGATGGAGTTTTGGCTTTTCCAGAGCATGGTACTTTTAATTTAAAAATACTTCAGAATTTGAGAGATTGAATGAATATGCTAGAACCGAATCCTAGAATGACACAGTATGAAGCTCTGGAAGAATGGGAAATTGAGGCATTTGATCGTGAAAAATACAGGAGTGGTCGGAGATTTAGAGGATTTTTACCTAGATATACGTATGAGTCAAGTGGAGATCAAATGAAGCGTTGGAGGAGAGCTGTGGTGAGCGAGGGATTATATCCAGTAATAATGCCGTGGGGATCCATATGTAGATCTTGCGAAGTATGCGGAGGGTGTTGAAGCAGGAGGAGGAGACGGCGTTGACTTGCTGGGTCATTGAGAGCGATGAGTCCAGGATGACCCCCGGGTTGCGTGCGTGGTCGGTGGGTGTCGGTGCGGCTCCCAGTGCGGTCGGCCACCAAGAGTCGTCCCAGGCGGAGGGGGTGGAGCCGAGGATGAGGACCTCTGTCTTGTCCGAGTTCAGTTTCAGGCGACTGTTCTTCATCCATTCGGCGACGGCCTTCATTCCTTCATGGAGGTTGGTTTTGGCGGTGTCGGGGTCCTTGGTGAGGGAGAGGATCAGCTGGGTGTCGTCGGCGTAAGAGACGATGTTGAGGTTGTGTGATCGGACGATGGTGGCGACGTTGAAAAGGGTTGTGCTGAGGGATGATCCTTGGGGTACGCTGCAGGTGATCTTGGTGGCTTCAGATCGGAATGGAGGGAGGCGGACCCTCTGAGTTCTGTCGGTGAGGAAGGAGGTGATCCAGTCCAGGGCTTTGTTGCGGATCCCTGCATCATGGAGGCGTGTACATAGGGTGTGGTGGCAGACGGTGTCGAAGGCGGCCGAGAGGTCCAGGAGGATGAGGGCCGCGGATTCGCCGTTATCCAGCAGGGTCCTGATGTCGTCGGTGGCAGCGATGAGGGCGGTTTCGGTGCTGTGGTTGCTGCGAAAACCGGATTGGGACGGGTCCAGGGTGTTGTTCTCCTCGAGGAAGTGGGTCAGTTGCCTGTTGACGATCTTCTCGATGACTTTCGCCGGGAACGGGAGCAGGGAGATGGGCTGGAAGTTCTTGAGGTCCTTTGGGTCCGCCTTGGGTTTCTTGAGTAGGGCGTTGATCTCGGCGTGCTTCCAGCTCTCCGGGAAGGTGGCGGTCTCGAATGAGCTGTTGATGGCCTTTCGGAGTTGGGGTGCGATGATGGACCTCGCTTTGTTGAAGATGTGATGAGGGCAGGGGTCGGATGGTGAGCCGGAGTGGATGGTGTTCATGATTTTGGTGGTGTCGTTGTCATTGACGTGGGTCCAGGAGAGCAGGAGGTTGATGTGGCTGGGGGGCAGTGAGTCTGCGGTGTCAGTGGCTGTCGGGAGGGTCTGGGTGTTGAAGCTGTCGTGTATGTCTGCGATCTTGCGGTGAAAGAAGGTGGCCAGGGAGTTGCATAGGTCTTGCGATGGCGGGATGTCGTTGGAGCTGGAGCTGGGGTTGGAGAGTTCCTTCACGATTTGGAAGAGCTCTTTGCTGTTGTGCGCGTTGTTGTGGATGCATTCTTGTGGCTGAAGGTGACATGGTTGCTGGCAGAAAAGATGGGGTCGAGCGTGTGTCCGGCGGAGTGGGTGGGAGTCGTGACGAGCTGTTTGAGTCCGAGGTTGGCGAGGTTTTCGAGCAGGGTGATGGAGTTGCTGTCGTTGGGGTTCTCCAGGTGGAAGTTCAGGTCTCTGAAGAGGATGTAGTCTGTGGAAGCAAGGGCGTGCATGCTGACGATGTCGGAGATGGAGTCGCAGAACTGTGGTCGGGGTCTGGGGGGTCTGTAGACGAGGGTTCCTCTGAGGGTGGTGTTGGGGTCGGTGTGGATCTAGAAGTGCAGGCGTTCGGCAGCGCCGGAGGTATCTTCGGAGCTGGTCGAGATTCTGAGGGTATTCCTGTGGACGATGGCCATTCCTCCTCCTGGTCTGTTGGTGCGGTCCCTTCGGGTGATCTTGTAGCTGTCCGGGATGGCTACGGCAATGTCGGTGCGCCGAAGAGGGGTTCATCCAGGTTTCCGTCAGGAAGGCGACGTCTGGGGAGGCTGAGTCGAGTAGGTCCCAGAGTTCGATGGCGTGCTTGTGGACGGAGTGGGTGTTGAGTAGTATGCATCTGAGATGGTTGCATCCTTCCCTGGTGGGTGGGGCAGGACGTGCGGGTGTTCGCTGGCTGGTGAAGCTGCAGCTTTGGCAGGAGAAGGGTCAGTGGGTGTGCTTTGGTGAGGCCTGGAAACAGTTGGATGATCGGCCGGCGTTGAGATCGTGGAGGGAGTTGGCGTCGTAGTGGCGTAGGGTGTGGTGGCTCTCGCGGGGGCCAGGGGGTCTGGCGCTGAGCGCGGTCCAGGCGTGGACGGGTGCAGACGGGTTTGCCTTAAGCACGCCGTGACCGCGCAGCAGTCGCCATATGAAGGGGAGGGGGGCGGGAGCAGCGGAAGGGAGGCAGGAGCGGGGATGGGTCGGGGGCGGGCCCGCGGGGGCAGCAGCGGCGGGAAAAAGGAAATAGCCGGTAACGCAGGGGAAGACAAAATTGTATTGTCTTGTTGCCCAATAGTGCCAAATCCAGCGGTGATCCTTTATCAGATACCCTGGAACGCAGGTTGGTTTACAGTAATTTGTGCCAAGCATTCTTTTCTGTTCCTTTGCACCCAGACAGCCGGTATCTTTTCGCCTTCCGGTTTGAGGATCGTATTTTGGCATGGTGCCGAGTTCCTCAAGGGTACACAGAGAGTCCCTCAATTTTTAATCAGATACTGAAGAAGTGTCTGGAGTCATTGATTATGCCCGGGAAATCAATTCTGGTTCAGTATATTGATGACCTATTGGTGGCATCAAAAAAATGAGAAGATTGTGTCACTGACACAATTGAATTACTCAACCATTTGGCCGAAGGAGGACACAAGGTATCTCCAGAAAAATCGCAGTTCTGTCAACAAGAAGTTAGATATTTAGGGCATAAAATAGAAAGAGGAGTTAGAAAAGTGACACCGGAAAGAATGAAAATAATCAAAGAAATGCAGCTACCTCAGACACAGAAGGAGATGAGAATGTTTCTGGGAGTGGTTGGGTACTGTAGGCAGTGGATCAATAGTTTCTCCATGCTAGCCAAGCCATTGATACAATTAACTCGGAAAAGAGCGAAAGATCCCATCGATTGGAATGTTGAATGTTTGCAAGCCTTTGTGAAACTACGAAACTGTTTATGTGAGGCCCCAGCCTTGGGCATGCCTGATTATTCAAAGGAATTTGCGTTGTTTTGTTGTGAGAGAGAAAGTTGTGCACTTTCAGTTTTAACACAGAGACATGGACTGAGTCGACGTCCAGTGACGTATTTTTCTGCCACCTTGGATCCTGTTGATTCAGCCTTACCTGGCTGCTTAAAAGCAGTAGCTGCTACTTGTATGAGTCTGGAGCAAAGTGAGTCCATAGTGATGGGACATCCCGTAAAGGTTTAAGTTCCACACTCAGTTGAGATTCTTTTGACAAGAATAAGAACACAACATCTCACTCCCAGTTGGCTGACTAAGTATGAAAGGGTGATTCTGGGACCAGAAAATGTGACAGTGATAAGATGTACGATAATGAATCCTGCCACATTATTGCCAGATCCATGTTGTGAAGAAGTGAAAGATGAGATTGATCATGATTGTCTGGATGTGACCGAATTGAGTACTAAGCCCCGCCCAGACATAAAAGAAACACCATTGAAGGAAGCTGATCATGAACTGTTTGTGGATGGGTCTTGTTTAAGAACTGAAGGAGGAGGATTAAGTGCTGCATATGCTGTATGTAAAATAACGGGGGTGGTTGAAGCATCCTGTTTACCAGGAGTCAAATCTGCACAAGTAGCCGAATTGGTGGCCTTAACAAAGGCATGCAAAGGTGGGAAAAATTGGAGAATAACCATATTTACGGACAGTCAATATGGTTTCGGGGTTGTGCATGATTTTGGCCAACTCTGGATGCAGAGGGGATTTCTGACTTCTTCAGGATCTCCTATCAGAAACAGTAAAAATGTAAAAGATTTGTTGAAAGCATTACAATTGCCAAAAGAAGTAGCAGTTGTTAAATGCGCTGCACATCAGTCAGGAAATGACTATGTGGCGGCCGGTAATAGATATGCCGACCAAATTGCTCGATACTGTGCAAGAAATACAATGTCAATTAACAGAAAAATTGAAACGGGTGAAACCAGCTGCCAACTTATGTTTTTCTCAGTTCCAGAAACATGGGATGAGGTCAGACAGTTACAGAAAGAAGTTGAAGAAAAAGAAAAGGAGATTTGGATAAAATCAAGTTTTACAAGAAGGACAGGAGATGAAGTGTGGGTGTACTTATATGGCAGACCAGTTATGTCAGACTGTCTACTCTCTCAAATGGCAAGAGTATACCATGGGATAGCACACATTGGCAGGGATTCAATGATCAGATTATTCAGAAAAAGTTGGTACAATCCAAAGTTTAGGGTAGTCGCAGAGAGCCTTTGCCAAAGATGCTTAATCTGTCAGCAGCAGAACCCAGGCAGTAAGACAGTGGTTAGTTGGGGAAAGATTGGAAAGGCAGAAGGACCCTTCACCAGATTGCAGTTAGATTTCATTGAGTTGCCTCCTTGCAATGGACTGAAATATGTACTTGTCATAGTGTGCCTGTTCTCAAGATGGGTAGAGGCATACCCCACTAGAAGAAACGACAGTCTCACAGTTGCTATACTACTATTGAGGGAGTTAGTTCCTCGTTTCGGTTTTCCAGTCACTTTGGAATCAGATAGAGGTCCTCATTTTAATAATGAGATAATTCAATTAATCTGTGCTGCATTTAACATTGAACAAAAACTGCACTGTGCTTATCGTCGGAAGGCTTCTAGAATAGTTGAACAGCTAAATGGCACCATCAAATCAAGATTAGGGAAGGTGTGCGCATTCACAATGCTGAAATGGCCAGATGCATTGCCTCTTGTACTGATGGGTCTCAGAAGTATTCCTGACAGAAAAACGGGATTGAGTCCACACGAGGTACTCATGGGAAGGGCAATGAGACAAGCATATATTCCTGGAAATAAATTAATGAATATAACTGATGATCTGGTATTGGACTATTGAAAAGGATTGGCTGAAATGGTGCGTTCTGTCTCTCATCAGGTTGGAGAAGACGCAGTTGAAAGACAGCCAGACCAAGCGCATGATTTGAATCCTGGAGATTGGATGTTAGTGAAGAAACATGCAAGGAAGTCGTGTCTAGCACCTAGGTGGGCTAAACCACGTCAAGTCATACTAGTCACTACCACAGCAGTGAAGTGTGCAGGTTTACCCAATTGGATTCATGCTAGTCATACCAGAAGAGTTCCGAGCCCATCTGAACAACAAGAGCAGCCACTGACTGAACAAGCTGAGACGTCAGAAGTTGAAAGCTGTGAAGCTGAAGAATCTAGAGTGATAGATTCTGAAAGACAACTATATGACGAACAGCCAAGTACAAGAAAGGAAGAGTGGATACCAGTAATTGAAATACCTGATGCTGTTGTTGAAACAAGAAGAAGAACTGAATTAAGAAGACAGGAAGGTAGAAAGGAAAAGACAGGGAAAGAAGAACACACTCAGGTAAAAATAAACAAAGCCATTCAAAAACCTGAGCAGGGAAAAGTAGATCTAGAAGAACAAGTTCAGGCAGAAGAAGAAGAAATTGAAATAAGACCTGAACAGGATCAGATAGATTTAGAAGAACAAGTTCAGGCTGAAGACGAACAAACTGTAATAAGACCTGAACAGGAGCAAATAGAGGAAGATCCAAATACAGAAAATACAGAACAAAGACAATCAGAACAAGAAGAGGAACAAGAACAGATTGTTCCCAGATTAAGTGAAAATAAAAGAACTTTAGAAAGAGACGGAGAAGGTGAAAGTGCAGTTCAGGTCAAAAGAGTTAGAAAAGGAGACAATTGGCCTGTAGGAGTGAAGAGACTAAAATATCATCTAAGAAGACCAGAAAAGAAACCAGAGCAAGTAAATGAGATTATGAGTCAGACACAATCTAAACAAACATTAGTAAAACTTACAAGAAGAAGCCCAAGATTGAGAATTCTGAACAGAAAATAAAAGGCCCCTGAGTGGACCTATGTTATTCTTGAAGAATTTGAAAACCTAGATTTATGTGAAGAATCAGAAAGAGTTCATGTTGCACAGATTGATGAAAGCAAATTAAGACCTCCTGAAAATAAAAGATTGGATTTTAAGAAAATTTAGACAAAGAAAGAGAGAAGAAATGTTCTCTGATTAAGATGGCAGAAATTGAAGACACTGAAAGACCGAAACGAAGTCTAAAAAGAAAATGTTTAAGATTTTGTTTATGTAGTATTTTATTAATGGTATTAGTATGGTTATTTCTAACAATAGGAGTAGCTTTGTTGATGGAAACAAGTAACAAGAATAGTACAATTACTAATGAGAAGGTATATAGAATAAAGGGAACTAAAATAGAAATAGGGGTAGAAGATGAGATAAATTATCATAATGAATCAGACAATGATTCGTCTTTAAATGTGTTTACTAAATTGTTATTTCGGTATGTTAATACGATGGAGATTAGTAATTGCTATGTATGTATGAAGTTACCCTCATCAGTGTCAGAAGGGGTGATGTATCACCATATACCTCTAACATATGGTGTATCATGTAGTGTTTTATCAAGTTTATTTTACGTAACAGGGAAACTTCAGTATTTTTATTCAAATTTAGATGTAGTATTTTCAGAATTGCCTATTAGAAAGAATATCAATCCAGTAGTTAGTAGTAAAAATGCACAGTTCATGGGTGAATTCTTTTTAACAATGAGTTCAATAGATATAGTTCAAGCCCACAAGGATAACCTAACATGTATATTACGTGAAGAAGAAAAAGAGTTTTTGAATTTAGTAGAAGAAAGGAGACAGGATTTTACAAAGAAAGCTGTTGAACAGAAATCCCATGTACCTCCATGGGCTGAGAAAGAGGGATTTATGCAAAGGGCGAAGCTCGTGCTGCGATGTCCCTAGACTTTGTGAAAAGGGGAAAATTCTGCCTTCATAGGTTAAAGACAGATTATAATAACAATTTCATTGGTTCCAGTGAGTGTGAACACAACTTGCTAATTCTAGGAGGGTGGGGACTAAAAGGGGGAAATGACCGTGTATTTCCAGGAATTTATTATGTTTGTGGGAAAAATGCCTATTATAGATTACCTGCAAGATGGTACGGGAGATGTTATTTTGGAATAGTTTTTCCAAAAATCTACCATGTGGACAGAATCAATGGAATCAATGGAAAATCTAATGGACTAACACGGAGAAGAAGAGCTAGTTTTTCTGGAATAGTAGGTGATATATTTAGTGCATTGATACCCTCAGTTGGAGTCATTCTAAATTCACGTAAAATTTGAAAATTGTCAACCATAGTTGATCGTCTTTCCACAGATACTGCAGGTGGATTTTTAACCCCTTAGGTGCTCACGACGGCTGGGAGCCATCGTGCGCAGCGGTGCTCGTGTGCGCACGACGGCTCCCGGCCGTCATGGCACACCGCACCGGAAATCCCTCTGGTGCAGGCACCAGAGGGATTTCCTTTTCACCCCCAAAGCCTCGGGAGCTGGGGAAGAGCTTCCCCAGCTCCCGAGGCCCCCCCCCTCTGGTTTGTGTGCAATGACGATCAGCGCGCACGTCGCGCTGTCGTCATTGCACAGAAACCGAAACTGAAATGAGCCTTGAGGCTCATTTCAGTTTTACTTTCTCTGTGCTCAGGGGGCTACCTCAGCCACCCGGGCACGCAGAAAGACGGGAGAGGTATCATTGGAAAGGGGAGAATCTCCCCTTTCCAATGGTACCCCACCCCAGTATATCCCTGCTTGGGGATCGCCCCAGGAGGGTGATCCCCAAGCAGGGATCCACCCACTAGACACCAGGGAGAGGGGACCCGCCCCTTGGGCAAGGGCCTTTGCTCCCCCCAAATAAATTTGGTATAATTTAGTCTTTTTGCCCTCCCCTGGGGGGCAAAAAGTCCACTAGACGCCAGGGATTTTTTTTGTGCATATATTATTAGGGTGGGGGCTGCCCATAAAGGGCATGTCCATGCCCCCACCCCCGCAAAATTTACACCCTTTCTGCCCCCCCTGGGGGGCAGATGGGGGCAGTAGCTTCAATCTGCCCCGCCGGGGGGGGGGGGAAAAGCCCACTAGACGCTAGGGATTTTTTGGGGGCTAATATGAATTAGGGTGGGGGCTGCCCAACACTAGCATGCCCATGCCCCCACCCCTTCCCCCGCATAAATTACAGCCTTCCTGCCCCCCCTGGGGGGCAGATGGGGCAGTAGCCCCCAATCTGTCCCCCCGGGGGGGCAAAGAGCCCACTAGGCGCCAGGTATTTTTTTTGGGCAAATTTGAATTAGGGTGGGTGCGGCCCAAAACGGGCATGCCCATGCCCCCACCCCTTCCCCCGCACAAATTACAGCCTTCCTGCCCCCCCTGGGGGGCAGATGGGGAAGTAGCCCCCAATCTGTCCCCGCGGGGGGCAAAAAGCCCACTAGACGCCAGGGATTTTTTTGGGCAAATTTTAATTAGGGTGGGGGCATTGGCATGCCCGTTTTGGGCAGCCCGCACCCTAATTAAAATTCACCCCAAAAAATCCCTGGCACCTAGTAGGCTTTCTTCCCCCCCTGGGGGGCAGATATGGGCATTAGCCCCCAATCTGCACCCCCGGGGGCAAAAAGCCCACTAGACGCCAACGATTACGCTGCCTTTTTTTATGCGTGGGGGCTGCCCAGAATGGGCATACCAATGCCCCCAACCCCCAAAAAAATAGCCAGAGTGTTTCTGCCCCTCTTGGGGGCATATCGGGGCAACCCCCCCCCCGATATCCCCCCCAGGGCGGCAGAAAGCCGACTAGGCACGGATTTGTTTTTAGCAATATGCCTACCTGTGGATTTTGGGCCCTAGCGCAGCCGGCACATAGGGAAACCTAGCAAACCTGTACATTTTTGAAAACTAGACACCCAGGGGAATCCAAGATGGTGTGACTTGACTGGCTCCCCAGGTTCTGTTACCCAGAATCCCTTGCAAACCTAAAAATGTGTCCAAAAAAACACATTTTCCTCTCATTTCTGTGGTGGAAAGTTCTGGAATCTGTGTGGGTCCACAAAATTCCACCCACGCCGCGTTTCCCAAAGTCTTCCGAGAAGAATGGTACCTCACTTGCATGGGTAGGCCTAGTGGCCGCGACAGGAAATGGCCCAAAACGCAACATGGACACACCACATTTTTACAGTGAAAACTGACCCTTTTTTTGCAAAGTGCCTAGCTGTAGATTTTGAACCCTAGCTCTGCCGGCACCTAGGGAAACCTAGCAAACCTATACATTTTTGAAACGTAGACACCCAGGGGAATCCATGATGCGGTGACTTGACTGGCTCTCACCAGGTTCTGTTACCCAGAGTCCCCTGCAAACCTAAAGATTTGTCTAAAAAAAAAACATTTTCATCACATTTCTGTGGTGGAAAGTTGTGGAATCTGCGTGGATCCACAAAATTCCACCCACCCCACGTTCCCCAAAGCCTTCGGAGAAACATGATACCTCACTTGTGTGGGTAGGCCTAGTGCCCGTGACAGGCAAGGGCCCAAAACCTATTGAGGCGACATCAAAATTACCTATCACAAAACAACCTGGTTTTGCAAGGGGGTCCCATGAGTTTTTGGCCCCGGGCTCGGCGGCCATCAAGGGAAACCTACCAAACCCACACATTTCTGAAAACTAGACACCCAGGGGAGTCCAGCGAGGTATGGCTTGCGTGGGTCCCCCAACGTTTTCCTTCCCAGAATCCCCTGCAAACCTCAAACTTAGCTGAAAAAATCACTTTCTTCTCAAATTTCTGTGTGGGAAAGTTCTGGAATCTACATGGATCCACAAATTTCCACCCACCCAGCATTCCCCCAGGTATCCCTATAAAATTGATACCTCACCCGCGTGGGTGGGTCAAGTACCCGCGACAGGCAAGGGCACAAAACCTATTGAGGCGACATCAAAATTACCTATCACAAAACAACCTGGTTTTGCAAGGGGGGTCCCATGAGTTTTTGGCCCCGGGCTCGGCGGCCATCTAGGGAAACCTACCAAACCCACACATTTCTGAAAACTAGACACCCGGGGAGTCCAGCAAGGAATGGCTTGCGTGGGTCCCCTAACGTTTTCCTACCCAGAATCCCCTGCAAACCTCAAATTTAGCTGAAAAACTCACTTTTTTCTCAACTTTCTGTGTGGGAAAGTTCTGGAATCTACGTGGATCCACAAATTTCCTCCCACCCAGCGTTCCCCCAGGTCTCCCGATAAAAATGATACCTCACTCGCGTGGGTGGGTCAAGTGCCTGTGACTGGTAAGGGCCCAAAATCTATTGAGGCGACATCAAAATGACCTATCACAAAACAACCTGGTTTTGCAAGGGGGTCACCTGGGTTTTGTCCCCGGACTCGGCGGCCATCTTGGGAAACTACCAAACCTAAACATTTCTGAAAACTAGACACCCGGGGGAGTCCAGCGAGGTATGGCTTGCATGGGTCCCCCAATGTTTTCCTACCCAGAATCCCCTGCAAACCTCAAATTTAGCTGAAAAAATAACTTTTTCCATACATTTTTGCGTGGGATCACCGTGCCGGCACAAATGTCCTACCACCCAGCGTTCCCCTTGTTCTCCCGAGTAAAATGATACCTCACTTGTGTGGGTGGGCCAAAGGCCTGTGACTAGGAAGAGCCCAAAACAAAGGGATTTAGAGTATAGCACCGAGAAGTCTAAGCGCTACATTTTTAAAAAAATACATTTTTAGCCAATTCTGCTTTGGACACCCACACAAGTGAGGTATCATTTTACTCGGGAGAACAAGGGGAACGCTGGGTGGTAGGACATTTGTGCCAGCACGGTGATTCCATGCAAAAATATGTGGAAAATATGTTTTTTTCAGCTAAATTTGAGGTTTGCAGGGGATTCAGGGTAGGGAAACGTTGGGGGATCCATGCAAGCCATACCTCATTGGACTCCCCAGGGTGTCTAGTTTTCAGAAACATGTGGATTTGGTAGGTTTCCCTAGATGGCAGCGAGCCCGGGGCTAAAAAACCAGGTGCCCCCCCAAATCCAGGTAGTTTTGTTATAGATAATTTTGAATTCTCCACAATACGATTTGGGCCATATCCTGTTTCAGCCACTTTGCCTACCCACACGAGTGAGGTATAATTTTTATCGGGAGACCTGGGGGAACGCTGGGTGGAAGGAAATTTCTGGATCCACGTAGATTCCAGAACTTTCCCACACAGAAATTTGAGAAAAAAGTGTTTTTCCAGCTAGATTTGAGGTTTGCAGGGGATTCTGGGTAGGAAAACGTTAGGGGACCCATGCAAGCCATACATCGCTGGACTCCCCCGGGTGTCTAGTTTTCAGAAATGTGTGGGTTTGGTAGGTTTCCCTAGATGGCCGCCGAGCCCGGGGCCAAAAACTCATTGGACCCCCCTTGCAAAACCAGGTTGTTTTGGGATAGGTAATTTTGATGTCGCCTCAATAGGTTTTGGGCTGTTGCCTGTCGTGGGTACTTGACCCACCCACGCGAGTGAGGTATAATTTTTATCGGGAGACCTTGGGGAACGCTGGGTGGGAGGAAATTTGTGGATCCACGTAGATTCCAGAACTTTCCCACACAGAAATTTCAGAAAAAAGTGATTTTTTCAGCTAAATTTGAGGTTTGCAGGGGATTGTGGGTAGGAAAACGTTAGGGGACCCACGCAAGCCATACCTCGCTGGACTCCCACGGGTGTCTAGTTACCAGAAATGTGTGGGTTTGGTAGGTTTCCCTAGATGGTCGCCGAGCCCAGGGCCAAAAACTCATGGGACCCCCCTTGCAAAACCAGGTTGCTTTGTGATAGGTAATTTTGATGTTGCCTCAATAGGTTTTGGGCCCTTGCCTGTCATGGGTCCTTGACCCACCCATGCAAGTGAGGTACCATTTTTCTCGGAAGACTTAGGGGAACACGGGGTGAGTGGAAATTTGTGGATCCACGCAGATTCCAAAACTTTTCACCACAGAAATGTGAGGAAAATGTGTTTTTTGGACAATTTTTTAGGTTTGCAAGGGATTCTGGGTAACAGAACCTGGTGAGAGGCAGTCAAGTCACCCCATCCTGGATTCCACTGGGTGTATAGTTTTCAAAAATATATAGGTTTTCTAGGTTTCCCTAGGTGCCGGCAGAGCTAGGGTTCAAAATCTACAGCTAGGCACTTTGCTCAAAAAAGGGTCATTTTTCACTGTGAAATTGTGGTGTGTCCACGTTGCGTTTTGAGCCGCTTCCTGTCGTGGGTACTAGGCCTACCCACACAAGTGAGGAACCGTTTTTCTTGGAAGACTTTGGGGAACGCGGGGTGGGTGGAAATTTGTGGATCCACGCAGATTCCAGAACTTTCCACCACAGAAATGTGAGGAAAATGTGTTTTTTTTAATAATGTTTTAGATTTGCAAGGGATTCTGGGTAACAGAACCTGGTGAGAGGCAGTCAAGTCACCCCATCCTGGATTCCCCTGGGTGTCTAGTTTAAAAAAATTTATAGGTTTGCTAGGTTTCCCTAGGTGCCAGCAGAGCTAGGGTTCAAAAACTACAGCTAGGCACTTTCCAAAAAAGGGTAATTTTTCATTGAGAAAATGTGGTGTGTTCACATTGCGTTGTGAGCCGTTTCCTGTCGTGGGCACTATGCCTACCCACATAAGTGAGGTACCATTTTTATTAGGAGACATAGGGTAATTCAGATTTGTAAAGCAACTGTCATTACCTATTGACTTTCAATGTATTTCTGCCTTCCAAATGAAAAACAATGTGTAAAAAAGAAGTAATTTTTAAAAATGATCGATAATTCTCATGCTAGTATGAGTATTCCCAATTTCGGAAATGTGCAAATATCTACTGTTTCTAAACTCTATATTTTGTTCCCATTTCAGAAATACATAGGTGTCTTTCATACCGATTTTTCCATGTATACATTTTCCCAGAATAATTTCTATATACCCGGTACATAATTCAAAACCATTGCAAGTCGCTGCTCAGTTTTTGGCTCTGGGTTCGTCGGGTTCTTGGTGAACCTACAAGTCCTATATATCCCCACAACCAGTAAGGTCCATCGGATGTAACGGTATATTGCTTTCAAAGAGCTGTCATAATTAGAAGAAGTTACAGGTGAAAACGTTGACACAAAATGCTGTTTTTTTCAACTAATTTTCAATTTTTCCTATATTTAACTGTTAGTTTCTATAAAGAAATCTTGAAGGATCTACACAAATGACCCCTTGCTGAATTCAGAATTTCGTCTACGTTTCCAAAATGTATAGCTTTCCAGGATCCATTATTGCTTTCATACCCATTTCTACCATTAACTGGAAGGAGGTTGAAAGCACAAAAAATAGCAAAAATAGGCAATGTCCCAGAAAAATGCCAAAACTGTGTAAATTTTTTTGATTTTCTGACAAAAGTCTGCTTGTCCCTGAAAGCTGGGAAGATGGTGATTTCAGCACCACAACCTTTTTTTTATACCATTTGCAGGGAAAAAACCAGATGCTTTCATCTGTAGCCCTTTTCTCGCATTTTTCCCAAAAAAAACAAAATTTAGCTGTGTTTTTGCTAATTTCTGGGTCCCCTCAAGGGCAATCCACAAACCCTGGGTACCTTTAGAATCCCCATGATGTTGGAAAAAAGGACGCAAATTTGGCGTGGATACCTTATGTGGTCAAAAAGTTACAGGGGCCTAAGCACAAAACTACCCCAAATAGCGAAAAAAAGGCTTAGCACAGGGGGGGGGGAAGGCCTAGCAGCGAAGGGGTTAATGATTTAACACAGAGATTGTTGCAATAAGGTCTATGGTTTTACAAAATTGTCTTGCTCTTGATATTTTATTGGCAAAAGAGGGCGGAGTCTGTGGTATGTTGAAAATTCAACATTGCTGTACTTATATTCCGGACAAAAGTAAAGAAATTAAAGGGTATATTAGAAATATTACAAGAATACATAATGACTTGACCCAACTGGAGGTTGACAGTGTATGGGGAAAACTAACAAAGAGTATAACATCGATAGGGAATTGGTTTACTGATTTTGGCAAAAGTTTTCTAGGTCAAATAATCTTACCAGTAGTTGTGATAATGACAATAGTTATGATAGTAATGTTCACATGTAAATGTTGCAGAAGAAAAGGAAATAGAAGAATACATTTAGAAAGTGAAGGGAGAGGAAAGAAACGAAAGAGAGAATATGATGAAATTCAATTAGAGTAAATGAAAGAAAAACTATACAAAAAGATGAAAGATTTAGAAGGAAAAGAATTAACTGATGAAATAAGGAGAGAAAAAGGAGAAAACTGAGATGTGCTAAAGTTGGCATCTGGGAAGGGATGGGTAATTTTGTGATGGCACAAAATGCCATCAGAGAGGGGATTGATGGAGCAAGGTCTCGTAAGAAAGAAACTTGCTCGGAGGCAATCCGCTCATTTAACTCATTAACAAGTTATTAAACGTAATCTGTGAATAACTAATACGCACCACATGAACACGCGAGTTAGTGAAGCTTGCTTATGTGTGTACTAATTCGGATAACAATGAAAACGGACTAATACCGCTTTAAAACGGGGAAACTGTAGTGCACATGCGTCAACTGCATCTACGCAATATGACGAGCTAACGCTTGGAGGGAAATTCTAGCGCATGAGCAGAAGGCACTAAAATGGAGTCTTGAAGACTCGCGTGCATGGCATCTGCTTAGCTGAAACTAAAACAGGCTATTTTACTAATGCTGATGCGGGGAAAGTATTAATAAGAGAACGGGAATAGAGTAGAGGTGGGAGGTATACAGTGAGACCATTTATTTCGTGAAAATAACCTTTGTCTTTTGACTTTATTATTAGTGCGCATTTGGGCCTCTCTTGTATAACCGGACTAGATGAAATGACGCAATGCCTGCGCATGCCTACTGAGTGAAGCTATGAAGGTCAATGACGGAGCACTTGAATGGAGTCCATGCCCTGGGAATGGATGGTGAAAAGTTCAGCAATGTGATGTTCTATTCTTCGTAGTGTCATTTATGTTGCAAATTGGATACATGTAGTGAATGGGAATAAAGTTTTGAATAAAAATTAAGGGGATGGGTTTGCGAACAATGGTTTAACAGAATATATTGACATGTAAGCATGGTGTGATGATCATTCCCCCTTGCCTGACCAATTAGATTTCGTATTTTTAAGATATTGTAACTTTAGTGGGTGGAACATGAGGAAACGAAGGTATAATTAAAGTAGCTTTAGTTAGTTAGACAGAGACTGAGACGGAGATGCTGTCTGGGAGTCGGGGATGCTGTTGCTGGAGAGATGCTGTGAGGTGCTGATGAAGACTCGAATGCAGACGCTGAAGAAGAACTTTCTATCCTAACCTAATTGGGTTAGATCAGAAGATCGCGGAAGAATCTCGAGGAGGAAGAGAGTGTCAGAGAGGGGTGAGGCGCAATTTGTCGGTATTCTAGAGAGGTCATCTATCCTGTCCTGAATCCTGTCCTGAAGTCTTTGTCTCCTGACCTATCCTGGGGACCCTTACCAGCCCTTTGGCCAGGGGGTTGGTCTTTCACACCATTCTTGGTAATTATAATTTCACGTTATTTGCAAATGTTCTTTTCTCTCTGTCCTCTCCCTTTCTGAGCATTAATTATTGTATGAGTCCGAAGTATATGTTTTGATGTTTAATCAATTGAATTTCTCTCCTAAGAATGAGGGTGACTGCACTGTATTTTTGAAATGGTTCACATGCACTTAATTTAGATAAAGATTTTAAACCTTCCTGAGTCTGTGATTATTTTCGTCAAACCAAGAATAGTTAAGGGTTAAGTTAATTATCACCATCAACTAGTTCAACTAATGGTCCATCAACCAGAGGAAAGAACTTTTTGATCAGTGAAAGGTTAGTTAAGAAAATTAAATAACTAATCCTGAATATTGTGAAGTATAAATATAAAACTTTAACCACTCCAGCGGTTTACTCAATGTGTGTGTTTTTATGGGCCCAGGTGAGTATATGGTAGTGGAGCATCTGTTGTTGGTTTACCGCTGGATCAGTATAAAAACTGGAAATATATGCCATGGCAGTTAAAATAAAAGTGGCACAATAACACGTGTAATTTGTACTAATAAACAAATGTTCACACATTTGTTACTACAATGCAAAAGTTAAATTTGAGTTTATTACCACAGTACAGCAAAAGTGACAAACACTTTTCACTGCCTCAAATATTGTTCTCATGAATGCTCTTTTGTTTGTTTCTCTGATGTTAGCAAATTGCTGTGTGAGAATGTGAACAGCGCAAGTATGCGATCTTCATGGGTTTTTATTGACATTCCTAATTTTTAACCCTCCCCGTGTATCAATACTGCTGAGTGCTGATGTGCGGTGCACAAAATTCATGTGATTTCCCCTAAACATATCACCCTTTAAGGTTTCAAGGCGCTGGGGGCCCTCAGGGAGATTAAGTGAGCTATTGCCCAGAGTCACATGATACTGAGCTGCCACCAGTGATCAACCGTGAACCCCAGGCTCCAGAGTCAGCTGCTCTGGCCGCTGCACCTCACCTCTTCCTGGATGTAGTTTGCCCCAATAAATAGTGCTAAATCGCACATAACACAAAAAGGAGATGCTCGTGTTCTGTTCGTTCACGTTGTTTCATGCTTCCACATTAGGATTTTTCCCCAAACTGCAACCTAAGTAAGTGATGTGCGTAATGGTGTAATTTTGGGCATTTCGTGTAAAAATCGTTACATGAAATCATGGAAGATTGTGCCAGCACTACTAAACTTTGCCCGGCCTCCTTCTGATTGGTCTAAGTGCCTAAGGTATTTGGTGTATGAGGTAATTCTCATACTTCCGACTCCCTTGCTTATTAAACCATAATCCCGCAGTGCAGAACTCCTTCATATAAGGCATAATTAGACATGGAAAAACTTGTCAGTCAAACTTAAATCATTCCTTCATCATTTGTCATGAAATATATATTCTCAATGCAGAAGACTTTGGAAAGAAATATTGCCAGCCAGCTCACAAGAAGTATTCTCTTGAGACCTAATTCTGGATGTTTTCAATGCATAATATTTTGATTAGCAAAGAATGTGCCATATTGAAGAAAAAAAACATATGGGCCTTTAGTTACTGTTTTATTTTAATTTTCTGTCTTGACATGCTCAACTGAGACGGCATTGGCGGCAAATCATCACTAATTGACAGTGCTTCATAGGGAAATCTTGGAATGTTACTTTAAATCTCAGATTATACAACCAGTCCATCCTCATTAGGTCGATGTACACCAGCAAGCTAAATATACACAGTGTCAGACAGGGGTATGAATAAAATAAAAATTTCACACTCAGAACAGGAACCTCAAGAAATCGCAATAACACCTCATGTAAGGCATGCTGAGTAGCCAGAAAGTGAAGCTCACTGTGATAAATACATGAAATATGCTTTTAATAGGTAAAAATTGCATCCTGCAAGAAATCGATACACTTTATTTGTATGTCTGGAATTATAATGTAGAATTAAAATTTGTTTACATACAGCGTTTGCTATCATATGTTTGCCGCTTTTAAAATCTACCTTGCCAGCGTATTCAGCAGGTGAATTACAACTTGCAAGCCCAGGTCTTTATTTGAAGATGTTTCGTCGGGAGAATCAACAGATTGCCACCTGGCATAGACAAGATTGCCTAAGCTGCATCGCAAGATGTAAAAACAGAGGGGCAGATTTACAAGCCCCTTGCGTGACTTTTGCGCTACAGTTGCGTCATTTTTTTGACGCAACAGCGGCACAAACAATGCGGCCTATTTACAACGTGACGCATCTAGGGAGATGCATCACGTTGTAAAGCCCTGCGTCACACTATACCTGCGTCAGGTATAATGTATGCAGGGTGGGCGTTCCCACGCAGGAAGGACTTGTAAAAGTGACTCAGTGAAATCTACAAGATTTCACTGCGCCACTTTCAGGACGCCACTGCGTCAAAACCTTACGCCTGCTTGAAGCAGGCGTAAGTAGTGACGCAGTGTATTGGGAATAGGCCTCAACACGCATTGCTGGAGTTGCGTCCTGCTTGCGACACGACTCCAGCAATGCATGACTTTTCCGCCAACAGATGCGTCAGAATTTCTGACGCATCTGTCAATCCTTGCGCCATTGTGCGCCGTATTGTAAATACGGCGCATCTATGGTGGCGCAAGGGTTTCTAAGGGTGGCGCAGGGAAAGTGACTCATCTGTACAAATGCGTCACTTTCTTGTAAATCTGCCCCACAATACGCCAATGAAGTACGCGGTTTTATGGATTAATGCACCTGCTAGTCAGAGATTAAAGGTCTGAATCACTGCAGTGATGTTTCTCAAGCTAAGGGCACAATTGAGCGCTACGTTTTCCAGGTACTAATTCAAGTGATAACGCCGTGAAACACCTACAAAATGCAATGAAGTGCTGTGCACAATATCTATAGTTGTTAATATTGACCATGACGGAATGTTTGTCTTGTTATAGTTTGTTTGTGGTGTAGTTAGTACTCTAATATGCAAGACTGCCTTGCTCATAACTGTTCTTAAAAAGCAGTTTGTGTTTTCCAAGTACATTTTATTGTTTTTTTAGTACGTAATACACACAGGACTTACCTAGAGAGAGAGCGCCCAAGTCCTGTGTCCTCCTCTCAGGGTTGCTTTGGATAGCAAGGGGGTTCCACTTAGGAAAGACAGAAACAGGAGCAGGGCACACAAGCAGAGCTTTAGTCAAGTAAGAGAGCTCCATGACAACCTTAAAAATAAATCTTAATGCAGTAGAAGAAAGATGGTGTTACTATGAGCTATCTGTACAGCTTTCTAATTGGTCGTTTTGTCTTTGTAGTAAAGTGTGATCAATAGATCACAATTGCAAAGTCGGTGGCATTCTAATTTCTATCACATATAGGACACGTTCTAATTTACCAGCTGAATAAAAAAACATGGAGCAGTGCATCTGTGTTTGCTGAAAAAATAAGAGCATTTACAGTAAGGGCAGTGTCTACAGCCTCTTTGGCAAAGCATTGAAAATGTGGAAGCCTATTTCTGGACAGAAAGTTATCGGATCAATAGGAAGTTCTGCAATCTTTTTGTCCAGGCCTGAAGGTAGGAGCTTGCCCTCATTGCCATAGCAAATGTACATATTGGAGGTTGACAAAAACGGAGATGATATTATGCTTGTTCAGGTGATGGGGACATTTCCTGTTAAAATGAAGGGTCCTCAACGAGAGAAGAAGATGTAAGGGTATAGCTAGCTATATGTGTAGAAAGAGAGCTGAGCTGATAGAACTTATATTCCAAAACAAACAATGGCTCCCTACACCAACACTTAATACAACAAAAAAGAGATTGTTACGTCAAGAGAAAAATGTCAAAAACACATAAACCACACAAAGATATAACAATATAATATCCCTTTCTTAGATTTTTATCTATAGCTTCATCAAAGAAAATATATAATATTGTGTATTGTCTACTAAGAGCAGAGTAAAGAAAAGACAACCCTCTATTTATAATTTCAAATATTGAGTCTAAACCCTCAGAATTGTTCATATTAAGTTCCAATTTTCTAGATTTCTTAGGGCCTGATTCAGAGTTTGGTGGTGCAGCTCCGGGTCCATCCCGCCGCCACACTGCCGAACCTGTGGTAGGGCCGCCTACCATATAACATGTTCAGCGGGCTTTTTTTTACGTACCAGCGGCGGTGTCTCTGAGAATGGGCAGCGCAATGGGAATACCAAAACAGTTCCTGTACGGCATGTCCATGCAATGCAGGAACTGGTGTGCATGCACACAGGGGGGCACATGTTGTGCCCCCCTGTGTGCACCAGGGGGCCCTGTAGGGCCAGCTTTGTTACCTCTGCCAGGGTTTTCATGGAGGAGGAACTGCCATGAAAACCGTGGCAGAGAGAAAACTTGTAATATGCTTGACAGGACCGGGCGGTCCTGCCAAGCATATTGCTGCCTCTATACCGCCGCACCACCACGAGGGAATGGTGGTTCCCTGGCGGCTGCGGAGGAGCAATGGCGGTCCGACCGCTGCAATTGTAACAGGGCAGTCAGAAGACTGCCACCTTAACATCCCCGCGAGTCTGGCTGTCAGTGGACTGCCAGACTCATAATCAAGACCTTAGTGTTTCCTTGTGGGCAAGTGTAAGCCACACAAAAGAAGGGGGGGCAGAATAGTGGTATCACTCAAGGTTCCTAAAAAAATATACATATAAAGATCCTATAATTAATTCTGAAACACTGTTGTAGGAGTACTTTGTTATCTAACTGGGTTCAAGTTACATTTGAGAAATGAAGAGGGCAAACTCACAAGTACCACCCTAAAGTATGGCCTATTTAAATAGCATAAAACTATTCTCACTTCTTATTCACACTAAAAATTCCTTATTGATTCTTCCTGGAGAAGTGAAGACCAGAGAAGGGAGAAGGATGAATATCTGTATCCCCAGTTTGACCTAAAAGAATAAAGCAGTATCAAGACATATGTTGTAGTCAGTACCTCATACCAACACAAAGGATGTCTCAATCATATCATGTGTGGTGAATTTTAGACCAAGAAACGATCAAAATGCTCGATTGTCACATTAAATCAATTAGCAATATATATTTCACTCTTTCACTAACAATAGTCAAAAAGCAAATAGAGCTGTAACTCTCAACTTCAAAATTCAAAATTACTAGTAAAATCCTTAATACAACTACTAACATTCCTATTAATCTAAATATAAGCCCCTAGTTCCATGCCTACCAACATGTCAGGTTAAGCAGAAGGTACGCTGCATCCCATCCACGCGAAGCCTTCTCATCCCACAATTGTTCATTCACTAGAGTATTTATAATGCAATGTAACCAATCACTGGTATCTGTAATCTGGTTAGATTCCGTGCACAGTAGCCTTAGGGTATCCTGATGCTGTCTACAGCCCAACTTTCTACACAAAGGGATACTCCATCTCTTTCTAGGATGAACTTCAGAGGGACAAAAGAAGAAAAAATGAGGCAAAGTTTCTTCATCCAGCAAATATGTGGGACATATGGTACTCAGACAGCTACGTGGATTCCATTTCGCTTGAATCATCTGTAGCAGTAAGGTGCCATATTGAAACTTCAGATAGATCTTCCTATCCGCTGGTAGCGATACGTAGTCTAGAAAAGGCTCAAATCTCACATTGCACTTAAAACCCCCAAAATCAGCTGGGAGAGATCCCACTGGCACATTCTGAAACTCCTCAGTGTTTTTAAAGTCCCAAAAGCCTTCTTAAGTGCAGACTTTGAAAGATGCTTAGTAGCGGGAATAGAAGACCAAAAATCACCAACACCAATCTGAAATAGCATGCTCCTAACATTAGAAAGCCATTTGATTTTAGCAAACATGTCACTAGAGACTACATCCAAAAAGGAGGTGTAATAATGTTCCAGATCTGGTGAATACTTAATCCTGTGCCAGAAAAGAAGTGGCCTAAGTTGGACCTTGCATATCATAGGCTTCAGGTCCAGATCTCGTCTTAAAGAAATCAAAGGTGTATTTTTTGGGAGATCGTTAGCTCTCTAATAAATGTATTCTCGACCACCGCCAGTGTGTTTAAATTGGCGGTGCCCCATAATCCTACCCCATACAATGCACTACCCTCAGGTTAGGTCTGTACACCTTTAGAGCAGTAGGTATGCACCTGACACTAGAGGCCCTGAAAAATCTTAAAATAGATGCAGAATGCTGTGTAAGGTTCAGGCTAGTATGCTCAACTTTGGGGGCCCAAGACATTGAGTTAGTTATCTTAATCCCTAGATAGACAAAATAAGTCACCCTATCTAGTTGCCTATCTTCTAAGGTGATGGAGCCCCTCAAAAAGACTTATGGGGATTGATGGCCATTACCTTTGTCCTGGAGTGATTAATTGCCAAGCCTCACTCTCTACAAAAAGATACAAACTTATCCACTAAAAGTTGGAGTCCCCTCTGGGTTTTTGATATTAAGAGAGTATAATCAGCAAACAGTAGAAGGGGGATCTTGCATCCAGCCAATTGGGGAGCATCATTTAGGTTGTCCTCTAGAAAGAGCGCTATATCTTTTAAATATATAGAAAAAAGAGTCGGGCGAGGGCACACCCCTGCCGGACACCTTTTTGAGTGGGTATTTGTTCCGTTAACTCTCCCCCCTACCCTATCTAACTAGAGCGTAAGTCACCTCATGTAGACGCATTAGTACATCTAAGAGATGCAAGGGAGCTCCTTTGTTCTTAATAACCTCCCACATCTTTCCACAACGAACTAGGTTGAATGCAGACTTAAAAGTGCGCTTTATGCAGAATGACAGTCTTCCAATAGAGTAATAAAAACCTGAAGACCTGGTCAATAGTACTCACACCTCTGCAAAATCCCACCTGTAAGGGGGGAAGAGCATTGTGGTCCATAATCCAACCCTCCAATTTCCACAAAATCTGTCTTGCAAAGACCTTTTGGGCCACATCAATTAAACTAATACGTCTATAGTTTAGGGGAGAATCTCGCGGGGACCAATAGGAACAATTTCAGCAGCCTTCCAACTGGGGGAATGCTGGCCCCTTGGAGGATACAACTTGCAAGAATGTTAAAATAAGAAGCCCAACCACCAATATCTGATAAAAAAAAGGTTGCCTGGAGTGCCATCAGGCTACAAAGCATTTCCTTCTCCTATAGATTTGATTGCAGTGGCCGTGTCTGAGAACTGTAGCATATCAGAGTCAGAGATTAGTAAATTATCAACCCCTAGTTCAAATGTGCAGATATCACATGACCCCTGCTTGTAAAGATCAAAAAAGTGAGACTACCATGTACCAGCGAAGATAGAGTCAGCCAATAAGTTATTGGGGCATTGGTCACCTTAAGCTACTATCTTTCAAAATTTCCTAGTATCATGGGAAACTACAGCTTCATAGAGAGTCTCCCATCTGCTACTGACCCAGTCCTTTCGCTCTTTTATCTTAGTTAGCTTTTACTCTTTCCTCATCATTCTTATCAAGTTAGGATCACCACTGAGGAGAGCTAAACAAACCTCATTTTTCTTCTCATTACATGTTTTATTATACCACGTACGTTCATATTTTGGAGGACAACCGCCGGGCCTGTACGGATGTGTAAAACTTTTCCCAATGACTTAAATAAATCCCCATTAATAATAGCAATCTTAGATTGTCACAATGCGTCCCTAGAGTGAGCTAAGGCAATGTTTCCTAGATCCAAATTAGCAGTCACTAGGGCGTTCATCATATGATCTCTAGTGCCAGTGTTGACTGAAATATTTTCCCTTTTGATTCTGCGCCTATCATTTGCGGGCTTAATGTGTGTGCTTGGGGAAACCGGAACGTTCTGCACATAACTAAACAAATTCTTTAGGGAGCATTGGAGAGCATTATGGTCACTGTCATCCCTAGTCACAACCTCCTGGACAAGGAAATTGGACAATAGACAATTCTACTAGTGTGGCCTATTCAGTTAAAGTTATGGGTGGCAGAAGGGTCAGAGACTGTGTGACCATTACAGGCTCTCAAACCATACGATAGAGTGAATTTCATAAGCTGATATGCAGCGTTTGACCAGCGTTTCACTATGACATTGCTAAGAGGAAGGATTCCCCATACTTCATCCTCCTCACTAACGGGGGAACCACAGCCCAGGTCCATCAGTTCAAATGTTGTATTAAAGTCACCACAAATTCTAATGGAATCTTTTGAGTCAAGTGATTCCAATCAAGCACTAAGATCACAGAGTGCCTGGGTCTCAGCCCCTCCTCCACCTACCCTGTTGTAGACATTATAAAAATAATAGGTGCAAGCATCCTTCCTGGTCAGAGTTAGCCCCAAAATATCGTGGGAGGCAGAGGGAAGGACAGATATTTTAACCTCCAGATCTAGTTTTACCCAGATAAGGAGGGCGCCAGATGGGCGGCCCCCTCCATGAAGAGAGGGCAGGAGTGTAATATGTTAAGTATCCTGATCTGTGCATTGGGGCTAATGACCACATTTCCTGCAAGAGACAAAGATCAAATTCATCAATAAATGCCCCCCCACCTAGGATCTCCTAATTTGGATTTAACTCCCGCTAAATTCCAAGAAAAAATATTAATAAGAGATCTAGCTCTGGTGGGTGATTCTCCATTGGGACCCTGGGGTGTCATATTGCTGATTGGAGACACACCAGCCCTTTGACAAGGAAGGTTGCAATCACATTTTGAGGGATTTGAGGAACCTGTCATCTGACAGATTAATGAAAGGGAAGCACTAGATAAACATAAAATGAGGGCCTGATGAACAGATCTCACCCCTGTTTTGCGAAATGATGGTTTTAAAAGTATACGATGTACATTAAGCAGATTTGGGCAGGCACACACAATATGCAATAAAGTTTCATGTGACCATCCACACAGTCTACATGCACTAGTTGACCAGTGTTGATACAATTCGGTGTACCATCCTTAGTGGGATGCCTGCTAAGTCTTCCTTTAAAAATGTATTCTCCATATGTGCCGGAAAGTCGGTAGTCAAATAGGGCTGAATTTGCAGAGTCTGATGAAAATTAATCACTGACCAGGCATGCTTCTTTGCTGCTAATGCCTCTTTATCCGCAATAAAGGAACTCATTTTTATCTTTCTATTTAAGAGCTGTTTAAAACTAGATTAATTCACTTCTGGAAACCCCGACTGCAAGTCAATCAATCAATCAATCAATTAATATACTTTATTCGTTTTTTTTACAATTAAAATGATAAAAGTCACAGAATCAAGACGGACATCAATAAAAAACTCCAACAAAATACAAAGAGCAGTGCAGTATGATCATTATAAGCCCATGATTACAAGGTTAAAAGGGAAGGCATCACCATCAGGGTTAGTCACAGCTGGACCTAAGCCTAATAGCAGCCCTTAAAAAGCTCAGGGTATACAGTACTGAGTCCCTTGAAAGAAGTTGCATAAAAATAAAAGCAGGTGTAACTCTCTTGAAACATGCTTTCTTAAAAATAGGAACAATAAAAGACCTTCTAGGAACCTCATTAAAACTACAAAACATTAAAAAGTGCATCATATCCTGTTGAGACTGGCCCTCGCAGCCACAGGGTATGAGACACTGGCCTCTATGGGCACCGCGTGATTGGGCAAAAAGATAATGAAAAAGATCGAGCCGAAATCTAATCAATAAAAAACGATCATGATTACTTTTGACTAATAAAAGATATGGTTCAATAGATGGCACTGTTTTCGATAGAATGTACCTACGCACACTTGGCTTTCTCAACTCTGCCTCCTCTCTTTCCCAGCTACGCCTTTTAGGAAAACACTCTTTCAGCCAATTTAGATCCCTCCTACAGATAGTTTGCAGGTTATCAAATAGGTCTACCCTTCCTAAAGTGCTGAGACACACTCTAACATACTTGATCCAACCGATACGGTTAACATGATCTAGGGAAAGACAATCCCTTAGAATGTCCTTACTAAGTGAGTTTTCTTTATTGATCCATGTATTCATCCACAAGGCTAGGGGGCAGTAAGCCAACTCGTCTGAATGGAAGGCCATTCCCAATTCTTCATGCACTACATACGACGGGATACACTGCGGGACAGATAGTAACCGTCTCAAGAAAGTATTTTCAGCAATTTGCAGTGCCTCCTGCCCAGCGTAACCCCATATTTCACTCCCATAAGTAACCTTCGAAAGACATTTTGCTCTATAGATCTGCAATACAGCCCCCATCGGTTTCCCGCCCAATCTCCAAGCAAAATTAAATACAGCAGTGGTCGCTCTGGCCAGGTCCCCTTTCTTACTACTAATCAAGGGGCCCCAACTCAGACCATCACCAAACACGACTCCTAAATATGAAAAGATATTTGTCTTAGGAATTGATGTGGTTCCTACCTTAAAAGTATAGTGCTTAGCTGTACGAGATCCCCCCTGCATTATGTACGATTTACTGTGATTAACCAATAGGTCCAGGTCCTCTATAAAATGTACAAAGGAGTTCAACAAAAGTTGTTGGCCCCTGGCTGTCCTCGCCATGAGGTCAGCATCATCTGCATACAAGAGAACCGGCAAGCTACCCTTACCCACCTGTGGGCTTTTAGGTTCAAAAGGACCGTCTCCACGGAATTAATATACAAGTTAAAAAGGAACTGTGCCAAAATGCACCCCTGCCGCACCCTTTTCTGGATGGGGAACTTGCGGGTCACATTGATATCTTTCGAGTAACGGACAGCCGCATTTAAATCTCTGTGAAGGTCCCTTAAAAACAAAACGATTTCCTTTTCTATGCCCATAGAAAGCATCATCAGCCATAACTTTGATCTATTTACTTGATCAAACGCTGAGGACAAGTCCATAAATGCTACGTGGATGGAACCAGTACGAGCCATAGTGTACTTATTCAGGACCATATATAGATTTAAACATTGGTCCACTGTTGAGCGACCCAGGCGGAAACCATATTGTACCTCAGCTAAGATGTTATTTTCATCTGCCCAAGTTGAGAGCCGATTTAAAACCATACGACCCACCAACTTTACCACAGAATCCAAAAGGGAGATAGGGCTGTAGCAAAGAGTGCTATCTCGGTCCCCCTTTTTAAAAACAGGGACAATGGTCGATAAGGCCCATGAATCCGGGCGGCCAACCTTGACCGCCGCATTTACAACTGCCGTAAGTACAGGCACCCAGGTATCCACATTTGCGATATAAAGATCTGGCGGAATCCCATCAGGACCTGGGGCCTTGTTTTTAGATAGTCCCAAGATACCTTCTCTAATCTCTTGTGCTGTAAATATGACATCGGATTTACCATGCACACTTTCCTCTCCTTCCCTGGCGATTGGGTCAGACTGGAACATGCCCTCAAAGTGGCTGACCCAATTATCCTCTGAAATATGGGCGTCCATTCGATTGCCGGTATCACCAGCTAAGAAGGGGCTATTCATGATGCTCCAGAACCTGGAACTATTACCCATACTGCTGGCCTCTACCAGTTCTGAGTCTCAAACAACAAGAGAGGGGTCCACCTTACACAAAGGGACAGGACGCTAAATTGACAAATAATCAAAAACAACAATTCCCTTTGTGTGTATTTGGACAAACCGATAATAAATCATACACCATTCATCCAAGCATACCAATACCACCAAAGAGTGCTGACCGTTTGCAAAAATCCAATATATGAATGTGTATTCTGCAAAATCAGTTAAAAAAGTCATATAAAGAGTGCATATAATAAAGACATGGATTATTTCAAGATAAAATAACTCTCTAAATAGAGAGCCACATCAAAATTTCACAAAGATCATACACATTGTTACAAAAATCCAATAAATGAACATCGGAGAATATCATAGACATTATTTTTTTGTCATTGTTACACACTAATCACAAAGAAATTCATTGGTCAAACAACTATTTTGTACAGTCTCTTGTTTGGCCAAGATAGGGTTGATTTAGTGCTTTTGTAGAACCAGTGCGACGTGTTTCGGTGGGTTAAAATGATCCGACCACCTTCTTCAGGAAAAAGACTTGGTGTCTCCCACAACTTCAGATCGGAATTGGTGATGTGTTATTCAATGATCACTCTTGGGAACTGGCTCCTCAAGATTAAGTGCCACCCATCTGTTTTTAGGGTATGCCCATCAAATGTGGGGCTCTCTCTGTGAGCCTTCAATGCAATGTAGTCTTAATATATTCTGAATTTTCTGTCACTCGAGTTCTGGGATTGAACAAGCTCCAAATTATTGATCCTCCTTACTGTGGTTACAAAGGTAGACTTCTTGTCTACACAAAGGAAAGACGACCAAAGTGAGCCTGGCGGCAGATGTGTTCCGGCATTGATTTTAACTCGAAGAAGTCTACCAATTTCCATAGTTTTCGTTTTCTTGAAAATCAGCTCCAACCCATTAGCTTGAATGTATTCATCAAATGCAATAATTAGTCATTGTAGACCTATCGGAGTTTGACTAAGCAAAATAGTGTTGCTAGCATATTGAAGATATTTAAGACCCCCAAGGATTTTAGTCATTTGTGGCAAATGTGATGGAGTGACCATGTATTATAAGGAATAAAGTATCCCATGCCATACATGATAAGGATAGTGCAAGTCACCCCGGAGTTGCATAAGCTTTTAAAGGAACTCTGCCTTTGACCTTGTGCCTCTACATGGTCATGGAACTCCTCTGTGACTTGCAATATCCTTATAATGTGCAGCAGGGTGTACTTTATCCCATATATAATTAGGAAAGTTTAATTTTTCATCTGCTTAATAAAAACATTAACGCTTTTATCATTAAAATGTATGCCATTGAATAACAATTGCATTTTCCAAAATTATAGAAATATTTTCTCCTGAAGCTGTCAATTACTGAGTAAAATTGATTTTTAAATGACATGCAGAACTAATACATTTGCATTTATACTAAAGTTTATAATTGAATGCTGTGAATGGGTGAGGAGTGGCCTTGTAATCACTGTATGTACTGCCTTACATCAACACCCATCTGAAAGGTAGGCTCACAATGTAAGTTTGTTAAATTTGTGGGAAACACCTGACAGCCCCGAATATAAAATAAAATGACTCCCACAGCCTGGGAGTAACTCATTGTGTGGATGGATGAAGAGGAGTTGTCTTTCGCAAAAATGGTTGGGGAGTAGTGATCGTCCCAATGGCCATGTGGACGAGCAGCCACAGGTAGAATGAATAGATTGAGATTGGATGGGAAAGTGGAGATGTTGGCAGTCTAAAACTGCATTGTGAGAAAGTCAAACTTTTTGCCCCAATCACCCCCATTTTATTGACTGATACTGGTGGTTACTGACTCTGTATGTGCCCTGGCCATTGCTAAGCAAGTCCAGTGCCAGTGCCCTGTTCAAAAGGTATATGATAATTGGTTTAATTACAATTGGCTCAGTCAACCTACCTGTAAGTACCTAGTATATGACAGGGCATGTAGGCTTAGAGACCCCAGTGGATGTAATGCACTTAAGTGTGCAATGGTGTGGTGTGGTTTAAAGCCAGCCGTGCCTTTCAGAATAGTTTTAAATTAAAACTTTGTCCTCATTTGACTTTGGAATTAAAAGTACTACCAAAGTCTAAAACTACCTTTCGATTACATACAAGTCAACCTTAAGGTCTGTCCTAGGTGCCCCAAGGGTATAGTGCCTTGTTATAACAAGCATTTGCAATGCAACAGATCTCGCATTTACGAGAGTGTGAGCTGTTGCATTGTAAATGACAATAGCTTAAATTCTCGCAAATGCGAGACCTATTGCATTGCAAATATTTTTTGTTTCTAATTGCTCCATGCCGCGCTTGCATGTTAATAGACATCACGCCCCTTTCTTTAGACGTGGCTCATCTATAGAAAGGGGCGAGGCCTCTACTAATGAGCAAAACGGCATGGGGTGCTTGGAAACAACAACAAAAAAGTGAATAAAAAGTAAAAAAACAACATGCAGCCTCGTTCGCAAATAAACCAAAGACGCATCCGCCACTGTGAGGTGCTGTGCTATGAAAAAATAAATAAAGCACTAGGAGAGAGCGTGTCCTGCCTGCAACAAAAGCCAGGTGAAAACAGTTTAAACAAAATAGTGCTCGGAAGCTGTAATTAAAGCCTATCGAGTAACAATACATGGAACAGGGGGGTGTCGCCATGGGAGGTTACAAAATGATACAAGCTGGTACTAAGGAGGGACTGCTAAGCCTATTGTCCAATGAAGAGCCACAGTTTACAAAGGACAATGAAACAAGCCAATGAAAAATATGGGCAGAGAGTGGTCAGAGCTTCAAGTCCATACCTGAATACTGCATGCCTTGCAGAGCAGTGCATGCGCTGCCCAGGCTTGACCTAAAAACGATCCCTTGCTAAAGTCTGAATGCTGTCTACTTATTAGAAACATAGACATTTCTTGGTTCAGTTACGAGTTTCTTGTCTGTCTTCACCACAGGTTCAGTTCAACAAGCTTTATTTGGTTTGAAAGACAACCAGCAAAGCAGCATTAATACATTAACAGTAAATAAATTCATTATATACAAATACAATCATCATTAATATCACATAAAATCATTAAAATCAGTTAGATATAAATGATACTTTTCCTCTCCTGTATTGATTTTAAAATAAACGTGGCAGCAAAAAAACATATCTCGGGGTCTCTAAGTGTAAACAATAGTTCCATAGCTGCCTTGGTAGTTTTTACATTATGTTTCTTAAACAAGGGTTTAAGATAGATAACTCTGTAATTCAAATATAGATCGCATATTAGTAGAAAGTGCATAGTGCCCTGTTATGAATGCTCGTCACAAGGACATACTGTGGTAGAATGCATTTTTATTTTAGGGAATGCTACCAAGTGGTGGACTATACCCAGTCTCATCCTCGTTAATACATAGTGATGTGATTGTCTGGTAACAGTTGATAGATAACCTTGGAAGCCCTCTGTATCTATAATTGATTGATAAAGCAAATATGTAGGTTGCAACCCAACCACTCTCATCCTACACTCACTTTTATAGGCCAGAAATGTGTTCTTAATCTCAGATTTTGTCAGGGCTAACACTTCAGCAGGATTTTCCCGACTCGTGAGCATAAAATGATCTCTATAAAAATCAACAATATATTTTAACCACGGTATCGCTGAGTAGTTATCCAACTTCAGACAATCCTGTATTATTAATTGAGTAAATTTAGTCTCCTCTTTGGTCCAAATTGATTTCCATAGCAATAAGGGTCTTAGGGCAATCAGGTCTGACAGATATCTAAGGCCAACTTCACAGTGGGTTAATTCTGTAGCAGCAGATAAGGGAAGACATAATAGTTTCTTTAAAAAGGAATTTTCCTCTATTTGTAACTCATGGCTACAATTGTATCCCCATACCCCAGCACCATATAGTGCAATAGGAGTACACCTGGCTTTATAGATAGCCGTCATGTCTTTAATTCTACGATCGCCCAATTTTGTTGCAAACCGAAATACCCCATGCACACTTTTTGTCATTTTGGCTCTGACATTGGATAGTTCAGGTGTCCAATGGCCGTTACCATTAAATGTTATGCCAGAGGTAGCAAAAATTATTAACGGTTTCAACTTTCGTACCGTCTATAAAAAAGGCTTTCGGTTTCCTCGGTTTTGCCCCACAAACCATAATATATGTTTTTGCCTTATTAATTAACAGTTTCCTTGCCTTAATAAAATCTGTAAACCCGTCCATTAGACGCTGTAGACCAACCTGAGTTCTAGATAAAAGTACAGCATCATCTGCGCATAATAGAATGGGTATATTCTGTCCATCGGCTTGGGGGGCATCTGCCGGCACCAGTTTAAGAATGGCATCGGCCTCGTTAATAAATAAGGTAAAAAGTAAAGGGGCTAAAACGCAGCCCTGGCGAATGCCACGTTTACCTTAAAATTGGGTGTGCATTCACCCCGCTGATCATACCGAACTCTGGTTGATAGATTTTCATATAACCTAGCAAGAAAATATATGATAGGTTTCAGGGCGCCTAAATTGAGTAAAACTGGCCAAAGGAGAGCGTGATCAACCAAATCAAAAGCACTACTGAGGTCAGCAAAGCATAAAAAAAGACTCCCATTTTTAACACGTGTATTGTGGTACAGAAAATTCTGGACCTGTGTCATTAACATCATTGTAACATGACGATTTTGGTATCAGCAGACCGGTAATGACAGGTATGCTATATCTGAGTATTTGCGTCATATTCGAGTGACGGGATCACTCTAATATTAACGATTCCCTTGTGAACCCTCGGGTTCCATTTTGTGTACGGCAGCCATTTTGTGGTTGCCCTCACATAAGGCAATGTCTCAAGCCAAAACGCGCCTTAGGGGACACGTACACTTTCAGTGACCTGGGCAAGCTGACTCCACTGTCCAGAGCCAGAACCTGTTCGGCCAGTTTTAGTTCCCAGTGGCCGATCGAGATTAGGGGCCCAGGTGCAGCATGCCATAAACCCTTCATTGCACACATCTATATCTAAATCTTATTCACACCTGTCACTGCTCTTTCTTTATGACCTGCTTTACGAGGAGGAGGTGCCCGGTTTTATTAGGGGTCCAGATTATATCTGTTGCAGGTGTTGGGCCTCACTGGGTATTTGGTTGTGGGCTGGACAAACTGAAAATGGGCTTGTCATCATGAATCTGTTTTTTTTGTTGTAAGAAATATGTGAATGACTCACTGTAAAAATAAGGAATGTTTGCCTAAAGCATAATATTCTGTATAAAAGAGATAGCTGGTTTGCATGATAAAGGCAGTCTCCTGAGAACATACACATTGTTGTACTTCTAGGATACCTGTTGCTGGCTGCAGCCAATAAATTGATCTTTGAAGCCACCAAGAAGACTCTGTGTTTCTGTAGTCTGAGACAGGAAGAACTCGAGGTCATTGGGTGTGTTCCCTGGCACCGCTGGGTCCAATAAAACCCAGTACTTCAATTGGCGCCCAACGTGGGGCGATTTCAGCGGTACCGGTCCAAGCCAGAGGTCGTGAGGAGCTTCGTGTAAAATTCTGGAGGAAGGCCAACCACTTCATCGACCCCTGTATGTCGTTCGTGGTCCGAAAGTCTTTGCTGCGAGGTTCCCCGCGTCCCGACGGCTACGAAGGACTGCTGCCCTGACTATCGCCCTGTCTTGGACCCTTTTATGATTTGTAGAGCGAGACAATAGACGAGTCTTCTGGTGACGTCATCGATACCTCAGTTAAGTATAAGTGGAGCGTCTCCCAGTCCTTAGTCTTGGTTCTTAGTTTTGGGTATCCCATGGGATCTTTGATTTGTTAGGATCTTTTGATTTGGAACTTGCAAGTACCAAAGCCGAAGGACTCGTGTATTCACGAGACTGTCGTATTCGATAATCCTTTGAAGTTTGAAGCTAGACTAGTGAGCGAAGATGCCTGGTCTTAGCAGACTTGGAAATTTGTTTTGTCTTGGTTGTAATAGGGATTCCCGATTGGAGGACTCGTGTCCGGTTCCTCCAATTGGAACTCCAACCTATGAGCTCTACGTGAAGCATGGAGTGGGCCCTATCACGTATAATAACGTATGGGTTAGGTACACAAGGAAAGATGGTGTCCTAAAGTGGCCCCAATATGGTAGTTTTGACACCGAAATTCTGGATAATTTAGAGGTTAGACTTTTTAAGAAGAAAGCCCGGCCGGCGATGTTTGACTCTTTCCGCCTATGGCGAAAAGAAGCCAAACAGAAAGAAATTAAATTAGTAAAGAAGAATAAAAGAGAAAAGGGTATTTCAATAATGCAAGCTGCTATGCAGTATAAGGATGATGAAGAGGAACAAGCGAGTGAACAGCTGCACAGGCAACGTAAATTGGCAATTGATAAATGTTATCCAGTTTTGCCACCTCTTCAGCAAGATACAGTGAAGGAACTTGAGAAGGATCCTTTAATGTCTCATTTGTTGAATTCACCACCTCCTTATGCGCAGAGTGCTACAGCACCTCCGCAACCTTTAGTTGTACAACCCCCAGTTGTTGTACCTCCGGTTCTTCCACAACCACCAGCTGTTTTTCAGTTGGCACCTACTACTATGGCGCAGCCCCCTCAAGGGCTGCCACCTTTACTACCTGTTCCATCTTTACTTCCTATGACTTTGCCCCCTGCATCTATTTCCCTCCACACTATCCCTTCTGACACTGCCTCTGCATTTGCTTTGTCTCCTCCTGTTTTTCCTCCTGTTCATTTGTCAACTTCTCCTTCTGTCCGACAGAGAATGACAAACACTGTTACTAGTATTTTGTCTCCTTTCTTTGGGTCACCGACTACGACCCCCATTTTAGAGCGTAAACAATTGCGTAGCCAATTGCCCGATTCTAGAGAGAAGGGAGTATTGGATCATTTGGCGCATAAATGGGTCACTGACCCTACACGATATGAGTTAGAGTCTGTTATGGATGTCTTCCACCAATGGCAAGCACCGAAACAGAGATATGTTTTTGACAAAATGTGCGAAGTTCTTCTTGAAAGATTAAAAGATTGTGATATGGAGGCCAATCCGCCTGAGTTGTGTCATGTACGGTTTGAGTTTTCCAAAGGCACGATTGTGGGTTCCGATATTGAGAAAGCAGTTGCGACATTATTATCATTTAGGAGTGAGGGTATTTCTCGACTGTTGTTTGAGCCAGAACCCTCTGTTAAAAGGAAGGTCAGACAGTATCCCATGAGAGAAGTTCCCCAGTTTGGAAAGAAGGAGACCTAAATGCTGTTCCACCTATTCAGCCTCATTTTCAACGTGTGTGGGTACATGTTCCATGGAAGCGAACTGAAGTCCTGGCTCTTAAGCAGACTCTACCCGACCCCCGTAAAAACCCTGCAGGTTATTATAAGGAATTATCACACACTGCAGACTCCTGTGTTATGAATTTAGCTGATATAGACATGTTGTTTGGAAATGTGGTCCCACAGCCTTTATGGAGAGTGATCCGTCACACGGATCATGCGCCGGAGTTAGGGGACACATGGATTAATATCAATGCGGCAAATGACAGACAAGTAGGCGGTGCTAAACCAGAGCCTTTAGTAGCAGACCTCCCTGGTAGGATCGTTACTTACATGAAGACTTTGATGCCTGCAATGCATGTAAATTGGGATAAATTGTCTGCATGCAAGCAGAAGAAGGAGGAAAGTGTATCTGACTTCTTCACTAGGTTTGAAGAGACATTTATCGACCACAGTGGTCAGGATATGAGTACAGAAGGTGGTCAAAGGTTGTTTGTTGACAAGTTTGTGCATAATTTGCTTCCCGAATTGTGTAAAAATTGAAAGATTCAGAGAGTTCTTGGGCCGTTTCCTCTTCAGCACAGATATTGGCTACTGCACAATACTACGAAAATAGAGATAAAGATGAGAAAGATAGAGCAGACAAGAAAACTAAAGAGTTAAAAACAAAGGTTCTTTTACAACAAGCGTATCCGCCTCGTAGTAATCAGCGTGACTATCAGCAACCTCAACAGTATCAGAGGAATTCGCAAAGGTTTGAGTATCCTCAACAACGTGCTCTGATAGGCCCTAACCAATGTTCATATTGTAAGGAAGAAGGTCATTTTAAATATAATTGCCCTATTTTGTTGCAGCGTATGAATGGTATTTCTGGCGCAAGAGGTCGAGGTGTTCCACAAGCACCTAGAGCTAGAGGACGCGGAAATTTCACCCAGAACGCGCGCCCATTTCCTCCTCAAAATTCAATGAATAGTTTTGATCAGCAGAATAACGCGTCTGGTAGGACGACTCAGTACTATGCTGATGACTACTATGCAGAAGGTGAGAGTATGGAAGGTGATGATTGCTAGGACAGCCATAGACAAAGAGAGGGAGTTGTTTCAGTTCCAGTAGATCAGAGTGGACCTTATATTGAGGTGATTACATCAGGTGTGTCAGAGCCTTTTCTGTTGGATACTGGTGCTACAAAGAGTTCTATTATGCACTCTAAATTCCCTGGCGCACCTTTGTCTGGCGAAACTAATGTTTCAGTAGGTTTTTCTGGCGCCCGGTTAGGAACCCGATTTCTAGCCCTATGTCTCTTTCTGTTGGACCTTGTGAAATCGAAGCACCACTTATTCTAACGACAGGTTGTGGTGAGAACTTGTTAGGATTGGATCTGCTGAAAAGATTGTATGCGACATTGTATTGTTCTCCTTCGGGAGTACAACTCACATTGGGTAAGACAGTGGTTTCACCAATATATTTGTCAAAGGACAAACTTCCAACAGAATTGTCGTTTCTCCCTGATATTCTTTGGGCTACTGGTCCCAATGATGTAGGTCTTTGGAAATACCGCCATATGTTGTAACGTTGAAAGCCAATGTTAAAATGCCGCGCATTCCCCAATACAAGATCTCTAATGAAGGTGAAAAAGCGTTGCTAGCGATCATTTATGATTTGATTGAGAAAAATGTAATTGAAGAGACAAGAGGTAATGTTTGCAATAGTCCTGTTTTACCTGTCTTGAAGCGTACTGACTCTTCTCAGCCACCTGTTTACAGGTTTGTGATTGATCTTAGAGAGGTAAACAAGATAGTTGTGCCACAGTTTCCAGTCGTTCCCGATATCACTGCTTTACTGACAATGATTCCAGCCTCAGCCACTTGGTTCTCGGTGATTGACTTGAAGAATGCTTTCTTCAGCATCCCTATTGCCGTAGAGAGCAGGGATATTTTTGGATTCTGTTTAGGAGGCCGAAGCTTCCGATTTCAGAGAGCTCCTCAAGGTTTTTGTGAAAGTCCTTCTATCTATAGTCAGGCTCTGAAGTCTCAGCTTGACACTCTTGTGTTACCTGATGGCGCTACCCTTCTACAGTACGTCGATGATTTGTTAGTTGCTGCAGATACTAAGGAGATTTGTAAAGAAGCCACTTTGTCATTGTTGCGTCATTTGTCTGATTTACACCACAAAGTGTCTCTTTCCAAGTTACAGTATTGTCGACAAGAAGTGACCTATTTAGGTCACCTCTTATCGAAAGAGGGAAGAAGATTGACCCCAGAAAGAATTCAGGCAATTGCAAAATTAAGTGTGCCAATGACACAGAGAGAAGTGCGTGCTTTCTTAGGTATTACATCCTATTGCAGACAATGGATACCGAATTTTTCAGGGATGGCTAAACCTTTGGTAGCATTGACCTATAAAGACACGCCGAATCCCCTTCCTTGGTCCGAAGATTGTCAGAAAAGTTTTTCCGAATTGCGTGATGCATTGTGTTCGGCTCCTGTGTTGGGTACCCCCGACTACAGCAAGCCCTTTACGCTGTATGTCCATGAGAGAGAAGGATGTGCATTATCAGTGTTAACACAGTCTTTTGGGGACAAGCAACGTCCATGTGCATATTTCTCGTCGATTTTGGACCCCGTAGCTAGAGCGTTGCCGAGTTGTTTGAGAGCCACAGCGGCAGCAGCTGTTTCTATTCGACAGTCTGCTGGTTTGGTGATGAATAATACGCTGGTCGTGATGGTCCCACATGCAGTGGATATTTTGTTAAACAGGACCAAGACACAGCACTTAACTAGTGCTCGAGTGTCAGGTTACGAGTTGACACTTTTAGCGAGCCATGTGCACATAAGAAAATGCAACACGCTGAACCCAGCTACATTGTTGCCAATTATAACAAAGACAGATGTTCCGGAACAGCATGATTGCTTTCTTAGGACAGAAGAAGAAACGAAAGGGAGAGTAGATCTTAGGGACACTCCTCTTGTAAAGTGTGATGGTACCTTATGGGTGGATGGGTCATGCTTCAAGCTTCCGAATGGTGATACGACTGCGTGCATATGCTGTCACGACTTTACATACGATTGTTGAAACTGCACGTATCCCACATAATTCAGCTCAAGCAGCAGAGTTGACTGCACTTATGAGAGCGTGTGTATTATCAAAAGGAATGAAAGTGACCATATATACCGATAGCCAGTATGCGTTTGGTGTGGCCCATAGTTTTGGACGCTTGTGGAAGGAACGTGGGTTCCTCACGTCTCACGGTACGAAAATACAGCATGGTCAATTGGTGAATGAGCTCCTGGAGTCACTTACTTTGCCATTGCAAGTCGCGATTGTGAAATGCAGTGCACATAAGAAGATCACTGACGACGTTGGTCGCGGTAATATGTTTGCTGATGAAGTTGCGAAAGAAACAGCAAGAGATGTGATGAGTCGAATGTATGTTGCGGGCCCTGCAAGATGGATTGGTGACGTTGGAATGTGTGAAGATACGATAGAGAGTGTGAAGTCCATCCAAGCTGAAGCTACGGAGAAGGAATTAAGTACGTGGAGAGAGAGAACGGGTAAATTGGATGCAAATGGTTGTTGGGTTGAATTGTCGGAGCATCAGCGATGGTTGTTACCCGATACATATGTGCTTGCAGTGGTTACAATGGCACATGGGATGGCCCACATCAGTGTGAAAGGAATCTGTAAGTTATTGGCTCCAGCGTGGCAAAATGCTGGAATTCCCAAATGTGCAGAGAATGTGGTCAAAAATTGTATGGTTTGTTTGAAATACAATCCTGGTAAGGGAACCCCAACTCCAGCTGGTCATTTTGCGCCTCCAACGTATCCGTTCGAGGTTTTGCAGCTAGATTTCATCCACATGGAGAGGTGCAACAATTTGAAATACGTACTCATTGTTGTTTGTGCCTTTTCAAGATGGGTAGAGGCATATCCTCTGAAAGATAATACTGCCTTGTCCACAGCGAAAGCCCTTCTCAAAGAGTTCTTCCCTAGGTTTGGTTTGCCGAGAATGGTGTGGAGTGATAATGGGGGTGAATTTGTGGGTCAAGTGATGAAACGAGTGTGTGAAGGTTTAGGAATCCGGCAGAAATTTCACGCTGCAAATCATCCCCAATCAGCTGGATTAGTTGAGTGCTATAATGGCACTCTTAAACTAAAACTGGCCAAGATACAAGCAAGCTCTGGCCTTAAATGGCCTGATGCGTTGCCATTAGCACTGTTGTCAACTAGGATGACCGTACATTCCCGAGTAGGACTTAGTCCTCATGAGATAGTGTTTGGTCGCCCGGCTAACATATGGGGAGTGCCGAGGCCAACGAAATTCAGCGAGATTGAACACCCTGTACTGCTTGATTACTTGCATGATTTGATGGCTAAATTGCGTGTTTTACACCAACAGGTTCATAATACACTGCCTCAGGCTTCTAAAGATCCAGGGCATGCAATCAATCCCGGATCGTGGGTGTTAATCAAGAACTTTCAGCGGACAAAGAACGATCAGCCCCGCTGGATTGGCCCCTATTTGGTGATTTTGTCCACAAGATCTGCAGTGCGAGTACAAGGGAAGAAAAACTGGATCCACGGCGTACACTGTAAGAGGGTCCCTTTGCCTCTAACATATGACCGGTGGGTCCAGGAGGGAATTGCTGACTCGGAAACTGAAACAGTGCCTTGTTTTCTGCCTTTTAGTGACGCACGCGTCACAGGGACAAATTCTGAGCGAGAAAGTGACGATCTTCTCCAAAGAGCAATACCATCACCACTTCGATTGGACACTACTGAGCCTGAACTTTTGTTTTGCGACCAGACATTGCCTGGAAAAAGCCGTTATAACTTGCGACCGAGAGTCATGGACAAATAAAATGAAATTTTGGTCCTCCCATCCGAAAACCTGTTTTTGAACCACCATCCGGGTTCAGCTGTAGGGTCGTGGTGAAAAGATTTGAGTGTGTAGCCTGCGGACACAAGGTCTACGGGTCTGGTTTGTTCTAGGGCGTTCCCTGGGACATTCAGAAACACTCTCAAGTGAAGAAAACCAACCGCCGCGAACAGCACGTTAGAGGATGGAGCCTTTTCAGATGGAGAGACCTGTTGAAAGAATAAGTTTCAAGAGGAAAATATGTGCAACCATGAGCAGAAAATGTTTTCTAATTATGTGTCTTTGTATTTTACTTAGTCTAATGATGTCTTTAGTGGGGTATATCATATTCTCTTTTCAAGTGACATCTGCACCCACTGTACAGCCCATGCCTTCCTCTACTATCTCCTCACATTCTTTTCACCCTCTACCTGAACACGAGTCCGTTAGAAGATTAGAGTTTATGAACAACTCCTTTGTTCAGCTCTTACACCAACACCAGCTAGTAGTGAACAGAACCAACTGTTGGGTGTGTGGCCTTATGCCTCATACTACTGAGAAAGGTATTCCCTACCTAGTGCTGCCATTCAGCTACAATGGTTCTGTGTGGGCATACCGAACGATGTTCATCTATGCTCGCGAAATCCACCCCCTACGTTCCGTCAAAGACAACCCAAAGAATAGTGCTCTAGTTAAGGGGATAGTCGACATGATAAGGGGAACTAGTTCCTACGAAACTATCCCGGAAGATGAGACACTAGCGTATATTGGATGGAACGTGACTGGATATGGAGCGAGTTTGAGCGAGAACCAGCAAGCAAAAAGATCCGCTCCAATTTGGATTGTACCCCATCAGGGTCATCTATGTCTGCAAGGTAATGGCAAGAATCCAAGAGCTCAGTTAGGGAAGAGTATCTGCACTGAAACGTATATTTTTGCGTCTCAGACTTCCCCTTTGTTTCTTAGCAGCTAGGGGTACCTACTTTATCTGCCATGATAGGGCCTACACGTGGTTGCCCCCTGACTTCTCGGGCACATGCTTCGTTTCATTCCTGTTGCCTCCCACCTACACAGCTGCGGCAGATTACCATAAGATAAGAAGAATTAGGGGTGTCTTCAGCAAGGAAGACACTGCAGGACAAGAAGCGGGAGACTTCTTTAGGGGTTTTCTGCCGTTCTGGGGACCTATGGCTAACAACAGGAATGTGAGGCAATTGACGCGAGTGGTTGAATCCACCATAGTCGAAACTGTCGGTGCCCTTAATAATTTGACTGCTGAGCTCCAGTCGGACCGCCTTATGACCCTGCAGAACAGGGTCGCGTTAGACATCATACTTGCAGACCGTGGTGGGGTATGTAGAGTGATCCAATCCAGTTGTTGCATTTTCATTCCAGATAACGCTCCAACAGTGTACCAGGCCATCTCCAAACTACATAGGATCTCTGAATCCATCCATATAGATGAAGGAGACTGGTCGTTGATGGGATGGTTCTGGGAACTGTTATCCACCTGGGGATGGAAAGTTCTGATGGTCATTGGGATACTTCTAGCCATCCTTTTCCTGTTTTGTCTGTGCATACAGTGTGTTCCTGCCATATGCGGCCTATGTATTACATCATGTGTAAGGAAACCTGTATCAAGGGACGAGCTAAGTAATAGGATGATGCTACAGCAACATCTCAATGAATTCATGAACATAGACCTAGACTCAGATTAGCATGAGTGTAAGTAAATTGCCTATGTAAGGGCAAAAGGAGGGTCTGTGGTACTGAAAATTCTGGACCTGTGTCATTAACATCATTGTAACATGACGATTTTGGTATCAGCAGACCGGTAATGACAGGTATGCTATATCTGAGTATTTGCGTCATATTCGAGTGACGGGATCACTCGAATATTAACGATTCCCTTGTGAACCCTCGGGTTCCATTTTGTGTACGGCAGCCATTTTGTGGTTGCCCTCACATAAGGCAATGTCTCAAGCCAAAACGCGCCTTAGGGGACACGTACACTTTCAGTGACCTGGGCAAGCTGACTCCACTGTCCAGAGCCAGAACCTGTTCGGCCAGTTTTAGTTCCCAGTGGCCGATCGAGATTAGGGGCCCAGGTGCAGCATGCCATAAACCCTTCATTGCACACATCTATATCTAAATCTTATTCACACCTGTCACTGCTCTTTCTTTATGACCTGCTTTACGAGGAGGAGGTGCCCGGTTTTATTAGGGGTCCAGATTATATCTGTTGCAGGTGTTGGGCCTCACTGGGTATTTGGTTGTGGGCTGGACAAACTGAAAATGGGCTTGTCATCATGAATCTGTTTTTTTTGTTGTAAGAAATATGTGAATGACTCAATGTAAAAATAAGGAATGTTTGCCTAAAGCATAATATTCTGTATAAAAGAGATAGCTGGTTTGCATGATAAAGGCAGTCTCCTGAGAACATACACATTGTTGTACTTCTAGGATACCTGTTGCTGGCTGCAGCCAATAAATTGATCTTTGAAGCCACCAAGAAGACTCTGTGTTTCTGTAGTCTGAGACAGGAAGAACTCGAGGTCATTGGGTGTGTTCCCTGGCACCGCTGGGTCCAATAAAACCCAGTACTTCAGTATATTTACCAATTAAAAGATCCAGATTAATACACTGCTCAATCGTGCCTAACCCCTTCCTAAAACCATATTGTGCTTGGGTTAAAATCTCGTTCTCCTTCACCCATTCATCCAGTCTCGCTAGTAGTAACCTACTCATCACCTTCACTGATGAATCCAAAAGGGAGATAGGGCGGTAGTTCTTTGCTTCAGATTTATTTCCTTTTTGTATATCGGGATGATAACTGATTGGCCCCATGTAGACGGGGCACCCTCGGTGACTGCTGCATTAAAAACTCTAGTCAATATTGGTCCCCATAGTTCTGGTAACGTTTTATAAACATCTATGGGGACAGGCCCCGTTGCTTTCCCACTTTTACTACCCATAATTCCTAGTTCCACTTCTTCAAGCGTGATATTGAGAGGTATAATAGGCCAATGTGGTAATATAGTGCTGAAATTTTGCGGAACGTAATCTACGTTCTCTGGTGGATTAAAAATACTAGTAAAAAATAGCACCCATTCCTCACAATTGACATGGGATGTTAGTACTGGCACAGAGTCATTTTTAAGGAAGGGCAAATTAACGGTCTCCCAAAAGAGTTTATTATTCCTAGTATCAGCGGCCTGTGTTAAGTTATCCCATGCTTCCTCTTGGAGCTCCCTTTTCCTCTGTTTTAGAACTAATTTATATTCAGATCTTAGGTTCTGTATTAATGCCTTGTCCCTAGGGCTATGGCAGAGTGCATGTTTTAACCGGTTCAGGGACAGAGTACAAGCGTGGTTAAACCATCCCCTAGTCTGATTAGTTCTTCCTCTTAACGGGGCAGTCATTATTCCATCAATGTTATCACTAATCTCAATAAAATTGGTTAAAATCATCTGGGGGCTAACATCTTCGTCGAGACAGTCAAATATCTCCTTGCCACAATCTTCGATAATATTACTTATGACTTTGGCTGGATTAATACCCTTCCATTTGATTTTTGTGCCATTAGATCTAAATGGGGTAATATCTGTGACAATTTTATGTGATTTAGCAAGTTTGTTCCCCCAGATCAATGTTTGCATAATAATACAGTTGTGGTCGCTAAGCGACATTTGGGCGGTCCTCGGCGTAAAACAAAGGTGTGTAATGTTTGCCGAAACTAGGACATGATCAATCGTGGTACTAGCATTTCTACCAATAAAGGTCGGTATCTCCTTCCCATTCCTATCCAGCACGCTCTGGTTTGGATCGAGATCGTATTTGGTTAATACCATATTTAAAGAATCACCATAGGTATTGTGTGGGAAGTGAATATAGTCGTCTCCATCATCATTTTTACGTCCGCAAACTTTAGTCATGGAAAGTGGGCATAACGGTATATTAAAATCACCAACAATAAAATGGAAAAATTAATATTCGCTACTTGAAGCAGGCTATCTAACCCCTTTTCTAATTCTAATATTACATGGTGGCGGGTTGAATCAAAGATATTATTATAATAATTAACCAGCAGCACATCCCAACCGTCTTTATGGTGTGTCCACAATATCTGCGAGTGTTGCCCTATTTTGACCACCCTTTTGACTATCAAAGTTAATTTGTTAGATAACAGAATTAGCAGCCCCCCTTTAGCTCTACCAGCAGGAGAAGGTAACGCGGGCAAATCGTACGAGCTAAACCCTTCAAAAAATATAGGGTCTAAACTCCAAGTTTCTTGTAGGCAGATTACGTCGTGTTTGTTAATAAAATCTGCCCAACCCAGCGTATCCTTTTTATTTGCCAGTCCGGCAATATTCCAAGTTACAATCGTATAACCGTTGACTGGCAAATTCTCGACGTTGTCGTTGAGATGCTCACAAATTCTCACGTCCTCATTGTCATTAGATGTGGGCATTATGAATTGCATATTACCACAAGTTAAAAACATGTAAAAAAAAATGAATAGAACATTTTCAAAAATGATAAAATAATGGGAGAAAATGTTTTTCCAATCAAACTGCTTTAGAAAGCTGGGTGGGAAGAAATTTTAGCACGGAAACAATTTCTTTGATGCCATGCCACATTTTATTGTGTGCAACACTTTTTTCTTTTTGGCTATTTTCTAAGATTGCTTTAGGGTAATTCACAAACCTTGGAAACTTCACAGTATTCAACATGTAGAAATACAAGCACAGGCAAAGCCAATAGGTCTCTTCCTTGGCAAGTCTACAATTTTCGATATTTATTTTTTGCAAACATATTTAATATGAAGTAAAGGTGTAAAGGTAAAAAATTTTAAAAATGCTGCTGTCTAACGGTGGTGTGTCTGAGTTTGCAAAAAAGCAAGCATTGTCAAAGCCAATAGGTCTGACATTTGCACGGCACATGCAGTCGTGTGATGTGCCATGCAAAAGTTACACAATATAATTGCATGCATTGACCTGGTGTGCTGTGAACTGGGAGGCGCTGAACAAATTGTTAGGCTAAGAGCAAAGTCAAAAGGCAACTGCTAATTGAGTTTGCAAGCCTTTCCAACCTGCACTCTTCTCCAAAACACAGCTGAAGTCTATTTTTGCACCATATGGAAAAACACAGGTTTCAGGCAGATTTAATGTCTTGCAAAACACACAAGATGATGGACGGAATGCTGCACATTGGCAAACATTCACCCCCAGTCACAGATCTGGGTTTAATCCACCTTTATTTTGCTTCACCACGCCACCCCAGTTCAGACATAGCCATATGCAAATCAGTCTTGACCCTGTGCCTCATGGGAACAGTCCAGACCCAACTGCCAAGCCATGTCTTCCCTGGATCGGAATCAAGCATCCTAGGACCGGTTTCAGGCTATCAGCCTTCTTCAGCCAGGATAGCTTGACTCCAGTGGCGTAGTGAGCACGGGACCCACGTCTGGGCATACCCTTCCCACATAGGGCGAAATGCAAAACACACAAGATGATGGACGGAATGCTGCACATTGGCAAACATTCACCCCCAGTCACAAATCTGGGTTTAATCCACCGTTATTTTGCTTCACCACGCCACCCCAGTTCAGACATAGCCGTATGCAAATCAGTCTTGACCCTGTGCCTCATGGGAACAGTCCAGACCAAACTGCCAAGCCATGTCTTCCCTGGACCGGAATCAAGCATCCTAGGACCGGTTTCAGGCTATCAGCCTTCATCAGCCAGGATAGCTTGACTCCAGTGGCATAGTGAGCACGGGACTCACGTCTGGGCATACCCTTCCCACATAGGGCAAAATGCAAAACACACAAGATGATGGACGGAATGCTGCACATTGGTAAACATTCACCCCCAGTCACAGATCTGGGTTTAATCCACCGTTATTTTGCTTCACCACGCCACCCCAGTTCAGACATAGCCATATGCAAATCAGTCTTGACCCTGTGCCTCATGGGAACAGTCCAGACCAAACTGCCAAGCCATGTCTTCCCTGGACCGGAATCAAGCATCCTAGGACTGGTTTCAGGCTATCAGCCTTCATCAGCCAGGATAGCTTGACTCCAGTGGCGTAGTGAGCACGGGACCCACGTCAGGGCATACCCTTCCCACATAGGGCAAATGCAAAACACACAAGATGATGGACGGAATGCTGCACATTGGCAAACATTCACCCTAGTCACAGATCTGGGTTTAATCCACCGTTATTTTGCTTCACCACGCCACCCCAGGTCGTCAAGACTGATTTGCATATGGCTATGTCTGAACTGGGGTGGCGTGGTGAAGCAAAATAACGATGGATTAAACCCAGATCTGTGACTGGGGGTGAATGTTTGCCAATGTGCAGCATTCCGTCCATCATCTTGTGTGTTTTGCAAATTTAATGTCTTCCCTATATTTTCATATATCACATAATAGATGGCCGAAGGTCACTCTCTGCACAATGAGGTGCAGTGGGGAAGTCGAAACAAAATTTAGCCACTTGACCACATGAACTACAAAGAATGAAAAGCACACAAAAGTATTTGACGTGGTTCATTTATTTTAAAAATGCATTGAAACTACTGCTTTTATCTTAAAACCTTTCTGTTCAATAGGAACATAATAGCAGAGACATTTGACCATGGAGCAGAATAACTTTCCGTTGCATATTCATTAAAAACTCTTTATTGAGCCAGAACCTCTGGTAGAATACGGTCATGCACAGAGAATCTGTGCTTATTATTTTCACAAGTTTGAACTAAAATAACTATTTTGGGCTTTTTAAAGTAGTTTTAATCCAATTTCCATTTGTGAAAAAATAATTCCATTGATGACCTATATTTACTCATAATGTAATCAGTGCTTAATTTGTAAAATATTAAGTGCCAGGGCTCTAACCAGGAGGCCACTGCAGATTTCACCAACCATCGCCCCTGTCATTGCTGCCAAAACAACTACTAACCATCTCTCTCGCATGTAAATGCGACAGTTCAGATTGTTCCAGGTCCCCAAAGCTAAAGGAATGGCTGGGGAGGCAGGTATTAGTAATTTTTTTAAGTATATTGTTTTCCTAAACAACTGTTATACTGCTCATCTCTAAAATACATGAGCAGCGCCACCTTGTGGCAGACTGCCCTAAGTGTGGTGTTGACAATTAGGTGCCGAGCACCGGAAACCAATTAAGTGCCGGTGCTCAGCACCGGAAAGCTCCGGCTCAAATTAAGCACGGAATGTAATGCATCTTTTAGATGCAAATGTATAGGTAGGGGCGCAAGGCAGTCAAATCAGAAATTCAAAACAATGGAGTAGCTCTCCTTTGGTAAAGTAGACCGAGTGGTAGCAGGTAAAAAAAAGCAGACTGGGCAGCCAGCTTTACATATTCGGTGCCGTTTCACATTGAAATACATCTCGAAAAATTATCTGTTGAGTTTTTGGCGGATATAATCCAAGGAAAGAATGGGAATCACTTTATTGAGCTTGCGACAAAGAACCTTGTATTTGATCCCCACGTTTCTGTCCTGTATCTGGAATGAGTTTTATATATCTACCATCAATGTGCTCACGCTTAAAACAATACAACTTTCTCATGTATTAACTGAAGTAAAGGACCGAGAATAAAGATTGGGGTTAAGGAAGGGGGAAGAGAGACACCATGGGTGAGAAATTAGGTTGTTGGTTGGGGGCGGGGGGTGAAACCCCTACTCAAGCAACAGCAACAGTCCTTGTGAGGGTGAACCACTAAGTCACAAAATTAACCTGTGCTTAACCCTCTGGTAGCTTGGCACAAGAGCAGTCAGGCTTAACTTAGAGGCAATGTGTGAAATGCTTATGCAGCTCTTAAACAGTAACAAAGCAAAAGGACAACACTAGAAAAATCCCAAACCAATTAAAAAAAAATAGAGTAAATTTTACTAAAGTATTTGACATCAAAATGACAAAAATCCAATCAGTAGAACTGGAGAAATGCAATTTTAAAAATGTCAGGTAAGTACAGGGCCTAAAGGCACAAAACGCCACTTGCGGTTATTTTGTCATGCGAGACCAGGTGAAATCCAAAGTTCAGGCCAACCGCGATGAAGCATGGACCAGATACAGAGACCAGGTTGCTCCTGCTCAAAAACGTACCTGTTTGAAGAGTTTTGTTAGCGGTAGAGGAGGCCCAAGGAGCAGGGAGAGCATAGCTGTAGTGCAAAGAGCAGGCCGGGCATCACGGACGGTCGCCGCTGTAGTGCAAAGATCTTGTTGTGCGTTGTAGACAGTCTTTGCTGGAGATTCGCATTGGGGGTCACCGCAGGCAGTCGATGCAGTAGAGTGAAGTGCAGATTTTGCATTGCCGGTCATCGCTGGCGGTGGCTATAGCGCAAAGAGTCAGGTTCACTGGAGCTTTGCATTGCCGGTCAGCAGGGGGGTGTCAAGATCTTGGCGCAAACAGGCCCGGTCACAAAGAGCCCAAAACTTCAGGATTTCTCCTTTTCTTTCAGAGAGCTCAACTGATCCCACACCAAGTGTCCAGGGTCTGAGAGACACCTTTTGGGGATCAGAAACTCACAAGCAGAGATGAGGCAGGTCCAGTTGCAGCATATCAGCTGAGCAGTTACAAGGATGCCTCTGGAGCTGGTTATATTCCTACAGCTCATAACACGAGGTCAGTCAGCAGACCCTTTTAGTCACTTCAGACTGGAATGAAGAGTGCAGGTTCAGTCTTCCTTCCCAGCAAGCAGGGAAGGCCTCATTTAGCAGGGCATTCTTTTGCAGTATCTACACGTCAAGGAGTGTACTGAAGTGTGATCTGAGGGTCCTATTTTAATAACAGTTTCCCCTTTAGAGTAGGAGAAGCTTCAGGAGTTTTCCCCCTACAGAAGTTTTGGAATATCCTGCCTCCCTGCCCTGGTCTCAGTCTGTCTGGGGGCACAATAGGCTAGTGTGAAGCCATTGTGTTTGATCTGGGCCAGTGCTTTTGAAGTGCAAGTGTGGTAGGTGACAGCTTTGCCCCCTACCATTCTGCCAGAGATGTCCCATCCATATTGTGATGCTGTTTGAGAGGAATACACAAATGCCAACTACACCTAGTCATGTGATCAAGAAAGCAGGCTGCAGGCACCAAATGGTTAGGTCCAGAAAATTCCTACTTTCTAAATGTGGCACATTCAGAATTGGAACTTTAAAGTGTACTTTGCGATAAAAGAGGGTTTTAAATTACAATTCCTCAGACACCAAGCATGGCTTTCCAACCTATTACCAATCAAAAGTTATCACTTATTAAATGTAATAAGATAACCCAATGTTATTCCCATCAGCGAGATGGCCTTGCAATAGTGAAAAAGGAATTTGAGAGTTTTTCCTTTCCAGTACATGGAAAATGTAAAGGTATGCCTGGCTATTTTTATACAACACTCCCTGCACCATGGGCTGTTTAGGGCCTATCCTAGGGGTGACATATATATTACAAGCATTTGCAATGCAATAGGTCTCGCATTTGCGAGAGTTTAAGTTATTGGCATTGTAAATGACAATGCCTTTTATTTATCGGTTTTGATAATTAACACATAAATAAAAGGCATTGTCATGTACAATGCCAATAGTTCAAACTCTTGTAAATGCAAGACCTATTTCACTTCAAAGAAGCTGCCGCCATTGTCTCGGGTTGCTTGGAAAGTGAAAGCACGCATGGCGCGCTGAAAGTTGCAGGAAAGCATGTTGTGCCTGCAGTAGGAGAAACTCATTAAAGAAAATAGTGCTTACACACTAAATAAGACGTACCGTGTAACAAAAGAAGTAAAAGGGCCAGTCCTTATGGAGGTTACAAGTGAAGAACTAATCAGAAGCCAGCATTTACCAAGGACAATGACACAAGCCAATGAAAAATATGGACGGAGAGTGGACGGAGCTTCAAGTCCATACTCGAATACAGCATGCCTCGCAGAGCAGCGCATGCGCTACCCAGGTTCGACCTAAAAAAACTGACCTGAGCAAAGTGTTCATCTGGAGGTCCTGGTAGTGACCGGAACCTGTTCAGAGTGAGAAACGTGAACAACAAGCAATGAATGGCAAAGCACACAGATTCTGTCTTGCATTTTGATTTCTGATTAAACATTAAAAAGCCTGTTGCAAAAATGATTACTTTCTGAATTGAAGGCAGCAATGCGAATTTAAACTGACATGGTTTTGTGTACTTTTGTGATGTAAAATAGAACCTTAGGCATCTAAAGCAAGCACTCCAGAAGAGACTGAAAGATATCCAATAGCATACGGTGAGACAAAAATACTTCTTTGGTTGGAGCCAGTTTTAAAGAATTAGGGGCACATGCATCAAGCATTTTACCGGTCGCAAATGGGCCGATTCGCAGAATCGGCCCGTTTGCGACCGGTAAAATGCTATTTGCGATGCATCAAGCCCAAAGGCATTCACAAAACAGCTAATCGCAATTTTTGCGATTACCTATTTTGCGAATGCAGTTAGGGGATTGCAAATTGCAATTCCCTAATTGCGATGCATCATGCATTTGCAAATTGCGTTTTCACTAACTGGAATCGCAAATTACCATCAACTTAAATTGATGGTAAGTTGCGCTTCCTTTAAATAATGCACAAAAATGCATTTTTCAAAGTGCAGTGTGGTGCAGCACCACATGTGCATACTTACCTTTGTTGTGGGTGCATCAGGGTGGCCTTTTGGCCCAGTTGCACCCTTGAGATTGCATGTGCAACTTGCGATTACCTATTTGGTAATCGCAAATTGCGAATGCTGTCCCATTCATTCCTATGGGCCTCTAGGCCCATAGGAATGAATGGGAAAGCATTCCTTAATTGCGAATAGCAATTTGTGATTCGCAATTAAGGAATATGTAGGAATCGCAAATATTTTAGCCAAACCTACATGCATAAGGAATAGCGATTCCTTAATAGTGATTCCTTAAAAATCGCTATTAAGGAATCGCTATTCCTTAGCTTAATGCATGTGGCCCTTAGTACCAATAGGTACTGTATACAGATGCGCTGTCAAGCTGGAGCTAAAAATCTTAAACAGGGCCTGTAAGTAGCAGGCAAAGTGAACAGTAAATAAAAATCACAGCATTTTATTCACCCAATGCCAAAAATTAAAATTATGCCCAAGAACAATTCAGAATTAACTTGTTTAAGCCAACACTGGCAAAATCTTATCAATGTTCACACATTACGCGTGGCTCTAAAATCACCTTAGTAACTCCTCCGGTAAACAAGCTTAGCTCTGGCATCATGTGCACAGGAAGCCCCGAGAATAGATATTTAACTTCACAAACATTAGGAAGAACCAGCTGCAAAACATTCACTCAGCAGTTACTGAGCACCCAAATGGTACGAGGGAGCAAATGACAGTAACTCAAAGCCTACAAAGGCCACGTTGGAAGGCAGTTTTATAATGTGCAGACTCCGGCATCTGCAGCCATTTGTTGCTCTCCTTCTCTACAGAACTATGTCCACCTGGGTTGAGTACTGCACATAATATGTCAGCCTTTTAAAGAAATGTAGCTCCTTCACTCGAAGTACATTGTAGTGATGGTACTGTACTGAAGGGAGGAGAGAACAAAAGGCACGCCTGGCTTGTCTTTCTCAGAATCTGCAGGAAGTAAAGAAGAAGAACAAGAAAGAAGTCAAGGGCGGCAGCCATCGTCTGACTTGTCAGTGGAGCCGCACACCTGTGTGAAAAGCAGGTCACATCTTTGGGTGGCTGCTTGAAATAGGAGAGAAGGGGGTGTGCCGCCCTTGGGAGTCAGTGTGACACTTCAGAGAGGCACGCCTGTCACACAGGACAGGTGTACAGCACAATGGGCATAGCTCACAGGTATGCCGCAGGCATGGAATTTAAACACGGTTATATTTAAACAAGATTACTGTTTGTTGTGTCGTCACGCGACACTGTGGGTGTCCGTGCCGTCACCGCTGCTGGGGGTGCTATACAAATAAAGACCAGGAGCCAGTTTGTGGGTTACTGGTCGATACCTCGCTAGCTGGCTAACTGCCACTCTCGCGATATCGCCGCTTTATTCTCCGCTCCGTTACGTGGCGTGCTCGTTACGTCACGAGCACGACATTACATTCCTCCCCAAAACTAACAAACACAAAACACAAAACATGACCCTGAGGCCTTCCATAATCTCTGAAGACTCTCCCAACCCCTTACTGCATCAATGTCAAAACTTAAGTCTGAAAAGGAACATTCTTACATGAAGTAGTCCTTCAATCGGCTGCTGGGCTCTGGATTGCAGCGGAGCTGGTACTGTGAGCGTCCACGCCCCTCCGATTGGCCAACGTCCGAGCCGACTGACCTCTCCTCTGGACTCTCCGTGTGGCAGTCACGGTTCTCATCCGGATGACTGCTGGAAGGAGAAAGTCCCACAGATGGATCCGGACTGGAGACTGGGGTGGATCCAGTAGAGACGTCACCTCCCGGGCTAATGCTTGCTCCGGCACCTAGAGAGCCCTCTAGAGTGCCACCGGGGGTAACCGCCACCCGAACAGGGGGATCCTGGTGAAATCTCTTGAAGAACGCGGCATTTCTAGTCACCATCTCTCGGCCTCTGCGGGCGACTATGCGAGTCCCCTTCACCCTGGTCACGGTCCACGGCATCTTCTCATAAGGTAACCTGAACTTCCCACTCGCTACTCGATTCCTGAGTAACACTACATCTCCTGGAGTGAAAGTTACCGGCTGGGCTCGTCTCTTCTTGCTGACCTGGGTGTGAGCCCTTCGACGTCTGGCATCCACTTGGTCCTCATCAGGGAGAGTCGGCTGCCATTGAGGATGATGCGGAATGGAATCGGTGATCACACGCCCCATCAACAGGTGGGCCGGGGCAACTCCAGTGGTGGTGTGAGGTGTCTGACGATAGCTGCGCAAAAACGTGAAGATGGCCATCTCCACAGATTGCTGCTTCTCATGCGCAATCCGCACCACCTTGTTTAAGGTGCGCATAAATCTCTCGGCTTCTCCATTGGCCTGAGGCCATCTTGGGGTGATTCGCCGATGCCGTACCCCCAGCACCTTGAGGTATGTCGCCAGTTCCTGACTCTGGAATGGAGGACCATTGTCCGTCCTCAACTCGTTCATCAGGCCATGGGCTGCCATGATTTTCTCCAGCCGAGGAATTACGTCCGTGGCACTTAGGGAAGGTATGATCTCCACCTCTGGGTATTTAGAATGGTCATCAATGGCCACGAAGAGGTGTCGTCCGTCTGGCAATCTGCCAAAGTCGAGGCTTGCACAATACCAAGGCTGCTGCGGCCGTCCCTCAGTGATGACGGGAGCGGGACGCGGTGATTCTCCCGTGACTTGACACCACCTGCAGGAGCGTACAGTGGCCTCCACAAGTTCGTCCATGAGGGGAAACCAGACTTTGGATCGAAGCCGTGATTTTGTTTTGACCATTCCCTGGTGACCCAGGTGTGCTAGCTGAACCACCCGGTCCGTCAGGGCGGATGGAATCACTAGACGGTGGCCCCGTAACAGACACCTGGAGTAGTCTTCAGTGAGTTCATCTCGTATGCGATATAAGCTGTCCATTATCCGCTGGGCTTCTCCAGTGAGGGACTTCCACTCCTCTTTGGCCTGGCGCCAGGTACCATCCCTCAGTGCTGTCAAAGCGCGTTGTAGACAGTTGTCTCGAGCTGTTTCTGCCTGCAGATCTTCCATTGAAAGCGGAATAGGACATGATCGGGCTGTGACACACCTGACATATTCCTCCGTGTCAGCGGCATCCTCCATCTCTTGTTCAGTGGCAGGTCTCGGGTGTCGCGACAGATAGTCTGCCGGATTCTTGGATCCTGGCTGATACTCCACCCGACAGTTATAATTCTGAAGCTGCAGCATCCATTTTTCGATCCTGGGTGGAGGCTTTGTGGATGTGCCTGCGAAGAGGGCCACCAGGGGCTTGTGGTCCGTGGCTACAACGAAGGGCTTCCCATAGACGTAGAGATGAAAGTGACGGCAGCCCCAGTGTATGGCTATAGCTTCCTTCTCTATCTGGGAATAGCGTTGTTCCGTGTCCGTAAGGGAGCGGCTGGCGAAAGCCACCGGCGCCCAATCCTCCTCTTTGTGCCTCCGCTGAAGCAGTACCGCCCCCAGGCCTGCCGGTCCAGCGTCCACCGCGATCATGGTCATTTTCCTTGGATCAAAAAATGCCAGCGTGGTTGCTTCGGATAGGGCATCCTGAATGTCCTTGAAGGCGTTGGCTTGTTCCGTCTCCCATTTCCACGGCACGGTGTCCTTCGTGAGTTCTCTCAGCGGTTGGGTTAGGGTTGTGAGATCTCTGATGAACCGCCCACAGTAATTCACCATGCCGAGGAAGCTGCGAACCTCGGTGACGTTGGTGGGGGCGGCCGCCTGTTTGATGTCCCGGACCTTGTCCGGATCAGGATTTACTCCTTCCTCCGAGAAAGTGTATCCGAAGAATTGTATCTTCCTTTTGAGAAACTCACATTTCTCGCGATGGAGGGTGAGTCCGGCGTCACGTAGTCGGCGTAGTACCATGACCAGTCTGGAGTTGTGCTCCGGGATAGTTCTGGCGTGAACCATGATGTCATCACTAACGTTGATGACTCCTGGTATGTCTGCGATGAGCTCCTGTATAACGTTCTGAAAAACCTCCGCCGCACTGGACACGCCGAAACTCAGACGGGTGTATCGTCGGAGCCCCACGTGAGTGGAGAAGGTGGTAATGTTGCGGGACGCTTCATCAAGCACTAGCTGGTGGTAACCTGATCTCAAGTCCAGTTTCGAGAACCAGCATGCCCCCGCCATCTCCCCAATGAGGTCGTCAATCGTTGGCGTGATGTGGCGCTCCCTTTTGATGGCCACGTTTGGGAGCCGCATATCAACGCAAATTCTGACAGCGCCAGGTTGCTTTGGCTTCCACGTGACAACAATCGGGGAGACCCATGGGGTGGGCCCTGACACTTTCTCGATAATTCCGGCAGCCTCCAACTTTCTGAGCTCTTCCTCCACCAGGGGGCGCAGGTGGAAGGCCACTCGCCGGTGGCGTAGGGCGATGGGCCGGACTGTCGGGTCAACATGGAGGTGTATCTCCTTGCCCTTGAACCTTCCAATCCCTTCAAAGGTCGTGGCGAATTCTTCAAGGAGTTGTTGAACGGACTCTTGGTGTACCCCGAAAGCAAAAGTCACTACTCCCAGATCCTCTGCAGCGCGACATCCCAGTAGCATACCTTGCCCATCCTCCGTGACGTACACGTTGGTGGTGATCGAGTGACCACCATGTGATATGGATGCTTTGAACCGGCCTCGCATCTTCAGTGGGGTGTCCTGCCCATAGGCGAATACTGTGACCGACTTGGGCTGGATGGTGGGGAGTGGGTCCATGGTGTGATACAGGGTGGCGGCCATGAGATTAATCGTAGCTCCGGTGTCCACTACTGCTGATACCTCCTGGGAGCCCACTCGGATGAGGCACTGCGGAAGCCGCTGGGTCTTGCGGGTGGCGGTACCCACCATGTGGACTCTATGTACTACTCTCTCCTCTTCATCGTCATCGTCCATGTCGCTGGGCCCGTCACAGCCCTCCGGGATGGCATTCACCGCTTGCTTGGGCTTCCGATATCTCTTGGATCTGCAGACCTTCTCGTAGTGGTTGTATTTACCACAACCTGAGCACCGTTTTCCTTTTGCCGGGCATTCCGCCAACGGGTGGGGCGATCCCCCACAGTATCCGCAGGTCTTTCCTTGCCCCATGGAGTTCGTGCCCGTTCCTTTCTTGCTCCACCGTGGTGTTGGTCTCGCCACGACGGCATTCACGGGCTCGATCTTGACTGGAGATTGGAGGGCGGCCTCCATGTGGGCTGCTCGGGCCTTCGACAGCTCCTTGGTGCGACCCAACGTTAGTATGTCCGTCAGGGACTTCCCGGACTCTTCCAGAATCCTTTCTCGGAGTTTCGCAGACACGCAGCCTTGTATTATCTGCCCCCTTATTTCCTCAGTTTCGTCTCTGAAGCCACACGTGGCTGCAAGGTTCTTGGGCCTCGCGTGGAATGTGTCCAGGGACTCCTCTTGGAGCTGGCGCGCCTGCCGAAAGATAAATCTTTCGTAGTCCTGGTTGGCCATTGGTTCGAAGTGACCATTGAGAGCATTGATCAGCGTGTGATGGGTCCGCGGCGTGGCTTCCGGGAGGGTCTTGGTAATGTTGTAGATGTCCTTGCCCCCCAGGTGCAGGAGCATGGCCCTCTTCTGGTCCTTGTGGACTTTCGTGGCTTCGAAAAAATTGACTAGCCAGTCGACCCAGTCCTTCCATTTTGGCGCCAGCGCCGACGGTGACCCCTCCACGACGAACTGTTCAATTGGTGGTATGTTGGCCATCCCTCCTCTCTGCGGGCGTCAGAAGCCGGACTGCAGCAGCGTGGAGCGCCCCTGTCGCTCCTTTGTGCGCCGTTGGGCGTGACTTCACCCACCGGGGTTGTCGGCCTGCTGCCTCCTCCTGTCCTGAATGCAGGGTGGGGCGGGCACTGTAAGCGCAGGTGAGTGTCAGTGGGAGGAGCTGACCCAGTCCCTTACGGTGTAGAGGGCCCCACTAGCCAACAGTGCAGTGTGGTCCTGGGGCGCTTGACTATCTTCTCTCCCCCTTCTGTGTGTCTTCAGAGGTGCCTCACAGCGTGCAGTCAGGGAAGGGGGCACTGCTCATGTGGCTGCCACTAGTTTGTCCTCACGAGAGGCTGGCCGCCTCCTGGCAGGGTGTGCTCCCGTGTTCTTGGCGCTATCAGGGGAAGTGTGCGCTGTGGCAGCAGGGCGCCGTCACTCACCGGTTCCTCCCTGCAGCGCAGGACTGCGTGCAAGCAGCATGGCTCGCTGATGCGGGACACAGGCAGCGCCTTCAATTGCGGCCGGGCCGCCTCCGTGCTGATGTGCCGTGGCACGCGCACCCTCGCTGATGCGGGACACAGGCAGCGCCTTCAATTGCGGCCGGGCCGCCTCCGTGCTGATGCGCCGTGGCACGCGCACCGCGAGGCAATGCTACAGTCTCCGCGGCCGCCACGCAAGCGTCTTCTCGGCACACGGGGTTCGCCCACTCTCGTCGCCAAATGTTGTGTCGTCATGCGACACTGTGGGTGTCCGTGCCGTCACCGCTGCTGGGGGTGCTATACAAATAAAGACCAGGAGCCAGTTTGTGGGTTACTGGTCGATACCTCGCTAGCTGGCTAACTGCCACTCTCGCGATATCGCCGCTTTATTCTCCGCTCCGTTACGTGGCGTGCTCGTTACGTCACGAGCACGACATTACACTGTTAAAGAAGTCCGTGACCGTATTAAAGATTTAACACCACCCAGTAACAGAATCTCCTGGTCGTTTCCTCGTGTCGACGGCGGACCCAGGAGGCTGCAGCTCCAACCAGGGGGGTATCCTCACTTGACCAAAAAGTGTGAACTTCGGTCTAACTTTGTGGTCCTCGGCGATCGTACGCATCAAAACCAGGAACAAATGAATGTATGCCTTCCCCTGCATTACTCGCTATATAAAACTGGGCACCTAGCAAAACGAAGACTTATCATTTCAGGAAGACATTTAATTGAGATAGTTTCTTGATGGCTTCTTTGAATGGGGCTTTATGAATCTGTGCTAAGTGCCTTGAAGATGTAATAAGCTAATTATAGAGCACTTTGTAAATAATACAGACAAGCGCGTAACACCGACCCCTGCAGCCCCTTTGGTGCGCTCTGGTACCACCCTTGCGAAATGAAGATATGTTTTCCGGGACACCAACAACATGCAGTGCTGTAAACCTGGCTAAAACCAAGTGAAATATTAACAACTTGCACAGAAAGATCTGCCGAGCAGGAAAAAACAGCAGACTTTCAGTAAGACCTTGTGATTGTTTCCACATGTACCAATCCCCACCCTCTCACTACCCCCGAGTCCTGTTCTCCGATTGAACGGCTCAGAGGATCACAGCAGGTTTTCCTGGGGTAGCGGCACATACTTTCCAGAAGCCAATAAACTCCAGGCTCCTAAAACGATTTACGGAGAAGAATCCAGCGGGGTCTGTGGGTCGCAGATGGGCATGGTGGAACGAAAAACGTTTTTTTTCTTTTTAATCTTGAAAAGGCGTGGGGAAGAAAAAACAAACGGCTGCAACTTCTTTAGAAACAGAAGACACCACCCGTTTCCCGAAGAATGTATATCCCTTAGTTTTTGCTCCCCGCCCAACTTACTTGCACTGTCGGTCAAAAGCCATGGTTGTGTTTTCCAGCCTCTTCAGCCAATTAGTAATGCGTGCAGACTGGCCGAGCCAAACTGCTTAAATCGAGTCCCACAGTGAGAAATGTTCTCAGCAGATGCTCTGGTAGCCCTCGCTTAAAAAAAACAAGCATTTGCAATGCAATCGCGGCACTCGTGCTTTAGCTGTAAACATCTTAACCCTTTCTATGCTCATGACGAGCTCAGCTCGTCATGCTGCGCAGTGCTCGTGTGCGCATGACGAGCTGAGCTCGTCATGAACCCGCCCACTCAATGAAACGCCCCGCACAGGGCGAAAATCGGCCGCGCACGGAAGAGGTTAAGCTAAAGCGCGGGTGCCCTGATTGCTTCAAAAGTAAAGAAATAGAAAAAAACGTTTTTTTCTATTTCTTTACTTTTGAAGCAATCGAGGCACCCACGCTTTAGCTTGAGATGTTTACTGCCAAAGCACGAGTGCCGTGATTGAAACCAAAGTAAATAAAGAGAGAAAAATGTCGGACGCACGTTTTTTTCTCTTTATTTACTTTGGTTACAATTGCCGGACTCGCGCTTTAACTGTAAATATCTTAAGCTAAAGCGGGTGCCGCGAATGGTTCAAAAGTAAAGAAATTGATAAAAAAAGTTTTTTTCTATTTCTTTACTTTTGAAGCAATCGTGGCACCGCGCTTTAGCTTAAGATGTTTACAGTTAAAGCACGAGTGGGGCGATTAAAACCAAAATAAATAAAGAGAAAAAAAGGCATGGACCCGTGTTTGCCAATGCAACTAACCATAAGAAAGGTGCGGCCACCATTATTCCTGCCGGGGTGCCGTGATGGATACATTATAAAACGTGGCTGAAGCTGTTGCCTTCCCCATGCTGCAAGGAACCCTCTGAATGTGATGGGACGTAGGTCATGGAGGAGTGGGAGGGGCTGCAGTGGCTCATGCCTTTTCACAAACAAGACTTCAACAAGTCCAATCCCCCATAAAAGGAAGCCCAAAACGAACCAAATATCCTACCAAAAACGAGCCCAGCTGCCGTGCACATCGAAAAGTGGAAAAAGGCTGAATAAATACAATCAACAGAGCGGGAGTAACAGAGAGGAAGGCAGTACTGACACAACTGTGGCATTAAGAGGAGATGGGAGGGAGGAATGATATATTTACATGTAAGCAGCTTTGCCTCCAAAGCTGAACACAGGCAAACAGTAACAGACCAGGAAACAAAGAAAAAAATGGTCCCCCAAGAACACATAAAGAGCCATAGCAGAATGAGACAGTACTTAGTCCCTGCTGCATGGGAGGAACAGAAAAGGGAAAGAGGAGGAACAAAGAGGCAGGGCTGACCACTAGGAAGCAAGGATTTCTAAAGGACACTGAAACAAGCAAATCAAAAGCAGGGGGATGGCTTTAAGCCAACATGAGAATTTACAGCAGGTCGCAAATGCTCAATCTAAAAAGCAGGGACATCATAAATTATGTTTTATAAGCCCTGATGAGGGAAAACAGCCAAATTTATTTTTCCCCATTGTAGTTCTACTAGCTCCATAGGATAACATGGGAAGGCTTTATTAAACTTTAATAAAGTCTAACCTTTGACAGCAGTGAGACAGCACCTAATTCAAAGTATCAAAATAATAGTTACCATAAATCCAACAACTTGCCAAGGTCGGATTTATTATAAATATTGTAGGAAAGTAGTTTTAGAACTTACTTTGCTGAAGTTACCTAAAGCAGCCCTGTAGCAGCCTCCGCTGAATGGCCAGCCTTTGACAGCCTGAGGCCTGGGGCTGAAGCAACAGAGACATCATGTGGGAGGAGATCTAATGCCTGCAGATGCCAGGACAGGAAGTGGGCTGGGGAGCTAAACTGGTCTTCAAAGGGAGAAATACAGTTAGCACAAGAACCGTGCCCACCCACACTTCCCTGACCCCCAGCCAAATGGGAGCCCCTCTAATTATATTAGGAGAGGGGCTGGAAGGGGAGTGTAGGGAAAAGTTAGCCACACCTGTTGGTTGGGTTTGCCAGATCCTGAACTGCAAGGAGAGAATGTCTCTATTTTTATTTGTGTTGAGATGTTTATTCTGGGACAGATATATGCCTCACTTTCCAGGAAGTGGTCATAACAGAGGGTGGAATTTTGAACCGCATTAGTTGGGGTGCCCCCTCTTGCCAGTCCAAAATATGGAATAAATATGGGAGAGCTGCACTGCACCTTAGTTCCCCGCTTGGAAACATCTGGAGAAAAAGGACTGCTCTGCTGGACCCTTGGACTGCACAAGAGAAGACTGCACTCAGAAAGACTGCACTTGCTGCACTTTGAAGGCTTCACAACAAGAGGACTTTGCCTGTCAGAAAAGGTAAATGAGTGGACTCCCTGATCAGCAACAGGAAGAAAAGTGCTGGAAGAAGTCACCTGCATCATCTACCACAAGTACAAGCCCAGCTGACCAGCTTCACGTGGACTTTACTTGGATTGACCAGGTGCATCGTGAGAGTTGGAGTACCAGACCCCAAAAGGAAATGCAGAGCTTCTGGACCCTTGGCTGGTGCTATGGACCCTTTCTGACCCTCAAAGTACCTTTCAAAGGGTGATCTCAATGTTTGGGAACTTTATGATAACTTTTGGTAAAAATCTTCAGGAGAAGACGGGCATCGATGATGAGAGTCAAGCCGGCGACATCGAAGAGCGACTCGGCCTGAGCGTGCAGTTTGCCCGGTTGAAAGCTCCAGCACTCCTCAACATTAATGACGACGACTAAGACCTCCAGGATTCATGAGGCATTCCACTGCAGCAGGCCACCGTCATTGAACCAAAATCCAGATCATAGAACCCAATCGCTTGACTTCAGGAGAAAAAGCTCTATAAAAGTGAAAAAGTGCGAAGGTAAACACTTGACGGGCCCCAACCACTAAACATACACGACGCGCATGCCATCGCAGTCAGACTGACACTTTGACTTGGTCCTGGTCCAGGTCGACCAGTTAGTCGAGGTTATCGCTTTTCACTTTTAAGTGCTAGAAAGCAAATTTTTGCGGGAAACAGCGTTTACAACGCTGCCATTACATTGCAGTGCTTTTATAACGCGGTCGTTACAACGACCGCGTTGTTAGTACGCAATACCTTTACATCACAAGTCATTAGATCGACTTGCTGTAGGGGGCGCTCTAAACTAAGGAATAGTATAATTTATTATTCCAACACCCTCCCTACTGTTGCACACGCTGGAGTTGGAATAGTAAATTATACTATTCCTAAGTCCAGCGCGCCCCCTACAGCAAGTCGATCTAATAACTTGCTGTTAGAACTGGGGGTCTCTAGTTGGCAGAGGTAGGTACCTTTGTCCAAATAGGGACCCTTGCTTCTAGTCAGGGTAAGGGGGATACACACTTTAGATAACCCCTGCTCACCCCCTTGGTAGCTTGGCACGAGCAGACAGGCTTATCCCAAAGGCAATGAGTAAAGTATTTGTACCAACACTCACCGTAACACAGTGAAAACACCACAAATTGACACTACACCAGTTTAGAAAAATAAAGTATCTTTATCTAAACTACACAAGACCAAAACGACAAAAATCCAGCATACAAAACTCAGTAGAATGTCTTTAAAAAGGGTTGTTGCAAAAATAAACTTGTAGATCTCAAATGCGACACTTTCAGTCTCAAAGTACCTGGGATGCGTAACGCAAAACAAGCAAAAGGGGCGCAGTGAAGGCAATGCATCGGTTCTTCCTGCGCGCCGGTTCCGGTGCGACAAAATGGCGCCTTGATGCGTTGCGCTGATCCAGTGCGATGCGATGAAATGGCGTCTTTGTTGCGATGCTACACTGTAGATGAGATGCGTGCACGCCCGACGGCCGTGCGGCGAACTCGGTGATCTTCGGAGCCGCGACACGCTTCTCCGGTGTTGCGACGACACCCTCGGTGACGGCGACCCGCTTCTCCGGTGATGCGGCGGCGATGTGGCGGTGCGCTTCCTCAGCGATGCTACGGCCCTGCGACACGCTTCTCCGGTGATGCAACGACACACTCGGTGACGGCGACACGCTTCTCCGGTGTTGCGGCGGCGAACAGCGGCTGCGGCGACACGCTTCTCAATGATGCGACAGCGGCTGCTGCGGCAGCGTCACGCTTCTCTCGTTGCGTCGCGCTTCCAGCTCCCAACAGCAAGAGAGGCCTCACACACAGTTACAGGCCCTCCTGGCAGACTGGAGCTCCCAGCAAGGAAGTTCAGGGAGGCTGGGGGTGAAGTCCTTTTGTGCCTGGGACTTCAGAAACAGGAGGCCAGCTCTTCTCAGGCCCTTGGAGACTCTTCTTCAGATGGACACAGCACTCAGCAAAGTCCTTTTTCAAGCAGGGGGACACAGCACACAGCAAAGTCCCTTTAGATCTCTCCTCAGTGGAAACAGCAAACTGCAGGCCAACCCCAGACACACAGCAAGGGCAGTACTTCTCCTCAGTCTCTTCAGCTGATCTTCTTTGGCAGGGATTCTTCTTGATTCCAAAAGTAGTCTAAAGTTCAGGGGTTTCAGCTCTGATATTTATACCCCAAAAGTCTTTGTTCTCCATGTGTGAGGGGTCCTGGACCCAGTCCTAACCAGTTCAGGGTGCATTCTGCCAGGGCACCTCTCCTTCCTTTGTGAGTGTTGGCCAGGGTCATCAGACACACCGCAGGAGGTGGAGCCAGCCTTGTGGAAGGCAGGCACAACCCTATTCAGACCCAGGTGCCACTCCTCCCACCACTCTACATGTAGATAGGTCTATTCAGCCTAGTGCTGACTCACCCAGCCTCCTGCAGCCACCCCCAGCCCCTGTCACTCACAAACCAGACAGTCAATTCACAAACAGGCAGAGGCACACAGAAAGGTTGAACAAGAAAATAGCCACTTTCTAAAAGTGCTATTTCCAAACTTAGAACTTAAAAACCATCTTCAATAAAAGATGTGTAATTAAATTCTGAGTTCAGGGGTACCAGATTCCAACTCTCTATCTTGTTGCTATGGGAAGATATGCAGGTAACCATGTTACACAGCATTCCCCATGTTATCCTACGGGCAAGATAGCCTTTCAATAGTGAAAAAACGAAATTGGCAGTATTTCACTATCAGGACATGTTTCCCACACTAGTACATGTCCTACCTTTCACATACACTGCACCCTGCCCAGGGGGGTACCTTGGGCCTACCATAGGGGTGTCCAATGTGTAAGAAAATGGAAGGGTTAGGCCTGGCAAGTGTGGAGGCTGCTGACTCCCAGTACCCCGTGCCTCTTGTTCCCTTATCCCAGGTATACTCTGGGTACTGTGGTTACACAAGTGTGTACACTGGCCAGGACAACATGGCAGTTCACTTACTGCGCACAGGCACTGCAGTGGCAGGCCTGAGACACCATCTTAGAGCTACTCCTGTGGGTGGCACAATCAGTGCTGCAGGCCCACTAGTAGCATTTGAATCACCAGCCCTGGCACACTTAGTGCACTTTACTAGGGACTTACTGGTAAAGCAAATATACCAATCATGGATAGCCAATCACAATAACAATTTAACCAGGGAACACTTGCACTTTGGCACTGATCAGCAGTGGCAATGTGCCCAAAGCATCTAAACCAGCAAAAACGAATTCCAGCACAGTGTCAAAAATACAGGAGGTAGAGGCAAAAAGTCAGGGGAAACCACGCAAAGGATGCCAGGTCTAACACTTGCAATGTAAAGGTCTCGCGTTCTAACAACGCGGTCGTTGTAACGACCGCGTTGTAATGGAACGCAATGTAATAGCATGCGTAGTAACATGCTATATTCATTTTTGCATTTAATCTTTAAAAATTCATATCTCCGGCTCGCTGTATTTAGTGTCGTTTTAAAGATAAATATATTCTCTATTTTTATAAATTGGTGTTAGATTTTTATTGTGTTTGTGTCTTACTTGTTTATTGTTTTGGAGTTAATAAATGCTTTACACATCTGCCGCCTAAGTTAAGCCTGACTGCTCATCAGCCAAGCTACCAAGGATTGAGCAAGGATTAATTTATTGAGACCTGACTGGACCTTATTTGTGATTGTGCTATTACTATCTGTAGGTACCTACCTGCATCTACTAATAAACTACCTTCCAAAAAGCATTTGTTTAGTTATGTCTGGTCCAGATGGAAAACTGCACATATGTTTTCCATTTGCCTATTTCTTTATCCATTTGTGTCACACTAGACAGTACTTAAAAAATGCTTACCTTACTAAGTTCCATAGCGCTATGGGAACTGGAAGGAACATTGTTAATAACATCCTTTAACACACTACCCGCAAACAGTACCTTTCAGAAATGCAGGGTGTCGATGACCTCGCAGTGGGCTTCCGAAAACACGGCGTCCGCAGGCGTCGGTTCCGGAGGTCGGTGCGGCGTCGTCGGGGCCATCGAAGTCACACGCGTTGCAGATCGATCTCCTCTGTTGAAGTCAGGAGCGCTGGCGTCGGCCGGCGTCGGGTGCTGCGGTGCGAAGTGCAGCGGTGCGGCGTGCGGTGCTCTCAGGTCGCGGTGCGAGCAGCGGCTCGGTGGCGGCGTCGGATGGCGTCGTCGGTGAGACCAGGGTCGCGGTGTGAGATGAAGGCGGTGCTCGTCACGGTGCTGGCAGGTCACGGTGCAGCAGCGACGTCGTCGTAGCTGCAGCGCTGTTGTTGGCTGACGAACTGGAGTCGATGGCACCGGCGTCGGTGGGCCATGGCTGCGGTGCGGGATGAGGGCGGTGCGTCGTGTAACTTACGAGCGGTGCCCCCAAACCACGGTGCAAGCAGCGGCGTCGAGTCCGGCGTGGAGTGGCGGCGTCGGGAAGGCCACGGCGTCGTCGTGGAGCGAGGCGGTGCGGAGTGCGGTGCCCACAGGTCGCGGTGCGAGCAGCGGCTCGGTGGCGGCATCAGCAGGCGGCGTCGGTGAGACCAGGGTCGCGGTGCGGCGGTGCCCTCTGCGGTGCCGTCGGGACACGGGGTCGGCAGCGGCATTGTCGACATCGTCGAGTTGCTTTTCTTCTGTTGCAGCACAAAACACACAGTCCCCAGTGCTGAGGGCAGAAGAACTTGAAGTCTTTGCTGTTCCTGAGACTTCTTGAACAGGGGGCAAGCTCTACCTCAAGCCCTTGGAGACACTCACAAAGTAGATTGCAGAAAGTTCAGTTCCAGTCCTTTCACTGCCCAAGACAGAAGCAGCCACTGCAGGCCAACACAGCAAAGCACACAGCAAAGTGGTAGTTCCTCCTCACAGCTTCTCCAGCTCTTGTTCTTGGCAGTCTTCTTGATCCAAAAGAGTTCTAATTTTCTGGGGTTTGGGTCCCCCTTTTTATCCTCATTTTCTCTTTGTTCTCTGAAGGCAGAGAGGCCTTTGCCTAGTCCAAACCAGTTCTGGTCAGTCCTGGAGCACTTTGTTGACAAGTCTCCTTCTTTCCTTTCAAAGTGCAGGCCAGGGACATCAGACGTACCACAGGAGGTGGAGCCAGCATTGTGGAGGGAAGGCCCAGCCCTATTCAGGTCCCAGGTGCATCTCCTCCCACCCATCTACATGTAGATCTTGCTATTCAGCCCTGTGCTGACTCACCCTGTCTCCTGGCATCCCCCAGCCCCTGTCACTCACACTCCAGACAAGGAATACACAACCTAGCAGAGGCAGGCTTGGATGGTTAGACAAGAAAATACCCACTTTCTAAAAGTGGTATTTTCCAACACAGAATGTTAAAACCAACTTTACTAAAAGATGCATTTTATCATTCTGAGTCCAGGCATACTAAACTCGAATTTCTACCATGTTCCCTGGGTCAGTTAGGATTATAAGCTGTAATAATCAAAACTGCCCATTCTGGCCTATGGGGAACAGGTAGCCTTGCAATAGTGAAAACGAAATAGGCTGTAATTCACTATCAGGACATGCCACACACACCAGGGCATGTCCTACCTTTCACATACAATGCACCCTGCCCACAGGGGTACCTTGGGCCTACCTTAGGGGTGACTAACATGTAGAAAAGGGAAGGTTTAGGGACTTGCAAGTGTGTGCACTTGCCAAGTCGACCTGGCAGCCCCAGGCTGCGCACAGGCTCTGCAATGGCAGGCCAGAGTTACACTTTATGGGCTGTTTGCGTGGGTGGCACAATCCAGTGCTGCAGCCCACCAACAGCATTTGATCTATAGGCCCTGGCACTCTCAGTGCACTTTACTAGGGACTGACACATAGATCAAATAGGCCAATCATGGAAATACCAATCCATAACACATTTTGTACAGGAGCACTTGCACTTTCCCACTGGACAGCAGTGAGGAAAGTGCGCAGAATCATTACACCAGCAAAAACAGAGTCAAAAACCAGGAGGTCAGAAAGCAAAAAGTCAGGGGGAACACGCCAAAAGATGCCAAGTCTAACACATGTCCCCTCCAGCTGAAAGTAGGGAGAACCACCCAACCCCATTGGAGTTCTCTTCACTAAGGCGGAAGAACCTGGACAGACCATCTGCGTCGGCGTGTTCTGTACCAGGGCGGTGTTCCACCGTAAAGTCCATTCCCTGTAGGGAGATGGACCACCTCAGCAGTTTTGGATTCTCACCCCTCATTTGCACCAACCATCTGAGGGGCCTGTGGTCTGTCTGAACCCGGAAGTGAGTCCCAAACAGGTTTGGTCTCAGCTTCTTCAGTGCCCAGACCACAGCAAAAGCTTCCCTTTCTATGGCACTCCACCTCTGTTCCCTGGGGAGTAGTCTCCTGCTAAGGAAGACTACAGGCTGATCCAGGCCCTCTTCGTTCAGTTGTGAGAGCACCGCTCCCACACCATGCTCTGAAGTGTCAGTCTGCACGACGAATTCCTTGGAGAAGTCAGGTGCCTTGAACACGGGCGCTGTGCACATGGCTGCCTTCAGGGCATCAAAAGCTTTCTGGCAGGACTCAGTCCAGATCACTTTCCTGGGCTGCTTCTTCGAAGTCAGCTCTGTTAAGGGGGCAACGATGGTGCCATAGCCCTTAACAAATCTCCTATAGTAGCCGGTGAGACCTAAGAAGGCTCTCACCTCTGTCTGGGTCTTGGGGGGTTCCCAAGCCAGAACGGTGTCAATCTTGGGTTGTAGGGGCGCCACCTGGCCGCTTCCTACCTAGTGTCCCAAGTACACCACAGAACCCTGCCCGATCTGGCACTTACTGGCCTTGATCGTGAGGCCTGCACCTTGCAGAGCCCTCAACACTTTCTCAAGGTGCTGTAAATGTTCTTCCCAGCTGGAACTGAACACAGCAATGTCATCCAGGTAGGCGGCACTGAAATCCTCCAGTCCAGCCAACACCTGATTGACCAACCTCTGAAAGGTGGCAGGGGCATTCTTCAACCCAAAGGGCATCACCCGAAATTGGTAATGACCTTCTGGGGTTGAGAATGCTGACCTCTCCTTGGCCCCATCGGTTAAGGCAATCTGCCAGTACCCAGACGTTAAGTCAAACGTGCTGAGGAACCGGGCAGCTCCCAACCGATCAATGAGCTCATCAGCTCTGGGGATGGGGTGCGCGTCAGTCCTGGTGACGGCATTGAGCCCACGGTAGTCCACACAAAACCGGAGTTCTGGAGTGGCACCTGGTGCAGCAGCCTTTGGGACCAAGACCACTGGGCTGGCCCAAGGACTGTTGGAGGGCTCAATCACCCCTAACGCCAACATCTTAGAGACCTCCTCCTTGATGCTGGCCCTGACCCGGTCAGTCAACCTGTAAATCTTGTGCTTCACAGGAGGGCTGTCACCAGTGTCCACGTCATGGGTACACCAGTGAGTAACACCGGGGTCAGAGAGAACAGTGGGGCGAACTGTCCCAACAACTGGTGACAGTCCCCCTGCTGCTCCTGAGTCAGTGTAGGGGAGAGGATCACACCTTCCACTGACCCATCATGCTCCTTGGTAGACAGGAGGTCAGGGAGAGGCTCACTCTCCTCTTCCACCCCATCATCTGTCGCCAAGAGCATACTTACTTCGAACCTCTCGAAGTGGGGCTTGAGGCGGTTCATGTGAAGGACCCTCAAAGGGTTCCTTGGAGCCTGCAAATCCACCAGGTAGGTGACGTCACTTTTGCGCTCCACCACCTCATATGGCCCAGTCCACTTGTCCTGCAAGGCACAAGGTTCCACTGGGGCCATGACCCACACTTTTTGCCCAGGTTGAAATTCGACCAGAGTGGCATTCTGGTCATACCACCTTTTCATTTCTTCCTGGCTTGCTTCTAGGTTCGCCTGAGCGAGTTTCCTGAAGCGGGCAATTTGTTTTCTAAAGGCCAGCATGTAACTAAACACATCCTGGGGAGTTTTCCTGGGAGCTGCCTCCCAGCCTTCCTTTACCAAACTCAGAGGTCCTCTGACAGGGTGGCCATACAGGAGCTCAAAGGGGCTGTACCTAAGAGACTTCTGAGGCACCTCCCTGTATGCAAAGAGTAGGCATGGCAAGAGGACGTCCCACTTACGCCTCATGGGTTCTGTTAGACCCTTGATCATGCCTTTCAAGGTCTGGTTGAATCTCTCCACCAGACCGTTTCCTTGTGGGTGGTAAGGAGTGGTGAACTTGTAGGTTACACCACACTCCTTCCACAGGGATGTCATATACTTGGATATGAAATTGGTCCCCCTGTCAGAAACCACCTCTCTGGGGAAGCCCACACAGGAAAAGATCCCCATTAACGCCCGGCCCACCACTGGCGCCGTCGTTGTCCGGAGAGGGATTGCCTCAGGGTACCGGGTGGCATGGTCCACCAAGACCAGGATGTACCTGTTGCCCATGGCTGTCTTGGGATCCAGTGGCCCCACAATATCCATCCCTACCCTTTCAAAGGGTGTTCCAACAACAGGAAAAGGTTGGAGAGGAGCTTTGACCTTCCTCCCACTCTTACCACTTGCCTGGCAAGTTTGGCAAGACCTACAGTGTGCATCTGACTGCCTTTGCATTTGGGGCCAAAAGAAGTGGGTGACAAGCCTGTCAACGGTCTTGTCCTGCCCCAAATGTCCTGCCAAAGGCACGTCATGAGCCAGACCCAGTAGGAAGGTCCTGAAGCGCTGGGGTACCACCAGCACGCGGGCTGACCCAGGCTCAGCAACCTTAGGCTCACTGTATAGGAGACCATTCTCCCAGTAGATCAGATGTGACCCGGACTGATTACCAGCTGCCTGGTCTGCAGCCTGCTGCCGCAGACCCTCCAGAGTAGGGCACTCGCTCTGCTCCCTGCAGAACTCCTCCCTGGTGGGACCCCTTCTTGCTGCCAATGGGTCAGCTCAGAGATGTCTCCCAGTTCGGCTACCTGCTCCCCTATAGGCACCGGGGCGTCCCCTCGAGGTCCGCCTCCTCCCGGTCCGTGGGAACTTCGGGGGCCGGTTTCCCGCGCCCCTGCCCTTCCTCTTGGCAGGGACTTGGGCCATTGTTCCAGGCTCCAAGTCCTCTTGATCACCCTTTCTGGCTGCCATTGACCGAGTAGACACGCATGCCCACTCTGGCAACCCAAGCATCTCCAAGTGAGACCTGAGCTCAACATCCTTCCATAAGGACTGCTCCAGGTCGTTACCTAGCAGACAATCTACAGGCATGGTAGGGCTCACAACCACCCTCAAGGGACCTGAGACCCCCCCATTCAAAGGGAACCTGCGCCACCATACACTGGTGCTCAGAGTTGTCCACAGCAACTACTTGGTGGAATGCCCCTGGGGCTACCTGCTTCTCAGAGACCAGGTGACACCGGACTGAGGTCACACTGGCTCCAGTATCTCTGAGAGCCTCTACCCTTTTCCCATTAATGGTCACCCAGGTGCTATATTTCTTTGTGTTAGGGGGCACCTGGTTTCCTGGGACCATCTCACTTTCCCCTAGTGAGACAAGGGTCATTTCTGCGGGATCCCCACCCTCCTGTGGGCACCCTTCCTCCCCAAGCGCTACACTGGCCAACACTTTGGACTGTCCACCGGTGGGTGGCTGTGTCCCCTTTGGGCACTTGGGGTCCCCCTTCATGGGACCCACCTGGTCACACGCATAACACTTGCGGGGGCCGGTCTCAGCAGGCTTTCCTGTAGAGACCCCTGTCTTCTTATCACCTGGGGGATGGGAACCTTTACCATGGGTACTAGTTTGGGGACCTTTAGAGAACTCCTGTGCTTACCCTTGTCCCCCCCGCCTTTCTGCTGGGGACCCTGCCCACCTTTGGCTGAGTCTCCCCCAAACGCTTTCTTGTGGACCCGGGTACTCACCCAGCGGTCCGCCTCCATAGCAAGCTTCCTGGGGTCAGTTAGCTTACTATCAACTAGGTGCTGGCGCAGATCTGCAAAACATAGACTAGACAAGTGCTCCCATGCAATCAAATTGTAGAGCCCCTGAAAATCTGTTACATTACTGCCCTTCACCCAACCATCCAGCGACCTACAGAACATATCTACACATTCCAACCAAGTGTTGGCCTCAGACTTTTTACTGGACCTAAACTGATCCCTGTACTTTTCAGGTGTGAGCCCATATCTAGTGAGGAGAGCGTCTTTCATGTCAGCATAGGTGAGGTCCTGCCCCTTACCCAAAGCTATCAGAGTATCCCTAGCTTCCTCTGGAAAGAGAGGCCACAACCCCGCTCCCCAGTTCCTCTCAGGGACCCCATTCATATGAATAGACGCCTCGTACCCTTGAAACCACCTTTGAATGTCATCACCCTTTTTGTACTCTTTACCTACATTCTTGGGGATGTGTACAACCCTTTCTGTGTGTGCTGAAGAATTGCTGCCACCATCTGAGCCGGTTCTACTCTTTAGCTCCAGCTCCTTAATCACTTTCTCATGATCTAACATCATCTTCTTTTCCTCCATGGCTATTCTCTTGTCTTCCCTCTCACTTTCTATTCTGAGTTTCTCCAATTCAAACCTCCTACTTCCCGCCTGTCCTCCAGCTCCTCTGGGGAAAAACTACTGCTGCCTGGCCTGGAGGGTTCCCCCCCTCCCAAAAGCACATCCACCCTAGGAACAGGCTCCTCCACCTCTCCATTGAGATCACCAGATTGCCCACTGGCATGTCTGGCTGCTACCCAGGCCCTCAGCGCCTTTTGTAGCTCCTCCTTCCTGGTGAGGCCTCTGACCTGGACTTTCAGGTTCTTGCAAATCGATTTTAACTCCTTGACATTGTAGGCTTCCAATCGATCCTCCTCAAAGGCAATTTCTACTGATGCAACTGATAATACTACAGTTCCAGGCATGTTGAAGTAGCAAGTTCAAACTGGCAAGATCAAAAATAGGCCAAAAAGAAAAAGAACCTGTAAGTGGTACGTAATGCTCTGCGATATGGTAGTAGTGCACACCAATCACTGTTAGTCAAGTGCAAACACAAGTCCTATCCTCACCGCTGACAACCAATGTTATAAATGGGGGTCTCTAGTTGGCAAGGGCTTGCACCTTTGTCCAAGTAGGGACCCTTCTTCCTAGTCAGGATAAGGGAGTTACACTCCTAAAAAAAAAACGCTCGCCCCCTTGGTAGCTTGGCACGAGTAGTCAGGCTTATTCTAGAGGCAGTGTGTAAAGCATTTGCACCAAACCAACAGTAACACAATGTAAGCACTACAAACGGACACCACACCAGTTTAGAAAAATATCCAATATTTTTATATACTTTAAACAAGACCAAATACGATAAAAATCTACTGTACAGTACTTCAGAAATAGTTACTTCTCAAAATGTCTTTAAAAACAGTTCCTTGGTGTCGATAGCTCCGTCCAGGGCTATCACGGCGTCGTGAACAAACAAATCCAAACAGTTCTGGCTGACCGCAGCGTCGCGGGTCAGCTACGGTGTCGGGAAGACCCGCAAACAGTACCTTTCAGAAATGCAGGGCGTTGATGACCTTGCGGTGGGCTTCCGAAAACTCGGCATCCGCAGGCGTCGGTTCCGGAGGTCGGTGCGGCGTCGTCGGGGCCCTCGAAGTCACACGCATTGCAGATCGATCTCCTCTGTTGAAGTCAGGAGCTCTGGCGTCAGCCGGCGTCGGGTGCTGCGGTGCGAAGTGCAGCGGTGCGGCGTGTGGTGCTCTCAGGTCGCGGTGCGAGCAGCGGCTCGGTGGCGGCGTCGGATGGCGTCGTCGGTGAGACCAGGGTCGCGGTGTGAGATGAAGGCGGTGCTCGTCACGGTGCTGGCAGGTCACGGTGCAGCAGCGGCGTCGTCGTAGCTGCAGCGCTGTCGTTGGCTGACGAAATGGAGTCGATGGCACCGGCGTCGGTGGGCCAAGGCTGCGGTGCGGGATGAGGGCGGTGCGTCGTGTAACTTACGAGCGGTGCCCCCAAACCACGGTGCACCGCTCGTGCATGGAGCGGCGTCGTCGGGAAGGCAACGGCGTCGTCGTGGAGCGAGGCGGTGCGGAGTGCGGTGCCCACAGGTCGCGGTGCGAGCAGCGGCTCGGTGGCGGCATCAGCAGGCGTCGTCGCTGAGACCAGGGTCACGGTGCGGCGTTGCGGCGGTGCCCTCTGCGGTGCCGTCGGGACACGGAGTCGGCCGTGGCGTCGTCGACGTCGTCGAGTTGCTTTTCTTCTGTTGCAGCACAAAACACACAGTCCCCAGTGCTGAGGGCAGAAGAACTTGAAGTCTTTGCTGTTCCTGAGACTTCTTGAACAGGGGGCAAGCTCTACCTCAAGCCCTTGGAGACACTCACAAAGTAGATTGCAGAAAGTTCACTTCCAGTCCTTTCACTGCCCAAGACAGAAGCAGCCACTGCAGGCCAACACAGCAAAGCACACAGCAAAGTGGTAGTTCCTCCTCACAGCTTCTCCAGCTCTTCTTCTTGGCAGTCTTCTTGATCCAAAAGAGTTCTAATTTTCTAGGGTTTGGTTCCCCCTTTTTATCCTCATTTTCTCTTTGTTCTCTGAAGGCAGAGAGGCCTTTGCCTAGTCCAAACCAGTTCTGGTCAGTCCTGGAGCACTTTGTTGACAAGTCTCCTTCTTTCCTTTCAAAGTGCAGGCCAGGGACATCAGACGCACCACAGGAGGTGGAGCCAGCATTGTGGAGGGAAGGCCCAGCCCTATTCAGGTCCCAGGTGCATCTCTTCCCACCCATCTACATGTAGATCTTGCTATTCAGCCCTGTGCTGACTCACCCTGTCTCCTGGCATCCCCCAGCCCCTGTCACTCACACTCCAGACAAGGAATACACAACCTAGCAGAGGCAGGCTTGGATGGTTAGACAAGAAAATACCCACTTTCTAAAAGTGGTATTTTCCAACACAGAATGTTAAAACCAACTTTACTAAAAGATGCATTTTATCATTCTGAGTCCAGGCATACTAAACTCGAATTTCTACCATGTTCCCTGGGTCAGTTAGGATTATAAGCTGTAATAATCAAAACTGCCCATTCTGGCCTATGGGGAACAGGTAGCCTTGCAATAGTGAAAACGAAATAGGCTGTAATTCACTGTCAGGACATGCCACACACACCAGGGCATGTCCTACCTTTCACATACAATGCACCCTGCCCACAGGGGTACCTTGGGCCTACCTTAGGGGTGACTAACATGTAGAAAAGGGAAGGTTTAGGGACTTGCAAGTGTGTGCACTTGCCAAGTCGACATGGCAGCCCCAGGCTGCGCACAGGCTCTGCAATGGCAGGCCAGAGTTACACTTTACGGGCTGTTTGCGTGGGTGGCACAATCCAGTGCTGCAGCCCACCAACAGCATTTGATCTATAGGCCCTGGCACTCTCAGTGCACTTTACTAGGGACTGACACATAGATCAAATAGGCCAATCATGGAAATACCAATCCATAACACATTTTGTACAGGAGCACTTGCACTTTCCCACTGGACAGCAGTGAGGAAAGTGCGCAGAATCATTACACCAGCAAAAACAGAGTCAAAAGCCAGGAGGTCAGAAAGCAAAAAGTCAGGGGGAACACGCCAAAGGATGCCAAGTCTACCAATGATGCTTGCTAGATCGATGTGTGATAAATAACAGGGAGAAGGTGTGGCCTAATGGCTAGAGCTGTCGACCTCGAAGTGGGAGAAGTGAGTTCGAGGCTCAGCAGGGACTCTCAAAATCCTGTGATTCTGGGCAAATCAATTAATTTCCCCGTTTCTAACAAAAATGAATGTGTCCGACTGTAATGCAACTGGGGCCACAGATGCTTGTACGGCCCCTTCTCTAATACCAAGAGTGCTGGCTCACATAAAGCGCCAGCGGTATCTTCAAGAGGGCATTCCCTCATTTGCATGGGCACATGCCCCATGTAAATGAGGGAATCCCTCTGCACCTGTGCCATATTACCAACGTGGGCACAGAGGCAAAGAAGCCCTCAGGAGGCACACTGACAGCGAGCCTCCTGAGAGCAGCCCTCTGCAGGGGGTAAAGAGGGTCCTATGGACCCCCCCAGACATCCCCTTGCAGGCGGGTGCATTCACTGACTGCACCCGCCTGTAAGGGGATCTCTATTCTCCTTTAAATGTGCAGGCGGTTTGCTGCCTGCACAGTGAAACAGGGAGCGGCTGTAAAGCAGCCGCTCTGTATTTCTCATGAATGCACTGCCCCCAGGGCAGCACGAGTTCGTGGCTGCCCTGGGGGCAGCGCATTCCTAATAATGCGGCGCATTTTCTTTCATTGCGCCTGGTGCACCTTTTTAAAGAAAATGTGCCACATGTGTAATCGGCCTCTCTTGCTTATGTAAAGTGCTCTGATACCTTCGGGTTGCGTTTGCGCTATATAAAACAAAACAAAAAAACTTATATAGAGAAAAAATTGTTTGAGAGCTCCTATTCCTCCTAATGTCATTCAAGGCCTAGTGAATTTTATGGAGATCCATGCTCTGTCATCGCCCAGTCCTTGAAATATTGAGGACAGCAGTGAAACCTAACGTTCTTATGTTTTAGTAATGCCCTACAACTGCTACAAGCAATAATGTGCACAGCTAGCAAGTTAATTTATACAGTAAGAGGTCCCTCAAAACATCATAAAGTGTAGCAGAGTCGATTCTACTTCAGCCAAGGCATCTTATCATCGTGTTTCTGTTTCTGTATGTATAAGGGGCATTGCATTCTATGGGTACCTCTAATTCTCACATCTCACCATGCTACCTGTGTCCCTTCTTAAACACTTACAGTCATTTGTTCTCTTTCACTCAGTGTGGTGCAGGCATGCATTTAGGAGCAAATTACTAAATCCATTAATTAGTTTGAAACCTTAAAACTGTCAGTGATTTCACCGCTCTAGTTTATGTGTGCCTCTACATAGGACTGCATGTGTTAACTTTTTCAATGGAGGTCAATGTGTTCCTCTGCCCTTGATATTTAGAACAATCTTCAGGACTTACACGGTTTACCTAATACTTCTTCCTTACAGTCCAGTTGTTGTCTATGTTGAATGCAGGGGCTATAGCTTCATCCTTTACTACTAGAGACCAATAATTCACATATATTACTAGCAGGAGGAAATGTATGAGTTTAACACCTCTTTTCTCTAGTTAGTGTGTAGGGCTTTTGCTTGGCTTGCTGTTGCAGATCCAGTTAACTGTTCTTTGTAGTGTGCTAGTAAGGTAACAGACCCTTACGCACTGCTGAATGATGCTTCAGCAGAAGCTGTGTCCAAGGGCTCTGACAGGGGTACAGTTCAGCCATGTTGTTCTAGAAAACAGTATTTGTGGGTGTGCAGCTACCCTCAAAATACAGGTATGTTTGCACCCAGCATCCACTTCTGCTTTGTCAGTGTGCAGATGCAGCCATCTTTTATCATGTAAATGTTACTACAAAATAGAGAGTAAAACAATTCAAACAGGATGCATTTCTGGATCAGTGTATCCTGGTTCTTATCCCCTGGATTATGGTTGGAGGCTCATGTGATGCGTTCCTCTTTGGCAGGTCAAAAAGGTTTTCCACCTTGTCAACCACTGCTTGACATTCTCCCTTTTTTGCTTGAAGTTTTCTTTTATTTGCTAGCACGTGCTTGATCATGTCCAAGGGATCTCTTGAGAAGTATTCTGACCCGGTACTCTTGTAGTATTTTGGATTAGTTAACCGTTTCCTCGCTACAACATTCACTGGACATGACTTAGAGTGAGAACTGTTCACTCTATATTAAGCAGCAATATATGAATCTACTGTTGCTCTCACTGGAGTGGTAATAGTAATTTTTACCCCTCCGCTATCCAGAGCATCAAATGATGATTGGTGCGGTATGAATCAATTTAATAACCGAATGACATTATATGACGGCAACATTTCGTCACCTTAGAATACACTCAATCATTAGATTTGCTAATGGTTTCTTGTCAGTTCATAAGGTTTTGTAGAATTAGGGCTCAAGACATTCGTAGAAACTGACACATCTTTGTGCATCTTCGAATCCTGCTTGACCACCATGCAGACTGCCAACAAAGGTCATACAACAAAAACACAAGGACTATTCCCTTGTGTACAGGACTGATATTAGGATGAGACGTATCATGAGGAGACTGGATCAAACGGACATTTATGCAACTATGCATAATACCGACCTCCAAGCACCTCACTTCCAGTTTCTTCTCTCACCACAGAATCTGAACCACATTCCACAGAGATGTGTACGAACACTCTAGTTTTCAAGTTCAAGTTTAAATTTATTTGATTTAGTTCTCATCTGAGAACAACAAATATTTAACGGTTAAAATTACATTTTGGTAATAAAATTATCGCTCTAATACAAATTTAAAAATGATTAAAAAAAATTGTACATATTAATACACACAAATTCATTAGGTGGAGCCTTGCAGAGAGAAATCAAATTCTGAACACAGTTAATTTTACACTTTGTTCTGATTGGTTTTAAAAATCTCTTTCTAGCTTCTACGACAGACTCATTTGGGCAAACAAATAATACGTGTTCTAGATCTTGCACCCCGCCTTTACATAAATCACAGAGATTAGACCCTTTTTCTTTTGGATACCACTTAGAAGTAAATGATTTCAGAGGCAGTATCCCAAGACGGAGTAATATAATACTTCGCCTGACTCCGTGATTTAAGTTAAAAAAAATATACTGTTGCGTTTTCTTAAATACAATAGTTTCCGCATATTGTTTGTACATTGATAAATTGGAGCAATGTTGGATATCAAGATCCATACTTAACCTTGGTGTTAAATGTTTTAAAAAAAAGTTTCAAATGTGCTGGTGTCCAAGATTTCAACATGCCAAGAGTAACATTTGATAGTTTAAAAGCGATAGATACGTTTCTACAAAATACATACTTCGGCGATTCTTGCTCAAATGTCTCAATTTTTAGCAAGGATCGTAGAGTTCCTTGATCCGCGTGAACCAAATTGTATGCCCATCTTATTATGTTAGTGATCCCTCTTGCAAAAGAGCTGATTAATGATAATTCGAGCCGAAGAGCTTGTACCGGCACAGCTTGTGACGTCTTGGTCAGTTTCCGGAGTACTTTCCCTTCTTTCAGGTCGAGTTGTTTCCATTGATTTATTGGAATATATTCTATTGCATATGATAATACCGAGGGAATCTTTGAGCTATATACTTGTAGAAGAGAAGAGAAGTGTCTTTGCCCAGTGGAGGAATAAAATCGTTGGAGAGCCCCTAAATGAACATCGGCTTTTCGGCCCATGTTTTGCAAGTGGGGCAAATTGTTCAAAGATTGAGAAAAAATTCTCCCAAGATATGTATATTCTTTTACAATTTCCAGCGGTTTTCCCCCTAAAGACCAATTGTACTTGACATAACTCTTCCTTCCTGTAAACGGGACGATTTTGTTTTAGTGACGTTAGGAATTAGATAATTTTCTTCTGTATATTTAGTAAGAGCCTGCAGATTTCTTTGAAGACCGAATGGAGTCAGATCCAAAATTACAACATCATCTGCATACATCATAGAATGAATTTTAAAAGCTGCAATTTTCGGTGGGAAATTATTAACCTGATTGAGTCTTTCCGGCAGGTCACTGAGGTATAGAGAGAACAGTAAGGGAGCTAGGAGGCACCCTAGCCGCAGGCCGTTAGGTGTAAGCATTGGGCGGGTGAGACCCTTCTCCCTCCCCATTTGGACTTGACACCATGTCCCAGAGTACAATGATATTATTAGATGGAGGAGATTATCTGGGATTCCCATTTTTTGGAGTTTTTTCCAAAGCTTATCTCTGTCTACCCTGTCAAATGCAGTCGAAAAATTGACAAAGACTGCATACACTACCTGTGACTTATTGATGACGTATTTTTCCATTATTGTTTGCAGTACTGCGATATTGTCTATAACCGAGTGTTTTGATCTAAACCCGGCTTGATTAACCGGAATAGAACCAGTTGAAAATGCCCACTCTTTAAGATGGTCTAAAACAGCTGCCGCAAATATCTTCCCAGTAGCGTCCAGGAGAGCTATCTGCCGATAATTACAGGGGAGCAGCCTAGAGCCCTTCTTGTGGATTGGAATTACGATGCTCCCCTTCCAGGATTTTGGAATTTCCCCTGTTCCAAATATGTAGCAGAAAAGGCATGCTAGGATCATGCTCCATTCTTTAGGGTTGTTTTTTAGGACCTTAATAGGTATTTGATCAGGACCCATTGCAGCCGACTGTCTTGCCTTTTTTATATAATATTCAATTTGGAGAGAAGATGGGGCCTCATTATATGTACTTTTTTCCTTTCCTCCCTTACATTGTGTTAGAGTCTCGCTTTCAATCTTATCATTTATTTTGTATAAGTTGGTTATATATATTTCCCATTCTGATGGCGGTACTGGATTTGCTTGTAATGGTTTTTTGTACCCGTTTCTAACGCTATTATGTTCCAGTAGGAACGTTTGTCCTTTTGTTTTGCTGCTATCTGGAGGTCCACCCATTTTTTATCCTGTGTCATTTTTTGTATTTTATCTTTATCTCTTCTGCGACGATTTTTTAATTTATTGATTTCATGTTTTCTTATTTCAGAGAATTGCAAAAATTGTGCCCTTATTAGTTTGTTTAATTCCGTTGCCTTTATATCTGGGTTCCATCTTTTGTATTTTTGCTTTTTTATCGTTCGTTGATTTGAATTTTCCTGCAACAGTTGTACCAGTTTATTGACCACAGCCTCAAATTTTTTTATTGGATTCGTAGAGTGAATAGTTTTTAATGGGCTTGACTTCTCAATTAATTGCATGATTTTATCGAATGTTCTAGGATTCCATGATAGCTGCCCCTGGACTGGGTTTACCAGTACTGTACTTTGTAAATCCATGATATGCACCGGAGATGTTGGTTTCAGGCATAAATCTGTTGTTAAGCGTAATATTGCATGATCACTTCCTGTCTCAAACTTGATGTTTAATTGTAGGGCTGAGCCAAATAGATCTAGACTACAGATCATGTAGTCAAGAATTGAGGCATTACGGCTACCCTTTCTTGTATAGGAAGCCGGAATGTCTCCCTCTGTGTTACCATTTAATATTACTCCATTCATGATCGGGAGTGTTGATAATAAAATTTTCCCTCTCTTATCAGCTTTATTTCCTATAGGAAATTGTGGGATAGGTATTGCCAGAGCTTCTTCCTTTTCTCCGGACTCCCATTTTTCCAGTAGGTCGTTAGATATTTGCCCGTTAAAGTCACCTGTTAGAAAAATTGATGGGAAATCATGATCTTCTACTACCTTTTTGAGACCCTCAAAATGTCTAACGCTAATGCGTCCATTTTAGCTCCCGGAGGAATTTAGACATTAAAAATGAGCAGTTTGTTCGAGCTTTCGCTCAGGCCAGTCCCAAATTTGATCTTAATGCATTGAATATTCTTTAAGCTCATTGGGATGATTTCTTGATCCCAATAATATTCTTCAGATAGAAGAATTGCTATCCCTCCTTTTGCATGCCCATAGGCAACCGGTTCTGCTGGAATGTCATATACAAAATAGTCAAGGTGGTCAAAGGTTGTTGTTGCCCAGGTTTCTTGTAAAACCACTATCCCTGGACTATCCTGCGTAATTATTGCCAGTTTTTCCTGGGTTTTTCCTGCAATGTTCCAGGAAGAGATGGTCAAACAATTGCTAAAAAGGGCGTTTGTTTTCCTGTCCCTGTTTTTTGCTGTTAAGATTCTCTGCGATCCATGCCCATGTATTTACAGTGGCTATATTTTCCTTCTTTGGAGTATTTTTGGTCCAGCTTCTCCTTACACCGTTCGTAATTGAGACTGATATATTTTCTTGATAAAGATTTAAAGGATTATTGATGCCATTTTGACTTTTGTGTACATGCTGATTTGCAATTGTAACTATTTCTTCTGATTTTCCATTTGTGCTTTTTACTGGAGCCACATCGAATCCACATTTGTGTAGAGTCTCGCTTTCTTTTAGTATAATACCCGGAATTATTGGAGACCAAAATTCTACGACAGCTGTCGTGGTTTTCGTTCTTTCTGGAAAAGATACTAATTTTATTTCATTTCTTGCTAGTAATTGTAATGGTTGTATCCTTTGGAGCAAATTTGTTATTCTTTCTCGATTTAAGGGATCTTCACCCAAGGGAAATAGGTCCGTAATTTCCACACTGCATGCTAGGTTCTTCTGTGGTTTAGTAAACATCTTCCCTGGCGATAGGTCTTGTGATTGCATTTCCTTTTGTACCCACGTTTCTCTTTCAGTCTTTATTGAGACAAAACTTGGGGTGGTGGGGTTAAGGAGAATGGAATTTGCCCTTTGCTTTTTAAATGAAGAAATCGGTTCCCTTTCTTCCGTACTAGGTTTAGTTTCTTTACCTTCCTCTTTTTCTGTGGTCGTAAAATCGAGTGGTGGAGTTTCCAGGAACCTTGGTTTTTTTGGACCTTCTGTTTAGCAAACCTTCTTGTTGCCCTTTTCTTTACTTGTTTCCGGTTGTTTTTGTTTAATCTCCTCTTTTTTATTGTTGTTTCTAGGACAGGGAGACTACGGACGTATTTAATAAGTCTTCTATTACTTTTTGTTTGGGCACCAGTGTAGTAATCACTTTTGATGAGGTTTTCGATTTTTGTTTATTAAAGATTGGGTAATATGCAGTGTTCGGAAGTTTAGTTTTAGTCTCGTTTGGGTCCTTAAAGAGTTTTCTAAGAGAATAAGTTTGTTTATATATGTTTGTTTCCTTCTTTACTTTTTGATTACTCCGACCTGTTTGGGTTGCAGTTTCTTTCGTTAACATAGAGTCTACTACTGTTGGTAAGGAGGCTTTTGATGTGAGGAAATTTTCCTCTGCTTGTTCTTCTTCTTTTTCTCCAGGTGATAGTAATTTTAGTTGTTGTTTCCTCCTATTTTTTTCTACTAGATATTTTAGCATTCCTATTTGGGTGTCCAACATCTGGTCTGAATTTTCCAAAATGTTCCCTAGATGGGAGAGAACTGATTCCAAAATTCTTTGAAGTGTGACTAGGGCTTTGGACATCAATATGTTTTCATTAGAGGGATCAATAGATTTTAAAAATAAGAAATCTGGTGAGTGAGAAAGGGAGTCTTCTGGGTCAAATGGTTTTAGTGGGGTGCTATTCTGGATTTTTGGCTTCTCCTTTTGCGGATCCATGCTGAAAACCAGATCTTTAATGCTTATATCTGGGCAAGTAATATCGAATTCTGTAATTTTATGATTTTGATGAGCTTCTAATTTTGCTGTTTCTATATTTATAGTTTTGTTATTTGACTCTTCCAAGCTTTTAGAGTTATTGTTTGAGATTTCTTCACGCCCAGTTTGCCCTTGGGTAATGCTGTTAGAGATATTGTTTGAGATTTCTTCACGCCCGGTTTGCCCTTGGGTAATGCTGTTAGAGACCACAGGTATCTTTTCTTCTTCTTTTGTTAATTCTTTTGCTTGATTGCATTGTGTTTGCTCCTGCTCCTTTATATTTTGTTTTGTGAAATATTTAATTATTCCGGGGTACGTATCAGTATTTTGAGGACGGGCCATCTTGCCGGCGCTCCTTCTTATAGCTTGTTCTGTTCCTAGTCTTTTCATGAAAATTGTTCGCGATCTTAGTTTTTTATATGCCATACTGTGGCAGAAGTTCTGTCTATATCCCTTGCACACGCAGCCGAATATGAGTGGGAAATGTAGTGTAAATATGGCAGTGAGCAGGTTGGGAGCCTCAGAAAGCTGGTCTCTGTTGACAATTGTTAGCCACACCCAGTCTAATTGGGTCGCTTCCCCAAGCTTGCCTGAGCTCTCACTCTGGAGTTGCTTCAAGCCACTACCGCGCTCTCGGTCTAAAGTAGTGTGGCAAGATGGTATGCCTTCAACCTTCGCACTTTCCCCCTTGGTGTAATTTCTCTGCACGATTAAAACTGTGGCTGCTTGATCCACCCTGCCCTCTCAATCCTTACTAGGGCAGGTGGTAAGCAGGTAACAGGCTCTTGAGGAGTTGGGGCTAAACAGCTCCGCCACTCAGAACGTGATCTATTAATCCTGCCCTTCAATTACTTTACTTCTAGTGCTGATTGATGCTATAAATTCTGCATACTCTCTTCCCCAATGGAGGGCTTTTGTGTCAGTGTGAGCTGGGTCCGGTCTTTATGCCTCCCGCTTAGCCTAGCCCTGCAGGCCCAACAGGGGGGCTTTCTATCCTTAGCCACACTCTTACCGGTCACTTTCACCCAGTCACTTTCTTCCCTTCTCCAATTCTGCAGCTTGGTTAACTTCAGGGCGTCACAGGGTTTCACAGGGAGCCCTTCCTTGGCTTGCTCACACCGCAGCTCGTTCGGGGCTGAGACGGGGCTTTTTTCCTAAAGCTCCCTCTGTTCCTCCTCCTCGCAGCAGCCTCCCAGCTGCACTTCACCAAGTGCCCCACGCTTCCTACAGCTCTCCAGGGCCCGGCAGCCTGGCCTGTCTGCGACTCACTGAGGCGTTCTGCCACACGCCACACGCTCCGCGCTTGAGGAGCCCAATCTGCCGGTATGCTCCCGGCTCGCGGAGCACAGCTCTTGGCCTCCCTCGGCACTGCTCCGCTCGCGGCCCCAGATGCGGCCCCCGGAGCACAGCTCTAGGACTCCCGCGGCTCAGATCCGCTCGCGGCCCCAGATGCGGCTCCCGGTATGCTCCCGGGTCGTGGAGCACAGCTCTTGGCCTCCCGCGGCACTGCTTCGTTCCGCTGCCGCTATTGCCGGTACCGATCCTCTCCCGCGCTCTCCCAGACTCTCGCAAAACCAGGACTGGACTCTTCCGCATATGTTACTCCGCTCTCTATTGACAACAACGGTGGGGGAATGGGTAACTGCAATGCAGGGTGATGAGAAAAGATAATGCAGACTGCCTGCAGAAGGTCTTGCAAAAAAACGCAAGTACCTTTCCTTTGCGTACAGAGCCCAGTCTCTGAAACATCCTGAATCCACCTCCCTCTCCAAAAAGCAACTGAAAATCACATGTTAAGTCAAGTATGATTTAATAGAGAAGGATTTTAGGGGCATATTAGCAAGACCGGCGATAAGATTATCGCCATTTTAGCGGCAGGAAACTGCCGCTAAAACGGCGATAATGGGCTTGCTAATATGCGTTATAGAATTCCAATAGAAGCCCAGGTTAGATGTGCAGGACATCTAACCTGGGCTTCTATTGGAATTCCATAACGCATATTAGCAAGCCCATTATCGCCGCTTTAGCGGCAGTTTCCTGCCGCTAAAACGGCGATAATTTTATCGCCGGTCTTGCTAATATGCCCCTAATCCCACCTGAATTCATATTCAAGAGAGACTATTTCAGGTAGAAAATGTCATGCGGATGACCATCCATGGCACCAAGGGGCATATTATCAAGGGCCGGCGATAAATATCGCAAAGCGCGCTTAGCGCTTGCATATTTATCGCCGGCTATCTCTGGAATTCATCGCCCGGTTAGCGCGTTATTAACAACGCGCATCGCCGAGGCGATAAAAATGTCAGAGATAGCGTGGATATCGCCGTTTTCCATGGGAAAACGGCGATATCCTAGATGATAGGGCCTGTGGTCTTAGCCACAGAATCCACCCCCATGTTAAGTATGCCTTAGTCAGGAATTTAACAGACGTTAAATTCCTGCGTTAAAGCATACTTAACGCGATTAAAATAATCGCTTCCCGCATTGTAAATATCGCGAAGCTGCCTTCGCGATATTTACCCATGTTGTTTCCACAGACACGCCTACTTTGCATCTCATTATCGATGCGAAGTCAGGCGTGCTGGAAACGGGAGCAAAATCAGCAAAACACGCGATAGCGTGTCTTTGCTGATAAGGCGATATAATTATCGCCGCTTTTCGGCCGAAAACGGCCGCAAAAGCGGCGATAATTGTTTATCGCCGCCTTGTTAATATGCCCCCAAGCAGGTAACTTGAGCGATGCTTGTACCAGAGGATATGACCGGAGAAGAATTTTCACAAACAGCCATGTTACTGTAATTTGTGCAATAAGCATAGTGTTAACAAAAAAATGACGCGTATTATGTGTGGAAAATATTACAAAATGTTGCTGACCCTTAAAGGCAACCACCTCGCAGTGAACGATAATCCCCACCTGCCACAACTAATTAATGACCCCTTTTTCCATATCAACGCCACCTCGCAAATACCACACCCAGTAGTCGAACTGAAATCATCCATCATCATAAGTCTACGGGTACAATACAAACGTCACTTGGGATATCTACCTTGTTTTATACATTCAGCGAAGCACTCCGAAATGCCTCAAGGTGTCATGTAGAGCTATGGAGAAACACAAACTAATGCACGGCGAGTGTGAAGCTGTTTATAGCGCTGTGTAATCCAGACATGTAGACGTGGAGTGCCCGGACAGGCCATATATTTCAATACAACAGTGTGCCTCCAAGAAGTGAAAGCCTTCCTGTAGATTGGCAAATATGTTCTCCAACGTGTGTCAACATTAATACATTCAGCGTTTCAGAGCATGTTGTGATTTTTACATGATGAGGGACACCTCCACAATTTATTCTATTTTTTGGGGTTTTAGATGGACATGTAACAATCTCACAGAGCTACATTTCAGTATAGTTTATTGGGAAAATTCTGGCCTATCACTGCAGGCCACAACAATGCTAATCCTTAAAGTTCTCGAGAAGTAAACGCAATTTGCCTTGCTGTTAGTAATGTAAATACTACTTAAACTCTGTGTTTAGTACACTGAAAAGTTCACTCTTAAACAGGCAAACACGTTTTCTAGTTAATTGACACACAGTTTATTTAGAACTCTTTGAATCTTTCAGGAATCTGTTGCAATTACAAACTCCCGATGTGACCTTAAGAAACACTAAGCTGAACCTTTCACAGGAGATATGTCAGTAGAAGAAAGACCTGCCACCATGTAATAGCTTTCCCAGGAAAGTTTGGAGCAGTGGATTATTCTGAAGATAAGTATGTCAATTTCACACAATTTCATGAAACAGGCATTGAAAGTCTCCAAGGACTAAAGGCAAGTGATTGAATTGTTTATTGCTAAGAGTGAAATGACAGAAAAACACATTCACTCCTAAAATACTAAGCAAATTTAAGTCAAATGCTAGATCAGCCAATACACTTTCGTCTTGATGACAAATGATGAAACTTGTCCTGACCTTCGTTACTCTTGAATTAAATGGATTTTTGGTATAAGATGTGTGGATGAATGGGACAAAGTGATGGATTGTGGCTATTACTACCCACTAATAGAAACTCTGCTGTTAAAAGACATCTCACATCCCATGGGTCTTTCACAATTATATCGAAGCTTAATAGTTGGTAGCAACTCATACCCATGCTTCTCGAAAAATATGAATGTTGAGGTATGACATTTCAACATTGTGCTGTAAAATGAACTGAGGTTTAAGTTAACAAACTCAAAAGAGTTGAAAGAATTGCTCAACTTCGAGTTGACTAGGAATAGAAGAGCGTGGGCTGTGTAAAAAGGAATGAAAGCAATCGCTCAGAAAACTTGTGCAGCTTGGTTTAGTGGCTTAGGAATGAAATGCAGATGAAATACTTGTGTAGCTATCCTTCAGTTAAATAACGAGTTTGCTAACTGCATATCAGCAACTTTGCTGAACATTCTGCAGAGCTGTAAAATATATTAGTGCTCCAATCAGATCTCTGCCTAACTGATCCGTCCTAACAGATAAGGAACACCCAAAGGTAAACAAGCATTGGCATAGCCAATAGGTCTCGCCTTTGGGAACTTATAAGTATTTAGCCATGCAGTACATTATCCTGCGTGCTTAACATTTACTGTTCTTTAACGTGGAAACATTGACACTAATAGGCACATTATAGCAACTAATTAAGTATTTTATTTTAAGTGTTATTTTTGTAAAACTGGTAGTCTAAAGTCAGATATCAGGAGGAGCTCTCATGCGCAATAAAGAAGAAAGATGTACGAGCAGGGGTGCAGGGGCAACAGCTGTCGTGAAACGCTGCTGGTTATGGTATAAGACGTGGCGATGTCCTAGTTGTTGGTATTGATAATACCACTAGAACACCAGTGAACAGAACCCGCTTTGACGTCACAAGTCTCCTAAAAATACTGTACAAATCAATTCACATCTCTCAGACTGTGATGCATTTAAAAATGGATGCTGCTACAAGACTAAGGCATTCTGATCACCTGCCGCATTACCTACAAAGCATCAAAGAAGAGTATCTCACACAACCTGTTTTAAAAAACTGAGCACCTCCAGAGGCCAGCAGAATGAGCCAGGGCATCACCAGATTGCTAGTGAAGAAATACCGAGAAGAAAAACAAAGAAAAAAATAAAACACAGCTGCAAGCATGCGTTAGAAATTGAGAACAACATGCCACTGCAGATTAGGCTCACCAGACGATGCATTCAGTTCAGAAAAGAGCTAAAGACAACGGGGCATATTAGCAACGTGATTATCGCCGCTTTAGCGGGACTTTTTCCCGCTAAAGCGGCGATAATTCAATCGCCCTATTAGCAAGCTGTCGCTAACTGCTGTTAGCGACAGCTTTTAGGCGATAGCGACCGGGTTGGGTGCCGCTTTGCATGCCAGCGATATTTATCGCTAATGGCATGCAAAGTAGGCGTTCCCAACCTAAAAGCGACTGGAAACAGTCGCTAAGGTCGCTATCGCCTATTAGCGAGGCAGGGGAGGTGATTAACGAACCAGCGCTTGTTTGTTAACGCCTGGTCCAAACCTGATTTAGCCATGTAATCCAATGGGAGGTGGATTACATGGCTAAATCCCCCTCGCCCTATTACCAAGCTAACACTGGTCACAGTGCGAATATCGCTTGTTTTCAAGCGATATTCACACTGTTCTCCAGGGTTTCTATCGCTTTGGAGATAAGCGTTGCTGATAGCACGCTTTCTCCGCGATAGAAACCTGCGATAGCCGGCGATAATTATCCTAGCGCTAACTGCGCTTAGCGATAATTATCGCCGGTTATTGCTAATAGGCCCCAACATATTTTCAAAGAGCACTTCGGTCGTTATTCAGGTTCTCATGTCCAAAAGTTCTTGCAGTCCCAAACAGCTAATACGCCACATTTTCCCTCCCCGCCTGATGAAGGAGTGAACTAAATTAGTTTATAAAGCATGCAATTACGTAGGAAAAATGTGTCCTGATTGTACACAATCTTGAATCGGTTCCTAACTTCCTATTCATGCAAAGAACTCTGCTACAACCAAGGTATGCTTGTCGAGTTTTGATTCCTCCTATAACTGACGTTTAAGTCTCTGGCAGTACATTCCAACAAGGTCTTGCTTCTATAAACGTACATAACCTGCCGTCTATCGGGGGCTGCTGTGCATGTGGAAAACAGTCCTTACAAACACCATCAGACAAGGACTGCATGAGTCGCTCCAAACAACTCACCTTCTCGGGGTATCATCACTCAGAGTACTTGTTGGTATCATATTTCTTGCCTAGGCAGTACTATGTTGACTCCAACTTGATAGCCAGAGCTAAACAAAAATACTTACGCCTTTATTCATTCCTCTGAAGCAGTTTGAGAGCTCCTGGAATATCGAAGGTCGTGTAATAATTTTGATGAAACCTTATGTATCTGCCCAGGCCCTAGTGACATTCGGAACATGTGTTTATTATCATGTTTTAGAGAGTTTTCATTACGAACAGTAGGCTTTATCTTCTTAAGTTTGCATATTTATGATGTTGCGAAGTTTTAATTATTTCATCATGTGTAGCTTGACTGTATTGACAGCTCATTTTATTCTTTATCTGCTTTTATTTTTTGTATTTATTGTAATTAATTTAAATATACACAATAAACGTATTCGACCACTACCCTTGGGTGGAATTAAATATTAAGATATTATCACAACATTAAGGTGTTTCTTACTGTGTATAAAATGATGCCATTGTAATGATAGTCTTAGTAATTAGTAGCCGTTTTTAATTTGATTTCTGGTTTTACCAGCGTTTGGGCTTTCCCGTGGCTAATTTTATTTTTAATTTGTGTTCGGGAGAGCTGGAGTGTACTGGATTGCTTCGTCGTAATTTAAATTAATTATGACAATATAGAAATTAATCCAGAAAATATATATCATAAGCGATGGCAAGGTCTAGTGTTGTGGTTGTTTATTTTGATCAGCTGCTGTGTGTTGTGTTCAATTGGACGTTCTGGAGACGCAAATCACCTCCAACCCCAAAACTAAACAGTGATCTTGAAGCTTTTCGCTTTGGACCCTGTGGCCATGTTGGTCAAAAGAAACATTCCCAAATGGATTCAACTTCACTTAATGATGAAAGCGCACAATTAAGAAGACGGAATAAGGAGGGCGGAGGGCCCGCGCGCCTTTCGAGCTCCACTTACTCTGGTACTAAGTAAATCGTCTGTGGTGCGACACCGCATCCCATCTGAGCATCAAGGAGCTCGAGACATCACTGAGAGCAGGGACAGCCATCAATAATGCAGAGACCTCCATACATATTGCATTTGTGCAAACCTCGCAAATGTGGAGTACGAATGGCACAAGATGAAAAGTTCTGTCGGGGAACCCTGAAAATATATGGATTTGAATAAAAGTGTGAGGAAAGACAGAGACGATGATAAACAGCTCTCATTCTAATTTGTGACAAGCAATTTCGGGGATGGGGCGGGGGGCTAAAAAGATACCTTCTTCTATGATAGATCTACACATCGCACTCTGAAACATAAATAAGATTATTTTAATTCACTTCGGAGACAGTTAATTGCGTGCCTGGATGCCATCAGACCACAAGATAACAATCGGAAAGCGCGCTTTGTCCGTTTATGGATCCAAACTTCTTTCTTGAACTGCGCACATCTTCTGTGGGTGCACAAAGTAATAATAAAAGCTGTCTCTTTTTAAACAGTCACCCACTTTATTTACAATACTGAATCGATAATGGACCCAGCCAAGTCTGGTTAAGGGAGTGCTTTGTCACAAGATAAAAACAGACACAAGCGCGCGCGCCTCGCGCAGCAGGGAGAGGAGGGGGTCTGCGCGATTCCCTTGCGGGAGCGAGCAGCAAGGCGCGATAATTGATAACATATGGCGCCAGCTGCTCGCTCCCGCAAGGGAATCGCCAAACGTGCACGCGTTGCCATTGAAGGCAATGCAACGCGTGCACGTTTTTGGGACAAAAACCGTAGCGATTGCTACAGGTCTTTTTCCTATGCAGCGCATGCGCGCTGCGTAGGCGAGACCTAAAAAGAGAGGGTTTTTGTAACTGCAAAATGGCTTTTTATTAATGTGCTTAACCCTTTTTGCCATTCAATAACAGGTTACAGAATCACAACATGAGTATTGGAAGGCATAACAGATCACTCTTTGGAAAAGGCGTGTTTAGGGCAAATAGCGAATCCGTTAAAAATTGGGGTATTACTTGAGGGGGATGAGCACCCACCTCAAGTAATAACTTTAACCATTGCCAGGGTGCACCCTTAAAGCCACTAAATTAACCTGGTCTCATCCCCTTGTGGCTAAAGTTGAAATGCAAAACAAAAAAAATACAAACCAAACTAGCAAAATAGGAAACATGTAATAAACACAATCACTCTAAAATTAGACAAATCCAATAAGGAAACGCAGAGATATGAGTTTTTTAGTTAGGATTACCGCCAAGAAGCATAAAGTGCCTATGATAATCAATTGTTGCAGTAGACCGGGACTTGGGTGCTATTTGACAGTAACCGCGATGGAGCATGGGTCAAAGCAGGTTTGAGCCCTTTTTGTCATAGTTCTTGTGTAGTAGACGTAGGTATAATCTTTGTTCTTACCAAATTCCTACCTCGATTTTCTCTTTAACCCACCCATTCTGTGGTACAAATTCCCTATTTCCCAACCACTTCTCTTGTCCATCGCACATATACACAAAGATGTATACTTCTGTGTGCAGAGTTTTCCGCACCGTGGCAGTGGGCTCTATACATTAGACATAGGACAGATGTGCATGGAGGTCTCTGCTTGTAGTTTAGTGAATAACATTTATGAGTACATAAAGTAGTATTACAGGAGTGCTAGCTTTCATATTCAAAATGCTTTCGCAGTGGTGGTGCCTCGGAATGAGGGTGGTAGGGCGAGGTGAAAAATACAATAAAATAAACTTACCTGGGAACGCCGCCAACACCTCTCCGCCATCCTCTTCTGATGGCAGTGCACTAGCAGAACGGAAGCACCCAGGCTCCCAGACTTTCAAAGCCAATCATGACGCTGCCTTACAGCAGTGTTGGGATTGGTCTGAGCGCTGGGCTTCGGCGCTCATGGAGGGACTGGAAGCCTGTTCATGTTCCTCACCAGGCTGTGTAATTTAGATTGCATCGATCTAGTCTATGGTTAGGACAAAACAAATTCCATTACTGTTGAAGAGTAATGCTCTCTGCAGAGTGCCAATTAACAGTGATAACCTGTAACCAAGCACAATTAAAAGATCTACCAACTTGCCATACACTTTATTATGGGGCTAGGAATGACTCAGAATGCCCAGAAATAGAGCAACTATTGAGAAGGGAGTCCAATTATGCCTCCTATTCTTGTCAAAACCAAAACCCAGAATTGAGATAACTTGGAGCACAGAAAAGACATATGTATGAATGTGCCAGAGTGAGAATTGCAGCACCAAAAGGTATTTTGTTTAAGCAGTTTTAGTTTGAAAAGAGACGCTGGAGTAAATAAAGAATTGATTGTAAAAATAGTACAGTGTTTGAGTAAGGTTGGCAGGACGTGCAGTGGTCTGAATCTTCTCCCAAATGTTCTTCCAAAAAGGTATGGGCCAGCTACTTTGTAAGTCAGATTCCTACATAAGCTTGATTTTGGATTTAGATCTGTCTGTTAAAGGTAGTCTTAATGCTTCATAGATCAGTGCAGCTTTGGATGGGTTGGTGATGAATGTAGAAGAACTCTGTGCACCTTGATCATGTATGGGCGAAGATGGGAGGGAACTGAGTGATGCCCAGATGCGATGCGTGAGGATCAGGGAGGCATCGGTTCTCAATCTGGGGGAGGCGACAACACTGTGTTGTTCTCTCCAGCCGCGGTCCAACGATGCGTTGGTTCTTGCAGCCGCACAGCAGGGCCTGCGTCGGAATCAGTGTGGTGATCTCGGACTTCAGAGATCGGTGCACGGGATTCGGCGTGGGTCGATTTCTCGAGCCATGGCAGGTGCTGCGTCGATTTCTTTGGCGATGCTTCTGAAACAGGTGTGGATGCGTCACGCTTCTCGAAGTTGTGCTACTTTTCCAGCTCCCAGCGGCAAACAGCCTCAAGCGGTCCAAAACAGCAGCAGGCACCTGTTAGCAGGTCAGAACTCCCAGCAAGGAAGTTCAGAGGAGCTGGTGGTGAAATCTTTGTGTCCCTGAGACTTCAGAACAGGAGGCAAGCTCTATTTCAAGCCCTTGAAGATCTTCCTCAAGCAGGGGACACAGCACACAGCAAAGTCCTTGTCCTTTCCTTGGCAGAACCATCCACTGCAGGCCAACACCAGAAAGCAAACAGCAAAGGGGCGGTATTCCTCCTCAGTTTCTCCAGCTCTTCTCCTTGGCAAAGGTTCCTCTTGATTCCCAGAAGTGATCTAAAAGTCTGGGTCTGGCCCCTCCTTTTATAATACAATTTTTTTTATTCTCTGTGGCAGAAAAGCTCTTTGCCCAGCCAAAACCAGTTCTGTCCTCTCTGGTGCAGCTTCCTGGCAGGAGGTGGAGACAGCATTGTCTAAGGCAGTCCAGGCCCTTTCAGGTGTGAAAGAAATCTCCTTCCCCTACTCTGAATGCAGCCCAGGTCCATGCAGCCCAGCCCTGACTCACCCTGGAAGGCAGAAAACACCTAACCCCCCCAAGTGGCTGTCTGAACAGAATGCACATCCCCAGCCCCTGTCACTACAAAGCCAAACAGTCAATACACAACCTAGCAGAGGCACACTGGATGGTTAGGCAAGAAAATACCTACTTTCTAAAAGTGGCATTTTCAAACCCAGAATGTAAAAATCACCCTCTAAAAAAGATGCATCTTAACATTCTGAGATCAGGCATATCAAACTTCATTTTCCTATCTTGTTCCCATGGGCAGCAATACTCGTAAGAGGCTATGAGCAAACTTCCCATTCTATCCTATGGGACAGATAGCCTTACAATAGTGGAAAAAAAAATTGGCAGTATTTCCTTATCAGGACATGCCACACACTTCAGGGCATGTCCTACCTTTCACATACACTGCACCCTGCCCACAGGGGTACCTTGGGCCTACCTTAGGGGTGACTCACATGTAGGAAAAGGGAAGGTTACAGCCTGGCAAGTGGGTGCACTTGCTGGGTTGACATGGCAGTACTAGACTGCACTTAGGCACCGCTATGGCAGGCTTGAGACTCTGCTGAAAAGCGGCTGGTGTGGGTGGTACAATTAGTGCTGCGAGCCCACTAGCCGCATTTGGTTTACAGACCCTGGGCCCACACAGTGCACTGTACTAAGGACTTAACAGTAAACCAAATAAACCAATCATGTAAACACTAATCCAGCATACCAAATTTACATAGGGAGCACTTGCACTGTGGCACTGAACAGCAGTGGCAAAGTGCCCAAAGCATCTAGACCAGCAAAACGAAGTCCAACATACAGCAAAAACACAGGAGGTAAAGGCAAAAAATGCAGGGGAAACCCACGCCAAGACTGCCAGGTCTAACAGTCTTGCTTAATACAAAAAGTCTGTTTGATATAGGGAGAAATACAGAAAATGTACTCCACCTGAAGACTTGAGTAACTTGAGGCGTTGAAGTGAAATGCGAGAGGATTTTCCATTCCAAAGAGATTTAGATAGAAGTTTGTCAATGTCTCTGAAATATTTCACAGAAATGTTAATAGGTATCATCATGAGATAGAAGTTAATGATAGAGAGAGTCATCATTTTGAATGTGTCAAGTCAGCCCCACCAAGACAAAAATAGCGGTGAGCAGCCCTGAGTTAATTTAGCAATTTTGGAGAGAACAGAATCTATATTTAACTTTAAAGTTTCTCTGAGAATATTTCGATAGGGGATTTCCAAACATTTTATCTTTTTTGTGTTTCAACATAGGCCCGTTCCAATGAATTGAGGATTTGAAACAAAACTTATTCAAGGGCATTACTTCAGCTTTTTCTATATTAAGTCTGTACCTCAATACCTCTGAGTATGCCCTTAGCTCTTCAAAAAAAGAACAGAAGGGATGTTTCTGATTTGGAAATGTAAAGAAGGTTGTCAACCGTGTATGCTGTGATTTTAACGTGCGTGTTCTTAAGCTGAAAACCAGAAAATCCCTCTGAAGATTTCAATCTATAAAGAAAAGGTTCAAAAGTGAGGATAAAAAGCAAGGGTGAAAAAGGACATCCTTGTCTATTACCTCTCTTAAGAGGAAAGTATGGAGATTGTACGTCATGACCATGACAGATGAATGGGGAGAAGAATAAAGAAATGAGATGAGTTGAAGGAATTTAGGACCAAACCCATGTCAATGAAGAGACTCTAGGAGAAATTGGCAACTAACTGTAAAATGCCTTTTCAGCATCTAAGGCTATCCCTTCAAGGGAATGTTTGAGTTTGGGGGCTTTGCTTAAAATATTTAGGAAAACACATGAGTTATCAGTTATATTTCTATTTTTAATAAAACCTGACTGTTTGATATCCATTAAGTTGGGCATCAGATTGTTGAGTTGAAGGGCTAACGTTTTGACAAAAATCTTTCAATCTGAGATTATCAGTGATATAGGGTGATCATTTGGACATTGAGGCAGGTCCTAGCCTTTTTTTGGAATGAAACAAAGCATTGCTTCTGTAAAAGAGCCAGAGGAATCTTTTGTGTGAGAGAACATGATTAATTAAAGTAAATAATTTAGGGATCAATACTTAAAAAAAATTAAGAAAAAACTCAACTGTGAACCCATGCGGGTTTAGCTGTAGGTAGACGTTTAACTGCTGAGAACAATTCCTCCAATTGGAATTGTAGCTTGAGCGGAGCAAGATCAATATATGCAGACTTGTGCATTTTAGGTTGAGAGAAATAGGACTTAAGAGATTCTTCTGAAGGCATGGATTCAGGGGCATACAGTTCTTTATAAAAATTTGTGAAGCAGCTAGCAATTTCTGAGTCACGAAACAGATTAGTAGCGGCCTGGTTAGTTATTGATTTTGATTGAGGATTTATCTCTTTTACATTTCCAGTAATTAGCTAAGAGAGTACCAGTTTTACTTTTGCCTCCATAATATTTAGCATTAATCTTAAGTAGAGTGCTGCATGCTTTTTCTGTGGTTGATTTATTAAATTGAATCTTCGCTGCTATCAGCGCATCCAAATCAGGGCTGACGCTTAATATCTTTAAAGATATGAGCACATTCTTTCTCCATATCCTTCTGTCTATTAGAGACAAAGGGCCCGATTCACAAAAGTAATCCGAGACAAAAGTCTAAGTTTACGACTTTTGGTATTCACAGAAGGCACTTACGATTTTTGGTATTCACAGAAATCACTTACAACTCCTATCTTTACGTCCGCAGTCGGGCTGGAATCTCTGCACCCGGAATGTACTCTCCGCACCCAGAGCGTACTCTCCGGCTAGGGCCGTACTCTCTGGCTCTAGCCGTAATCTCCGGCCGGATAAAGTGTAATCAATGGGCTGGAATGCAATTTTTACAAAAAGGATCATTAGGAATGTGTGATAAATGGTAGAGGATGTCATGAAAAATAGTTTGGGTTGGGAAAAGGGTATGCCTAGACACTACATCATAACCCAGAAAAGTTTGCTCCTGGATACGGATCCAAAATAATAGTGGCTTTAAATGCACCAGATCAGATACTGTTTTTATCCCTGTATCAAAATAAAGGGGAACCAGAGGGGTACTTACGGGGACAGAGAGCAGTGATCTAGCAAATGTGTTTTCCATTACTGTGGGCCTCGTCAAATCACTGTAGCCCCAGACTTCTGCGCCATATATAGCGGTGCTTTGAGCCTTCGCTCGATAGGCTTCCAAGGCCGGGGAGATGGAACATGTGTATGTGTTTTTCTGAAAGCGTAGAATGGCGCTAGACCTATGAGATATCATAAGAGCTCATTTATTTACCTGATTAGCCCATCTAAATTTCTCCGACAGGGTCACGCGGGATAATCAAAACCAAAGACCCTTTTGAAACGGTCCTTCCCAGCCATTACTGAACAGCTCTTCTTGACACATTTATCAAGAACCATAAATTTAGTTTTTGCAGAGTTAAGTTCCAAACCCCTGTGATCACAGAACTCCAAAAATTAGTTGGAGAAAGTCTTGCAGTAAAGTTGGGTCTTCAAATGTGTAGGTTTTTTTTTTGTAGGTAATTTTGAAAAAGCAAGGTTGGACTAGACCGTACCTGATGTTCATAGATTTTGTGAACAAAACATAAGGAAATGCTTCCTTCTGGCATCTGTGGCATTGGAGACGTCCTAAGAGAAATTAACTTTGTGACTAGATCATTGCAAGAACCCCACTTGTCTGGCGACAGTGAGGCTGTGCATTAAGTCAGTGTACTGCAAGAAGATAATTATCATGCCTCATGGCGAGCTTGGAGGATGATGGAAGAGAGAAGGCCTTTTCTTGCTGCTTTAATGACCTGCTCATAAAGGAGGCTGCAGATGGCAGGCTGTTCCAAATACCAGGTGAAGATATAAATAAAAGAGGATTGCTGCTGAGTAGGGTGAAATAGGTTAAGTCTTTGATAACCTCCTTGGGAAGGTTAATATGCGTTCTGGATCAAATAAACTGTGCAGCCTCATGCATTCAAGAAATTAAGACATAGGCCTACCTTAGAAGACCAAGAGGGTGGAACAGTGCCTCAAAATACTGTGAATAGAAGTTGTCAGGTGTGGCACACCCGAGATGAGATGCAAATCGGCACAGCAATGAGGAGTGCACCAGTATAAGGAAAAGCCCAAAAATGCATGCAAAAAGTTTTCTTACTGTGATAAAATCACTGCTGCAGTGGTGATAATCTGGAGAAATGAGTTCCTTTAGCCTTCTTACCAAGACTGGCAGGTCTCTACATAAAATGCTTGTGAAAATAAGATGGCGCCAGCTTCTAACGTGCACAGCGTTTAATGAGAAGAAAAATGCACACGAATTGTGCCGGAGGCTGGAAAAATAATTAAAGGGAAGGTGCTACCCTTCTGACATTGGTATCTATGTGGGCACGGAGGAATAGGTCGGTATTTAAGCGGAGCCCCCAGGAGTTCTCCAGAGCAGTTCAGGGGAGTAAGATAGCGGCCGCCATCTTGAGCAGAGCTTGCAACTTGTCTCCATTTATCACATTTTTGAAAGAATAGCTCACCTGCCAAACTCTGACTCATGCCCTTGGTTCCTTAGTCAGCACTATTATGAACAGACACTATTGTTCTCCTTTCACAAAATTTTTTGGGCCTATTCACAAAGGTAAATTCAATCATATATACATCTTAATGACCAAGGTTTCCTTACTTACAGCCTGAAATTCTCAAAGTGTTTCCTGGCAGGTTTAAACCCATATATATGGGCTGAAATCTCCACCATGAGTGCAGACATCTCTACAATCATAAATCACAATCAAGTTTAGGAAAGTTGGGGGGGTGGCCAGGCTACTGACCAAGATGGCCGTGTAACTCTGGAGCTCCGCCATCGGACTCAACATCCTTCACTACATCCGTCCCTAAAGCTTGCCATCTTGGTTACTGGCGATTCGTTGGTGTTGCTGCCAGATTGCTGCGTGGTTTCCTGTCTTTCCGAGACTCCAGGGCTGCCTGCTGCCCGTGACACGAGTGAAACGCTGCCGGCGGCCTCCGGAGCCGCGCATTCACGGAGGGCGCGGCTCCGTCACACGAGGCCTCGCGAATCCTGGGAACCGCTCTGCGGGGGCGATCCACGCCCGCCAGGAGAGGAGTCGGTCGCTGCTGCATCAGGCGCTCCTGCCATACACAGAGGCAGCCACGGGCCCGAGTGCTAGGGCTGCAGGGGATCGGCGCTCTTTGCGGCCTGCGCTAGATTTCAGGGCCGTTATTGTGGAGCACTGTGGAGCCCTCTTGAGGCTCCAACGTAACTGTGGAAGCCTGGGATGCGGTCCGCTGGACCTGAGACAAGGTCCTCCAGATGGCATCACCCTCCGCGTCCCGTCGGACAATCGCCCAGGTGGGTAAGTGGTGCTTTCTTGCTCCCGGATGCCCCGTGGCGTCAGGGGCCGTGGGAGAGCCTGGGAGCCGGCCACCTGGCTGCATACGCAGCACTGTAGACCCGCTGGGGCACACGACCTGACTGCCAGCACTCTAGCCCCATTTTAAGTGTCGAACCCAGCGACCAGCAGAATAGACTGCATCTGGTGATTGTGGCGGCCTTGTGGATAAGGGCCAATTCTTCGCTCCCAGTGCCATAGACAGCTATAGATCTCTTTTTGGTCACACGGCGCCCTGCACTTTGCTCCATTTGCCTCCCTTGAGCCTCTGTGACCTACTGTACTAACTGGCACTTCTTGATGGCATTTTCTATGTGCGTAGCGAGCCCTGCTGACACTGTTTGACTGAGTCATGGTTCGCAAAGATCCCAAGCAAAGGGTCTTGCAGTTCAAGAAACCCAGTGGCGCACAGGGAGGCACTGATATCAGCATGGCAGAGGGGGGCCTTGACTCAGCCCCAATGAGACCCTCGTCAACTAGCCCGGATGCGTTGATGGTGGACCTGAGGGCAGGATTCAAGGCGCTAGATGGGCGCTTTGACGTCCTTGAGAAGCGGTTAGACAATATGGGTGCTAGACTAGATGGCCACGAACGCCGCTTGGATGTTGCAGAGGGCAGGGTTTCTGATCTGGAAGATGGGGCAGCACAATCACTTAAACGGTTGGATCGGATGGAGAAGATTTTAAAATCAGTCGCCATGAAAAACGAAGATTTAGAAGCCAGGAGCAGGCGCAATAATGTATGCATTTTGGGAGTTGCCGAGTCGACAAACACGGGCCGCATGGACACCTTAGTTGAAACCCTACTGGTGGCCCTATTTGGTCAGGAATCCTTTACTTCCACCTTCCTAGTGGAGAGAGCACACCGTACCCTGGGGCCTAAGCCCATGCCTGGCGCTCCACCGCGACCTATATTAGCTTGTCTCCTGAACTACTGCAACAGAGACACTGCACTTCGTCTGGCCCGTGAAGCGGGCAATTTAACTTGGCAAGGGTCCACAATTACTTTGTTCCCAGACTTTACTGCCATGGTACAGGAGGCGCGGAGGAAGTTCACCGGAGTCAAGGCCACTCTCCGTAATTTGGGTCTCAAGTACGGTATGATATACCCGGCACGTTTGCGTGTAGATGTGGCGGGTAGAACCACAGTATTCGATTCACCCACAGAAGTACAAGAATTCTGCCGTAATTACAAGGGTCCTGTGGGCGCGCGGGCCAGCACCGCTCCTGGCGCCTCTCCGCTGCACAGTGGATCGGCGGCTAGTGTGGAACTCTTTTCAACCGAGTAACTTGAGTTCACTACGGCACTGTAGTTTGCCAGTAACCATTGACATTCACTATTTTATTTGATGTTAGGTAATTTGACTGTTATGTTTTGCAACGTTGGGTAGATGGCGAGGCGTTGCCTCCCCCCAAGTGTGTATCACTGTATATTGGTTTACTGCTCAGAATGTATGCTGTTTCTCTCTATTTCCCATGGTTGGGTATATTTTCTATTGCATTCCTCCTATTGATCATTGGGGTATCTCCCTGCGGTTGGGGTAGCAGGGTTTGTTGCGGGTGGTGGGGGGGTCTGTTTGTTGGGGTAGTTTAAACATGTATTCATCTACGGTCCCTCAATGTCACTGTTGTGTTGCTCTGCTGTCAAAGGATATAGATTGGTTTCCAGCTTAGATTATGGCGGTGAGTGGTCAACTGTTAAAGTTTTCTAATGTTACGCTGCTTACTTGGAATGTCAGGGGCCTCAATAATGCGAAAAAAGGTAAACAGGTGTTGAATTACTTACTGAGGCATCATATTGATATAGCATTCCTTCAGGAAACTCACCTGCCCAAATCCACGACAACTCGCTTTGCTTCCTCCTGGGGTCCCCATGGGTACTTTGCCAATTACAGCACTTACGCTCGAGGTACAGATATACATATACATAAGCGATTTCCCTTCTGTCTCTCGGAGGTTCGCATCAACGTAGAGGGTAGAAACACCATGGTAGTGGGGCAACTTATGGGGTGCCGGATGGCATTAGTCTGCCTCTACGCGCCAAATGTAGATGATCCGGATTTTTTTCACACATTACATTCCCAAATCTTACAATTAGATGCAGAATACATTTGCATGGGGGGTGATTTTAACCTTCTGTTGGATCCCACACGAGATAGTACCTCTACATCTCCAGACACGAAACCCCAAGCGCGTTGCGCCTTAGTTGAACTGTGCGAAATGTTCGGTCTCATCGATGTGTGGCGTAGCTGTAGATCCGGGGAATCTGCATATACACACTATTCCGCCCAATATGGTACCTGGACGAGGCTGGACTTCTGGTTTGTGACCCCTAATCTGGCTGCTTGGTACAATGAATCCCTCCATCTCCCTCGGACCCTCTCTGATCACTTAAGGTCCCTAGGCCAGAGGGCTGTGAAAGGCAATGGCGATTCCCTAGCCAAGCATTGCAAGACAAACTTTTTTGTTCCGAACTTCATGCTGCCATTATAGAATATTTTGAAATTAACAAAGGCTCGGTACAATCCTGGGCTATCCTCTGGGAGGCTTTTAAAGCATACATGCGTGGTATCTGCATCTCTAAGCACGCAGGGGTGTTAAGGCGTACGCTGTCCGATGTCGAGAAGAAACTGACTGACCTGGATCAGGAGCAACAGGCAGGCCCCAACTTGACCCACCAAGGCCGCCGATTGATGCTATTGCATGAGTTTAAGGAAGTGGCAGAACGCGAGGCACGCTTCCTGAGCAAATACACCATTGCGCGCAGGTATGGGGAGGGAGACAGACCGGGCCGCACGCTGGCGCGACTGTTGCGACCTCCGGCTGGTAACTCTTGCATAGCTAGCTTGCAATCGCCACAAGGGCAACTCCTGACAGGCACTCCAGATATTCAGAAGGAGTTTCTGGATTATTACACACAATTATACGCTACACGTTTGGCCCATACAGAGGCTGACCGCGATGCTTACCTTGCGGAAGAAGTGCTTGTTTGGCTGGAAAAAGCTATGCAGCAATTTCTGGCTGAACCGTTTTCCTCGGAAGAAATAATCAGTGCCATTGACGCTATGAATAGCTCGACAGCGCTGGGTTTGGATGGATTTACGGGCTGCTTCTACAAAGCCTATAAGGATATTTTAGCACCTCACCTTATTGAAGTGTATAATGAGGCACTTGAAAGGCGAGAACTTCCCCCACCCTGCGAGAGGCGGTGATCATTCTTCTTCCCAAACCTGGCAAGGACCCGCTCTTATGTGGGTCATATAGGCCATTGTCTTTGCTAAATTTGGATTATAAAATTCTAGCTAAAATTATAGCGATGTGCCTCGCATTGTTGATGGACCACATTACCTCCCCTGCGCAGTCAGGCTTTGTGCCTCATAGGTCTACCGCCCTCAACCTCTGTACCCTCTTTGCCACCATTAATAGAATGGACCCCAACCTCCCTGCCACTGCTGTGTTACTTGTAACGGAAAAGGCCTTTGACTCTCTTGAGTGGCCTTTTTTCCTGGCGGTGATGAGGAAGATGGGGATGCCGAAGGGGTTTGTTGAGCTTACTTCTTTGCTGTACACTTCTCCCACGGCCAGATTGAGACTAAGGGGCCGATTCCGATTCGGGCCGGAAAAAGCACCGACCGACTCGGAGCCGGAAAAATTACCGACCGACACGTACCTGTGGCGCCCGACACGCCAAGTACGATGCAAGCCGCGATAAATCCGACCGACACGTCCGGAAACCAAGCCGACCGACCGAGCCGCTCGGAAAATAGCAATCCGGCCGGAAAAACACGCGAATCCAACCGACCGACACGCACCCGGAACAAATCCGACCGAATCGTATCCGCCAACTCCAACCCGCAAAGTACGATGCAAGGCGCGAAAACACGACCGAGTCGGACGGAGGACAAGCCGTACGACCGACACGCATACAAAACCGAGCCGAAGCAACACAATACACCGCGACCGACGCGTACGCAGCATACAAAACTGCACAAACACAGCGTGAACGAAACGGAAAACACCGTACGAGACCAATGCAGGGTCCGACTCGGTCACAAGAACGTTTCCAACATACACAAACAGCACAAAGGAAAAATCACCCAAAAAAAGGCCAAACAAGCAATTACCAAGCCAATAAATACTGGGGGGTGGGGACAGAGAACAAAGACACACCCACAACTCCACCTATATAAAGGACACAAATCACTACCATGAGCCTTTGCAAATGCCATTCCACTGCCAGCACCCAAGAGAAAGCAACCACACACCCACAGCTCATCCCTCACACAAGCCACACACCAGCAGCACACCAACAAATACCTACCTCACATACACCCAGCAAAACACACACTCACACACCCTCACCTGCACACCAACACACACATCACTCACCATCACCACCCATCACCATGCCCCCCAAGAAGAATCACAAGTTCCTAGATTGTGAATTGGAAGTCCTGGTAGACGAGATCCTCAGGGTAGAGCCACAGCTGTTTGGCACATTGGTCCAACAGACCCCCATGTCGCAGAAAACCAAGATGTGGGAGAGGATCATCAACAGGGTGAACGCCCAATCACCATGTCGGCGCACAAAGACCGACATCCAGAACAGGTGGTATGACGTGCGCAGGAGGGTACGGAAACTGCTGAAGCAAGACTACATCAACAGCCAACACACCGGCAGTGGCCCTCCTGCCAAGCCAATATACCTCAGGCCCTGGGAGGAGAAGGTGCGGGCCATCCTACCGCCAGTGAGCATATATGGACTAGAGGACATCCCAGAGCCTGGTGAGTACACAACAAATGTACACAATATACTGCCACAAAACACACACATCACTGTCAAGGGGAGAGTCAAACCATGCACTCATAGCAATCACACAGCAACCAGAACAGAATCATCCCAAAATGTGTATGTCAGTCAGAGAAACACAACACATGCCATCAAAAAAGTCACATCCAACTGTGCCAACACATGTACAAACACAACCACAACTACAGCTAGGCAGTGGCACAAATAGAACTAACAAACACATCCACACATGTAGCCACCACAACAACACCAACACACAGTGAAGACCACTCAAAGGAAGGAATTCTGTGTATGCTGGCCAAGTCAGTGTAGCCAATAGCATCATGGGAGTCGCAGTCACACATATTGCCCGCCCCAAAACTGTCCCATCAACACCACCATGAACCATGCGCACATCACAGGGAGTGGAGAAGGACTCACAAGATGGCTGACACTGGCTACTGCTGTGGGGAGCACAAGGCCCTGCTGCCAACTGTGCACCAACAAACAGCAGGACACCACTGACTGACATCCTGAGAGACAACATCCACTTCCTGCAATGCAAGCACGTTCCATGGTGGGATATCTGGCTGGCTGGGTGGGAAGGGGGACCTGCAGCACTGACCATAGTCACCAGCACCTCCCCTCACACACACACACCCCCCCCCAAACTCCACAGTACCCACCTGGGAGAATGCAATGCCCTCCATCCTAACACAAGATCCCACAAAGCACCACCACCCTGGGTTATGTTGTGTGAAGCACAGGGACACTCTTGGGACTCTTAGCCAAACAACTGCCAGGACAACACTCCCAGCCATCCTGTCAGCACAGCCAGCCCACCCCACAGGGAAGCAGAGTCAAAAGGAAGGAAGCATGGGCATGCTGGGAAGGGGGGTGGAGGCAATAGCATGATGGGATTCGTAATCACAGACATTGCTCAGCCTCACAACTGGCCCATCAACACCACCCTGAACCATGCTCACATCACAGGGAGTGGAGAAGGACTCACAAGATGGCTGACACTGGCTACTGCTGTGGGGAGCACAAGGCCCTGCTGCCAACTGTGCACCAACAAACAGCAGGACACCACTGACTGACATCCTGAGAGACAACATCCACTCCCTGCAATGCAAGCACGTTCCATGGTGGGATATCTGGCTGGCTGGGTGGGAAGGGGGACCTGCAGCACTGACCATAGTCACCAGCACCTCCCCTCACACACACACCCCCCCCAAACTCCACAGTACCCACCTGGGAGAATGCAATGCCCTCCATCCTAACACAAGATCCCACAAAGCACCACCACCCTGGGTTATGTTGTGTGAAGCACAGGGACACTCTTGGGACTCTTAGCCAAACAACTGCCAGGACAACACTCCCAGCCATCCTGTCAGCACAGCCAGCCCACCCCACAGGGAAGCAGAGTCAAAAGGAAGGAAGCATGGGCATGCTGGGAAGGGGGTGGAGGCAATAGCATGATGGGATTCGTAATCACAGACATTGCTCAGCCTCACAACTGGCCCATCAACACCACCCTGAACCATGCTCACATCACAGGGAGTGGAGAAGGACTCACAAGATGGCTGACACTGGCTACTGCTGTGGGGAGCACAAGGCCCTGCTGCCAACTGTGCACCAACAAACAGCAGGACACCACTGACTGACATCCTGAGAGACAACATCCACTCCCTGCAATGCAAGCACGTTCCATGGTGGGATATCTGGCTGGCTGGGTGGGAAGGGGGACCTGCAGCACTGACCATAGTCACCAGCACCTCCCCTCACACACACACACCCCCCCAAACTCCACAGTACCCACCTGGGAGAATGCAATGCCCTCCATCCTAACACAAGATCCCACAAAGCACCACCACCCTGGGTTATGTTGTGTGAAGCACAGGGACACTCTTGGGACTCTTAGCCAAACAACTGCCAGGACAACACTCCCAGCCATCCTGTCAGCACAGCCAGCCCACCCCACAGGGAAGCAGAGTCAAAAGGAAGGAAGCATGGGCATGCTGGGAAGGGGGTGGAGGCAATAGCATGATGGGATTCGTAATCACAGACATTGCTCAGCCTCACAACTGGCCCATCAACACCACCCTGAACCATGCTCACATCACAGGGAGTGGAGAAGGACTCACAAGATGGCTGACACTGGCTACTGCTGTGGGGAGCACAAGGCCCTGCTGCCAACTGTGCACCAACAAACAGCAGGACACCACTGACTGACATCCTGAGAGACAACATCCACTCCCTGCAATGCAAGCACGTTCCATGGTGGGATATCTGGCTGGCTGGGTGGGAAGGGGGACCTGCAGCACTGACCATAGTCACCAGCACCTCCCCTCACACACACACCCCCCCAAACTCCACAGTACCCACCTGGGAGAATGCAATGCCCTCCATCCTAACACAAGATCCCACAAAGCACCACCACCCTGGGTTATGTTGTGTGAAGCACAGGGACACTCTTGGGACTCTTAGCCAAACAACTGCCAGGACAACACTCCCAGCCATCCTGTCAGCACAGCCAGCCCACCCCACAGGGAAGCAGAGTCAAAAGGAAGGAAGCATGGGCATGCTGGGAAGGGGGTGGAGGCAATAGCATGATGGGATTCGTAATCACAGACATTGCTCAGCCTCACAACTGGCCCATCAACACCACCCTGAACCATGCTCACATCACAGGGAGTGGAGAAGGACTCACAAGATGGCTGACACTGGCTACTGCTGTGGGGAGCACAAGGCCCTGCTGCCAACTGTGCACCAACAAACAGCAGGACACCACTGACTGACATCCTGAGAGACAACATCCACTCCCTGCAATGCAAGCACGTTCCATGGTGGGATATCTGGCTGGCTGGGTGGGAAGGGGGACCTGCAGCACTGACCATAGTCACCAGCACCTCCCCTCACACACACACACACCCCCCAAACTCCACAGTACCCACCTGGGAGAATGCAATGCCCTCCATCCTAACACAAGATCCCACAAAGCACCACCACCCTGGGTTATGTTGTGTGAAGCACAGGGACACTCTTGGGACTCTTAGCCAAACAACTGCCAGGACAACACTCCCAGCCATCCTGTCAGCACAGCCAGCCCACCCCACAGGGAAGCAGAGTCAAAAGGAAGGAAGCATGGGCATGCTGGGAAGGGGGTGGAGGCAATAGCATGATGGGATTCGTAATCACAGACATTGCTCAGCCTCACAACTGGCCCATCAACACCACCCTGAACCATGCTCACATCACAGGGAGTGGAGAAGGACTCACAAGATGGCTGACACTGGCTACTGCTGTGGGGAGCACAAGGCCCTGCTGCCAACTGTGCACCAACAAACAGCAGGACACCACTGACTGACATCCTGAGAGACAACTTACACTCCCTGCAATGCAAGCACGTTCCATGGTGGGATAACTGACTGGGTGGGTGGGTGGGTGGGTGGGAAGGAGGTCTGGCTGTCAACCAAACACAATCAATGCAGACCATGTTCACACCCCAGAGAATACATAGAAATGCCCAAATAATGCAGGACAATGTGCCACACCAATATCAACCCCTGACTGTGACGACTTAGGACAATACAATGTACAGGCCCGCACCCCGAGGTACAGTCACAACTGTCAGGTGTGTCAACCACTGATGCCTGCAGAAACATGACATACATTGTTTGTGTCTCCCAAAAACAGGTGATGATAGGGACACAGCAGCAGACGCTGAGGAGTCCCAGTCCCAGGCTCAAGAGGATGCCGAGCTCACTGGCGTCGTACAGCCTCTGTCCTCCTCGGACGATGAACAACCTGGCACATCCGGTGCAAGTCAACATGCTGCACCAGCAGGACCACCAGCTGCAGCACCAGCAGGTCCACCAGCTGCACCCTCTGCACCCACCCCTCCAACGACTGTCACCACGAATACCATCCCTGCCGACATGGACAGAATAAGGAACAACACCAGCGCAGTGACCCTGGACCAACCTGGGGCCATGGACACCACCACCACCACCACCCCCAAGGTGGACCAGGGTTATCTGTGCGTGCAACTGCACACACTGCACATGTCAGCAGGGGTGGTGGGAGGGGTGGGAGACAGAGGTCGCTGCTTGCAGACGTTGCTGGTGTGCATGAAGACCCACAACTGGTACGCATAGCTGATGCGTACCAGTCCAGCACCGGAGAGCTCAGCCAGGTAGTGGGGCTCCTCAGAGACATCAAACAGCAGCAGGCTGCCCATCATGCCCGCTTGGACTCCCACATGTCCCAGGTGGAGTCACACATGTCACGTGTGGACTCCCACATGTCCCGCGTGGAGTCCAAGTGGGATGTACTACATGAGATGACGGCGGTGCACAGGGACATTTTACAATGCCTCCGCCAGATGAACAGCAACCAGTCCACACCTCCCTGTGTGCCAACAACATCTGGTACAGAACAAACTGCAACTGCCACAGGGAGGGAGGAGGACTCTGGCGGAGAGTCCCCTGCACCGCAGCAGCCTGCACTTGAGGGCCCCCCCCAAGAAGAGGGGTCGTCCGAGGAGGGGAAAGTGAGAGGCTGATGGCCAAGCGCAACTCCCAGGAAGCCTGAACCTGTTCTGGATTTTCGCCTTTGTGCACAGACTGTTCACCCTGTTGATGGCAACACTACTCCCACACATTGCATGGGGAGTACAAGTTGGAACAATGTGTCAGACAACTGTGGCCCCGATACTGGGGATCCTGTCTACCTGGACTTTCTATCCATCTAGGAACTTGGGATTGCAAGATTCATGTACAGCACAATCCATCCTATGCACTATTATCACAGATGTATCACAATAAACACACTAATACACCATACTTGCCTCTGTCGTGATTCCAACGTGGGTGCTGTTATGGGGATGATGAACTGCAAAATTACACTGTGTATGCGAACTGCAACAGCAAGGACAACACAGGCATGTGAGTACAGGCAACGTGACACATATGAGGGAGACACACCACCAGGGCTACACAACACATACACACCTAGGCCATCTGACTCATTGCCTACACTGATGTTGCCAGGGAAGACGGTGCAATGCACAGACACCACACCCATTCCCAGTTGTAGTCAAGTAGCCCACAGGTGCAGTAAGCAAATGGCAGTCAAATGTGTGACCACAGACAACGCACATCACAAAGTGAAGCACAGGTTTATTACACAGTAGCAACATGCCGTGAACACTACAGATGCAAGGTAACCCCACCTGGTAGCGGGCACACAGTCAACAACTGTAGACGGAAGGAAGTCCATGGGTGTGGCGCACATCACCTGTAGGGACACAACAGCTACCAGCCTGGATGTGCAATCACGTCGTCGGTGGACACAGTTGACCAAACGAATCTGAAAGTACCCTGTGAAGGACAGAAATGACACACAGTCAAAAGCAATGCAGTACAGGACAGAACAGCAAAACTCATGCACAATACATGTTACAAGATACCCACCCAGAACCAAGTTAGCATGTCAACACTGTTGGGGAGTACAGCCCACCTGTCACCACACATCGCAACACACATCCTGTCAAGTAGCCCATGGACACACTCCAACAGCACCAGAGCACCACCCACACATCATGCCAACTCACATCATTCACATGACACCTCAGGATACTCACATTCAGCTAAAGAAGTTGGTGATGAGCTGTGTGCGGACATCACCATCACCATCACCATCATCATCATCGTCACTGGCATCGTGGTCCAGGCCAGGATCCTCCACAGGTGGCGGATGTTGGTCATCGTCATCCTGGATGAGAGGCAACTCCTTCCGCACTGCCAGGTTGTGGAGCATGCAGCAGACGATGATAATCTTGCACACTTTCGCAGGGGCATATGGGAGGGACCCTCCGGTCTTGTCCAGGCAGCGGAAGCGGCTCTTCAGGAGACCAAAGGTCCGCTCAATCACTCTCCTGGTCCGACCATGTGCCTCATTGTAGCGCATCTGGGCAGGTGTCACAGGGTTCCTGAGGGGTGTCAGCAACCACGGCATGTTGGGGTATCCCGAGTCACCTACGGACAGACAAGTGCACATCAGCTGACTTGGAAAAGTGGGCGGAATACTACAGATCAGATCACACACAATGGCACAAAGTCAGTACACACCGACAAGCCAGGCACGCTGGTTCTGCATCTGTGCCATCAACCTGGGGATGCGACTACTCCTCATCACAAAGGCATCGTGTGCTGAACCAGGGAAACGGGCACACACGTGTGTGATGGTCATGTCTGCAAGACACACCACCAGTGCATTGACCGAGTGGTAGTGCTTGCGGTTCCTGTAGGCCTGCTCCTGGGCCTGTGGTGGTACCAAAGCCACATGTGTCCCATCAATGGAGCCAATTACATGCGGCATCCTCCCCAGGGCATAAAAGTCACTCTTCACGTCAGTGAGTCGTCGCAGTCTAGGGAAATATATGTACCGGTTCAGGAAGAGCAACATTGCCGCCAAAACATCGCGGAGCACACGGCTGAACATGGTCTGTGACATCCCACCAGCAGACGCCACAGTATGTTGGAAGGTACCGGTGGCAAAGAAGTGTAGGGCTGCCATCACCTTCACCTTGGGGGTCAGCGCTGTAGGATACGGCCGGCCAGGCTGCAAATGTGGGGACAACTGCACTGCCAAATCCTCAATCAGCTGCCTGGTGAAGCGGTACCGTCGGATGCTGTCCCGTTCCACCATCGTTGCCAGGTCTGGGAATGGCCGATGGACAGCAGGAGCCCTGCAGTGCAGAGGAGAAGTAAGCAAGATCGTCAGTCACCCCACATATGCGGCATTGAACACACTCAAGATCCCAACATACATCATCATGAGGCACAACTACATGAAGTGTGCAGTACCGGGACGACATGTATGGTACATACATGGCCAACATCTGTCAACACGGTCCTACAGGTGGCATCAATTAGTCCCAGGTTGGCCCATTGGATATCATGATGCTGTGTCACAGTCACCCCCCAGTGACATGTGAGGACAGATGTGCCCCAGGCACCACAGCTCAACGACAGGCACATTCCCAGGGACCCTGTAATGCCACATGGACACTGGCATCACCTGGAGTATCATGTGTACACCACAACAAAACAAACATGACCCCCACAGGTAGTGGCCACACTTGCCATGGCAGGAGAGCCATGGACGTCTGTGACACACACGCACAACATCAGAGTCCATGCACACACAACGTGGATGTGGAGACTGTCTCCCATTGTGCACATGAAATCAGAGACATTGTAAACACTACATGCACAAAGACTGTGGAGGGCCATCACTATTGTGCCACTGGGACACCCTGGCTCAAACATACCGTCCCACATGGGACTCACGGGGTATGTGACATGACATACACAAACACCACTGTGAAATGTGACCATGACACATGCACAGATATGAACAGTTGCACATCACAGTGGTCACGTACACGTAACACCCAGGATCCTGTCCCCATCAACACGTGCACAGCCTGGGGGTGGCTGCCCACATGTGACACCCACAGGACAACATGTACACCAACATACACACAATAGGAAATGCAGCCTTACATGCCTTATGATAAGGTTTGGACAGGCTGTCGTGATGTAGGTGTGCCCCTCACTCCCTGGGAGCTATCTGTGGCTGGCACATGTCCATCTGAGACAGGCATGCTGACCTATGCCAGTCACATATACAGTGATGCGTTGAACAGCAATGGACCGATCGGTGCCTCCGGCCGGCCCATTGCTTTCAATGTGTGCGGGTACGCGTTGTACCCCTGTGCGCGTTGAACAGCAATGGACCGATCGGTGCCTCCGGCCGGCCCATTGCTTTCAATGTGTGCGGGTACGCGTTGTACCCCTGTGCGTGTTGAACAGCAATGGACCGATCGGTGCCTCCGGCCGGCCCATTGCTTTCAATGTGTGCGGGTACGCGTTGTACCCCTGTGCGCGTTGAACAGCAATGGACCGATCGGTGCCTCCGGCCGGCCCATTGCTTTCAATGTGTGCGGGTACGCGTTGTACCCCTGTGCGTGTTGAACAGCAATGGACCGATCGGTGCCTCCGGCCGGCCCATTGCTTTCAATGTGTGCGGGTACGCGTTGTACCCCTGTGCGCGTTGAACAGCAATGGACCGATCGGTGCCTCCGGCCGGCCCATTGCTTTCAATGTGTGCGGGTACGCGTTGTACCCCTGTGCGTGTTGAACAGCAATGGACCGATCGGTGCCTCCGGCCGGCCCATTGCTTTCAAGTGTGCGGGTACGCGTTGTACCCCTGTGCGCGTTGAACAGCAATGGACCGATCGGTGCCTCCGGCCGGCCCATTGCTTTCAATGTGTGCGGGTACGCGTTGTACCCCTGTGCGTGTTGAACAGCAATGGACCGATCGGTGCCTCCGGCCGGCCCATTGCTTTCAATGTGTGCGGGTACGCGTTGTACCCCTGTGCGCGTTGAACAGCAATGGACCGATCGGTGCCTCCGGCCGGCCCATTGCTTTCAATGTGTGCGGGTACGCGTTGTACCCCTGTGCGCGTTGAACAGCAATGGACCGATCGGTGCCTCCGGCCGGCCCATTGCTTTCAATGTGTGCGGGTACGCGTTGTACCCCTGTGCGCGTTGAACAGCAATGGACCGATCGGTGCCTCCGGCCGGCCCATTGCTTTCAATGTGTGCGGGTACGCGTTGTACCCCTGTGCGCGTTGAACAGCAATGGACCGATCGGTGCCTCCGGCCGGCCCATTGCTTTCAATGTGTGCGGGTACGCGTTGTACCCCTGTGCGCGTTGAACAGCAATGGACCGATCGGTGCGCACCCATTGACAATGGGCTTGCCTGGCAACGGACGCGTTTTCGAATTTCGAACGAGTCGGTTGCTGGAAAATCAGTTGGTCACCCACAACAATGTTGCAAAATCATGTATGTCATGAAGTTGAAGTTTTGAAGGATGCTGTGGGCGTGTTTTGGTGCTGCTATTCCATGGATTGGCCAGATTCAGAAGATGCAAACGACTTGGACCTATCACTTTGGACACAAGGGACAGTATCTGCCTCTCCAGCACATATATATTGCTGGCTGTTCCCCTGAGAGCCCACTTGCCTGCACTACATGCTCCAGGACGACATCTGCCACTGCACTGCTGCTGTCTCTGCCCCTCTGGACCCTGCAATGGCACGTACTGTGGAGAGAGCCCCAGCCTTCAGCCTTGAAGAGAACCAGGCCCTGCTGGACAGCCTACTTCCACAGTACAGCAAGCTGTATGGGACACCAGGGGAGCAGGTGAGTGTTCTGTGCACTGCCTTTCTGAATGTGCATATTGTCTGACTAGCAAGGCTGAGAGTCAGCACACCACTGGCTAGCAGGCTCACTGAGTAGTTGTCACCCCCCATAGTGTGTAGTGACTTGCACTGGACAGGTATGGTGCAGTGACAGTGCTTCTGAACAGGGTTTTACTCCCCATGCAATGATCCCATGTAGTGACTACTGGAAAACTGTCCATGGGCAGCCGTGCACTGCCTGGGTACACCATGTGCCCCTGTGATTGCGACATGTATATGCAACTGTGTCATGCACGGATATGTTGCATGTGTAGTAATGGCCTTATCACTTTGTCATCCTGACAGGCTTCTGCCCATCGGAAGCATGAGATATGGAAGGACATCGTCCGGGCTGTCCGGTCCGTGGGGGTCTACAAGCGCCGGATCCGCAACTGCCAAAAGAGGTGGCAGGACCTTCGGGGCTGGACCCGGAGGATTGCACGGGTCCAGCTGAAGCTGTCGCCTCCTCGCAGGAGGGGCGGAACACGGACCCTGACCCCCACATGCTCAGGATCCTGGCGGTGGTCTTTCCAGAGCTGGATGGGCAGCTGAAGGCCAGAGAGCAGCAAGGAGGGGGTGAGTCAAAGACTGCACTGTGTACTCTGTCTAACATGCTATGTGCCCTCCTCGGGCCAGGTTGAACTGCCACAGTACAGCAGTCATGTTGTCCAGGAGCCATGTCCCTCTATTGTGCACTGCCCACTCCTCATCTGATACCCAGGTGTGGCCCTTACATGCAGGGAATTCTGTCACTTAGGACTGTGTCCTTGCAGTTTGCTTGACTCAAGGTGGGAGACAGCATCTGTTTCCCTGACTCTGTGGTGGGCATCATGGGTGGGTCCATTGCTTACACAATGCCTGTATTCTGACATGTATTCAGCGTGTTACTTTGATCTGTGGTCCAATTGCTGAGCTGATCCACCACATGTGGCTGGGGTACCTGGCACACACCCATGCTGCGGGTGGGAACAATGTTTGGGCCCCAGGAGTATGTATATGACGTGTGTCACACATACTTAGCCAGCTGCCTACAGTCCAGGGCTCATCCCTCATTCATGTGGGGCTGGACAGTCATGCCTACTCCAGGCCATACAATACACTCTGTACTCCCACTCCCGTGTATCAGCGGACACATTGTGCACAGTGATTTGACCCCTCAGGTGTCTGCCTCTGTGTCAGTGTGCTGTGGATTAGTCGCCAGGACTGCTGTGGAGTCTCTTGGTAGGGGCTCAGCATGCCACTGGAGATGTGACCATAGGAGACGATACTTGTGTGACACATAGGTGTCTGATCAGCTGCCCATGCAGACTGGGGCATGTAAATGTGAAGTTCAGGCAGCTGTTCCCCATGCACAGCAGAGTGTGAGGGGCTGAGGTTCAGAGGGTAGTGTCACAGGTCTCCCATATGTCCAATAGGTATGACCTGGACAGATGAGGGTTAAGAGGATGTGTTGTGGGGGGATGTACATGTGCACTTGTGCAGCTCCAGGACTTGCATTCCCCATGACCTACTATTGTGACACAGTGCAGAGTGTTGTTGTCTGGCTGCAAAGTCATACATCACTGAGCCAGTGATGTATGACTTTGCAGTCATGCCTCCGCCATGGCATGTGTCTACTGATTGGTGAGCCTGCAGGGGAGTGACATGTGCTACATGCACACCATAGTGGCGCTGGCTATCAGGACATGGGTGCATCATGGTGTCTGTCGCTGGTATGCATCACATGCATTTCCTATTTGACTCTGGGCATCCCTTACATCCGGAAACCTGTACTGACTCAGTGGCAAGAGCTGTGATGTGTCCACACCGTGTCCTCTGCACTGTCCAACTACTGTGTACTTGGTGCATGTGTCAACACTGGGGTGTTGCAATCCAACAGACACCAGACAGATGGGTGCAAGGCCATGTGGGATGTGAGTGCCATGCTTGGCATCAGACTGACAATTGACTTCTCCTTTTCTGTTAGGGCACTTTTTGCAATGTACAACTAATGATGCCAGGGCTTGCTCTGTGATGTGCTGTGCTCACAGTGGTGTGTGCGTTATGTGCAGGTGACTGATGTCTGTCTGTTTCCCCATTGTTTGCAGATACATCCACGGCCACGGAAGGGGACAGCTCCACGGACCAGGAGGAGCCGGAGAGCCAGACTGGGTCAGCAGCCGAGGAGTGGTCGGAGGGACCCAGTGGCACGGAGGGCGAGGGGAGCCACACCGAGGAGTCCTCAGCAGCATCCACCTCAGCTGAGGACCAGAGCAACTCGGAGGATGACTCCCTTGTGGAGGCGGGTGTCAGCAGCCACCACACCCCAGCTAGTGTTGCTGTCCCCGCCACCACCAGCACCACCACCGCCCTCCCATCGGCTCCCATTCCCCAGGTCCGTGGAGGCTCCCATGTCCGGGAGCGTGTCTCCTTTGGGCCAGGCACCGCACCCCCTGCCCCTGTGTCCCCTGCTGCCCTGAGTGAGGAGTCTGTGTACCTCCTTCGCCAGCTCCATGTAGGGCAGACAGCCATGCTGAGTGTCCTCCATGCGCACACCGCGCTGTTGACTCAGCTGGTGTCGTTCATGGAGGGCATCTCATCGGGCATGTCTGACCTACAGAGGGGCAATAGGTCCATGGACTCCTCCCTGACGGCAGCAGTGTCCCTCCTCAAACGGTCCCTCACCCCTCCTGCCTCTGCTCCATCCACACTCCCCAGCACCTTACCCATCCCAGGCACACACACACCGGCACAGGCACACACCAGCACACACACATCCAGCACACTGACACACACGCCAATGAGAAAACGCACACGCACGCACATTCAGGGGACTGAAGCCAGACTCACAGGGGATGGGGCCCTGGAACACACACACGCATCCACATGCACTGCGCAGTCCTCAGTTCCCTCTCCCTCCAAAGCACCCTCCCTTGCCTCACCTGCAACCCCAAAGTCACAGCAGCTCTTCCTCTGTGACCTCGGCCTCTTCCCCACCGATGAAGCTGCTCCAGCATCCCGGGGGAAGAGGAAGCCCACCCACACGGAGCAGAGTGCCCCTCGCCCCCGGACACCCTCCCCCAGGCGCAGACGGACTGAGGCCCCCACCCGCAAGTCCCCCGGAGTGGTAAGAGCAAGACCCCGCCACCGCCCTGCAGCTCAGGCACAAGGTCTCCGTCCTCCATCCCTCAGGCCCCCACTGCACAGGTGCCCCCACCACACCCTGCCCCAGGTTCCCCCACCCACAGATATACCATCCCCAAGATGATCCGGCCTTCTCCCCTGCCACTTGCTCTCCCAGCACCACGCCCCCGCTGCGCTTGTCTGTGCCACTGATGTGGTGAGGGTGTCCTCCCCCTCTGTCCAACCCACCTTGCCTGTTCCCCATTCTCCTCCCCTGGAGGTAGGCACTGCAGTGGAGTCCACTACCGCCCTGTCTGACTTGGGCACTGCAGTGGCGGACCTGTCCACCCCATCTGCAGGGTCCACTGCAGTTGTGCCGGCACCCACGACATCTGAGTCATGCCCCCCAGTTGTGCCGGCACACACCATGTCAGACACCTCCACTGCAGTTGTCAGTGGCTCTCCAGCACCCACCACCCCTTCCCTGACTCCCCCTGGTGAGCCCTGATCCTGTCCCTGCGGTGCCTGGCCTGCCCCCCGGTTGCCCCTCCTAGTGGATTGTCCCTGGTATTGTGCAGGCATGCGTAGGGTGACATCTGCCAGTGTCACCCTGTTTGAACTTTGACAATGGACTGGCCATTGGCCTTTGCTCTAATTTCTTCTGGACGTCGTTATCAAACTACACATATGCTGAATAAAGCAACTTTCTTTTCTCTAGTGCTCATGCTTCAGATGTACATGTTGTTGGTGCAGCTAACCATGCCCTTGCTGCAGTGATGGTGATATCTGGTCTCATGATTATGAAGTGTTACTGTGCAGGAACCCATGTGGTCCAGGGGGCATGTGTCCTATCATGTGGTGTATCCATGTCATCAATAGCAGCATCTGAGGGTGTCATGTGTTCAGTATTTGGCAATGGGTTTCCTACTTACATTGGCAATTTCATATCTGTGGCTTCCACCCCTGCACATCTGTTGTGCCTGCCATCGTTGCATTTGTCTACTTCCCTGACCGTGTTGCCATCTCCAGTGGACATGCAGGTTTGGGCATCAATGGGGAGGGACTCATCCGTGTAGTCAGTGCAACATTGCTATACAAGTGTGTTGGATCTGTGCTGATGATTCCGTTGGCACGTCCATGACCAGGCTGATGTGATGGGAGCCCTCATTTGGTGCTAATTGTTGATTGTGTGACCAAGTGCTCAGCTGACATGATGGGGCCCTACTGAGGCAACATATGGCACAGCTTTCCTCACACAGGAGTGGAGTCCCCTCATGGCAGTGTGTACACGTGTGACATTGCCTGCGCCCAAGGTGTGTGTTGTATGTGCATGTCTGTGTGTTCACTTCCATTCATCTGCGCATGCTGTGATCCCTAGTGTTGTACCTGTTTGTGATGCTTGCTGACTTGAGCTATGTTCCCCCAAAGTCTTCTCCCTGTGTTCTCTGTGATGTGGGTGCATGGCACATTACTGGTCATCAGGGTGTCACCCATAGGTGTGTTTGCTGTCAGGGCAGAGTTTGTGTGCAGACGCAGATGGGTCACAGTCAGGTTTCCCTTTGGCACTTGTTGTTTGCCCCTGTCATGTGATTTCCAGTTTGTGTTATCTTTCAGTGATTGTGACACGTTGTGTGTGTGACTGCTGGCACTCCTTAGGGTCCGGGCTGCAATGTTGGTTGTTGTCTATGTGTGTTCTTTGTGGGTGACCTTGGCTTCTTCATTGGTGTGTGACTGTGGCTGGGATCCCATTGGTCGGTGTGGTATTGCCGTCATGTCCATGTACAGCGTTGTGTGCAGTGTGTCAGACATTCAGGAGTCTTGTTGAGTGTCCATGTGTGATGTGTTTCTACACCTTGGTTCCCACCCACCACCCTGGAATAGTCATGGGTGCATGTGCAATGTCACCAGTGCATGTGTACTTCACTGCTGCACATTGTTGGAGGTCGAGGGGTGTGGTGTTGAGTGTGTGCAGATGAGAGTTGTTGCCCGGCTAGGCCCCTGCCTCCATGTTGTCCTTGGCTTACTGGCCATGCTGATTGATTTGTGCTTGTGTAGGTGTGATGGTAGTTTGTTGCTCAGGACACCTGACTGTGGTTCACAGTGTGAACGACATTTAGCTTTGTCATCACAGTGGTCTTTTTATTCAGCCCAGGGTCACCACATTGTGGGGGCCCTGGGGGTGGTGCTGTGGTGTGTCTGTGACTTGCTGTGTCAGTTGTTGTTCCTACGTGCCTGTGTGACATGTGTGTTTTGTGCTCCCTCTCACCTGTCAATGCCTGCTTGCCCACATAGGGGATTTGGATCCATGAGTTACCTTAGTGTGGCAGTGTATGCACATCTGTATGATTGGTATTCAGCTCTCCTCATGTGTTGTGTTGTTGCCTGGGGACACTGGCACCCCCACCCCTCACCTGCTGTGTATGATGACAGTGTTGGTCTGCCTGTTTGTGTTTGTGCATCTGCACCACTGCATTGGCATATCTTGGGTGTGCCATTGGCTGTATGTTGTTTGGTGTGTTTCCCCTGCTGTCCCTGGGACTCCTAGGTCATCGGTCAGCACAGTGATCATGGTTTGTGTGTCCCATTGCTGCCATGGTATGGTATCTGTTCACCTCACATCTGCTGTCTCCACAGGGTATCTGCATTTGTGTGCCCATTGGTGCAAATATGTGGTTCTGCATTCTGATGGTCACTTCTGTCATTGTGTCATTGATGACTGTTGACGGACAGACCCCATGGGTGTTGTTTGTCTGCACATGGCCAAAGGAATGTTTCATTTGCACTGCAGTATTTGGCTCCCCCAATTTATGTTGCAATGGGACACATACACTACTTTGCCACAGATGAGTTTTTGGTTCTGTGACCAGGAATGATCCATGCAGTTTGGCAGTTGCAGCTCTTTCTTTGTCAACAATTACCTTTTGGTCACTGTGATGATGAGGGTGTAGACCCCATTGCCACAATGGTCAAAATGTGCTTCAGCTATGGACCCCACACTTGCATTTTGGTCACTGTGATGATGGGGGTTTAGACCCCATTGCCACAATGGTCAAAATGTGCTTCAGCTATGGACCCCACACTTGCCTTTTGGTCACTGTGATGATGAGGGTTTAGACCCCATTGCCACAATGGTCAAAATGTGCTTCAGCTATGGACCCCACACTTGCATTTTGGTCACTGTGATGATGGGGGTTTAGGCCCCATTGCCACAATGGTCAAAATGTGCTTCAGCTATGGACCCCACACTTACCTTTTGGTCACTGTGATGATGGGGGTTTAGGCCCCATTGCCACAATGGTCAAAATGTGCTTCAGCTATGGACCCCACACTTACCTTTTGGTCACTGTGATGATGGGGGTTTAGGCCCCATTGCCACAATGGTCATGGGCTGCTTGCATTGTGGGTGCCACACACATATATGTGTGGCACATGTGCTAGGGGGTCACATTGTATGTTCAAAGTCATGTTCGGTGTTGTAGGCATTTGACACAGCCTGCTCACACGCTTGTCATGGTGGTGGGGGGATGTCTTAATCTTGCATTCCCTAGGTTGTGGTGTGCTTGTTGTGTCATGCATTGTCCATCCTATGAGTGGGGGTGGTAGTAGTGGTAGGCATCCTGCCCCCCTGGGTGAGGGTGGTAGTAGTGGTGGGCATCCTGCCCCCCTGGCTGAGGGTGGTAGTAGTGGTGGGCATCCAGCCCCCCTGGCTAAGGGTGGTAGTAGTGGTAGGCATCCTGCCCCCCCTGGGTGAGGGTGGTAGTAGTGGTGGGCATCCTGCCCCCCTGGCTAAGGGTGGTAGTAGTGGTGGGCATCCTGCCCCCCTGGCTAAGGGTGGTAGTAGTGGTAGGCATCCTGCCCCCCTGGGTGAGGGTGGTAGTAGTGGTGGGCATCCTGCCCCCCTGGCTAAGGGTGGTAGTAGTGGTAGGCATCCTGCCCCCCTGGGTGAGGGTGGTAGTAGTGGTGGGCATCCTGCCCCCCTGGGTGAGGGTGGTAGTAGTGGTGGGCATCCTGCCCCCCTGGCTAAGGGTGGTAGTAGTGGTAGGCATCCTGCCCCCCTGGGTGAGGGTGGTAGTGGTGGTGGGCATCCTGCCCCCCTGGGTGAGGGTGGTAGTAGTGGTGGGCATCCTGCCCCCCTGGCTAAGGGTGGTAGTAGTGGTAGGCATCCTGCCCCCCTGGGTGAGGGTGGTAGTGGTGGTGGGCATCCTGCCCCCCTGGGTGAGGGTGGTAGTAGTGGTGGGCATCCTGCCCCCCTGGCTAAGGGTGGTAGTAGTGGTGGGCATCCAGCCCCCCTGGCTAAGGGTGGTAGTAGTGGTAGGCATCCTGCCCCCTGGGTGAGGGTGGTAGTAGTGGTGGGCATCCTGCCCCCCTGGGTGAGGGTGGTAGTAGTGGTGGGCATCCTGCCCCCCTGGCTAAGGGTGGTAGTAGTGGTAGGCATCCTGCCCCCCTGGGTGAGGGTGGTAGTAGTGGTGGGCATCCTGCCCCCCTGGCTGAGGGTGGTAGTAGTGGTGGGCATCCTGCCCCCCTGGCTAAGGGTGGTAGTAGTGGTAGGCATCCTGCCCCCCTGGGTGAGGGTGGTAGTGGTGGTGGGCATCCTGCCCCCCTGGGTGAGGGTGGTAGTAGTGGTGGGCATCCTGCCCCCCTGGCTAAGGGTGGTAGTAGTGGTGGGCATCCAGCCCCCCTGGCTAAGGGTGGTAGTAGTGGTAGGCATCCTGCCCCCTGGGTGAGGGTGGTAGTAGTGGTGGGCATCCTGCCCCCCTGGCTAAGGGTGGTAGTAGTGGTAGGCATCCTGCCCCCCTGGGTGAGGGTGGTAGTAGTGGTGGGCATCCTGCCCCCCTGGGTGAGGGTGGTAGTAGTGGTGGGCATCCTGCCCCCCTGGCTAAGGGTGGTAGTAGTGGTAGGCATCCTGCCCCCTGGGTGAGGGTGGTAGTGGTGGTGGGCATCCTGCCCCCCTGGGTGAGGGTGGTAGTAGTGGTGGGCATCCTGCCCCCCTGGCTAAGGGTGGTAGTAGTGGTAGGCATCCTGCCCCCCTGGGTGAGGGTGGTAGTAGTGGTGGGCATCCTGCCCCCCTGGGTGAGGGTGGTAGTAGTGGTGGGCATCCTGCCCCCCTGGCTAAGGGTGGTAGTAGTGGTGGGCATCCAGCCCCCTGGCTAAGGGTGGTAGTAGTGGTAGGCATCCTGCCCCCTGGGTGAGGGTGGTAGTAGTGGTGGGCATCCTGCCCCCCTGGGTGAGGGTGGTAGTAGTGGTGGGCATCCTGCCCCCCTGGCTAAGGGTGGTAGTAGTGGTAGGCATCCTGCCCCCCTGGGTGAGGGTGGTAGTAGTGGTGGGCATCCTGCCCCCCCTGGCTGAGGGTGGTAGTAGTGGTGGGCATCATGCCCCCCCTGGCTAAGGGTGGTAGTAGTGGTGGGCATCCTGCCCCCCCTCGCTAAGGGTGGTAGTAGTGGTAGGCATCCTGCCCCCCCTGGGTGAGGGTGGTAGTAGTGGTGGGCATCCTGCCCCCCTGGGTGAGGGTGGTAGTAGTGGTGGGCATCCTGCCCCCCCTGGCTAAGGGTGGTAGTAGTGGTAGGCATCCTGCCCCCCCTGGGTGAGGGTGGTAGTAGTGGTGGGCATCCAGCCCCCCTGGCTAAGGGTGGTAGTAGTGGTAGGCATCCTGCCCCCCCTGGGTGAGGGTGGTAGTAGTGGTGGGCATCCTGCCCCCCTGGCTAAGGGTGGTAGTAGTGGTAGGCATCCTGCCCCCCCCTGGGTGAGGGTGGTAGTAGTGGTAGGCATCCTGCCCCCTGGGTGAGGGTGGTAGTGGTGGTAGGCATCCTGCCCCCCTGGCTAAGGGTGGTAGTAGTGGTAGGCATCCTGCTCCCCGTGGGTGAGGGTGGTGGAAGTGGTAGGCTTCCTGCCCCCTGGCTAAGGGTGGTAGTAGTGGTGGGCATCCTGCCCCCTGGGTGAGGGTGGTAGTAGTGGTAGGCATCCAGCCCCCCCTGGGTTGGGGTGGTGGCGCGCATTCAGGCCCCTGTGTGCATATGTGGCATTGGTGATGGGCATCCCGCCCCTATGGTGCTGCTGTTGCTGGTGTAAATATATTCAGATTCCCAGTGTATGTGTGTGATGTGTGGTGTACGTGTTGTATGTGTTTTGTGGTTGGTGTCTGACTTACCTTCTGCGCCGTACGCGTCCGTGCCTGTTCCGGTAGTAGATGTAGAATATTGGTATGATCGGGACGAAGGGATTCATGGTTGGTTCGTGTCGTTCGTCCTTCTCGTTGCTTCGCTTCGTCCTCGTCGCTTGGCTTCGTCCTCGTCGCTTCGCTTCGTCCTCGTCGCTTCGCGTCGTCCTCGTCTGTGCCGTGTTCGTCTCGTAGCCGTGGATCGTGTTGTGGCGCGATTCGGGGCTTATGTGCGCCTCTCCCGGATGCTTTGACGTGCCGTGCGTAGCGACGGGTTCGGCGCGTACGGAAAGCGCATCGTACTTGTCCGGCCGGACGGGGCTGCATTTTCCCTTCCGTGCGACTCGATTCGGCGTTTCCGGATTCGCCTCGGTCGGAGAACAGGACCTGGTTTGGGTGAGTACGGCTCGGCCGGAATTTTTGCTGTTGTGCGCATCGTACTTGCTCGTTCGGTGTGCTGTACGGATCGGTCGGGAAACAGGCT